>ML058345.1:0-1200000 GCA_003013855.2 Liriodendron chinense
TAGCCATCTCCTACGGATGTTCCGCTATTCGCAAATCAACAGTAAATATACGATAATTAATAAAAAATAAATTAAAAATAAATTTTCAAATAAATCTCGAAAATCTGGGGCGTTACATTTGTCGAGTTTGGCGAGCAATATTAATACTTTAGATTTGTACAAAGCCATTCTTTCCTCTTTCGCTTCGAATTCGTTAATTACTTTATTAACGACGAGCTGCGAGTCGCTGTGGATGGGCATATTCTTTATTGTGAGAATATTAGCCTGTTAATGCAAAGATTTGTCAATTACCATGGTTAGTGTGTCGTCGAGTCTCCTTGCGGCTGAAGACAGTCTCCGTGCGGCTGAAGACAGAAGCTACTCAAAAAAGATCGCTCGTCAGTCAACTTCAAGCCTCTCCATCCAAACCTTTGATCCCAAAACCTTTATAGATGGTCCAAATCCTTCCTAGGTACACCCTTAGCACCATCTATAGTCCACCTTCCATTTAGATCAGCTTTGGAAGGGTTCATGTTAGCAGAAGTTGCTTAAAAATTGAAAAACAATATGTCTACTCTCTCCGATACATACCCGATCCATCGGAGATTAGTCCGATAGGTGTCCGATCAATTGGACAATATGTCCGATCAATCGGAGAATTGTCCAGTAACATTGAAAACTTCTCTGGACACTTTTCCGATCAATCGGAGGACTGTCCGATCCATCGGACAGGGTCTTCCGATCAATCGGACGGTATGTCCGATCAATCGTAGAATTGTCCAGCAAACATTGAAAATCTCTCTGGACACTTTTCCGATCACTCGGAGGTCTGTCCGATCTATCGGACAGGGTGCTACAATCCATCGGACATACATACGATCAATCGGAGGAAATTCTAGAAAAATTACATTAACTCTCTGGAAGGAATTCCGATCAATCAGACCATCTGTCCGATCAATCGGACATGGTCTTCCGATCAATCGGAACTAAGTCCAATCAATCGGATGACCTATTTTTCAGCAAAATTCAAATCTAGCTAAAACTTATGTCCGATCGATCGGATCCTATCGAGCTGACCGTTTTCTGACCGTTGAATGTCATATCTATTTATAGAACTCGGTTGGATCTTGCCCAAGACACCTTGAGCATCATCTAGGGTTTGTGTGAGCCTTCTCCTTGAGATCCCCTTCTCTCATACCCTAAGATTTGTTGAGTTCATACTTCAATCCATGTTGATCTGACCAACATTGATGAAGCATTCAAAGCTTGGATTGAATCATGAACTCAACCTCTCTTTAATGGCATCTTGACCTACCTCTCATAGATATACTCTTGTCATCAATGCCATTAATGGTGGTTTAGGTAGAAGCCTTCCTCATATAAAAGCCATATCCCCATTTAGCCTCAACCTAACCCTAATCCCTCACCTTGGAATCTACAATGAGTCATCCGGAGCAAGGTTTCTGATCGAGGGAGCTGAAGAAGGTATCTTCCGTGCAAGCCGAAGCTTCTTCAACAAAGGCATCATAAAGGGACTCAATCAGCTAAGTATATTTAGTCTTTCGAGTCCAAGAAACCTCCTCAAGTTGAGATTTGGGTTTCAGAGTTTGAAGACCCAAACTCGTAAGAGTCCTTGCGTAGGACAAGTCCTTGAGTAGGACAAACCCTTGTGTAGGACAAAGTGGTCATGGATTAGTCCTATGGAAGGATGAATCCATGTGTTGAGTCTTAAGTCCTTTTGTAGGCTGTTAAGGTTTATGGTTAACCTCATTTAAAACCATAGTGATAGTGAAATCCGGCCACTCAAGGAGTGAGTGGATCAGCCGGGAGTGGAGTAGGTACATAACCGAACCACTATAAAAATCCCTTGTTGTGTGATGAATGGATGAACTGATTTACTTCTTTCACATGTGCTTTTATTGATCTATATTCTGCATATCTTGTGTTCGAAGTAAGTTCTCTTAGAATACTTTACATGATTATAAGTGTGTAATTGGGAAATTTAAAAAGTGTTCTATTCACCCCCCTCTAGGACAAGGTAACTTGTTTCTTGCTTCTACAAAAGCGGTAATCAAACTTATACCGCATTTTCATAGCCAACTGAAGACTAACGATCAAAGATTCATACTCTGCTTCATTGTTTGATGCACGAAAATCAAAACGTAAAGCATATTTGAACTGCGATTCATCAGGTGCTATGAAGATCAATCCAACTCCACTTCCGGATGAACACGAGGACCCATCTACATAAGCGACCAAGATGGTTGCTTCTTGTAGGAAATTTGTTTATGGGAGAACTACTTGAAGGAATTGCAGTGTCAATAAGATCAGGGGTCGAATACGTAAATTCAGCAATGAAGTCTGTTATAGTTTGTTGTTCGCTTCCCCAAGCGTAGGGTTGTGATGTAGTAATAATTCGGTAGAGACCGAGATCGTTCTCAGGGACTTGTTAGGAATTCACAAAATTACTTCTAATATTCTCTACTTGAGAACCAACTAAACAGATTTCTAGAATTGAATGTAGATATGATTCTTAAACTAAAAGTGAATGTAATCAATATAAGAAAGCACTAGGGGTCCAAGGATCCACTTGTAGCAATCCTCAATGCATAATTCGTTGTGGTTTCCCAGTTACACAACTAGAATTGAAATCAAATCCTATCTAGTCGGATGATAGAGCAGTTGTATTACATAATCTGTCATATGTGTGATTTTATACATGATTCCCTCAATTCAAGTTAGGACTTAAATGATGATTATGATTGTGATCTTAATCTATTGGAACTAGGATTGACCTATGCAATTGAGTGTGCTCAAGTCCTAACTTGAATTCAGGGAATCATGTATAAAATCACACATATGACAGATTATGTAATACAACCGCTCTATCATCCGACTAGATAGGATTTGATTTCGATTTTAATTGTGTAATTGGGAAACCACAACGAATTATGCATTGAGGATTGCTACAAGTGGATCCTTAGACCCCTAGTGCTTTCTTATATTGATTACATTTACTTTTAGTTTAAGAATCATATCTACATTCAATTCTAGAAATTTGTTTAGTTAGTTCTCAAGTAGAGAATATTAGAAGTAATTTTCTGAATTCCTAACAAGTCCTTAAGAACGATCTCGGTCTCTACCGAATTATTACTACATCGCAACCCTACACTTGGGGAAGCGAACAAGTTTTTGGCGCCGTTGTCGGAGATTTTAATTGTTTTTACAAAATTTTTGAAAATAGTTTCTATTTGAGATTTTTAGGAGTCCTACTAACTTAGTTTGTTTGCTTTGATTTGTTTTGTTTTTGTAGGGATTCTAGGAGTCGAAGAAGTCTTCAATTAGGTCTTTCTAACCCTTTTTAAATTTTTCTTTCATTTTTTTCTTTTAGATTTGCATGCCACATTGGGTTCGGGATTCTAACAACCGACTCATTAGTGAAAGGGGAATTGTTGAAGGGATTGATAAGGAACCACGTGCTAAGAGACGTTTAGACTCTCCAATTTTGTCTAATAGTATGGCTGAGAATCAACCCAACCCTATGGCGAATCAAAATTTGGGCCAAACCGAAATGGGTGAGAATGAGGTTGAGAATGTTCCTCTACTTAGAACTTTACGTGATCACTTGCAACCAGCAAGAGCAAGTACTCCCTTATGCATAATTTTTCCAACCAATGCTGGGAATATTGATCTAAAATCGGGAGTAATCTAACTCCTTCCCAAGTTCTTTGGCTTAGACAGTGAAAGCGCATATCAACATCTTAAGGAATTTGATGAGGTGCTAGCCAAATTGCACTTTGCAAACGTCTCTGATGATGTTGTGAGTCTTAGGCTATTTTTCTTTTTTCTTAAAGAGAAGGCTAAGGCTTGGCTTCATGCATTAAGGCCAAGATCAATTGGCACATGGACTGAAATGACTAGGGAATTCATTAAAAAGTTTTTCCCTACTCATAAAACAAACATGTTAAGGCGCCTAATCATGAATTTTATCCAAAAAGAGGATGAAACCTTCTTCCAATGTTGGGAGAGGTTCAAAGACTTATTAAATGCATGCCCACATCATGGCTATGAAATTTGGCGGGTAATAAGTTTTTTCTATGAAGGACTGACTTCGCCCATACGCCAATTCGTAGAGATGATGTGCAATGGAGAATACATGAATAAGGAAGCCGAGAAAGCATGGGACTATTTTGATATCTTGGCCAAGAATGCACAATCTTGGGATACAACAAAACCAGCAAATCCCAAGATAAGCCAACAAAGAGAAAAGGAAGGAATCCATGTCCTCTCCAAAGAAGCCAACATAAGTGCATGTGTGGCTAGCCTCACAAGAAAAGTTGAGGCCATGGAATTAGGGAAGGGAGAAAAGGCTAAGGAAGTTGAGAATATTTGTGGAATTTGTTCCGGTAACCAACATACAACACAGGATTGTCCTACAATCTCTGCGTTTCAAGAAGTTCTACAAGAACAATCAAATACCATGAATAATTATCAACGTCCATTTAGCAATCCAAACTCGAACATGTATAATTCTGGTTGGAGGAACCATCCCAATTTCAGTTGGAGGAATGGGTCATCAGAGAATGCAAACAACAACCCAAAGGCTACACTTGAGGAAATAGTTGGTACATTCGTCTCGGCCTAGGTAGAGTACAACAAGAATAATTCTCACAAAATAAATGGGTTCATACAAGAACAACAAAAATTTAATCAGAATTCATCTCAAGCCATCAATGATTTGAAAACTTCAATGGCTAGAATTGAAGCTCATCTTAGTTTTAGGAAGAAAGGCACACTTACTGCCAAACCTCTCCCTAACCCAAGAACCGAATTTGAGATACAAGACCTCAGCCCATCCTCCCAAAATATGGAGCATGTTCAAGCTATCACCACTTTGAGGAGTGGCAAAACAATTGATAAATCTAATCCGGTGAAGGCCCCAAAGCCTAATGATCTAGAAATTGCCAATAAGGATGATATCTTGAACAACGCTCCCCATGAGAAAGAACCAAAAAGCCAATACAAGCTAGTTGCCCCGTTTCCACAAAGGTTGATTTCACCCAAACCTTTAGACAAAAACCTGGAAATTTTAGAGGTTTTTAAGTAAGTGAAGATCAACATTCCGTTGTTGGATGTTATAAAACAAATACCATCCTATGCCAAATTTCTAAAGGAATTGTGTACAGTCAAAGGGAAACACAATGTTCACAACAAAGTACTTTTGACTGAGAATTTGAGCGCCATTATTAAACAAGAGGTGCCCCAAAAATACAAGGATCTGGATAGTCCTACCATCTCATGCATCATAGGTGACTACCGAATTAAACAAGCTTTACTCGATCTTGGGGCAAGTGTTAACCTCATCTCATACTCGGTCTATAAACAACTTGGCTTAGGTGAATTAAAACCCACGAAAACCACACTTGAACTCACAGATAGATCTATTCGTATACCGAGAGGGATGATTGAAGATGTCCTCGTCCAAGTCAATAAATTCTACTATCCAGTACATTTTATTGTCTTGGATACGCATCCTGTGATGGGAACCAATGCTCAAATTCCTGTCATACTTGGCCGCCCTTTCGTAACTACTTCAAATTCAATTATCAATTATAGAAACGGGCTTGTACAAATGTCCTTTGGGAATATGACACTCGAGCTGAATATTTTTTATTTATGCAAACAACCACGGGATTTTGATGATGAGATCCACGAAATAAATCTGATTGAATCATTCGTGGAAGACAAATCCTTCCTAACATTCTATTCCGATCACTTGGAGGCATGCTTGGCCCATTCTCATGAGATTGATGATGATTTTGATAAGAGAGATGGATGCCATTTTAGATTCTATGCCGGTACTTGATAATAAAAGATGGAAGGCACCCTTTGAGCAATTGCCCTTAAGCGAAAACAAGCCGCCATCTAATATCAAAGCATCGAAGCTTGACCTAAAACCATTACCCACTGATTTGAAATATGTTTATTTAGGTCGAGATGAGACATATCCGGTGGTGATTTCTTCCCACTTGGATGAGGAACAAGAGAGTAGGCTGATAGCCACTCTAATAGAGCACAAAAGTGCCATTGGATGGTCAATTGCGGATCTCAAAGGCATAGACCCCCTGATTTGTACTCATCGCATATACCTTGAGGAGAATACGAAGACATCTAGGCAACCACAAAGACGCCTCAATCCAAACATGACGGAGGTGGTTAAGGCCTAGGTGTTGAAACTATTGGATGTGGGCATCATTTACCCAAAATTCGATAGTCAATGGGTGAGAAATCCGGAATAACCATCGCAGTCAATGCCAATAATAAACTCGTGCCAACTACAGTCACTACCGGTTGGAGAATTTGCATTGACTACAAGAAAATAAACACAGTTACAAGGAAAGACCACTTCCCCTAACCATTTGTTGATTAAATTTTGGAAAGGTTGGTGGGTCATTCCCACTTTTGCTTCCTTGATAGGTATTCAGGGTATAACCAAATAGAGATCGCCCTAGAAGACCAAAAGAAGACAACATTCACATGTCCATTCGACACTTTTGCTTATCGAAGGATGCCGTTTGGACTATGTAATGCCCCTGCCACTTTTCAGCATTGTATGTTGAGTATTTTTTCTGATATGGTGGGGACGATTCTTAAAGTCTTCATGGATGATTTCTCTGTATTTGGTTGTAACTTTGATGAGTGCCTTGTGCACTTAAAAGCTGTTTTAAAAAGATGTGAAGACAAGAACCTTGTGTTGAATTGGAAGAAATGTCATTTTATGGTTCAAAAATGAATTGTCCTTGGTCACATCATCTCACAAAATGGAATTGAGGTGGACAAGGCTAAAATCGATCTTATCTCTAACCTTTCATTCCCCAAAAGCGTACGTGATGTGCGGTCCTTTTTAGTACATGCCAGATACTATAGACGGTTTATAAAGGACTTTAGTTCACTCTCTCGTCCTTTATATAACCTCCTTCAAAAGGAAAACTCATTTGAGTGGAATAAGGATTGTCAAAATGCCTTTGACAAACTTAAAGTTATGTTAACATGTGCTCCCATAATGCAACCACCCGATTGGAGCCTTCCTTTGGAAATCATGTGTGATGTAAGTGACTACACTATTGGGGCTGTGTTAGGCCAAAGAAAAGAGAAGAAGCCTTGCGTCATCTACTATGCAAGTAGAACCTTAAACTCTGCTCAAGCAAACTACACTACTACAAAAAGGAACTTTTGGCCGTAGTTTTTGCTTTGGATAAGTTTCGGTCCTACTTGATCGGATCCAAGATCATCATATTCACCGACCATGTTGTGCTTAAGTATCTTCTCTCTAAGAAGGATGCTAAGCCACGCTTGTTAAGATGGATCCTCCTACTCTAAGAATTTGACATAGAAATACATGATAAGAAAGGAGTAGAAAACGTAGTGGCTGACCATCTTTCTAGACTTGTTCTCACCGATTCCCCTGAGACGACCGCGATTAATGACATGTTCCTTGATGAACAACTTTTTAAAGTCTCCCAATTGCCATGGTATGTGGACATTGCTAACTATCTTGCTACAGGTATAATTTCGACACATTGGAAAAAGCAAGATAAGGACAAGTTCTTCAACGAGGTGAGAAAATTCCTATAGGACGACCTATACTTATTTAAGTATTGTCCCGACAAATCATAAGGAGATGTGTGCCGGATGATGAACAACAAAGTATCATCTCCTTTTATCATTCTCAGGCATGTGGTGGCCATTTTTCGGCTAAGAAGACCACAGCCATAATTCTGCAATGTGGGTTTTATTGGCCCACCATGTTCAGGAACACCCATGAGTTTTGTAAAACATGTGAGCCTTATTAGAAATTGGGAGGAATCTCTCGTAGAAATATGATGCCACTCAATCCCATCTTACCAATCGAAATTTTTTATTGTTGGGGCATCGATTTCATGGGTCCATTCCCATCTTCGTTTGGAAATTTATATATCTTGTTTGCCGTTGACTATGTTTCAAAATGGGTCGAGGCGATTCCATGCCGGAACAATGACCATAAAATAGTCATTCATTTCTTAAAAGAAAATAAGTCAGCCTTAACAACCCATAGTTGTTTTCCAGCAAGCTCATAGGGTCGAAGACATTGACCATTATACCAAAGAAAAATGTACCTTACTACGAGAGGCACCAATTGCTCAAGCAAATCATGCGAGACTGGACGAGTTGGGGGAGTAGTTCCAAACCTTGCAAAATCAACTACAACAGCAACAGAGGATCAACTGAAATTATACCTTTTGGAGTAAAGGCCTATGCTGTGGAAGCTTTGAGAGTAACTAGTATTATGGTTAAGCCCTATGGGGGGATTAGGACCTTTTAAAAATTCTTTTCGCCTACTTAATAGTTTTAACAAATTAAACTAAGTAAGTAAGAACACTTTGGCTTCCAAGCCTAAGTGGGTTCAATCAATATACTAGCAAATTGTAAACAATAAGCAACCTAGTCTAAGCATGCATAGATACTCAAATGAATAAACAAATCAAGCTCCTAATCTATGCAACCTATGTAGACTTATGATAATGGATAAATGAGCTCAAGTCTACACAACTAGTGAAAGTACATCTTGTGTGTAAATGTGCCTATCTAGTCCCTAGCATACATACTATCAAGCATTCATAATTAACAATTAAACATACAATACTAAGATAACAATGTGCTCAAATACAATCACAAAGAAAAGCATTTATAGTGGTCCGACTACTTGTCTACTCCACTCCTGATTCAAGTACTCAACCCCTTTGAGCACACTGGCATTCACCGGAGAGTTTAAATCTGGTTCCTCCCAACCAAGGTGTTTTAAATCGTCTCCACCCAACCGAGGAGTTTACAGGTTCCTCCCAACCTATAGGACTTACTCAAGGTTACATCAAGTCCTACTCAAGAACAATGCACGTTCACTCCCGTGTTGGAGGCTCCCCCTTGGAGACTTTGTTTAGGCTCAGCAAACGAGCTAAGGAGTGCCAAACAACCCTTAGTATTTAGGAGAATAAATGCGCCAAGGACCGACCAACGTCCCTAGAGTTTTAGGCTCAACTAATAAGCCAAGGATCGGAAAATGACCCTAATTCGAGTTTGACAAACAAGCTCTACACTCAACTCCTACAGGGAATTGAGTGGAAGGACTCTCTACAATGACAACCTTACTTGTCGGATGAGCCCCTTATTCAGCGCCGGTTCGGGTTGCTCGATCTCCACTCTCCCATGCTTCAATCAGCTTTCCTTGTTCCCTCGATCGTGTTGCCGCTGCGTTGCCAATGCCTCAACTACACTTAATCAGTCACCTTGCAAACGATGCCTTTAAGATGCCCAAGGTGATAGGAAGGTAGGTTTGAGATCTCTACAACTTATGGGAATGGGTTGCATAGAGAATCTCACCTATAAAGATCTCATCATAGAGTATTGGATAGGAATATAACTATCAAGATCAATCCAATCTCTAGAGATCAAAAGAGGGACAAGTACATATTCATCTTGAGCTTTGAATGCTCCATGCTTGTGATGAATCACAAGGAAGATAACTTGTTTGGGTTAGGAATAGGGCTCTTAATGATCTTCAACAATGGTGGCTTCTATCTCCTCAAAATCCTCTCTTCTAGCTAAAAAACGAATCCCTCACCTTTTATAGATTTTCTTCCAACGATAAAAAAAAAGGAAGATCCGCGTATCTCCGATTGATCGAAAAAAGGTCTGATTGATCGGAGACCTATCCGATTGATCGGAAACATGTCATATTGATCGAAAATCTGTCCAGTAAACTCTCTGGAAGATATTCTGATTGATCGAACGGACCCCTTCCTACGGATCGAAAGTCTGTCCGATTGATAAAAAAATTGTCTAGTGGATTTCAAACTTGCTAAAACAAATTCCGATTGATTGAGACTTCTGTCCAATCGATTGGAGTCCAATCGGAACTTTTGTCCAATTGGTCGGAGATCAATAAAAAACTATTGCTTGAGCTGATTTGTTTACAGCAGCTTCCACTTTTTTAATTAGTCTAACTTATCATGTTTTTCAAGGTGTTCTAAGACTAATGGTGATGACTAAAGGTATTCCTAGTTGGTCCAACTCATGTAGAGGTTATGGTTTTGGATAGGTTCAAGGTTAAATCACACCAAGGCATCTCTTTTACCTGGTTCTTTTTCCTTGATGGAGCTGGTCCGTCTTGAGTCTTCGGTCTTCATCTTCATTAAGCTCAACCGACACTAGACTCACTTGACCTAAGTGATTGACAAACAAGGTGCACTAGTATGCCATAGAAAAGTGCACTAACATCAACCTCCCCTCAACAAAGTTCAGGGACCTATGTCCCTTTCCAGTTGCTCAAATACCTCAAAACTTTGAGGTACCGAAATTCAAAAGATACAACGGTAGCGACTGCCCCATAACACATCTTAAGGCTTTTTGCGGAGAGCTAAGTGCAGTTGCAGGAAATGAAGGAGCACTCATCCACCTTTTTCAAAAATCTCTAAAGGGCGATGCCGTAGACTGATATACATCATTGGATTGCCACCGTATTAGGACTTGGGAACAACTTTCCCAGGCTTTTATTGACAGATTTGTATACAATCTCAACATAGCACCCAGGATAGAGGACCTGACAACTCTCAAACAAAGAAGTGACGAAACCTTGTTTGCCTATGTTGGACGTTGGCGAGTAATGGTAGCCAGGATGCGAACACCCATCGATGACGAGTAATAAATGTCCATGATTGTTCACTCAACATATCCCGACATATATAAGCATCTCATCTCGCATCCATATGCGAATTTCTCTTAGCTGATTCGTGCCGAATAGCAAGTTGAAGTAGGAATCTGCATAGGGATAATCTCCCCGTGGCTTCACCAGGCCACTCCAGTTAAATGGAACAGAATGGAAGGAAAATCCATATGATACAGGAATGGGAATTGCAGTGGTTCCCCCCCCCCCCCCCCCCCCCCCCCCCCCCCCCCCCGACCGAGGTAAACAACGTCATCGCTACAGCTCAGGGCAACTAGTATGCTCCCCCACAGGGACACCATCCATATAAACAGAATCAGCCTCAGCATCAACCGCAGGCATCTCCGCCTCAACCACAATCGCAACCACCTCGGTAGCAGCAACAATTCAGCAGAACTGTCCAATACCCCTATCAGAACAGGCAGATGTACAAAGAGTTTGGGAAGTTCACCCCACTCACTCAGCCACTCAGTCAGATCATGACCATGTTAGTGCAGAAACAACTACTCACTCCAATGGCGCCTAGGCCTCATTTGAATCCTTTACCTTTAAACTATCATGAGAATGAGTATTTTGCCTACCATTAAGGGCGCGACCACACCATTAACCGGTGCATGACCCTGAAGAACGTCATCCAAAACCTGATTGATGAACACAAGATCGTTAGTTCAGTCCTCGGAACTCCTCCAGCTGATCCCACCAACATCCTTCGAAATCCTCTGCCTTAACATCCGACAGACTTCAGTACATCCTATGGCCCTACCGTCAACAGCATAGAAGAACAAGAGTGCATTGATCGCTTCTTCTCCCCCATCCATTCCATCCATGCCTACACTTATGGGCCAACAAATCCTTCTCCGATCCTACAAGGGGCAAGCCCCCTCCTTCCCTCAATCTTTGAGCCATTAGTACTCGAGGGAGCACCTCCATATGACGCACCGCTCATCCAGCCACAGATAATGCTAGCTCCAGGGCTCGTCCTTTTACAAGGGGTACCCTACAATCACCCATGTTGGGAACTAGTTATCCTTAGGGTTGCACATCTGCCCGGTTAACCTGGCCAACCCGCTCGATCCGACCCAGTAGAAACTCGATCCGTCTTGACCCAGCTAAGAAAACGGTCCAGTCCCAGGTGGATGTGGGTGGACGGTTTTTAACTTAGGTATGGTTTACGGCACATGCCAAACCTGCTCGACCCGACCTGTACCCCAACCTGTGTATACCCGACCTGTTCCACCCAACCCGAACCGCCCCGTTTATACTAGTTTATTGCTTTTAAAAATATTTGTATGACATTATCAATATATTGAGTGGTTAATAAACATTAGGGTGGACTCTAGAATCTTTTAATGGTGGGAGTTCAATGACCACTGATTTTTGTGGTGTGGTCTACCTAAAGCTTTTATTTTCTTCCGTTTTTTTACCATGTCTTATAATAATATGGAAACATAGATGGACGGCATGGATTTACAATATATACATCGAGGTGAGCCTCATGGTTAGGGTCTCACCCACATGGCTAGTTCGGGGGTCTCACCTACTCTCACTCAAGCTGCGCTCATCTCACACTCACAGGGAGCGGATTAGGTGACATCCGGGATCCACTAAGGTGGGTGGACCCTGACTATGTGTCTTAAATCCACACCATCCAACTATTTTGAAAGATCATTTTAGGATATGGTACAAAAAATGAAGCTGACTCAAATCTTAGGTGGACCACACCATAGAAACATAGTCATAACCCGACCCAGTTTAGCATATAGGGTAGGGTAGGGTTAGGATTGACCCTTTTACAAGTAGGGTAGGGTTAGGGTTGGGTCAGCCCAACCCAGTCACAACCTGGATTAAAACCGGACCTTCAAAATATATTTAGGTTTGGTCTAAGATTAGGCCCAACTCGACCCTAACCCGACCCGTGTGCAAGCCTAGTTATCCTAAAAGGAGCGCAATCATGCATCGAGCCCGCATACGAGCCTGTCATCTTGCAAGGGGCAACATCAACTCAGGGATGATTCAATTCCCAATGGGGGGATTACACCTATCAGCATCAGGAGCCTGTTATCTTAGAAGGGGTTCCCCCAATCAAGCCAATCATATTGCAAGGGGTAGTTCCTGCTCTTAAGCCACAAAGAAGATTAGGCGGTGTGTCAATTACGCTATATCAACTAGGCTGTAAAGAGGATCCCTCACTATGACAAGAGGACCAATGTTCATCCCGTTGGAACCTTTCGCTCTAGAGACAGTCAAACCAGGTCCTCGACCTTATGTAATTTATGAAGACAAGCCTCACCATTATCATTTCAGCACCGGCAACAATGTAGTCCTTAAAGCAAAAGCTCCATAAGAGGAAGATCTAGTACCCCTGCCAGCATAGATGTACAAGCCAACAGTCTTAGAATGCAAATGGGAAGAAAGTTATAAGCAGGTCCCATGTCACTACCCCAAATGTACGAAGGTAGGAAACATGAATCCCAATGGGCATTGCATCTAGAGAGATAATCGGAACAAAGGAGATCCCAAGGGTGCCCTCGCAGGCCTCGGCAACAAGAATGAAGCCGTATACGATGTTGCAACTCAGCTCAAGTCAATCCCTGCCCAAATCTCAATATGTGAACTACTTTGCACATCTCGTATACATCGAGAAATGTTTATTATACGCGTAGGAAACTCCATGATATGGCACATGAGGTCAAAATGACGAGTGTTGGGATACGACATAGGAACAATCATGGAAAGACGTTCCCACAACCAGACCTGGTGGCAAGAAAGAACAAGGAAAATCAGCTAAACATACAATTTTATGACCAAAAGATGAAAAGGAAAGCAAGTACAAGATACCTGAAGGAATGCACAACTGCCGCAGAGAACGCGGTATGACCAAGGGGCACAGTCAGTCGGCTCGTGAAATAGCTTAGCCAAGCCAAGAGAGATGATCCCCTGTCGACGAGTGACTCGACTCATCACCTTAAGGAGTAGAGGAGTTAGAGAGCGAGGTCATCCCGAGAACAGCACATCAGCTATCAAACAGAACATCATTGCGTTCCTTAAGAACATGGACCCTGTTATGCTCCAAGGGCCCGAAAATAGATCATATAGCAAGTCCAAGGAAAAAACCACAACATCATGGTCGTCAACTATAGGTCGAAGAAGATACGGGATCCTGAACCAATTCTGGAGAGTGGTAGTCTTCGGTGAAGTCCTCGGCAAGAAATACTATGCATAATCTCAGGGAAGACCTATCATGCGCACAAGCTCCTCCAACGAAGGGCCCATCTCCATATCATTGAACGCAAACAGGTTCGACGATGGGACTCAATCAATCAATATCAACACTGGCCATGTGAATTAGACCACCAAAGCCATAGGACTCCAGCTCCCGAATCTCATAAGCTGATAGTCTTCCAAGCCATGCAAGTAGTCGTGGCGAGCAAGAAGAAAGAGGAAGCAGCCGACAAGTCCTCACAGGTATCCCCTTAAGAACAATAGATCCAAAAACCACTGATGACTCCTAAAAAATTGGAAGATTAACTGGTGAAAGAAGAAGAAAGGTTGGAACCTTTACAGCATCGACAATGGCAGTCCCTAAAGGATCCCTAATAACGGCTATGTCTGATATAGTCATGTCACTATCTAAAACCATCACAACCTCTAGAAAAACACGTGGTAGGGCGGGCAGCCCGAAAGAACTTAGTCGCTCCTCAGCAGCCTGGGAAGACTCTCCGACCTCGTGGGAAGAATGCGCAAAGGATCGAGGATCAAAAGAAGGCTGATAATCTCTGTCAAAAAGGTTGTCTGCAAAGGTCACACCACACATCGTGGCATCCTGGATGATTTGACCGCTAGAAAATACATCTAAACTATCAAGAAAGGCCCTGATGGCCACAATCGAAGAACCAACGGTCTAATCTGGGCCGACAGTCCTCTCCATCATAAAGTTGGGCATCCAGCTATCACTCTATCCAGTCAAAGGAATCATCGGGACATCTACACCGCCCATCATCAAGGGAGCATCATCGATAATCACATCAAGTCCTCCCAAGCGAGTGTATCGCACATCTCGACTGTCATCAAGGGCATCCAAACCGTCAAAGGTACCATCTGAACCATCTCTACACTCCAAGTAGGAGATCAGCCCATCAATGTCCATCATGGCCTCATATCCACCATCGATCACATCATCTGTGCAACCCACAACCAAGGAATGCATAGCCTCACCTATGGCCACTCTCTCCATCCCATCTCTACCATCAAATCCTCCAACATTCAAGGCCCCATGAGAACCTGAATTTTCATCAATCCCACCATTAATGGGGACATTCAAAGCTCCACTAACCACCAAGCTCAAATTCCTATAAATGCCCCCATTTAAAACTTTATCCACACCATCAATTAAGGGCATCTCACCCCCATTAAGACAACCACCATCCCTCAACACATGAGACCCATTAATTTCTGCCATGATGGCCCACAAATCATCATCAAAGGCTGCCCAAGAAGTGACAAAACAAGAAAATGACAAAATGAAAAGAAAAGAAGAGACAAAGGGGAGATTCATGATTGGAATCGAAATCCGGTTCTGAGAATGTGGGAGAAAAATGACAGAGAAGCTTCTGAGAATGTTTGAGCTGCGACCCCCCCCCCCCCCCCCCCCCCCCCAATAAGAGGAGCTGGGACCCATACGGACGCTCTTCCTCTCTCTCTGCGGAATTGGCCCCGCAACCCTTGGTAGGTGAGACTGTCAGTCCACCTCAACATATGACACCCTAGGGGTCGCCAGAAACTCTGATTGACTCCATATTTTGACATAAGTTGATCCAAACCATCCGAAAGGTTTTCCACCTGCCCAATCATAAAGAACCACGGCCAAAGTGCGTCTGATCAAGCCAGAGAGAGAAAATCAATCAAGAGGGCGCACATGGCCAATTCAAGCAATCCAAGCCATCCAAAGGCTGAAGCAACACGATCTGAACCATACAAAAGCTTACATGAGCCACCAAGTAGCAAGATCAAGGGTTTGATCGTCAAGAAAGGAGGCCAAGTCTAAGATTTAATCTTCAAGAGGGCCCGTCAATTTGAGCACTTTGAGCCATCTAAATCCTCATACATGTCATTAAAAACCCTCCTAGGCCAACAAGGCATCAAGGGCAAGTACTTTGAAGCAATGTTGAGATTTTGAAGAGTCCTACATGATCACATCAAGAAGTTTGAGCCATTTAAGGGCCGTGTTGCTCTGATCCGAACTGACGGATACCTTTTGGGATCTTGGAAGCCATCAATATAGCCCAAAAGTTAAGCGTCAAATAAAGTCAAAGGATGAAACCAATGTTAACACCAGATTCTAGTAACAGGTCCCTCCCAAGTATATGCCCTTCTTGAAGTGAGCTCTCCTCCAAACCTGAAAACCAAAGAAGAAAACTAAGGGTAGTCGGCGCTTGGCCGTTGGCCCTCCGAAGCTTAAGTCAAAGGTGACTTGATAGTAAGATGAAGTGTGAAACCTAGGCTTAGATATTGTGTACCTTTATCATCTGAGCGGCCATCCATTTATACAGATCGGGTGATCCATTCTATTACGCAAACTGTTAAAATTATAGCTGATTTGGGGGATAAGGAGCTTATCCCGTTTAATCCTCAGATACGAAGATGGCATAACCAATCTAGATGTCTAACCGTTCACATCCCTTGATGGAGGCCCCTCGTGATACGGAACTATGAATAGAAATAAGCCAAAGCTGGCCAATATGGGCTGCTGGTACTATGAGATGAGGGACGTCCCCAGCGAATTAACAGTGACCAGGGGTGCTCGGTCTTGGGGATGTCCTCGTTTGATGGCCAGGGAGCAGAGCTGCTCGGATGATGAAGATTTTCCCACTCGAAGACCAGCGACCAGTCCTGCTCACATATCGGGAGTGTATAGGAAGTCGTAAGTATGTGCGATATACAAGATACGACCAGGTAGGCTCGTTAGTCCAATGGTTTGGTCGCGACTTTACAGAGTCAGAGGCGCTCGTGGGTTGTGTGTCTTCAGACTTCTTCAACGACCAACTTTATTCTACAACAGATGCCCCCCAAGTCCTTAGCGTTAAGCAGCTAAGAAAAGGACTTGTCTATACGTGTAACTGCCTGGTGTATTTTCGGAGGAGAAGTTGTACATGATTGAGCCCATATTTATGAGCGCCAGCTTTTCGCAGCTTTTCGGCTAAGAGAAATGAAGTGGGGCTTGCCACGTGTCCTGGGAGTTAATGCTCGTGCCCGTTCAACTGTCGTGTCAAACGAAGGGTCACTGCGTGTCAATCAAATCCTGATGAAATGATTGCCTATAAATATCCGGAGCCTGCGGAGGTTTCTTCACTTCGAAGTTTTGCTAGAGATAACAAAAAAATCTTCCTTCTTTCTCCATCTATCTTTGGCATGACCTCTTTGCTGAGGTATTTCTCCTCCTTTTCTCCTATTCTTCTATTTCCTTTCTATGATGGGGGCACTCCGATGATGAGGTCGTTCCTCTAGGAGATGATACTCCAGATTCTTCTGAATCGAATAATGCAAGGGTGCCAACGAAAAGATATTATGCATCTGGTTATCCTTCAATAATGACAGAGGAACAGCTTTCCAGCTTACGAGAAAGATACTGGATTCTTGACTCCGTGATTCTCAGACTGCCTGGAGAGAGAGAAACCCCAGATTCTCCACCGCCGGGTTGTGTGGCTATGTATGAATATTTTTTTAGACTTGGAGTACATCTCCCTCTTCATCTTTTCATCCGAGACGTGCTCTGCATTTATAAGATTGCTCCCAGCCAACTTATTGTGAATGGTTGGAGGGTCGTATTGAGTGCTTATGTCCTCTGGAAGCAAGCAGAGAACGGGGACTTGATGGCTAATGATTTTTTGAAGATGTATCAACTCAAAAAGGCTCCATCCAGTGAGGGTTGGTACTATTTATGTTACTGGCACCAGGAGAACTTTTATCATGGGGAACCCCACTTCGAACTATCCCCAGTGGAAGAGGTATTGGTTTTATGTCTTCGAAAATGAAGAGTCTGATGCGGGATCCAACCCTAGGGGACATAACGTCAGTTGCTTTTTTACGAAGGTGGGTGGATTTTTACTCGTCTGTGAAAATAGGCACGATTCCATTTTTGCTACTGATCTGATTTTTATTGTATCTACAGGCATTCTCGCCGAAAAGAAACCTAGCTTGCAAGGAGGAATCAATGAGAAAATCATCAAAGTCTTCAAGCTCTCGAAGGACGATTGAAACGTCAACCTCTCCCTCTCGCTTCCTTGTCTAGCTACCTCTGGTCTTATCTCTCTGGAGGAGGCAATGGTGAATGTCGGAGAGAAGAGGGGAGTGCTGGGAGTGCTGCCCCGTCTGAAGGGCACTACTTCAAAGAGGCAGAAGAAGACATCGGCTAGTCCCTCCAGCCCGCTTGTGGGAGCAAATGAGCCTACTCGTGACTCACAGCCGCACAATCCTCCCCAAGCGAAAATGGCAGCGACCCCTCCGGCTGGTCCTCGTGACTAGCCGGTAATTGATCTAGTAGATAACTCCCCAAGGGGTGGCGAGGCGGGGCCAAGTCACCCTTCGGGTGAAGAGGGTCGCGAGCCTACTGCAGCTCACGAGTTGGCTCCTGCTCGAGAACCATCTTTTGCTCATGACGCGAGCACTTCTGAAATGGTGGTAGCCCAGCCTTTGGGGACTGGGGTCTATACCATTCCGGCTCACTTGCATCCTATTTGTAAGTTTATTTTTGAAAACATCAGTCCCAAATCCTTCGGTACTCTTCCTGAGCCTGGTTCGGAGGATCTCTCCACGGACATTGGAGTGATGCTGATCCAGGTGAGTATGAATCACGTCATCATTTCTGTTATTCTTTTAAAGAAACTTTTATACCTTTAATAACAATTCCCTTCATTTTCGAGCAGGGTTTGGACCTTACTTTGCAGAACGAGATGCGACATTGATGCTACTTGTCACATCATTGATGAAGGAGAAGAGAAGAGACGGGCCATGGAGAATGAGATCCAAGGGAGGGATCGAATAATAAAGTCTCACAAGACTTTGATTGCCAAACTAAATGAGAAGAAGAAGATCCTTATTGGCAAGATCCAAGCTTTGACTGAAAGGTATCAGTCGCTGGATCTCAACTTCGCGAGGCTTTCGGAGATAAAGGAGAAGGCCGAGAAGGAGAGAGATTTTTCGTCAGGATAAGATCTCTCTCAAGGAGTAGCTCGTAGAGTGCAAAGCGCGCCTCAAGGAGGCCATCGAAGGCTTGGAGAAGGAGAAGAAGGCCCTTGCTTAGTTAAAGGACGACTCCATCCACTGGGATGAAGAGAGGACGGTATATGTCAAGATGGTGTCCGAAGAAGGTCCTCGTGCAATTCTAGAGTTTCGGACTTCAAAACTTTACGAAGACGAGCGGTATGAGGCATACGTTATTGGTCGCGAGTTTGTGATCAGAGTTATGCAATGAATTTCTCCACTGTTTAACATGGAGGAATTTGACGAAGTTTCCACCGTTGTCGCTGTTGAGGAAAGAGCAGTGGCTGAAAATGAAGTCACGGAGGCTATTGAAGCTGCAGGAGTTCCTGAAATGGGACCTGAAGCAGAAAGTCGAGCACCTCTTCCAGGTGACGAATTAGAGACTACGAGCTGATCCTCTTTTTCTTTCTCATTTTTTGATAAAAATAAATATATCTTCTTCTTCTTTTTGTAATATAAATGATCGTTAAATGAAAGGATGTTTTGCTATCTCTTCTTTGATTCATGGGAATGAATTCGTGATTGTTGAATGTTTTACTCAACTCATGAAAATGAATTGGGCTCAATTAGGGAGGTCTTGGCAACCATGTCCGCTTGGAGATAGGTTGACCTATCAATTGAGTCTTTGGCTCTGCTGGGAGCAGAAGACTTAGACAAGAGAATGTCTGTATTCTATTCAGGGCTATTCAGGTCCAATTAGTGGAGTAGCGACCAAGTTATGGATTTCATAGCTGACCAGCTAGAATAACAAAAAGGAATATTTTTATTCAGATATAATCTGATATTCATATTGTGAATGTTTTATGGGAAATACCGAAGTAAATGTTCCATGTGCCAAGGGCGACGTAGGGGTCTCCCTCGCATGTCTTCAAGATAGTAAGTTCCTGGTCGAACAACCTTGATGGCTCGATACGGGCCTTCCCAGTTAGGATCCAACGACCGAGTGGACGTTTTGATGTTTTGTATGAGCACCAAGTCACTGAGTTGAAAAGCTCTGGTTTTGACTTTTAAATTGTGATAGCGAGCTACTCTTTGTTGATACACTGCTGCTCGAAGCGAGATATATCCCTTTTCTCTTCTAGGAGATCAAGGTGAAGTTATAAACTTTCCTCATTGTAGGCGGTCTCGTAGTTTTCTACTTGTTGAGTAGGTAGTTCGACTTTTACTGGGACGACTGCATTGGTGCCGAATGCTAGTGAGAGAGGTGTTTCTCCCATTGAATTACAAGCTATCGTCCTGTAAGCCCATAAAACTTCTGGTAGGAGTTCTGGCCATTTACCCTTACATTCATCAAGCTTGGTCTTCAAATGGTGCTTGATAAGTTTGTTAACTGCTTCTACCTGTCCGTTAGCTTGAGGATGATATGGGGAGGTTTGAATATTACGTATCTTCCATTTCTCGCAGAACTCGGAGAATACATCATTATCGAACTGTTTTCTATTATCAGAAATTATAGTATGGGGGAGCCCATAACGGCATATAATGTTCCTCCATATGAACTTAGTAGTTTGCTTTTCGGTGATGGTGGTCAAAGGTTCTGCCTCAACCCATTTGATGAAGTAATCGACTGCCACAATTACGAACCTGTTCTGGCCTTTTTCGGTGGGCAGTGGTCCGATTATATCGACTCCCAATTGAGCAAAAGCCCAAGGGTTGTCCATCGGCGTCATTTGCTCAGATGGTACATGAGGGACTGAAAATATCGCTGACATTTATCACATTTCTTGGAGAATTCAATCGCATCAGCCTTCATAGTGGGTCAATAGTACCCTTGCCTCATTACTTTATATACTAAAGACCGTCCCTTAAGATGATTACTGCATGCCCCCTGGTGTATTTCATCTAGAACACGGTGTGCTTCTTTTGGATGGAGACACCTTAAATACAACAAAGAAAAACTTTTATGCAACAATTTTCCATTTTGTAAGACGTATTTGGCAGCACGATAGCGAATTTGTCGCACAAATTTTTTGTCATCTGGGAGTTATCCACTTTGGAGGTAAAAGATGATGGGATCCATCCAACATGGAGAAAAATGCAATGTAATAACTTGCTCTGGAGCGACTTGATCGATACTTGGAGAATGAAGATGCTCGATAGGAATGGCTCTCATCAGATCGGACTCTGGTACAGAAGCTAACTTTGATAGAGAATCTACGAGTTTATTCTCCTCGCAAGGAATATGAGTTATCTCATATTTGCTTAATTTAGCGAGCAAGATGAGTACTCGAGATTTGTACAAAGTCATTCGCTCTTTTTTCACCTTGAATTCGTCGAGCACTTGATTGACTACGAGCTGAGAGTCACTGTGAATAAACAGGTTCTTTATCATGAGCACATTTACTAATTCGAGACCAACGATTAAGGCCTCATATTCCGCTTCGTTATTAGAGGCATGAAAATCGAAGCGCAAAGCATATTGGAATTGTGACCCATCAGGAGCGATTAGGATCAAACTGGCTTTGCTACTAGTGGAGCATGATGATCCATCTACGTAAAACGACCAGGGTGCCTACTCGCTGGTCGTCAGGTCCTTGTTGGAGATAGGAGCAGTGGGAGTCAAATATGTAAATTCGACAATGAAATCAACTACGGCTTAGGCCTTTATGGCGGTTCGCGAGCAGAAAGTAATGTCATGTTCGCCAAGCTCGATCGCCCATTTAGTTAACCGTCCAGAGACTTTAGGCTTTTGAAGGACTTGCCTTAAAGGATGATTCGTATGTACTATTATAGAATGGGCTTGAAAATAAGGTCGTAGTTTCTGAGCTGTTGTTACTAAGGCTAAAGCAAGTTTCTTCATATCGGAGTATTGAGTTTCAGCATCTACCATTGCTTGACTGACATAATAAATGGGCCTCTGTACCTCGGAGTCTTTTCTTATTAAGGCGGCGCTAACGGTTGTGTAAGATACAGATAAATAAAGAAAAAGCTGCTCATGCGGAACAGGCTTGGATAAGATGGGAGGCGTGCTCATATACTGTTTCAGTTGTTGAAATGTCTCCTCATAGGTCCACACCCAGTCGGTTTGTGCGGTTGTACGAAAGAGCTTAAAAAAGGGAAGGCATTTATCGAAGGCACGCGAAATAAACCTGTTTAACGATGCAATGCGACCAGCCAATCGTTGAACATCTTTAAGAGTGGATGGAGATTGCATTTCAATCAAGGCCTTAATCTTTTCGGGGTTTGCTTCAATCCCTTGCTAACCAACTATGAACCCGAGAAATTTTCCAGCAGAGACCCCAAAAGCACATTTTTCTGGATTTAACTTCATCTGATACTTCCTCATCAGATCAAAGGCTTCTCGGAGACCAGCGACATGATCACTGGTTGCAACACTTTTTACGAGCATGTCATCAACGTAAACCTCCATATTCCTGCCGATCTGTGCAACAAACTTTTTATCGACTAGACGCTGATAGGTGGCCCCCACATTCTTGAGACCGAAAGACATCACTTTATAGCAATATAGACCTCGATCAATTATAAAGGTAGTATTTTGACGAGCAGATGGATGCATCATGATCTGGTTGTAACCAGAATAAGCGTCCATAAAACTGAGCAGGGCATGTCTACTGTTGAATCAACCAGTTGGTCAATGTGAGGAGTCGGGAAGCTATCCTTCAGGCATGCCTTGTTCAGATTGGAGTAATCTATGCACATCCTCCACTTACCATTTGCCTTGGGCAATAGAATGACGTTCACAACCCACTCTGGGTAGTCGACCTCTTCAACAAAGTTGATGGCCAATAATTTTTCAACCTCAGCTTTAATCACCATCTGCCTTTTAGCTGTGAACGCTCGTTGCCATTGATGGATAGGTTTAACTTTTAGGTCAACATTCAAGTGATGAACAATGATGTTGGGGTCGATACCTGACATATCTTCATGAGACCAGGCGAATACATCTTGATATTCGACCAGGAAGTCGGTCAAGCGGATCCGAAAGGAGGAATCCAGAGATGATTCGACATGGACCTTGCTGGAAAAGTCATCCTTAGATAGCTGAATTTTGACCATTTCTTCTCTGGGAGTTCCTGCTTGACACATACTAGTGTCCAGGTATGTTGTTATCGGAGGACTTGCTGAATCTCCTGAATCATCATTATAGGAGCTGCCTGGACATTCTTTTGATCTTGTAGCGAGATTTCATAACAGGCTCGAGCCTCCTTCTGGTTGCCTCGAACCACTCCCACTCCATTTGGAGTGGGGAACTTGATGCATAAGTAGAGGGGGTGTAGAGCTGCCCCCAATTTGGTGAGAAAGGGTCGGCCCATAATTGCATTATATGCCGACTTTCGATCGACCACAAGAAAGTTGATGAAAACCATACTTTGGTTAGAGCATCACTAAATGTAACGGGGAGGTCAATACTCCCCTCTGGCGCTACCACTTCACTTCCGAAACCGACAAGGGGGGTAAGGACTGGATTGAGCAGATTTTTAGCGAAAGCCATCTTGTTGGAAGCTTCCAAGTAAAGCACGTCTGCAGAACTACCTGTATCCAACATAATACGGTGAGTTAAATAATTCGATACCTTTAACGCCACTACGATGGAATGTTCATGAGGGAAATGGATTCCTTCAACATCTTCGTAAGAGAAGGAGATTGGTTGATGGCTCAAGTCTGTCGGGATGGATGACTTCTCCATCCAATAAATATGTTGAGGCTTCTGGCTCGCCTGTCGAGTATATGCTTTCCTTGAGGCTCGTGAATCTCCTCCACAAGCCAGGCCACCTGCAATGGTTCAGATTTCGCCTGCTGGTTTGGCATCCTCCTGTGAAGGACGATGTTGCGGTGATTTCTTCATCTGGTTCTGATGGTCACGACGGGCTGGGGTATCAGATCGTTTGAACGAACGATCTTGTCGTGCAACATAGTCTCGGAGGTGTCCCTTTCGAATGAGGGCTTCAATCTGATCTTTAAGAGATATACAATCTTGGGTGTTATGCCCATGATCTTTATGAAAATAACAAAACTTTCCTGTCTCTTTTTTCAGGATCCGATTTGATCCTAGGGGGCCATTTAAGATACGACTTATGTTGATCTCCATCAATACCTTTTTCTGGAGATTGATTAAGAGGCATATAATAGCGATATTTCTCGAAATAAGACTTCTTTGGAGAGCGATCACGTCAATCGCATCGGTACTTCTTGTCTGCTGGAGAAATATCTTCAGCCTTTTGCTTTTTTCCTTGAATACCATGACGAGCCAAGGCTACTTCTTCAGCGTTAATATATTTTTAGGCTTTGGCCTGAAACTCGATCATCGTTTTAGGAGGATTCTTATCTAAGGTGAATCGAAAATTTTCACTTGTAATGCCCGCTATAAGGGCGGTGAGACCCTTATCTTCTTTAATTTTCTCTCCATGATGTTGCTTCAAATCTGACAGATGAGATGCAGGTTTTTTGATATGGATGCTTCCCATGAATTGAGAAAGAAAGAGATCCAATAATTGAAAAAAGGATTCAATGGATTAAGGCTTTAGATTACGAAACCAAGTACGTGCAACGTCCGTCAGAGTTAAAGAGAAGGCTCTGCACATGATTTTCGAGTTATATCCTTTTAACTCAATGAGAGATCTATATGTTTCCAGATGCTTAAAGGGGTCGCCAATACCAGTATATGGAACCATGCTGGGTGTTCGATATTTTTTAGGCAGAGGAGCCTCCATTACTTCGCGAGTAAAATGAGGTTCAGATCGACGGATCACCGCCAGAGCGGATGTCAGGAGGTTAGATTGATATCGCTATTCGATATCAGTGAAACAGTCTGCGATTTTCCTGAGATCTCCTTCCCACGGAAAAGTATAACTGAATGTCTCATCATCAAGTTGTTCTTCAGGTTGACATTGTCGGGAAGCACTAGAGCGGATAGATTGCGGGCGTTAGTTAGGAACTTGATTGCCGTGAGAGATACAATTTGAAGGAGGGTTGGGCTAATCTCACGGTTCATCTAGAGAGTGTCTAGAAGTTGCGGGTGCAAGTTGTAATGGCGGTCCTTCCGGAGGCTGCTGCAATTCGGAAAAAATGCTGATCATACCGATTAAATAGGGTTTAAAATCAAGCCTGGAGTGTAAGGAGTGTGTCCACGACGAAGCGCATAATATCGTCGAAGCTGCCAAATATATCTTGGAATGAATTTTGCGCAGGAAGGTTGGGCTCTGTCGGAGGAATCCCTATTGATACAGCTTGAGGAAGGTGGGGAGTTGGCTCAGGGATATTTGGTGGTGGTAATGTTTGCTTTGAGGTGGAAGGATGAGTCGTTTTCTTAGGAGGCATAGTGGAAGGTGACAATTGGTTAATGAGAACGAATTGAATACTTAGTTCCCACATACGGCGCTAATCTGTTAACGTTAGATTCTAATAACAGGTCCCTCCCAAGTATACACCCTTCTCGAAGTGAGCTCCCCTCCAAACCTAAAAGCCAATGAAGAAAACTAAGGGTGGCCGGCGCTTAGCCGTTAGCCCTCCGAAGCTTAAGTCAGAGGTGACTTGATAGTAAGATGAAGTGTGAAACGTAGGCTTAGAGATTATGTACCTTTATCATCTGAGCAACCATCCATTTATACAGATCGGGTGATCCATTCTGTTATGCAAATTACTAAGATTATCACTTATTTGGGGGATAAGGAGCTTATCCCATTTAATCCTCAGATACGAAGATGGCATAACCAATTTAGATGTCTAGTCGTCCACACCCCTTGATGGAGGCCTGTTACGGAACTATGAATAGAAACAAGCCGAAGCTGGCCTATATAAGCTGCTGGTACTATGAGACGAGGGACGTCCCTAGTGAATGACCAGCAACCAGGGGTGCTCGAACTTGGGGATGTCCTCGTTTGACAGCCAGGGAGCAGAGTTGCTCGGATGACAAAGATGCTCCCACTCGACGACCAACGACCAGTCTCGCTCGCATATCGGGAGTGTTTAGGAAGTCGCAGGTCTATGCGATATACAAGACACGACCAGGTAGGCTTGTTAGTTGGATGGTTTGGTCGCGACTTTAAGGAGTCAGAGGCACTCGTGGGTCATGTGTCTTCAGACTTCTTCGACGACCAACTTTATTCTACAACAACCAACAACCGTCACTTCTTCGATGACCAACTTTATTCTACAACAACCAACAACCGTCACTTCTTCGATGACCAACTTTATTCTACAACAACCAACAACCGTCAAAGTTGCCCCTCAAACATTTAAGCATTATCAAAGGAGAACCATGAGCTAAAATAAAGGTTATATTTCATCCAAGAGGTTTTATACAAAAGAAAAGCAAAACAAGAAGGCCTTAAACATCAGTAGGCCGTATAACACAAGACTAAAAGAGAAATACATATCCAAAGCAAGCAGGCTACAGGTCCCCAACATAATCACCGTCGCCTCTCCTCTCCTCCCACTCCCTACGATGAAGGTCCATTAGAGGAGCTGTCACAAACCCTCCAGCATATCTGTGTCGTCCTCCTAGAATGTACAGTAAAGGAAGAAGCAGTCCCAGCTCGTATAACAAGTACCACTCATCATAGTCATGGTCTGGAATCGTGAAGCAAAATCCTGGCTGGCCCTTGAGTGACGTAGTCATAGCATCTGCCAGAATATGATCTGTTGGCGGTGGTGAAGAACAAGGAGCCCTAACAACACCAGTAATGCTGACAAAGCAACCTCTCTCCGAAGTACCACTGAATAGACTTAGCATCTGAAGGCATGATCCGAAGACATGAGTCCTCATATGCCTCCACCCACTGAGGGGTATAGTAGAGAGGGAAGCAAGCGTACGGCATCCGAGCAAACTAAGAAGGAAAATCGGCTGGCAGTCAGTCACTTAAGGTAATGGAGACAAGGAAAGAAGATACTCATGTCATCTGCAGCCATTCCGTCCACAGCAGCCTGCCAGTTATCTCGAGGGACTCGAGGATTTGATCGGCGGTTATGCTGACGCTAGTACATAAAGCGGTATAAAGAGGGCTCTACATTGTCCCGCATCTCCGGAGATAAGTGGGCAAAGTGATCATAAAAGCAGGTTTGGGCAAGGACAAGTATAGTGATCAGACAAAGTGGACAAAGGCTCGAAAGAGAAAAGTTAAGGGTATACTTCCACTACAAGTCAAAAGCCCATAAAAGACCTGCTACTCTTGGACGTCTTACCAAACCATGATAGATGCGGGTTAGAATGGCCACGTTCCACTTGTACGAATAACGAAGATCCTTAGTTAAACGAAGAAATCAAGGATCAATCCTCTCATTCCTATGGAAGAAGAGGAACGAGCTGAAAGCGTAGGTGATCATTGCCTGAGCGTTATGAAGAGCTTCAAGCTTGGTGGTGGGCACGACAATAGTAAAACTATTGTAAAACCACCATAGTTTCACTTGGTTACTTTGAAACTCACTCTCAGGGGGGACGACTCCCATGAGCCGCCACCAATCACAAGGGGTAACCAAAGCAAGAGAGTTTGCATGAGGAACAGTTGCTCCGTGGAAAGGAAACCCTATTTGCATATAAATATCCAAGGGGGTTATCCCCCATTCACCGCAGGGGAGTTGAAAGGTATGGGCCTCGTCCCTCCACCTTTCACAAAGAGTCGCAAGCAGCATACGATTGGCAGAATTTTTATAAAAGCGTAGCATGTAAAGGCCCGCAAAGGGAGTATTGGAAAGAACATGTTCGAGCAATGGTTGCAGTTGCTCCACACAGTCGTCCCAAAGGTCTCGGGTGCCTCATTCCTTGATCTTGAGAAGGGGTTGGTGCTCTTTCTCTAAAGAGCACATGTGGTCTCCACGACGAATGATGTAGGCAGGATCATCCTCTCTAGCTACTCTACGACCACTCATACCATCCACCATCGAATCTGAAATTGCGGTTTTACTGCTTATAGAGATACTTGGAGATATGCCTAATGTCCTAGAGGGGGGTGAATAGGACTTTTTAAATTCCAATTACAATTAAAAACTGATCAAGTCAATCTTATCAACTAAGATTATCACAATAACATTCAAGGCATTTATATGAGCAATTTGTAAGCAAGGACTATCATAGGCATTTCATCAAACAGTTAGCATTCATGATTGACTAAACCATTCAACACATAGCAATCATTCAATCTCACAATGCACAACGATTTATAGTGGTTCGGTTTCCCTACTCCACTCCCAGTTCACGATCTCAACTTATGAGACCACCGGATTTCACTATGGTCTTGGTTTTAAATGAGGTTAACCATTAACCTTGACATCCTTTGATCTAGGACCGCGTTTACCATCCGCGTTTACCTGTGGTACTTCTGGAGTAGCTCTATGTTTATTACTTACCACCCTCCTTTGTTCTCGATTTTTCCATAAGTCTTCTAGGTCTTGTTCGAAGACTAAGGCTTTGTTCACTACTTTGGCATATTTTCGAAGTTCGAAAGGGACTACTTTAGTGCGAAGGGAAGTCTTCAACCCTTGCACGAACTTTTTAGCTTTTTGCTTATCATTGGGGATGAGATGAGGGGCAAAGCGTGATAATTCCGTGAACTTAGCTTCATATTGACTGACAGTAAGGTCCCCTTGTTCTAAATTCATAAATTCGGCTGCCTTCCTATCCTTGACACTCTCAGGAAAATATTTTTGATCAAATTTCTCGCAGAACTTCTCCCATGTCCAGATTGTGTTTGCAGCGGCGGCTCTTTTGGTTGCTCTCCACCAGTGATCAGCTTCTCCTTCTAACATATATACGGCTAAGACCACTTTGTCTTCATCTATGCATCTCATTCCATCGAAAAGTTTTTCCATTTGATTCTTCCAATTGTTAGCCTCCAGATGGTCGGCTTGCCCTTTAAAGACGGGTGGTCGTAGTCTTCTGAATCTCTCTACCGTAGTCTTCTGAATCTCTCTAATACATCCCCCCCCCCCCCCCCCCCCCCCCCCCCCCCCCTTGTGGAGTCGGTATTTGGCGCTGATTTATAATGTTATTCGTTGTCTGTACTTGTTGACGGAGGAGAGATGCTATGTCTCCTAAAATGTTGTATAGCCCTTCTATTGATTGTCCGTCACTTGTAACGTCGGGCGTAGGTGGAGTAGCTTGGCTTTTCCTTTTTGGCGGCATGATCTACATTTAGTGGGAAGCAACTTTAGTACTCCTTAAAGTATTAACTCATCTAAGTATACACGTATGAATTATTCCAGTATTAATAGCGATGTTATTCATCCTTTGATCTAGATAGGTTATGTCACTCCATATTTCTGTTTGATGGAGGTTTTGCAAGAAAAATCGGGTGGCTGGACAGGCAGTTACTCTATAATTTATTTCTACCGAACCATATATCCAATCGACTTGAAATTTGGAACAGATGTTTCTGACTTCAAGATATATCACTAGAAAAATTTTCAGCTTAAAATATCTACAAATTCTTAGGTTTTCTCCCTGATGAAGGTAGTAATATGTTGCTGTCCAGCAATAAATTTCACGTTTCTCAGTCTACTTCTAGAATATTTAAAAATTTTCTACAATTCCGTTTGTTCTGAAATTTTGTAGGGATATCAATGGGTATGTTACTGACCTTCAGAAAAATTTTAAAAAATTTTAGACTTGTATTATGTCATGTGTGATCATAGGTATGAATGTGGTCCATAATTTCAGTCCTACAAGTGAAAATTAAGGAAAAATTCAAAAATATCGATTTCTGATCAATCCACTTGTTGTGATTTCGTGGGAATGTCCTTATAACCCTAAGAAAGATCACAGAGGTTTAAAAGTTTTAATTTCGATTACTTATGATTTAGCAAAACGTTCACTAAGGTGGAAATTCACTTCTCATGGTACCTAGGTACATGTGTCTAAGTTCAATGGCTATCCTAAAAGTATTTGGGAGCCTATGTTTAGAGTTTCTACATTCATGAAGCTACTATGTATCCTAAAAATTTAGTGGACCTTTTTCCCAAGGCACAGTTTATCTCATTCCTACGCTCTTATACCAACTGTAACGCCCCCAAAATTCGACACTCGAGTATATAACCCAAATCTCGAAATCAATGGTGTTATGAATGAATCTTTCACAATCACAACTGAAACTTTTATCCTTTCCATTCACAAGGTACCAAATATATGGAATCAAAATAAACCAACTTTGAAAATTAAACTAAAATCAACGAGTCTATGAAATTGTTCCAAATTGTCTAAACTAATGACCATCTAATGGACCTTATTACATCAATGCTTTCAAACCAAAAATTAAAATAACTAATTCAAAGAAAATATCTTCTAGAGTATTCCCTCATCTGGAACCGCTTCTTCGAAGTCTTCTAAATCATCACCTGTCACTACGGTTAATCGCATAACACTGCGTCAGCTATAAAAGCCGGTGAGTAATCTCGTACAGTTTAGCACATGTAATTCAATATAGGAAACCATATAACCACTAAAATACAAATCATTACAAATCTAATGATAATTTCTCCAAACCAAAATCTCTTAAACATGCACGTGATGCAAGGTATGCAAATATATCTCAACAATCTCAGAACGGTTATCAGTAGAATATCCAGTTGGTTAACACTATCACCCTGGAACATCGGTCCCTAGTGGCATAGCCAACTCGGATCACGATCTGTCCCACACCTCCGCTTGGCCTGCGTAGTTGGTCTGTTACACACACTTGGGTGCTCACCCAACCGGCCTCGATCAACGGAGCCTCCACCTGGCCTGCGTAGCTGGTCTGTCGCACACACTTGGGTGCTCACCCAACCGGCCTTGATCAGTGGAGCAACGGCTTATTGCAACACTCACGTGTGCTTAGCCCAAATCAACTCAAGTAATCAACAACATACTGGAATCCTCAATCACATGGAATGCATGATTCATGCCATTCGCTTTTCCCAACAATTCCAAAACCAACCACACAACCTTCTAGCATTCTCAAAGCAACAAAATCATCATAATTTCGTAATGAAGTTGCGTTTCCTCTATGTAAAGTAATTAAACAATTTCTATGTTAATTTCTACCGATAATAACAAATCCAACGTTTGGAAATCAACTTGAATTAAGCAACATTAATATTCAAACCGACGTGAATATAGATCATGCAACATATGGATGTCACAAATCTGATCTACGAATTAAAATTCTATACAACAAACCAAGAATTCTTCTTCAAAACTGTGAAGATAAATAGAGAATTTAAATGCAAGATTTATCGAGTGAAAACTATACGAGATGAACTCACAGTTTTGGATGTTTTTCTTTTTCCTCCTGATTCTACGTCCAGCAAGAGTTGTTGGAATCCAGACGTGTAGCAACAAGTCTCTCTCTCTCTCTCTCTCTCTCTCTCTCTCTCTCTCTCTCCCCACAAAACTTCTCTCTCTCTCTCTACTCGCACTCACTCTCTCTTTTTCTCTTTCTCTCTCTACCCGCTCTTCTCTCTAACGTCTCTCTCTCTCTCTCTTTCCTCTCTTTCACGGCTCTCTCTCTCTCTCTCTCTCTCTCTCTCTCTCTTTCAGACGTTTTCTTTTTTGAGAAAAACGCTGCCGAGAGTCGACTCTTATAGCCAAACACGAACACCAGCGTGTTATACGGACGTTTGACAGTTTTCGAATCTAAGTTGGATTTGAACTTCGATTCTTGTAAGATAAGTCACAAGTGAAACGTTAGAAATCTAGGTGGGGCCCACGCAAACAATCCCTTCAAATTTCAGGGACCCATGCGTAGAATCGGGTCCGATCTTGCGCGTTCTATTTCGTTTAGTTCTAGGTTTCAACAGATTTTGCGGCCCACTCCAATCACTGATTACAAAGTTAAATCCTTCCCTTGGTAGTCCTAAGAGAGAGCTACACAATGGACGGAGTGGATTTTCTGATGGGGTCCATCGTGATGGATGGTGTGGACCGACCAGCGAACCAGCGGACGCTGCTGCCGCAGCGTCGAACGAAGAAGACGCTTCGTCTTCCGCTGCGCACGCGGTCAACGCACGTTGACCGCGGGTCTAACGTGCACGTAGTGCACGTGGGTCCCACAGTGATGTATGTGGAAAATCTACTTTGACCATCATGTTGGCCACATGATTTTAGGGTATGACGCAAAAATTGATGCAGTTTCGAGTTTAGATGGCCCACTTATGGCCCGATTTCTGATTAGGGTGTTTGTAGGATGATCGGAGGGCTGAAATTTGATGTGTACGGTTAGATTAGGTCTCTAAACTATTATATGAAGTTTTACATGAAACAGATCGTCAGAAAATGGTACACTTAATATCATCTATATAATTTAAGTTTAATCAATGGTATTTTTCGTAATTATGGTGAGTTTTGATAAATCTGGCACTTCTACACTGTTCTAGGGTTCGTGTTGAGCAACTTTAATAAAGGGATCCTACCTAGATTCCTTACAGTTGATTTATTAATAATTTATTAATGTATTAAGTTAGGTAATTCGCTAAATACTCAATTAAATTATTATTTAATCTATTCTAAAAATTTATAGGGTATTTATTATGAATTTATCAATACTACAAGTCATGTAATTCATTAAACAATATTTAAATTATTCTAAGAACCCGGCTTATTATAATATAAGTTTATGATCGGTAATTAAGCACTTAGTGTACATAGACAATTGCAATTGCAAGATTAATGGTTTACACATTTGTATTAGGCAAATGTAGGCATTTTTACTCTCGTGTAGGTATACATGTTCCCAAAATCTCGGGGCATTACATATGTTGATGCCGGGTAGTTGGGAGAGAGTTGGTCTAGTTCCTCTTGTCTATTCAATGCAATGGTAATGAGGGAACTACCAAACTTCAAGCATTCAATGGCTATAAACGACCTCATAAATATATTCCAAAGGTAGGTCAGCCTTGAATGAAGGTCTTGAATTCATACTTCAAACCGAGCTTTGAATACTCATTGATAAGCCATTAATGGCTAGGTTTGAATGATGAACTCAAGGGGGACAAGAGCAAAGAGGGAAGGAGGATGTGAGTAAAAGCTCTCTCTTAGCTCTTGAAGGGTGTTGAATGCATGCCATGAAAGACCACAAGTCATGGCTATATAGAGCCCCAAATGATGGCCCCAACGGATCTAAAACGGTCACGACCGACCTGTCAGAGAGGGGTCTCAACCGGTCGGACGGACCGGTCGCAATTCAAATCAATAGGCCATATCTGGGTCTGCCCGACCGGTCAAGACCGGTTGGATCCCCTTGCTGGAAGCAATCAAAATACAGGCCGATCGGTCAAGATCGGTCGGCTCACCTTGCTGGAATGAATTCAAAATACAGGCCAACCGGTCAAGACTGGTCGGCACACCTTGCTGGACAAGCTGATGAATACAGGCCGACTAGTCAAGACCGGTCGGTTATGCTTGCTGTATCAATTGATGATCTGATGGCCGACCGGTCAAGACCGGTCGGCTGTCCATTTTCTTTTCTCAAGCAAGTTCTCTGTTTAGCTTTGAAGTGCCTGGCCGACCGGTCAAGACCGGTCGGCTGCCCCAGCTGAATTTCCACGGCAAGGTCCTTCACCTTTTTGATGCTCCTGGCCGACCGGTCAAGACCGGTCGGCTGCCCATCTGCATTCTTCACAGCAAGGTGCTGCTAGAGTTGAAGAGTCTGGCCGACCGGTCAAGACCGGTCGGCTGTCTAGACATTAATATTACAGCAGGTTTGCTGTTCTTTCCTTACAGTTCTGACCGACCGGTCAAGACCGGTCGGCTGTCTAGATGGTCTTGTCACAGTGGGTTTGCTGGACCAAGTCTTTCAATGCAACAGCGGATCACTTCAATGATGAGGCATGAAGTGATTTGGTGCATGGGGTCCAATGTATGGACATATCTTCAATTACGATTCACACCAACCATGGACCACAAGTCTAATCAACTTGTGCAAGGGTCGAGAGGGAATGGGATAAGATATGTGAGTTATTACGCCATTCTTTGATGTTTTGGGTTTCCTATGGTCGATCTATATGCAACTTACCTGAGATCTTGTTTCAGCATGAGCTGGAGCAATGGAAGAAGCATAATCTTCAAGTCTTAATCTTCAATTCTTCGACCGGGGCTCACACGACAAGACGCGACCAACCAATACGCCAATTGACAACAAAAGGTGTACTAACAGAATCCTACAAGCTTGACAGGGTAAGCCCCCCCATCTTTTACCCGTTAAAATTCAAATCTTGATTCAGGAAACCCATGAGGTTAGACTTGCATGGTTCAAATGCAAATGCATCAAAATCCAATGTCCAACTCCGTGTGTCACCTAGGAAACACATTGGGTCCCCATAAGAAAATAAGTAAGGCCTACCTCAAGGAGGGCCGCATGTCATGGCCTAGATGAGGAAAGTACACCATCCAAGGACACATATGGACCTCAATTAGACCAAAAGTCTAAATACCATGCTAAAGATCAAAGGTGGGGTAAGAATCAAGCCTCACACAAAAAGCCCCTTTTCAAAGTCCATGTGTGACCAAGGTTTGGTTCATTCTTCACATCAAAGCAATGAGCCTCATTTAAGATGTTTTCATCTTTTTACATATGTAGATGGACAAAGGATAAATGGAAATGGAATTGGCCCTTCAAGAGAAACTCAAATGCCCCACCTCAATGGATTGAAAGGTGCATAGCCCACTTGAGAACTATAATCAAAAGTACCCATTGTTGGGTCAATCATGGGCAACTTGTGTGCATCATCTTGATAAATATTTTGGCTATGAGAAAGCACGATTTGGTGTTCTACCCAACACACATGAGATGAGGAAGTCAATGGTAGAAAATGGTGCATATAGCCCACTTGAAAAATCAAAGTTGAAAATGTCCATGCAAGGACAAGTTTGGGCAACCTATGTGCACCACTCTCTTCATCAAGAGAAAGGCTACTTGAGCACAAGAGAGCATGGCTTGATAAGCCACCCAAGCATCATGGAAAATGGTTAAGAATGATGCACATAGCCCACTTAAAAACCAAAATCTAAAGTGCCCAAAGCATGGGACAAATTTGGGCAACTTATAGGTACCATTCTTTCCCACAAATTGGAAAATCACTCATCTTTAAGAAGGATGGTGGATGGTCCACCAAATGCCATGTAAGATAGAATCAAGGATCTAAGATTGTATGGATATCTCACTTGAAGAATTAAAAGATCATCCACTTGTAGGTGGAAGGGGCCAACTAAAGTGAGCATTGTAAACCCCAAAACTTGAGGTGGGCCTTACCAATTTCATGGGCCCAAGCCTTGAAAAGAAGAGAAAGAAGAAATGATAAGAAAGGAAGGCATGAAAAAGAAAAAGGAAAAGAGGGCATGAGGGAGCCCAAAATGAAGTGTTCGGCCCATCAAATGCACCAAAGGCCCTAACTTCACTTTGGGCCCATTTAATACACATACAAAGCCCAACTCCCATGAAAAGAAATAGGATATTTTACCATGCATACTTGATGGACATGGTAAAATTGCCCTTTACATACACATGAAGGGAGTGTGAAAGAAAGAAAGAAAAATGAGGGAGGAAAAAAAAAAGATGGGGCTTGAAATGTCCCTCTCCATGCACCACCTTTGTTGAGATTGAAGTTTGAAAAGCACCTAAGTTTGGGCCCACCACAACTCTCTTGAAGTACCTACATGAGAAAAGAAAGAGAACATGAGGGGTGAAATTGAAAGAAAAGAAAGGAAATGAAAGAAAATGAGTGAGCCATCTCTTCACCACTCACCAAGAGGGACCACCTTGTTCTCCCCAGCCCCACCACTTGAGGAAACAAGAAAACCACCAAAGGAAAGAAAAGCTTGAAGAAAGAAAGAGAGTGAGAAAGAAGAGAGAGAATTGCACGTTGGAGAGGGGGGTGCCCCATGTTATATAGAAGAAGGGGAGGCACCCCATTACCTAGCCCACTAGAAAAACTAGTGGGCAGAGGAGGGGTGGGCGGCACCTAGGGGGTCAGCCGTCCTCCCCTCAAGTTGAAGTGACTCCTCTCTCTCTCCTTGGGAAGAGAATAACAAGTGAATCTTGTACCTCCATGTAAGATTGAAGTGATGGAAGAGAAGAATGAGAAAAAGAGAAAGAAATCTCACCAAAATCTCATCTCATGAGAAGATAGGGAGATTTTGATATGATGAAATGGAAGACAGAGGAAAAAAGCCTCATGTGATTTTTAAAAAATAAAAAAGGTATCATTTTCTCGGCACTGATCTCGACCATCCAAGTCAAGATCTGATGACCCGAATCACTTTAAAAAAATATGAAAATTCCCCAATCCTCATTTCTGTCATCTGTTAATACACTTTTCTGTGGCATACTAGTATGCCTTGTTTGTCAATTACTTGGGTCAATGAGTCTAGTGTCGGTTCAACTTAATAAAGACGAAGACCGAAGACTCAAAGCGGACTTGCTGCATCAAGGAAGAAGAAATAAGTAAAAGAGATTCCTTGGTGAAGCCTTTAACCTTAAACCAAACCAAAACCCAAACCTCTAGATGACTGTGAACCATTTAGGCATACTTGTAGTTATCTTAGATTAGCCTTATATGTCCCAAAAGACCACCTAAATCAGAGCCATAGAGGTTGCTTCTACTGTTGTAAAAATGAATTTGAAACAGCATGTAGAACATAATAGGGCTGCCAACCGGTCAAACCCCTGGCCGACTGGTCGTCAGACCCTCCAATGGGATAATAAGTTTGATGAAGTCCCTGGCCTAAAACGAACAGTCACGACCGGTTAGCTGGACAGGTCCGACCGGTCGTTCGACCGGAATGACCGGTCGTGACTAACCCAAGCAAGACAACAAACATCTGGACTATCTAGTCCATTAGCCAACTGGTTGCCCAACCAGTCGAGGACCCTCTCCGACCGGTTAGTGTTGAAGTCCGACCGGTCAGTTACTAGCCGTTTTGTGACCGTTTTCTATACGTTGGGACTTTTTCTATAAAACAGTTTGGATCAATTTTAGGGGCAAGGAGAGGGATTTTGAGAAGATTGAAGTCACCATCATTGGAGATGTAACGCCTCGAAATTTTAGGATTTATTCGATAATTTTCTAGAATTTTTATCGATTTTATTTTAAATAAAATATCGAGTGTTTACTTTGTTTTGAAAACAACGGACCATCCGTGAGAGTTTTGATGGGCGACCCTTTACAAAAGTTTCTTAGAATAATCCCATAAACGTCATAGAAAGATTGGATTTTGAAAATCTTGCAGTTTTCGGATAATTACGAAAATGTCATTAGTTAAACTTAAGTTAAACTGACACTTTTAAGTATTTTAGTTTCGGAGGATCAATTTTAGGCAAAACTTCATATATGAGCTTTTGGGCACATTTTAACCATACACATCAAATTTCAGACCTCTGATCATCCTACAAATGTCCTATTCAGAAATCCAGCCATAAGTGGCCCACCTTAACTCGGATCTGCCTCAATTTTGTTGTCAGTGGCTAAAATGATGATTCCGACTTGTTAGATGGATCAAAGTATCCCGATCCACTTGGAGTAGACCCCACTTGTGAGGGCAGCCAAAAAGTGCCTGTGTACGTGCGACGCACGATATATGATTTTTTTTAAGAAGACGTCTTCTTCTCTGCTGCTGTAACAGCAACGTCGCTGGCGATGTTGGCACTCCACACCGTCCATTATTTGGGCCCCACTTCGATGATCCAAACCGTCCAGAAGGTCTGCACATTGCACGAACCCAGTCCGTTCAAACCTCGTGGTTGTTCGTCGACGGCGTGGTTCGTTTCAAATCACCGTCCAAAGCCAAAGATGATCAAGATCTGTTGATCCACTCCGCATGATCAGTCCAAACTTCACCCAGATCCTTGTATAGACCCCACCTAGCTTCCCAATGAGCCCCACGTGCAAAGGATATCCAGAACCAATCCGTTTCCTTCTCCAACTCGAACCGGGACTTCAATGCACATTCGCACTAAAACCACTTCTCCACCGCCCTAGCTATCTATATAAGTCGTTCATCCGTCCACTCCTGCCCCTCTAGGAAACGCAAGGAGAGAGAGAACAGGTTGAGAGCGAGAGAGAGATTATGAAAGGAGAGAGAGTGAACGTAAAGAGAGAGAGAGAGATAGAGAGAGAGAGAGAGAGAGAGAGAGGTCGTGTGGAGGGGAGAAGCCCGTCCACCTGTTGCTACTGCTGGTGTCGAAATCCGTTCCAGAGAAAGAGAAGAAGAAGGAGAAGGAAGGAAGGAAGAAGTAAGAGAAGAAAAAAGAAGGGGGGGGGGGGGGGTAGAGAGGGAGAGAGAGAGAGAGCCGAGACTAAGTCGACTCGACTGGACTTCGAGTGAGCCATTGAGGTAAGTTATTTTAACCTATAGTTGATCCCTTAAACCTAGCCTAAATCCTAAATCCTATGTAGATCTAATCATATACAATCGTAGCGAAGAAAATCATACTCTAATTTTGTATTTCATTACATAACGTAGGTTTGAATCTAAACTCGATTCCACCGCCTTAATGACATCTCACACCATCCTACATCACAAGGTGAGGATTTCTTCTAAGCTTAGTTACAATAATATCACTTTGTTTGTCGAATCCATGCCTAGAAACTAGAGTTTTGTTGTGTGATTTCTTAAACCCGTGCTTGTTGAAATCTCTTTGTGTGGTTATGATTTGTATGATATTCCTTGATGTGTACTTTGAATTTTGATGTATGTGAACCATGATTTATGTGTTTAGAGAAGGAACCATGTGATGTATATGCTTATTGTGGAAACTATGCTTAATTTATATTTGTTATATACTCATGATGAACATGATGATTGATGTGTTGTATGATTTGGGATTTTTGTGTATGGATGTTATGTTAATGAACACCCCTTAACCCCGTACTGATGAGGCCGTTTGATGTAAAGAGATAAAGCTCATACGAGGCCTTGTTATGTTGGCATTACCGTGTACGTATTATTGGTTATATATGCCATGATGTTGAGTTGGCACTACCGTGTACATTGTTGGATACGTACCGAGGGATCCTTATTGATATCTTACCTATGATGGATCCATTGAAGAATGGAATTGATGAAAGTGAGAAGTTTCATGAGCCAGGGTTGGTGGTATAGGACACTAAGCCTGAGCTGTCGACCTATGCTGGGTGACAAGCCCCCCATAGTGACTTTGAACTTCTTTGAGATGATTGGGGTAAGGAGTGATCATTAGTCGTTAACATTATTAAATTAGCTGGATGCTAAACTACTTAACTAAAGGTTGAACTAATCATGCATTCACTGGAGCTGACTTGGTGGGTCAGCCCTGCGGGCGCTCTGGCGCTAGCTTCTGGTAGGGGATGGGTGGCCATCACCTTGTAACGACCCGAGATTTTCGACTCTCGTGTATAACACGCCGGCCGAATTCCCAAGTAAATCATGGACTAATTGATTTGTTAAATAATGAAATATAGCATTCACGCACAATGGTGGAAACAAATGTTCATCTTATTTTATCAAACTCACTACTTCATCATCAATGTTTAAATAGGAGAACCAACCAATATCCATACTGATTCATTAAAATACAAAATCATGTCTTCTCTTGAAGACTTATTACAATTCCATAAATGTATCAACTACTTAAAAGAAATATTTAATAAATGATAAATTAATTAAGTTTTTCTAACATCATCATCCACCATGTGATTGTACGAACATCGAACTCTTTTCCATAAAAATCGAGTTCAATACCTAGATCTTCACCTGTATCATCTAAATTGTGTTTGGGATAGCGTTAAACGCTATCATAGTGGGGAATATTTCCTCCAAGACAATCAAGAATAATAATAACGGTACAGAGTAAACGCAAGCAGTATATTATCATTTAATCAAATCAAAATAACCAACTAAAAATCTTTGTTAATGCGATGCATGGAATGCATGCTCTGGCTAAGGCACCCTGACTAGAATCACAATCCATGAAGTGGGAGACTCCCTGTTACGACTTCATGCTAGCCACTAGTCACCAGAGGTTCCTGGGACGCACAAGCCCATAGTTTTGCCCGACCACGTGAGAAACGGGACGCTCATAGCCCAAATCCACACGTGACAGTGTACGGGAGAAGTAAGACGCTCTAGCCTATTCTCAATTCCGTACACCCACATGGAGCCAAGTGAATGCATGACTTTAGTTTCACCTTTATTTAAGTGTTTTCGCATACAACCGATTTAAATAAAACTCAATGGTCACTATGGGGAGTCGCAAGCAACCCAGCATAGGCCGACAGTACGAGATTAGTGTCCATAGCACCAACCCCGGCTCATGAGAATTTGTATACCATTAGTGTACACTCATTGTCCCGTTTTATGATTTCATCATGTTCCAAAAAGCCAATGTTGTACATCATGACCAAATTCATTAAAATACCCATATACTGTAAATGGATCAAATCAAGCATCATGTACATGTAAGGATCCATTAACAAACAATCACTTCATTCTCTCAGTTAAGTCAAGATATATTCTTCCATCATGCACACCTCTCACGGGTTCCATCTCTCTACATCGAATAATTTTACCAACTTAGGGACAAAGAGTATACAATAATGGGATGTCTATATGATGATCTTATACACATATTTCATATCACAATATGAAAACCAATGTTACTTGTAATACATGGACTAAGAAAATAAGGGCATAGATTTCACAAAAATAAATAACACAAATACACATGCTTCTTAGTAAAAAATCTAAACAAGGAATCACATCATTATATAATGATATTCATTAAAAATCCTACATTAAACTTTATGTTATATGGATTAGCAATTCAAAACAAAATAACTTCACATGCCACAAAAGAAACTTATGATAATCATGATATTATTAATGAAAGGCTTGAAGGAAAATCCTCACCTTATGATAGACTTAGAAGAAGAGGGTTGTAGAAGATCCTAGCCGCTGGAAAAATATGAGAAAGAACTCTCTTCTTCTTCTTCTTCTTCTTCTTCTCTCTCTCTCTCTCTATCTCTCTACGGCATGGAGGCTAGGGTCAAGAGAAGGATTTGGAGGTGCGTAGTAGAAATATGGAGATGGATGTGCACGCGAGGTCTTGTGTAACAACTTCTTGAGGTGGGTTTCTCAAATCTCAATATTCGGATGATCTTTGATCAATTCCAATCCGTTCATCTTATCAAGCTCGAAGAGTAGAGTCAGAATACATAAATTTCTTGATGATTCACATTCTAGATTGGCCGATCCTTGAAAATGGCCTAACGGGTGCTAAAATGGGCTATATCTCAATTAACGGTCTACGCTTGATGATCAGGGCCCAAATTTTGGAAATATATGTAGTCATGATAGGCAAAAAATTGTACAAAGTTTAGTGGTTGATTGATGGTGAGAAATGCCTAGATCTGAAATTTCAACTTTTGGCGAAAAAGGAAGGGGCTGGCTTTGTGGTTCAACGGTGTAAGATTATAGATCGGGGTCCAAACTTTGTGTAACCTCGTAGTCATATGAGTATAATAAGTGGTCCAAATTTGAGAAGCGATTGATGGTGAGAAGTGGGTAAATTGAAAGGTTCAGATTTAAAAAGAGTTGGTAACTCGTTAATTTCTAGAACGGGATAACTTCGCACATAAGAAAGATGCTTATCAAGATGGGGCACTCAAATCATACTATTGGTCCATGATAAAGACGATCCAAGTCACTCATATGAAGAGAAATATTTGACTATGACTAACCATTTACTTTCCTCACTCGATGGACATGAAAATCAAGGGTTAAGGGGCTAAGTTGACAATTGGACCACTTCTACTATGATTTAAGGGCTGAAATTTGACGTGTATGGTTAATATGTGTCCAAAAGCTTAAATCCAAGGTTTTGCGTGAAAGTGATCGTCAGAAACTATAATACTTAAAAATGGCATCTTAACTTAAGTTTAACTAATGGCATTTTCGTAATTATCTGAAAAGTGCGTGATTTTTTAAATCTGATCTTTCTAGGATGTTTATGGGATCATTTTAAGCAACTTTTGTAAAGGGTCCCCTATCGGATCTCCTACGGATGTCCCGCTATTCGCAAATCAACAGTAAATGTACGATAATTAATAAAAAATAAATTAAAAATGAATTTTCAAAAAGTTTCAAATAAATCTCGAAAATCTGGGGCGTTACAAACCACCCCCCTTCAAAACAAACTTCGTCCCCGAAGTTTCCTAAGCATCGTCGATAAAAGATTGAGGGCAATCTCACTTCATGACTTCTCGTCTAACTTTTTGAATTATTCCGGGTCAGACGCGATCACAATCCACCCCCCTTAAAAATAAATCCATACTCGACATCGATTTTTTACAAGCTCCCCCAAATTTCTTTCCTGTCATGCTTCCACTGCGCACTCTGATTCCTAGATGGTTCTGAATATATTGATTGGTCTCTCAAATGATTCAATCATCTAGCGCCCTAATATTTCTCAGGTTTGGGTAGGTGCTCTTATAGTCAAGGATCTAAGACGATTAGGGTTAGATAATTATCAAGGATGTCTGATCGCTAACGAAATGACTGATCAAGAGTTTAAAAGATATATCTGGATTTGATTAGGTTAGCATGATCGGATGGTCACTTGAATGAGTGGATAAACAAGCGGATAACAAAGTGAATGAGATATCATCAACAGTTCTTTAATAGCTGAAAGTGCGACAGAAAGGTGAGGTTAGGGATACCGTATTCTAACTCTTTATAGGGTCTAAGTGGCTAAGCTTCTACGTCCTAGGGTCGTCTTTACATCTATCTTATTTTAGTCATCCAAAGAAAACAATCACACACATTCCAAGAGAATGCACAAAAGTCGTCCAGTTAGAATAAGGATGCGATTTGTATTGTGTCGACATCACAGGTGAACAGTTCAAGTAGATTCGGATCCGATACTTAGATCTTCTACTCGCATTTGAGCATTGAGTACATTAGTATCCATTCGAAATTCCGAGTGTCGACCCTCAGGATTTGAACGAGGATTCAATCCTTTACACAATATATTAGGTACGATTCTACCCTCCTGTGCGGCCGATTTAGTCTAACATTGTGGGGACTTTCATGTATTCTTCAAAAAAAAAAAAAAAAAAAAATCAACAAAGATCACGTAAATTAAAATCCAACAATACAAAACATTAAAACCTTACGAGATCTTATTTACTTTCATTGTTAGACATGGTCGAAGATCTATGTGAGGGATTGGTAAATGGCATTTTATGGTTACGATAATCTACCTAAAGTAACATAGTTGGGCCTAATATTCATAGGGATGTATGAGAATATGCTAGGAAGTACTTCTAAGGGTGCCATATTACAATAACTAAGCCTAAACAAGGGGTTCGGAGGTTTTCAAAGCTAAGGAACTGGGATAGTGTCGAATCTGGAACACAGGACTTATAAGCGCTCTTAGAATTTTATCTCTTAAACTGAACGTGCTTTTTGCCTGAAATTTGGAGGCTAATCTGAAGGTTAGGTGAAGAATCACCCAAATTTTTCTCAGAATGAAATTCCTATGGTAAGATATGATTCTGACCTCTAAAATTCTGAAAAACGTAACAGTCCAGCAATTTCCAGCGCAAGATTTTCTCTACTAACAGAATTTTCACGGTTTATCTAAATGTCGGATTGATCTGAAATTTTATGAAAGTGTTGGGTAATGAGTTACAAATATGTATAAAAAAATTTTAAAAATTTATCAATTCCGAAAATATAATTCTTAGTGGTAACATTGCCTAAGGGTCAGGAAATTTGTCCTAACAAAAATAATTCAAAATAAAATAGTTATCCTTAAAATTTGAGGAAGATAAATCCCATGACTCAGTGTAACGCTGATCTAAATATGAGAAAATGATGAGAGCTCCAAAACTTCTAGAAAAAGTGAGAATCCACTTCCTAAAAATCCTAAAATTTCATATTTTTACGTTCATCGACTATCCTAATGATTTTAAGGGGCTTATGCTTGAGTCTCTAGATTCATAACATCTCATGCATCCAATGGGGGATGAACCTAAGTGTTTTTGTTTCTATTTCATGGAAACCTAAGCCCTAAGGGATATTTATTATGAAAATGGTTGGGCTTCTCACCCAGAGGTCCCGATTGTGCTCTGATACCAACTGTAACGACCCGAGATTTTCGACTCTCGTGTATAACACGCCGGCCGAATTCCCAAGTAAATCATGGACTAATTGATTTGTTAAATAATGAAATATAGCATTCAAGCACAATGGTGGAAACAAATGTTCATCTTATTTTATCAAACTTACTACTTCATCATCAATGTTTAAATAAGAGAACCAACCAATATCCATACTGATTCATTAAAATACAAAATCAAGTCTTCTCTTGAAGACTTATTACAATTCCATAAATGTATCAACTACTTAAAAGAAATATTTAATAAATGATAACATTAATTAAGTTTTTCTAACATCATCATCCGCCATGTGATTGTACGAACATCGAACTCTTTTCCATAAAAATCGAGTTCAATACCTAGATCTTCACCTGTATCATCTAAATTGTGTTTGGGATAGCGTTAAACGCTATCATAGTGGGGAATATTTCCTCCAAGACAATCAAGAATAATAATAACGGTACAGAGTAAACGCAAGCAGTATATTATCATTTAATCAAATCAAAAGAACCAACTAAAAATCTTTGTTAATGCGATGCATGGAATGCATGCTCTGGCTAAGGCACCCTGACTAGAATCACAATCCATGAAGTGGGAGACTCCCTGTTACGACTTCATGCTAGCCACTAGTCACCAGAGGTTCCTGGGACGCACAAGCCCATAGTTTTGCCCGACCACGTGAGAAACGGGACGCTCATAGCCCAAATCCACACGTGACAGTGTACGGGAGAAGTAGGACGCTCTAGCCTATTCTCAATTCCGTACACCCACATGGAGCCAACTGAATGCATGACTTTAGTTTCACCTTTATTTAAGTGTTTTCGCATACAACCGATTTAAATAAAACTCAATGGTCACTATGGGGAGTCGCAAGCAACCCAACATAGGCCGACAGTACGAGATTAGTGTCCATAGCACCAACCCCGGCTCATGAGAATTTGTATACCATTAGTGTACACTCATTGTCCCGTTTTATGATTTCATCATGTTCCAAAAAGCCAATGTTGTACATCATGACCAAATTCATTAAAATACCCATGTACTGTAAATGGATCAAATCAAGCATCATGTACATGTAAGGATCCATTAACAAACAATCACTTCATTCTCTCAGTTAAGTCAAGATATATTCTTCCATCATGCACACCTCTCACGGGTTCCATCTCTCTACATCGAATAATTTTACCAACTTAGGGACAAAGAGTATACAATAATGGGATGTCTATATGATGATCTTATACACATATTTCATATCACAATATGAAAACCAATGTTACTTGTAATACATGGACTAAGAAAATAAGGGCATAGATTTCACAAAAATAAATAACACAAATACACATGCTTCTTAGTAAAAAATCTAAACAAGGAATCACATCATTATATAATGATATTCATTAAAAATCCTACATTGAACTTTATGTTATATGGATTAGCAATTCAAAACAAAATAACTTCACATGCCACAAAAGAAGCTTATGATAATCATGATATTATTAATGAAAGGCTTGAAGGAAAATCCTCACCTTATGATAGACTTAGAAGAAGAGGGTTGTAGAAGATCCTAGCCGCTGGAAAAATATGAGAAAGAACTCTCTTCTTCTTCTTCTTCTTCTTCTTCTTCTCTCTCTCTCTCTCTCTCTCTCTCTCTCTCTCTCTCTCTATCTCTCTACGGCATGGAGGCTAGGGTCAAGAGAAGGATTTGGAGGTGCGTAGTAGAAATATGGAGATGGATGTGCACACGAGGTCTTGTGTAACAACTTCTTGAGGTGGGTTTCTCAAATCTTAATATTCGGATGATCTTTGATCAATTCCAATCCGTTCATCTTATCAAGCTCGAAGAGTAGAGTCAAAATACATAAATTTCTTGATGATTCACATTCTAGATTGGCCGATCCTTGAAAATGGCCTAACGGGTGCTAAAATGGGCTATATCTCAATTAACGGTCTACGCTTGATGATCAGGGCCCAAATTTTGGAAATATATGTAGTCATGATAGGCAAAAAATTGTACAAAGTTTAGTGGTTGATTGATGGTGAGAAATGCCTAGATCTGAAATTTCAACTTTTGGCGAAAAAGGAAGGGGCTGGCTTTATGGTTCAACGGTGTAAGATTATAGATCGGGGTCCAAACTTTGTGTAACCTCGTAGTCATATGAGTATAATAAGTGGTCCAAATTTGAGAAGCGATTGATGGTGAGAAGTGGGTAAATTGAAAGGTTCAGATTTAAAAAGAGTTGGTAACTCGTTGATTTCTAGAACGGGATAACTTCGCACATAAGAAAGATGCTTATCAAGATGGGGCACTCAAATCATACTATTGGTCCATGATAAAGACGATCCAAGTCACTCATATGAAGAGAAATATTTGACTATGACTAACCATTTACTTTCCTCACTCGATGGACATGAAAATCAAGGGTTAAGGGGCTAAGTTGACAATTGGACCACTTCTACTATGATTTAAGGGCTGAAATTTGACGTGTATGGTTAATATGTGTCCAAAAGCTTAAATCCAAGGTTTTGCGTGAAAGTGATCGTCAGAAACTATAATACTTAAAAATGGCATCTTAACTTAAGTTTAACTAATGGCATTTTCGTAATTATCTGAAAAGTGGGTGATTTTTTTAAATCTGATCTTTCTAGAATGTTTATGGGATCATTTTAAGCAACTTTTGTAAAGGGTCCCCTATCGGATCTCCTACGGATGTCCCGCTATTCGCAAATCAACAGTAAATGTACGATAATTAATAAAAAATAAATTAAAAATGAATTTTCAAAAAGTTTCAAATAAATCTCGAAAATCTGGGGCGTTACAACCTCCATTGGCTAGGTTTGTTGACATGAAGTTGTGTAATTACCCGCTTCATCGTGGACTCTGGTGACTAATGGTTGGTGAGAAGAGTTGGAATAAGTCTCGTCTCATCTGGTCAGGGTGCCTTAGCCAGAGCATGCATATCATGCATTGCATTAAATAAGATTTTCTCATGATGTTTTGGTTGGATATGATTATGTTTGGATATTATTATGTTAATCTTAGGGGGTAACCCTCACTGACTTGATCACGAGCAACTCACTCCCTCCTGGGACGGTGTTATAAAACACCACTAGATTATTGCAGGTGACGATCCATTAGACGAACTCGACGTACAGATTGAAGTGTATGAAGTTTCATGGCGGCTAATGACGGACAATGAAGCCGAAGCGGCTTAAGGATGGATTATGTTTATTGTCTTTGTAGAGTAGATTTATTTTCATGTAACTTGTAATAAGCCTCCCATGAAGACTAAAAAGTAGAATATTATGTAATTTGTATGATCTTATGATATTATGTTGATAACGTAGAATAGAAAAACATGAAATAAGAACCTTGATTTCCGTCATTTGTGCTATGAATGCCATGAATATGTGAATTAAAGAGAAATGTGGGAAATAAATTCCTAATACATTCAGGTTAACACCCGGGAACTTGGCCCATCGTGTTGTCCACAAGATCCAAAATTTCGAGGCGTTACAAGACACCATTAGAGGCTTAAATCCTAACCCTAACAAGGCATCTTTCTTGTGATTTAACATAAGAATGGAGCATTCCAAGCTCATGAAGAAGATGTTCTTATCCCTCTTTGATCTTTAGATTTTGGATTGATATTAATAGTTATATACCTATCCAAAATTCAATTATGAGATCATTGTAGGTTGTTAGTGCACTTTTCTGTGGCATACTAGTGCACCTTATTTGTCAATCACTTAGGTCAGTGAGTCTAGTGTCGGTTGAGCTTAATGAAGACGAAGACCAAAGACTTAAGACGGACCAGCTGCATCAAGGAAGAAGAAACAGGTAAAAGTGATCCCTTGGTGTGCCTTGCCTTGACCAAAACCTAACCCATAACCTCTTAGATGACTTGGACCAACTAGGTATACCCTTAGTCATTATTATTAGTCTTAGAACTCCATGAAAAACATGATAAGTTAGACTAATTAAAGAGGTGGAAGCTGCTGTAATCAAAATAGCTCAAATAGTAGTTTCCGATTGATCTTCGATCAATCGGACGTTGGCGCCGATAGGACTCCGATCAATCGGACAGAAGTTCCGATCAATCGAAAATTGTTCCAACAACCTTGAAAACCCACTGGACATATTTCCGATCAATCGGACAGTATTCCGATCCATCGGAAGGGGTCAGTCCGATCAATCGGACAGTGTTCCGATCAATCGGAATATCTTCCAGAGACTTCACTGGATAGATTTCCGATCAATCGGACGTGTTTCCGATCAATCGGACTGGTCTACGATCAATCGGAACTTTTTTCGATCAATCGGAGATGCGCGAATCTGCCCGTTTTTTTACCCTTGGAAGAAAATCTATTTAAAGAGGGGGATTCGTTTTTGAGCTAAACAGAGGGGATTTTGAGGAGATAGAAGCCACCATTGCTAGAGACCATTAGAGGCTCTATCCCAAACCCATAGCAAGCCATTCTCCTTGTGTTTTCATCACAAGCTTTGGCCATTCAATGACATCTTGAGAATGGACTTGTTCCCTCTTGATTCCTAGGGTTTAGACACCTTGATGATAGTTAAATCCCTTGTCTAAACACTTCCTAGGAGTCCATATAGGTGTATTCCTCTAGGAAACCCATTTCCTACCATTTGTGGAGGTTTCACCATTCCTTAGCACCTTGGGCATCTCCAATGGAGCATCACATGCAAAGTAGCTGATCTTGGAGCTGAAGCCTTGGCAAAGCGGCTGCGTCAAAGATCGGGGGAGCACAAGGGGAGCTGATTCAAGCACGGGAGAGCGAGAAGAAGCAACCCAAAGCGGCATTACAAAGGGGCTCAATCCGACAAGTAAGGTTGTCCTGTTAGGAGTCCATCCACTCAATTCCCTGTGGGAGTTGAGTGTAGAGTTTGTTTGACAAACTCGAACTAGGGTCATTAGTCGATCCTTGCCCTATTAGTTGGGCCTAAAATTCAGGGATGTCAGCCGTTCCTTGGCTCGTTAGTCAGCCTAAACAAAGTCTCCAAGGGGGAGCCACCAACACGGGTGCAAACGTGTAGGTTGGGAGGAACCTGTAAACTCCCCAGTTGGGTGGATCCGATTTAAAATACCTTGGTTGGGAGGAACCAGATTTACACTCCCCAGTGAATGCCGGTGTGCTCAAAGGGGTTGAGTGCTTGAACCGGGAGTGGAGTAGACAAGTAGTCGAACCACTATACATGCTTGTGTTTGTGATTGAATTGAGCACATTGATATCTTAGCATTGTAAGTTTAATTGTTTAATTATGAATGCTTGATAGGAATGTATGCTAAGCACTTGATAGGCACATCCACACTCACAAGATGTACTTTCACTACCTCATGTTGACTTGAGCATTTCTTGATCCATCCTCTATAGTCCACATAAGTTGTGTAGACTAGGTTGTTATTGCATATATCATTTACTAGTCTTTTGATTGGACCCAATTAGGCTTGGAAGCCGAAGTGTTAATCGCTTATGTAGTTTAATTTGTTGAATTGTTTAAGTAGGTGAAAAGAGTTTTAAAAAGGTCCTAATCACCCCCTCCTATAGGTTTAGCCATAATTCTAGTTGCTCTTTAAGCTTCCGCACGTGTTTGCATAGGGTGTCGTGTTAGACTACCCGACGCAATTTCATAGGTGAGACTATCTAGGAAACTCATTCTCATTAGTTTTAGAGATCTCAAACCTATCTTACATCACTTTGGACATCTCAAGAAGAGCAAATGCAAGGGAATTGATCGTTAGAGCTAGAGCATTGGCAAAGCAATGGCAACAACATTGGGAGAGCACAAGGGGAATTGATTTAAGCATAGGAGAGCGAAAAGAAGCAATCCGAAGCGGCGCATCAATGGGGCTCATATCTGACAAGTAAGGTTGTCATTTATGTAGAGTCCATCCACTTTATTCTCGATGGAAATTAAGTGTAGAGTTTTTTTGTCAAACTTGATGTAGGTTCATTTATCGATCCTTTGCTTATTAGTTAAGCCTAAAAGTCTAGGGACATTTGGCGCTCCTTGACACTATTAGAACTAGAAAATGATACGATGGCATTTTCTTGTGTAATGTTGCTCTGGGGTTCTGAGTAATGGAAACATTCATAGACAATCACAAACATTCAAAAAAGGTACACAAGAAGAGATATCGCAAGGCGAATTTTATTCCAGAGATTCTGAGATCTTGTACATTCCAGGCCGTGATCTGGCGCGAGCCCTTAATTACACCGAATGATCGATGACCCTTTATTAAAAGACAGGATACTAGTCAGTAGGGACTATAGTCTTAGATTTTTTGGTCGTAGAGACCTGTATTTGTTTTGTTATGAACTGAACTATCTTTGTATTAGTCAGATGTCTTTGTCCCATGTTTTGATCGGAGATCCGGGCTGAGACTATTAGGGTTTATGACTGAGAAGGACAACTCTGGGCCTGCGCCTATCATGTATGGACAGGTGACCTCGGGAAGTCCAATCTGCAGTTGTGTATACCTGAACAGGCCAACCGACGGATGCCGTTTGAATGGGTAGGGTATCGACTGTTGTGTTGTGGCAGTTCATAGCAATTACTTTGTAGCGAATAGAAACTCTTTGATATGATTTATTGTGATAACCATAATCCCGTTTGTTTAGCTTTCGACCCTTAATCCTGTCATATCTTACAGTACGTATGAATGACGATACATTTGCGTTGTTCTAGATGCTGGCGACTTCTTTCGAGAAGTTATTCCATTCATCGTGTTGAATCGAATCAAACCTCGAAGGTACGCAATCCTGCTTATTTAGAAATCCCAGAATGGTCATTTAACCATTCCATTGTGTCTGGAACGCTCAAAATACCCAAGATAGGCTTAAACGGATCTTGAAAACACTTAAAATCGAGTTCAGCGCACCCATAAACGTCTTCTGTAATTGGCTGATTTTTTGGGTGCGTGGGACTTAATTTTTGGGTGCGTGGGCTCCAATGCACCTTTAAATTAAGTGCCTAATTTTTTATGAATTTATGGGTGCGTTGGGCATTTTTCGGGTGCGTGGGACATTAATGCACTTGTCCGAATCATGTTGAATTTATGGAGCGTGGTACCCGAATTTATGGACGCGTGGGACATTTTTCGGATGCGTGGGACGCCAATATTCAATTCTGAATTACATCGAATTTATGGATGTGTGGGACCCAAATTTATGGACGCGTGGGCCATTTTCGGGTGCGTGGGAGTCCGATGCACTTGTCTGAATTTAGTCGAATTTATGGACACGTGGGACCTTTTTGGGTGCGTGTGACCGAATTTATGGGTGCGTGCCCCCACTTGTGATTTTTTAGAATTTAGACCTGTGGTAGTCTTAGTCGGAGTAATCTTCCGGTGGAAGACGTCGGTGATCGAAAAGGTATTTCGACGACCGGAAAGGGTTTCCAGTGATCGGAAAGGTATTCCGGCGAAGGTTTTTCGATGGAAATCTCAAATACTCAGAGGATAGCAGTTCTCTCTTTATCAAAAATGTATGAATGAATAGTCGGACGGGGTATTTATACCCGAAAATACCGAAACTCAGCCATTGAGGGGTTGCCACGTGCCATGCACCCCTAAAATACCTCCCACGCACCCCAAAATTGTCATGCGGAGGTCCAACTCATCCCAAAATACGTTTTGGAAATATCTAATTTTTTGGGTGCGTGACACGTTCATTTTTTAGGTGCGTGGGACTCCAAAACACCCCTAAATGGAAATCCTAAAATGAGCTGAATATAGGGGTGCGTGGGCCCATTTTTGGGGTGCGTGGGACACCAAAACACCCTTAAATAAAGATCCTGAAATGTGTTGAATTTATGGGTGTGTGGGCCCTTTTTTTGGGGTGCGTGGCACTCCGATGCACCCTTTAAATCAATTTCTGTTTTCGGTGATTTTTCGGGTGCGTGGGTACCCGAATTTATGGATGCGTGGGAGTCCGATTTTATGAATGCGTTGACGGACTCTTGAACTCCGCCACTTGGGTTTTGAATTTTGATGGGTTTGTGAGGCCCGTTTGATCGTGAAATCACATGCACTGTTCATCATAAATCATAACAAAGTTATGGGTTCAATTTCAGACGGTTCTGATCACAGTGATTCGCAGGGTCCACTGGAGATTTCAGCCAAAATTGGCTAAGGGGATTTTTGTAAATTTTCACTTTGCGTGCGTTGGGAGGCATTTTATGGGATTCTTTCGGAGTTGTGTGGCTATTTTGCTTGTTTTGAGGGCCCCTACATTTTGGGACCCCAACAGATGCCCCTCCTGTGTGTTGCGATGGACGTACGATTGTTCAGTGTGACGCACCGGACCTTTTGGGTCCCAACTATATATAGAGGAGATAGCCTTTTTTTCATCATTTCTCATTGGTTATTGGACTTCCACTCCCCCTTCCACGCACCCATTTTTACGCCAACGCACCCAAAAATTGCATCCAACGCACCCTTTTATTCTGCATGCACCCAAAAATTCAAGGTAATGTGAATTTATGGGTATGTGGGCTGGCATGCACCCTCAAATGGGACTTGTGGAAAAATTCAGATCATTAGGCTTTTTTAGGGTGCATGAGGTCGCACACACCCAAAAATATAAACTTAGAGATTTTTGAGAATTTTTAGGGTGCGTGGGGTCTCACGCACCCTTCGTCGAATTTCCTAGAGGGTTTTGCCCCCCACGCACCCAACAATTGGGTTTTAAATTTTGTTTGGGGTGCGTGGACTCCAACGCACCAAAAAATCGGACTTAAAAAATGTATGGCCTAATAAAGGGGTGTGTGTGGTCACACACACCAAAAAATCGGACTTGGAAAATTATTTGTGGTTAAGCCATTTTAATGGTGCGTGGGGTCGCACGCACCTGAAATTTTGACTTGGTGAATTTTGATATTTTTGGGGTGCGTGGGGCCTCACGCACCCAGATTCCAAGGCTTGTGGAGTTTAAAAATTTTGATGATTAACTTATCCGGGCCTTTCTAGGAGTGCAAGTTCCTACACCTCCATCTTATATTAGTGTACATGAGATAGTTGTTTCGAAGAGGTGTGGGGGCCTCGCACACTTAAGAGGTTTTTGGATTTTGTTAAGCCGGAGATGTGATCTTGTTGATTCGACTTTGTGGGGTTTAAGCATACCTCGATGCGGATTTCCTCTTTTGAGCTGGATCTGATCTTTCTGTGTGCTTTTGCAGATTAGCATGGCTAGTGATCCATTGCAAGCTGGCCCTTCAGGCCCACCACTAACTCCGTCAAAGTGCAAGCGTGAGACCTTGAAGAAGGCTACTAGGCCTTCCGACCAGAATCCGCAGTGGTTCCTCCCTTTGGAGACCTTCAACTTCTACGAGTGCATCTTAACGTTGTACAAGGATATGCAACAGAGGATCCTTTGTGATCGAGTTGTGCAGACTCCTCCAGACAGGGGCACACAAGAACAATGGGATGCTTGGTACACTCCCTTGCGTGGCTTTCGGTCAGATGGGACCGTAGGATCTGAGGACAGTGAAGTGAGCCCGTCAATTCCTGTGCAGACCGCTAAGCGTGGTCGTCTGAAGAGAGCCAGCAAGGGTGCCAAACAGGTGTACGTGGAGAACCAAGCCAAATCTAAATCTGACAAGATGAAGGTGGCCTGGTGTACTGTCAAGCTCGTCACCTCACCTCTCATCATAAGGAATCCTTACACGCAAGAATACATCCAGTATTCGAAGAGTTATCAATGGCAGCTCTCCCTTCCAAGCATTGAACCATCTGACATCTGCCGGAGTAATTCTTTACACAGCGTTGACGCTTGAACATCCGGCCTGGCACCATTTCTCAATTGTTCTCTGTCCAAGAATGGGAAGTGTCAATCTGTCCTCGATACAAAGGACATGATCTTCCTGGAACCAAACTATAGCCCTCATCAACCTTTTCCCAAGCACTACTTTAAGACCCTTCGTCAGAGGTTTCATCATCTGGGGGATACTCAAGTCTGGCCAACCGAGGCCTTCCAAACTCGCGATCATCTGATTTCCCATCCTGGTTATGAAGCGTGGGCCAATCGGATTTTGGAACAGCATAGGGCCACTCTAAGGGCGGTTGGCTTATATAAGGCCATCGAGGCGACATCAGGCTATTTCTGTTGGGAACCATGGGTTTACAAGGGCTTCCTCAATCATTGGTGTTCTATCACCAACTCCTTCCATATCCATATGGGGAGATGAGTATCTCGCTCTGGGACCTTAACCGGATCGCGTGTCTCCTAATCTGTGGGAGGATTTATGACGAGTGGGTCCTAAGCGATGATGAGTTGTCATGGAAGGAAAAGGGCGTCAACGAAGGCTTCTTCTCCGAGGCCTGTTACGAGTTGTTCGCAGAGCTTCCCCAGTTCTGGGGCTTCAAGGATAAGCTTCCGTTCGAGGATTGGCTCCTCTACTTCAGCCATAGTTTGAAGTAAGTATTTCGTTACAAGCTGCACACCATCAATTCGTTACACCTTTCTTTATTTTGTTAACATCTTGTTTTCTTTCTTTCAACTTGGACTATGCGGCTTATGATGAAGGCCGTGCGGATAAGGCATTTCTAGAAAATCAAATGAAAGAAAACTTCCCTCGCCCCAACAAGCTCTCCCCAACCTGTGAGCTGGCCGACTTCCTGGCATACTGGCTCAACTGTGTAGCGCTACCGAGCTCCAAGCAAGTGGATAATATAAGAGTATCATGTTTTGCCGTCGCAGGGGCTCTGGTGAATGGTCACCGGTACACGTTAGCTCTAGTGGTTCTGTGCTCGATCTATCGTTCCTTCGGGTACATCATCAATAATAAGGAGCGTGCCGCTTACGGGATGAACTCGGCCTACTGCAAGTAGCATTTCTTCTCCGTCTGGCTGGGGGTATACTTCCCCTAGGTCTACGGTGCCCAGCGTGAGGATTATATCAAAGAGGGGAAGCTTCCATTACATTTCTTCCAGAAGAAGAAGATGGTGGGTCATAATTTGACCACTATTGAAGAGAGTATTGCACGATTCGATGATGTATATTTCTACCATTTTTCGACACCCGAAGCAGAGAATCGATCTTGTGCACGGACGATGATAGCATCGACTATTACGAGCGTTCATTCTTGACAGCGATTCGTCCGTCGTCGTTGCCACTTCATGAAGGGTTGAAATTCTGGAGGGAACCTTACTATCCCAATCGTTTCGCCGGTCAATTCAGGTATGACCAAGGGGTGCCTAACACATTGGAGCCGGTGACATGTGAACAACGAGTGTACGGTGTCGGGCCCATTCATTGGAAGTGGATGTGGCGACAACTCATGTTAACGGGGACTGGTTATTCCTTTGCCATTCCGGGGACACAGTATTGCACTGGGGCTTCTTTTGGATGGATGAGGTGGTGGGCTCACCAGTATATGCTGGTCCGAAATAAACTTCTTGTTACTGAGCCCGTCTTCGTCACACCTCCTATTGTTACTCCCATTCTTGCTGACGGGCTTGGCTACGTATCGAAAAATCTTCATCAGCCTGCGGTGCCGGGTACAGAGAGACTTAAGACCTCCCTGAATGTGGTGATCGACCATGAAAAACCTGAACATACTTTGGAAGGTTGGGTCGCTTATGGGGAGAGAAATGTAACACTGGAGGAGCCGAAATTCCCACCCCTCGGGCTCATAGATGAGTTGCCCAAAGAAGGCAATGCTCTGAGAGGGGGGGGGGGGGGGGGGGGGGGGGGGGGGGGGGGACAAAGGTGATGATGAAGAGGGCGATTATGATGATAATAATGGTGTTGGCGATGTTGGTGATAATAACGATGATGACGATGCCATTGACGGTGATGGTGGTGGTGATGGTAATGAGGATGTTGATGGTGGTGATAGAGGTGATGATGACACTATGGGTGGTGGTGAAGGTGGAGATGATGGTGGTGATTATGGTGGTGATGATGATGATAATGGTGGTGAAGGGGTGCCACCTGAACGCACTGGTCCTCGAGTAAAAACTGCCCCTAGTCTTTCTGTCGCTTGTGGGGGTAAGAAGATAAAGGAGATGTGGAAATTACACAAAGTCGAACGTTCATGGAAACAACTCTCCAAAGACATCGGTGACGCTCCGGCTGACAGTGCAGGGGAGGCCAAGGAAGTGGGTGAATTAAGTTCTCAGGCCAATTTAAGTGAAGACCGCCACACTAGGGAGAGCAATGACGACGGGCCAGTATTTAAGAGATCTGTCCCTGAGGAAAATACGGGAGCCATTTTTATGGATCTGGATGATGATGACGCACCTGCTGAATCCGTCCTTCCTCCTGATCCTCCCGTGGCAGAGGCTGAAGCTAGTCAGAGCGTGGTTCTCGAAGCGATTGTCACTGCCGCGGTGGAAGGGATTGTAGTTCTTGATATCGAATCAAGTGCGCCTGAACCTGCTGTGGGAGCTCCTCCTTCTATTGAGCCATCATCAACTGAACCTATCATGAATGCACCTTCTGCTGTTGTACCATCATCAGCTGAACTTGCCACTAAAGTTCCTCCTACTGTTGAGCCAACCTCTGATGCCAATATTCCCGAGGTCGTGGTGCTATCTTCTCCAGAATTACTTGAACCATCGATTTAGAGAATGACCGAACCTACCCCAGTATCGTCTGTGCCTACTGCCTCATCCAGTGCTCTTGCTGTTGGCGTTTCTGAAGTCACTGGTATATTACTTGCCTTTGCTGTCTTGACTACGTTCTTTCTGACGATGGTTTCCTTGTACTGACGTTTATCGTTTATTTTGTCAGCAGCAGTTCCGATCCGTGCCCCTTCCCCTATGGTTTTGCCTGAAGCACTCATTTCTTCTCTTCGAGGCTTATCAAAAATAAAGGCGAATCTTTTGAAGAGTCTTCTGACGACTATCGCTGATTCCCTGAAGAACGATGATGAATGGTGTATTCTGGATGAAGGGCTACAAGCACTTGAACACAATACTTTATGGCTCGGGATTGACGTCTCCTCGATGGTCAGTCACGTGGTCCGGTTCAAGGAAGGGATGGCTCGTGTTATTGGTGCAAAACATCTCAGGTCTGATCCTTTTATTGAGGAGAAGCATGGCCAGTTGTAGTCCCTTCTTCCAAAGTTAGAACTTCATAGGGCAGACGTAGCTGGGGCGAGGCAAAACTGGCAGGTTGTCAGCACTGGGTGTCAAGGGGCCACAAAATGTCTAGAGGAGATTGACAGTGAAATAGCAAGGCTACAGGCTGAGCGTCTGGTTGTTCACCTTAACTTTTTCAAGTTTAGCAGTCAGAAAGCTCACTTGCATTCGTCTATTGATCAACATGAGGCGAAGTGTAACGATATAGAGGCCCGGATTACAGAACTGCAGCAATTTTTTCAGAACGTTCCCGACCCCGCACAAGTTTTGGCTGAAGCAAAGGCGGCACAAAGTGTAACGCCCCCAAAATTCGACACTCGAGTATATAACTCAAATCTCGAAATCAAGGGTGTTATGAATGAATCCTTCACAATCACAACTGAAACTTTTATCCTTTCCAATCACAAGGTACCAAATATATGGAATAAAAATAAACCAACTTTGAAGATTTAATTATAATCAACGAGTCTGTGAAATTATTCCAAACTATCTAAACTAATGGCCATCTAATGGGCCTTATTACATCAATGCTTTCAAACCAAAAATCAAAATAACTAATTTCAAAAAATGTCTTCTACAGTATTTCCTCATCTGGAACCGCTTCTTCAAAGTCCTCTAAATCATCACCTGTCACTACGGTTAATCGCATAACACTGCGTCAGCTATAAAAGCCGGTGAGCATTCTCATATAGTTTACACATGTGATTCGATGTAGAAAACTACTTGACCATTAAAGTACAACCACAACAATTTCAATAGTAATTTCATCAAATCAAAATCCTCTTAAACATGCACGTGATGCATGGTATGTAAGTATGCTTTCAACATTCTCAGTACGGTTATCAGTAGAACATCCAGGGCCAGTTTATAGTCGGGCCTACACTTTCACAATTACAGAGTTGGTCTCTTGTACACACCAGGGAACTCACCCAACCTGCTAAAATCATCTGATATCCACCGGGTACGCTAGTATGGTATCTTGCACACACCAGGGAGCTCAACCAACCCGTCCACAATCGATGGACTATCAGAAGGGTATATTGCACACACAGGGCGCTCAACCAGGGACTGTTGCACACACTTGGGCGCTCACCCAAACAATCATCAATGGGCCTATTGCACACACCAGGGTGCTCACCCTACGGTAGTAACTGGAGTTCGCAATCGTGCTATGCATGAATCAAACCCATTTTCCAAGCATCTTTCTAGAAAAATTCAAAATAAACTCACGCATGTATAATTCAAACCAAACATTATAAGAAATACAACTTGTAGCGAATACAACACATAAATCGATATAATTCTTAAATCTACCCAAAACAATTTGAACTTCCAAGTAAGAAATTTAAAAGATATATAAAAGAATTTAAAATCATAAACCGAGTGAAAATTATATGAGAAGGACACTCACCATCTCGTCTTCTTCTCTCTTTCTTTCTTTCTTTCCTTCTTTCCTACTGGAACGTTGTTCCAGCAACTTGAACAGCAAGGTTCCCTCTACGTCCCTCTCTCTTGTCTCTCTTTCTCTCCCTAACGTCTCTCTCTCTCTCCTCTCTCTCACAGTTATCTCTCTCTTTCTCTCTCCTTTCTTTCACGGCTCTCTCTCTCTCTCTCTCTCTCTCTCTCTCTCTCTCTCTCTCTGACGTTTCTTGCAAAGAAAACGATGCCGAAGCTGGCTCTTATAGTCACATACAACCGCATTACACGGACGCTAGAAGGATTCCAACTCCAACTTGGATTCGAACCTCGATCCTTGCAATCCAAGCCACAATTTAAACATTAGAAACCTAGGTGGGGTCCACACGACTCTAATAGAGCAGCTCCCAGGTTACCATGCGTAGCAATGGCCAGGATCTTGGCCGCTTTTGATTTGGACGGTGATTTGAAACCGATCGGATAGACGACCGCTGAGGGAAATATTTAAGGGGACTCCATGCGTGGGGGAGACGGATCGACTGGACGGTTTAGATCTAGCGTATGAGGCCCACCAGAGGGAGACGTGCGTTGCACGGACGGACAGCATGACCACGCTGTTGCAGCGGCCAGTGAAGAAGACGCTTAGTCTTCTTGAATACGCGGTCAACGGACGTTGACCGAGAGGGATGACGTGCACGTTGTGCACATGGGTCCCACCGTGATGTAAGTACAAAATCTACTCCGATCATCAGTTAGGCCACATGATTTTAAGGCATGACACAAAAAATGAGGTAGATCCGAGTCTTGGGTGGGCCACACTTCACAAAATTGTGCTGCTAATAACCAACGATGAAATCCAATCTACGTTTCCCTGTTCTTTCCAATAACATAATACAAACAATTCCAAGTTTGCCCTTTTCTTTAGTTTTGACTTTAACCGTCCATAGTGATCTCGTTTACCATCAATTTTAGGTGAAACTTCACCAAGGCCTGTCATTTTTCGCGTTCTTTCTACGGGTTAATTTTGGGCCTTGATCTCTTACAGATAACCAAGATGCACTTTTAATGGTTCATCACACTCCATGATCCAAAATGACATTTGTACACGTCCAATAGAAAATTTGACCGATAGCCTTCGTACTGATCCAATGATCTTTGAAATGATCGGTTCAACTTGTTATTTGGATGGCCCATTTGGCGGATACAATTTTGATGGATGGTCATATGAAAGGCTAATTTTTTTCTAATTAGATTTTTATGTTCTTAAGCACAAGTATGAGTTATTGTATGGTCAGTTTCTCAAACTGATATTCCTAATATGGTTTTTGGGTGGCCTATAGGTGAGACATATATACCGTTAGACTTTAATGACTTGTTTACTCATGAAATTTCATCAGATCATAGTTTTGACGGTAGGTTAAGCATGTTAATGTATGATAAACAAGATGAACGGATCAGAATGTTAAATTGATTTGTGTACAAGCAGCTATGGGGATCAAGGGTTTAGTTTACTATGATCGGCTTGTCCAAATCTGAAGTGGACGGTCAGATACCTTTACTTAGTGATGAATAATTAATTGAATGGTTGGTTTTGATGAACAAGTGTAATTGATAGTTCATCTTGGAAATCAACGGGTTGATAAATTTATACATGTATATGCTTGAACTAATGTAGTGTACATACTCATGTGCGTATCTACACGCACCCAAAATCCCGGGTCATTACACAAAGGGGTATCCAAAGTTCTACAATTGATATGTTAGAACAATGTATGAAACATTTAGATGGTTGAACTGTAATAGTCTCCGTTTGTAACTCAAACTATGCTATAATGGATATTGTAATGATATGTATATTATTGTAATTTTGGATATATATTGTGTCTTTAGCCTATTCGCTGTTTTATTTGAGTTTGGATACAAATAGATTAGGCCATTGGGAAAAGAACGTCCCCCTGTTAAGACTCAAACCTACGCCCATGTGAAAAGGATGTGATCGAGTTTTGATTTAGGGCTTATCCCAATTCTTGACAGTCTTGAAAAGGGCAGGGTGCCATACTTGACGTGTCCTGAGTCTTAATGACTTTTCTGATACCTGTGTAAGCACAAAATGGGTGATTAGCATTAAGATCTAATCGTTGTGTGGTATCCTTTCTTTTTGGTATCTGTTTATTATATTTTCCTCTGATGGGGTGTTTACAAATCATAACAATAAGCTTATGTCAAGTATAATATCTTTTAAAAAAACGTCCATTCACCAACGAACTGATGCCCTGCCCCTTGCAGTCAATTACTTGATAGGCTCTGTTGGTATAAACTTCGTCAACGATACATACTGGATCCCATTTCGGATCAAATTTACTTTTGGGACCTTGAGCCAGTGTCAGACGTTTCATCGTTAGCACCAAGTCGCCCCTTTTGAACGACCTACCACGAACTCGCTTATCGTATGAGGCTGAGATTTGTTTCTGATACATTTCGAGCCTTTGTTGAGCGGTGAGCCTCTTTTCATCTAGATCATTAAGCTCGGCCATTCTGGTCCTAGCTTTTTGTTCGAATGTCAAGGAGTGCCGAAGTGCAACCCGCAACGACTCAACATGTATCTCCATTAGGACTACTGCCTCAATGCCATATATTAAGGAGTAAGGTGTGGCTTTAGTGGCAGTGCGATATGTCGTCCGATACGCCCATAAGGCTTCGGGCAGACGCTTGTCCCAATCTTTCTTATTTTCTGCTACCGTTTTCTTCAAAATTTTCACGGTAGTCTTGTTGAAAGCTTTAGCTAGCCCATTCGTAGGGGGATAATAAGGTGTCGAATAATAGTGCTTGATCTTGAATTTCGTACACAACTTGTCGATGGTGGCAATCTTGAAGGGTGTTCCATTGTCGGTGGTAATTTTCTCGGGAATACCATGTCAGTATAATATAGTATGACGAATAAAACTTTCGACATGTTTAGCCTTCACATTCCTAAGTGCCACTGCTTTGGCCCATTTGGAAAAGTAATCCATTGCGATCAGGATGTACTAATGCCCCTGGGATGAGGGTGGGCTGATCGGTCCAATCATGTCTATGCCCCAATCAGCGAAAGGCCAAGATATCACTGATTGATGTAACTCTTCCGATGGCGAGTGTATTATATCTACATGGATCTGGCATTGATGGCACTTCTTGACATATTCTATCGCATATTTTGCCATCGTGGGCCAATAATATCCCATGTGTCGGACACGGTGATGTAAATTCTTGCTCCTTAGTGAGCACCGCACTCTCCTCCGTGAGCTTCCTTCAATATGGCATATGCCTCATCTTGGTCCAAACAGCGTAGCAACACTCCCTCATACGAGCGCTTGTAAAGAATGTCATTCTGTATTATAAATGAATCGGCACGTCTCCTGACCTGCGTGCTCATCTTGGGCTCCTTTAGTAAAAATTTATATTTCAAGTAGTCGATGAATGGCCTTTTCCAGTCATTTTCTTCTGTGGTTTCGAAGCAACAGTTGGGGTTTACGCTTCATTCACCACCATGCAGTACAGCTGTCGGTAGAATCCTTCTTTCTTCGATTGTTACTTGAAGTGGACTGCCCCTGGGATTAGCTAGAGTAGCAGCTAGACTGGCTAATGCATCGGCCTATACATTCTCCTGCCTCGGTATATGTGAGATATTGTTACGAAACTGGTCGAACAGTGACTGCACTTGGTGGCAGAAAGGTGACAACTCAGGTTTGCGGACCTCATATTCTGTCGTCAACTGTCCAATGACTAGCCTGGAGTTACCATAGATCTGTATGGCATTGATTCACATCTCTAAGGCGAGCTGTAGCTCGATGATGAGGGCTTGATATTCTGCTTCATTGTTAGTGCAAGCTGGCACGATCGTAAATGAGTAGGGCCGCAAATCTCCCTACGGACTGATAACTATAACCCCTACTCCTGCCCCTGTTGACCTGGAGGCTCCGTCAAAGTACATCTGCCAGAGTTGTGGTTCTACGACCATCATAACCTAATCATCTGGGAGATCACATTCCATTTCTTCACTACTCGGGACCGGATGTGCAGCGAGAAAATCTGCGATCGCCTGTCCTTTAATAGCTCGGGCAAGGACGTATGTGATGTCGATTTCAAAGAGATGAAGGGCCAACTTAGCTAAGCGTCTAGACTGCATGGGCCGGTTCATGAGGAATTTGATTGGGTCCGCCTTAGATATCAACGTTATTTGGTGCGACAGTAATGCTTAAGTTTCTCCGCAGCGAAGATGAGAGCGAGACATATCTTCTCAATTGTCAAATAGTTGAATTCGGCGCCCACTAGCATGCGGCTTAAATAATATAGTGCATTCTCCTTCTCTTCTTCGTTCTTCTGTGCCAGGAGTGCCCCGAGTGAGTTATCACCTACTGTGATTGTTATAGTCAAAATAGCGGTGATCGTATATTCTCACGATGTCCTGATCCTGCGAGCAGCTTTATTCGACTCTCGAGCTCATCTGCTCGCGTCTCGCATATTAGATAAATACGGCACACAGTTACCGAGTCTTCGAGCCCTTATGGTCAATAGTCGAATATTGGAAGGCGGGAAAAATCGTTCTCGACCTGCGAGTAGTCCTTCTCGTAGTCGTTAAAAGGCGTCACATCTTAATATGCGAGCAGCTTGTCTCGCGAGCAGCTCCCGACGTGTGAGCAGCTCTGATTACTGATGATTAGCGATGACATCCCTTAGCCTATAGTACCAACAGCCCGTATAGGCCGATTTTGGGCTTATCTTCGTTTACAGTTCCGTATCTCAAGGGATCGCTATCAAGGAACGTAGTTGACCAGATAACTAATTGGATTAGACTATTCCTTTATCTGAGGATAAGCAGGATAAACACATTATCCCATGAAATCAGTAGATGATCTCGGTATCTTACGTAACCGAGTGGGATATTCGGATCTATATAAACAGATGGTTTCATCAATAAGTCGGTACACAATACTCAAGGTCTAGCCTACATTTCATACTTCATCTTACTATCACAAGTACCCGTACTGACTTTGCCATTGGAGGGCTAACGGCTGGACGCCGGCCACCCATAGTTTCTCTTTGTCTCTTTTCAGGTCCAGGAAGGGAATCCCCTTGGAGGAAGGCGCATATCTGAAGGATCTTGTTACAAAACGTGACGTAAACAGCTTGGCGCCTTCCTGTGGGAACGATTTGATCATTAAAATTTGTCGCTCTCACCACTGATCAAAATCCTTCCACTATGCCTCCTAAAAAGACAGTTCATCCTTCCACTTCAAGGCAGGCACCTCCTCCACCTGATGGCGCGGAACCAATGCTTATCCCTCCAACTACTTCGACAGGCCTCCCTCAAGTAGATCCTAACGTGCCATCACAAAATCCATTGTTTGAGGTTCCCTGCAATCAAGAAGATGCCATGCGTTTCCTCGGAAACACACTCCTAACCCTTAGCGCTGGATTTCAAGCCCTGTCGAATCGGCTTGATCAACATTTCCTGGGATCCCCGAGACTACCTTTCGAAGGGTTACCCGCATAACCCATACTGGTGGCTTCCAGACACTCTGTGGACGAACCACAGGTCCAACCAAACCATCCTCCATCAAACCGAATGCACTTGGCAACCAACCTCCTGTGCTATCCCCGCATTCCATTCATTCCAGTGCTTCTCACCAACAACAACCTCAAGGGTCCACCGTCGAAACATCAGCTTATACTTTACCATGGGTAGGAGACCTCAAAGAATCCATGATCGTTTTGATGATATGGAACAACGATATCAATCAAACCGACCATCTGCCGTAATAGCATCGATGCATCGGTCCGAGTCTCCGTTCACCCGTGAGGTTATGGAAGCACCTTTACCTAAAAAGTATCGTACGCCCGTCATCGCTCCATATACAGGTATCGGCGATCCTCTCGAACGCCTGGAAACGTATAGATCTCTTATGGAGTTGGAAGGACATGGATCGAAAATCATGTGTAGAGCTTTTTCCCTAACCTTAAAGGAGGCAGCTCGTACGTGGTTCCGGGGGCTGAAGCCTCGATCTATCAGTTCCTTTTCACAGCTATCGGAGCTATTCCTCTCTCAATTCATGGGAAGTATCCGCACCAAAAAGCCGGCGTCCCACTTGATGGATTTGAAACAGCAGCATGGGGAAATAATAAAGGAATTTACAGTACGATCCACTACCGAAGCCATCCAAACAGAAGGTTATACCGAAGAAAAAGGTCTCACCGCCCTCATAGCCGGAATTACAAGCGAAAAATTCAGATTCGCTTTGGAAAAAAACCCTCCTAAAACCATGACAGAATTCTAAACTAAAGCTCAGAAGTACATTAATGCAGAAGAAGTTGCTCTAACACGTCATGGTATACAGGGCAAGAAGCGCAAGCCGGATGAAACGTCACCTTCGGATAAGAAGTATCGGCGCGACCGGCGAGATCGCTCTCCCAAGAAAGTCTACTCCGGTAAGTACCATAACTACACTCCCCTCAACCGGCCTCAGGAAAAGGTGCTAATGGAGATCAAGAATAAGCCATATGTGAAATGGCCCTCAAAGATCAAATTTGATCCTGAAAAAAGAGATAAGAGCAAGTTTTGTTATTTCCATAAAGATCATGGGCACAACACTCAAGACTATATATCTTTGCGTGACCACATCGAAGCTCTTATTCGAAAAGGTCATCTTCAAGATTATGTTATCCGACAAGGTCGCTCACCAAAAATGGGGGAAGCCCCGCCACATCAGAAGAAGTCACCTCATCGACATACTTCACAAGAAGACGCTGAGCCTACCGGGGAGATACAGACCATCGCCGGAGGACCGGCTTGCGGGGGAGATTCTCGAGCTTCAAGGAAAGCATATACCCGTAAAGCATCCAAGAAACCCCAGCATATCTACTGGCTGGAACGAACTCCCGATACACCAAAGTCCAGCCATCCTTCGATCTCCTTCTCCCTCGAGGATGCAGAGGGAATTCACTTCCCTCATGAAGACTCCATCGTAGTCACACTAAAGGTATCAAACTATCTGACTCATCGTATTATGGTGGATACAGGTAGCTTTGCTGATATTCTCTACCTGGAGGCTTTCAATAAAATGGCACACGCCAGAAGTCTGCTCAAGCCAGTCTCAACTCCTCTCGTCAGTTTTGGGGGCGAAGTGGTGACACCAGAAGGAACTATCGACCTTCCAGTCACCTTTGGTGATAATCTAGCAAAAATGGCTATCTTTGTGAATTTCCTCGTGGTAAATCAAAGATCAGCGTACAACGCCATTTTAGGGCGGCCATCCCTTAATAGGGTTGGGGTAGCTTTACATCCTTTATATTTATGCATGAAATTTCCTACCCCGAATGGCATTGGAGTTACTCGAGGGAATAAAAAAGAAGCCCGATCATGTTATGAGATAGCTGTACAAGATCGAAAGAAAGCACAAGTGACTTCAGTTATGATGGTGGCACAAGATTCATCAAGTCCTCCGACGGCCGCATCGTTGGATCCGAGGGAGAATGCTCTCCAATCAGGAGCTCCCGGGGAAGAAACAGTGGCAATTCCCTTAATCGAAGGAGATTCGTCAAAAGTCGTATATATCGGATCTTCTTTGACCGACGTCTTTCGAAAAAATCTAATTAGTTTTCTCTCCGAGTACCGAGACGTGTTTGCTTGGTCTCATAGATATATGCCTGGCATCGATCCCAGCACATCGTTTGAATGTTGACCCAAAGTATAAACCCGTTCATCAGCATCGACGTGCCTTCACTGCAGAAAGGCAAATGGCGATCAAGGCTGAGGTTGAAAAGTTGCTTACAGTCAATTTTATAAAGGAAGTCGAATACCCAGATTGGGTCGCCAATGTGGTTCTTGTTCGAAAATCAAATGGCAAATGGAGGATGTGCGTTGACATTCTGATTTAAACAAAGCATGTCCAAAAGATAACTTCCCGACACCACAAATCGATCAACTGGTTGATTCGACGGCAGGGCATGCCCTGCTAAGTTTCATGGACGCCTATTCTGGTTACAATCAGATTATGATGTACCCACCTGATTGCCAGCACACTGCCTTCATCACTTATCGAGGTCTGTATTGCTACCAAGTGATGCCTTTTGGTCTCAAAAATGCAGGGGCCACCTATCAGCGTCTCGTCAATAAAATATTCGCGGCACAAATCGGCAGGAATATGGAAGCTTATATCGACGATATGCTCGTGAAAAGCGTCATAGGAAAAGACCACCTTGCTGATCTTCAAGAAGCCTTTGACTTAATGAGGAAATATCAGATGAAATTAAATCCAGAGAAATGTGCATTCGGAGTATCGGTCGGAAAAATTTTAGGGTTTATGGTCGGTCAGTGAGGAATCGAGGTGAATCCCGAAAAGATAAAAGCATTGATTGAAATGAACTCTCCGGCCACTCTCAAGGACGTCCAACGCCTGGCTGGTCGCATTGCATCGTTGAATAGGTTCATCTCGCGGGCCTCTGACAAGTGCTTACCCTTCTTCAAACCCCTCCGAACCACTGCCAAATCTGGTTGGGAGTGGACGGCGCAATGCGAAGAAGCGTTCCAACAACTGAAGCAATACATGAGCGTACCCCCCATATTATCAAAGCCCGTGGCGCACGAGCAACTTCTCCTTTATTTGTCTGTGTCTTCTACGGCCGTTAGTGCCGCTCTAATAAGAGAGGATTCCAGGGTACAAAGACCCGTTTATTATATTAGTCGAGCAATGGTGGATGCCAAAACCCTGTACTCTGATATAGAGAAGTTGGCCCTTGCTTTAGTCACGGCAGCCCGAAAACTGTGACCATACTTCCAGGCCCATGCTATATTAGTACCAACAAATCATCCGTTACGGCAAGTCCTTCAAAAACCCGACGTTTCAAGGCGATTAACTAAATGGGCGATCGAAATTAGTGAGCACGATATTTCCTTCTGCCCTAGGACCACGATCAAGGGACAAGCCATGGCTGACTTCATCGCCGAGTTCACATACTCCTCTCCCGATGATAATTCCGTGACCAGCGACCAACCATCCTGGTCACTCTTTGTGGACGGGTCCTCTCGGGTCAATGGCAGTGGAACGGGTCTAATCCTAGTTGCTCCAGACGGGTCGCATTTCCAATACGCCTTACGATTTGATTCTCGCATCTCAAATAATGAGGTAGAATATGAGGCTCTGATCATCGGCCTCTAACTAGCCAACGTCCTCTCCATTCAGAATCTACTTATTCACAGTGACTCTCAACTCATAGTCAACTAGGTACTCGGCGAATTCGAAGCAAAAGAAGAAAGTATGGCATTATACAAATCTCGAGTACTCATCTTGCTCGCAAAACTGAAGAATTATGAAATAATTCACATCCCTCGCGAGAAGAATAAACTCGCAGATTCTTTAGCAAAGCTGGCCTCCGCACCAGAATCTGAATTATCTCGTTCAATTCCTATCGAGCACCTCCAGACATTGAGTATCAACCAAATAATGCCTGAGCAAGCAAACGAGGTCCATCCCTCTCCATGTTGGATGGATCCCATCACCCTCTATCTCAGAGATGGAGTTCTTCCAGACGACAAGAAATCCGCACGACAAATCCGATATCGAGTTGCCAGGTACACTTTACAGAATGGGATCTTATTACGTAAGAGTTTTTCTTTGCCTTATTTAAGGTGTCTTCAACCAGAAGCAGCACATCGTGTTCTAGATGAAATACACCAGGGGGCATATGGTAACCACCCAAGGGGACGATCCCTAGCATACAAGGCAATGAGGCAAGGGTACTATTGGCCCATTATGAAGGCAGATGCAATTGAATTCTCTAAAAAATGTGATAAATGTCAGCGATATTCTCCCATACCTCATACACCTGTTAGTGCACTTTTCCATGGCATACTAGTGCACCTTGTTTGTCAATCACTTACAGCAGTGAGTCTAGTGTCGATTGAGCCCAATGAAGACGAAGACCGAAGACTCAAGACGCACCGGCCGCATCAAGGAAGAAGATTCAGGTAAATGAGATGCCTTGGTGCCTTAACCTCGACCAAAACCTATCCCCTTTGTATCCTTGATGACCTTGACCATATTTAGAACCCTTTAGGCATCATTGATAGGCCCTAGGTGTCCCTTTTGATCAACCTAACCTTGGCCTAAAACATCTAGCTGAAGAAAGAAGTGTTCAGCTTTATGGAGGGGAGAACCAGGCTGGTCCGACCGGTCATGACCGGTCGGCCAGCAGCCTTGCTACTTTGCAATGGCCAGCCGACCGGTCATGACCGGTCGGCCCTTTTCATTTCTATATGGCCAGCAGGTATAGCCAACCGGTCATAACCGGTCGGCCTGGAGGCTTCATTTGGACAGCAGAGGGGTCCGACCGGTCATGACCGGTCGGCCAGTGTATTTGGCCTGTGCTTGTGGCTTCTTGCAGCAGGGGACTCCGACCGGTCGTGACCGGTCGGGTCAGGTCGTTTATGACCGTTTTCTGCCCGTTTTAGAGCCGTTGGAGCCCTCTTTTCTATATATATGGTGCTCCATTCTTGGGCAAGATGAGAGACGTTTTTGAGAGCCCACTCTACACTTATCTTATACATCATTTGGGGCCTCAAAGAGGAGGTTCTCAAGTCATATCCCTTGTGTTTCAAACACAAGTATGGGCATTCAAATGCTATCTAGAGATGACTTGATTCCTCTCTCAAATCTAGAGGTGTGACACTATTCCACATAGGTATATCCTTTGTCCAAGACCTCTAGAAGACTCTCTAGGTGAATCTCCTAGTTGGAACATCCTACACATCCCATGTATGAGATTCACCCATCCTCCTAGCACCTTGGGCATTTCAAGGCATCGCATGCAAGGTGTTTGATCGAATGTGGCTGAGGCATTGGCAACGCAACGGCGGCACGATCGAGGGAGCAAAGGGAAGCTGATTGAAGCACGGGAGAGCGGAGATCAAGCTACCCAATCCAGCGCTAAACAAGGGGCTCATCCGACAAGTAGGTTGTCTTATTTGAGAGTCCATTTTTAGAGTTTGTTTGTCAACTCGCCTTAGGGACGTTAGCCGTTCCTTGGCCCGTCAGCCGGGCCTAAACTAAGTCTCCAAGGGGGAGCCTCCGACACGGGAGTAAACGTGCGATTGGGTTGAGAGTTAGCCCTTGGTTCAAAACTCCGGTGACGGTTGAGAGGTGAACCGATAAAACCTCCGTGTGTAAAGGTTGAGAGGTGAACCTCATTTAAAACCTCCGTTAGTGAAGGCCGGTGTGCTCAAAGGGGTTGAGTACTTGAACCGGGAGTGGAGTAGACACGTAGTCGAACCACTATACATTCTTGTGTTTGTGATTGTTATTGAGCACATTCTATCTTTGCATTGTTAGTTTAAATTGCTTAATTATGAATGATTGATAGGAATGCATGCTAGGCACTTTTTAGGCATCCTCGCACAAGATGTACCTTCACTACTTGTGTAGACTTGAGCTCATTGATCCAATCTCATAAGTCTACACAAGGTGCATAGGTTAGTAGCTTAAATAGTTGAATCATTTTCTTACCTATGCATGCTTAGACTAGGTTTGGTTATTGCTTATCTCTGGCTAGTTTTGTGATTGGACCCACCAAGGCTTGGAAGCCAAGGTGTTCTTGCTTACCTAGCTTAAACTTGTTGAATTGCATAAGTAGGCGAAAAGAATTTTAAAAAGGTCCTATTCACCCCCCCTCTAGGTCCATAGACATATCTCCGAGTATCTCTACAAGCGGTAAAACCGCAATTTCAACACCGTCTGAGCAAATGACACCAATTGATAGCCCTTAGCCCTTCGCCCAATGGGGGGTCGATATCATTGGGCCCCTGCCTACCGGGAAAGGACAAAATAGGTTCGCAATCGTGGCGGTCGATTATTTCACCAAATGGGCCAAGGCAGAACCATTAGCCGAAATCACTGAGAAACAGACTACTAAGTTCATATGGAAAAATATCATATGCCGTTATGGACTCCCCCACACTATAATTACCGACAACGGAACGCAATTCGACAACGCAGCTTTCGATGAATTTTGTGAAAAGTGGAAGATACGCAACATCCGCACCTCACCATATCATCCTCAGGCAAATGGGCAAGTTAAGGCAGTGAATAAAATCATTAAGCATCATTTAAAGACCAAGCTTGGTGAGTGTAAAGGTATATGGCCAGAACTTCTGCCGGAAGTCTTATGGGCATATAGAGCTACAACTCGTACATCAACAGGCGAAACTCCTTTCTCCCTAACATTTGGTATCGACGCAGTAGTACCAGTTGAAATTCAAGTGCCCTCGTGTCGAATCGAGCAGTATGACCCCGCACGTAATCAAGAAAGTCTTCGACTTCATCTCGATCTCTTGGAAGAGCGGAGAAATGCCTCCCAGATGCGAGCAGCCGCATATTAAAAGCGTATTGCTCGCTACCGAAATGCTAAAGTTCGGCCTAGAGCTTTCCAGCTCGGCGATTTAGTCCTCAGACAGAACCTTGGGGTTCCTGCTCGATCGCTTGATCCAAATTGGGAAGGCCCGTATCTAGTCATCAAAATTGTGCGACCCGGCACTTATTATCTTGAAGATATGCAGGGAAGACCCGTACGTCGCCCTTGGCACGTGGAACACTTGCTACAATATTTTCCTTGATTCGATGTAACTCTTAACGACATTCGAATGAATAAGGACTGAAGAAGTTTTTTTTGGTTGCTACTCCATTTACTTGGACCAGAATAGCCCCGAAGAGAATATACATTCTCTGGGCCAATTATCTACCCTTGGTAGAACTAAAATCATCTTTTGGTCGCTACTCCATTTACTTGGACTAGAATAGCCTCGAAGAGAATATTCATTCTCCTGGCCAAATTGTCTACCCTTGGTAGAATTAAAGTCTTAATCGATAGATCAGTCTATCTCCACGAGGGTATGGTCATCACGACCCCCCGGATTGAGCATAGCTCATTATTGCTGAGTTAGATATGAAGACATTCATTGCGTAATGAAGGAAAAATGAGAAAAAGGAAAGGAGAAGACCAACATCATCATCAAAAGGTGTTTCTTTTCATTGATAATCAATTGTTTACAAAGATTTGATCATAAGTAAAATAAATACAGGAGAGAAGAAAAAGATAAATCAGTCTCTTGGAGGAGGAGCCGCACTCTCGACTTTAGGGCCCACATCGGGAACCCCTCCAGCTTGAGTGACTTCGGTCACCTCGTTCTCGGCAGCTGCTTGCTCTTCTGCAGCTATGATGGTCTCGACCCGCTCGAATTCTCCCATATCGAAAGATGGGGTCATCCGCTGCACTACTCGCAGTGCAAAGTCGTCACCAGCATCGTATGACTCATACCTTTCTTCGTCATACAGCGGTGAAGTTCGAAACTCGGTGATGGCTCGAGTTCCTTCTTCAAAGAGCATTTTGACAAGGGCAACCCTCTCTTCATCCCAGTGGATCGAGTCATCCTTGAGCTGCGCGAGAGTGGAGCGCTCTTTTTCCAAATTTTCGCTGACTTCCTTGAGCTGCAACTTGGTCTCTGCGAGCCGCTCCTCCAGCGAGATCTTATCTTGGCGGAAGATCTCCCTTTCTCTCTCTGCTTTCTCCTTCAACTCCGCGAGCTTGGCGAAGTTGGAGTCCAAAGCCTGGTACGTATTGGTCAGGACTTGGACTTTCTCTATGAGGATCTTTTTCTCCTCATCTCTCTTCGAGATCAACGCCCGCGGGACTTGAGGAGTTGATCCCTTCCTTGGACCGCCTTCTCCAAGGCGATCCTCTTCCCGTCTGCCTCATCAATCACACGACGAGCGGCAAGAATATCACGCCTCGTCCGTAAGATGAGGTCCAAGCCCTGCGAAATGGAAGAAAGATTGTGAGATAAATACTTGGAAGCAAATAAAGATAGCAAGCCAACAACATCAAAAAACATGTTACCTGAACCATCCTCACTCCCGCCTCGAGGAAGAGGTTTTCAGGGCTTGGCTCGGGGAGGGTGCCGAAGGTTTGGGGGGAGATGTTATCAAAAAGAAATTTGCATATCGGGTGGAGATGACGAGGGACAGTAAACGACCCACTGCCAGAAGGCTGGGCAACGACCAGCCCAGCCGTGCTCGCGACAAGAGTGGCAACCGTCTCGCGAGCAGGAGCCGTCTCGCCAGCAGGAGCCAATTCGCAAGCAGGAACCGACTCCCGAGGCCCTGTCGACTCGGGAGATTCTTCGGCTGGGGGGCAGCTGGACCCCGCTCCATCATCCCTCGGGGAGTTATCGGTAATATTAATTACTGGTGGTCCAAGTGGGACCACCAGCGAGGAAACGACGGGAGTAGGGGCTGCTGGTACCCCTACCATGCTCGCGAGATGGGGAGACTGGTCGGCACCCTTCTGGTAGTCCTTCTCGTAGTCGTTAAAAGGCGTCACATCTTAATATGCGAGCAGCTTGTCTCGCGAGCAGCTCCCGACGTGTGAGCAGCTCTGATTACTGATGATTAGCGATGACATCCCTTAGCCTATAGTACCAGCAACCCGTATAGGCCGATTTTGGGCTTATCTTCGTTTATAGTTCCGTATCTTAAGGGATCGCTATCAAGGAACGTAGCTGACCAGATAACTAATTGGATTAGACTATTCCTTTATCCGAGGATAAGCAGGATAAACACCTTATCCCATGAAATCAGTAGATGATCTCGGTATCTTACGTAACCGAGTGGGATATTCGGATCTATATAAACAGATGGTTTCATCAATAAGTCGGTACACAATACTCAATCTCTAGCCTACATTTCATACTTCATCTTACTATCACAAGTACCCATACTGACTTTGCCATCGGAGGGCCAACGGCTGGACGCCAGCCACCCATAGTTTCTCTTTGTCTCTTTTCAGGTCCAAGAAGGGAATCCCCTTGGAGGAAGGCGCATATCTGAAGGATCCTGTTACAAAAAGTGACGTAAATAGTGATGTATAGAATCAGCAGCTTTCCCTTGATTGGGGCGGCGAGGACTGGAGAATTTTCGAGCATTTCTTTTAGTGAATCGAAAGCTTTCTGACAAGCGTCATCCCATTCAAACTTAATGTCTTTCTTGTTGAGGTGGGAGAACGGCTGACAACGACCAGCCATGTTCGAAATGAATCTTCTCAGATATGCCATGTGGCCTTGAAAACTCTTCAATTGTTTTAGATTTTTCGGTGGTAGCATTTCTCTGATGGCCTTAATCTTAAAGGGTTGATCTCTATGCCCCTGTGTCTGACAACAAAGCTTAAGAATTTACCAGACATGGCCCCTAAACGCGCACTTTAGCAGATTCATACAGAGACTCTTCTTGCGCAATCGCTGGAATACTTGTCTCAGATGTTCCCTATGTTGTTCATGATCGGCTGACCTCACAACCAAATCATCTACATAGCATTCAACGTGTTTGTGCATCATATCTTAGAATATAACGTGCATTGCATGCTGATACATTGCCCTTGCATTCTTTAACCCAAAGGGCATCATGCAGTAACAATAGATGCCGAGCGTTATGCGGAAGGCCATAGCTTCTTCGTCTTCCGGGGCCATGCGAATTTGATTGTATCCCGAATACCTGTCCATGAAAACATTACTGCATATCCCGTTGTGTTGTCAATCAATAATTCTGGAATCGGTAAAGGAAAATCATCTTTAGGGCAGGCTTCATTAAGATTCCGAAAGTCGATGCAAACCCGGATCTGTCCACTCTTCTTCTTAACTGGCACGATGCTTGAAATCCATCGAGGGTACTTCACCTCTCGAACGAACCCAGCCTGAATCAGTTTCTTGATTTCTTCTTCAATCTTGGGTATAATGTCGGGGTGAAACCGTCGTTGACGTTGCTTCACTGGCTTCTTTTCATTCATGATACTCAGCTTGTGCATGGCGATTGTCGGACTGAGCCCTGGCATTTCTGAATATGTCCAGGCGAAGATGTCCTTATTCTCCTTCAACAACTGTATGTATTTCTCTCTTTCATTTTTCGGGATGTTTTTGCTCAAATATGTGTTCATGGGTTCCTCGAGCGTGCCCAAATTCACCTCTTCATGTTCATCAATCGTCGGTTGTCCACCATCTTCTAGTTGCGCGGGTGCGACACTTGGTTGAATAATGTCGGGTCTTGCAACTGAATTTCTTCTACCGGGCCAATGGTCACCATGTTCACACTTGTCTTAGATCCTAGACCTTCTCCATTTCTATATGCTTGCCTATGTTCTTCAAATGGAGCTAGCAATCTCTTCTTTGTGTTTGAACCTTGGCCGAAGAATCCCATATTTCTCATGATCTTTCGGTTGGCCCGGCTATATCTCTCCTCTTCTATTGGTCGGGGTTGGGCAAATTCTCTTCCCTCTTCTCTCTCTTCTGATGATACTGGCTGACTTGGCCCTGAGTGAAACTTAATATCTTTCTGGATGATATCTCTTGACGGCACGACGAATTGGCTTGGGGCTTTCGAGAATGGCTTGGTTCTTCCTATTTTAGGTACCGGCATATTGAAGCTGGACTTGAGTACACTCATGTGTTGATCTGAGATCAGTTTTAACACAGACTGCCCTGACTGACGCAAATGTTGTAGTACCACATAGAACTTTTTCGTGATCAGCTGAGGTTGATTTTCCAACTGACATTGGGGTCTTCCCTGAGTGATGGGTTGAGGTTTACTTTTCTGTACAAACTTCTTAACTCGAGGTTTTGCCCCTTGCCCTTTCTTCATTACATTGGGCTTTTTACTGGTTTTACTGATATCAGACAGGTTGTAATATTTTACATCGGCCAAAAATGACTCGGCTATTGTGTATGGCTGTAGATCTGCTGCTACCCTGTATTGGACCCCATCTCTATTGTATTTGAAGCATTGATGATATGTCAAAGGGATTATGCGGTTGTGATGGAGCTAGGGCCTTCCTAAGAGGAGGTTGTATGTTGTCACTGCATCGATCACCAGACATGTTACTTTCGTCGTCAGTTCTTCGATCTCTAACATTACCGTGATTGATCCGAGTGTACGTTGACTGTAGTGTTGATTGCCTATAACCCAGCTTTTGTAATGTCTTCAATGGCATAATATTTACGGCAGACCCATCATTTAACATGCACCTTTTGACCTCCGTGTCCTTGATTGTTCCTGTGACCATCAACGGACGATTGTGGTCTATTAATTCGATCGTGTGGTCTTCTTCTAAGAAAGTGATTGTCGAAGGATGGTTGACATGCATGACTTGTGACACCGGCATATACCCCTCCCAAAATTTGTCTGTATTATTCATTTCTTCTTCTATCTCTATCATCATGACCTCCCTGACTTCACTGTTAAGTAAGGCATTGATTAACATTTCTATGTACACTTTCGAGAGACATAAAGCATCGTATATACTTAGACGGGCGAGAACCTTCCGTAAGTGTGACACAACGTCATACCCCACTGGTCTCGGGCTTGGCTGACTAGTCGTGGCCTCACCGACCTTCTCTTTCAGTTTTTGCATGCGGGGTCCCTCTTCCGGCCTGTCAGGGATATCATCTTCTTGCATTAGGTCGTCTGGTCTTGGAGGATGTACGGTCAGACATTTGCTTTCCTAATCGTAAGATGACTGCATCAACTTCTTCCTCAGTTGCTTGCGGGGCTCCCTTGAATGGTGCTTGTTCGACGAACGACACCATTTCGCAATGTGCCATGTTCGTCGCGAGTCGTATCTACCCCGTAATATCTCTCTACTTCCTCTCCCCCTGTTCTCTCTTCGGTTAACCAGCCTTCGTCTATTCTCAAGTCTTTTCTTGCTACTGACTAGAGTCCACAGTTCCTTCGGTTCAGGGAATGGAGTGGGTCGGTTGGTGTCATCTTCCATTATGATTGGTAAAATTGTCCCGGTCGTCTCTTTTGCCGTCTCAGGTACTTTCATGCTGATGAACCCTTGATTGATCAACCCTTGTATCCTTCCTTTCAAGGAGAAGCAATCTTTTGTTTTGTGGCTGACACATTGATGATATTTGCAGTATTTAGGATCGTTTATTCGTCCAACTTCATGGGGACGGATAGGCTCTGACAAACGCATTAAGCCTTCTTCGATCAATTGTTCCATGATCGGAACTAGATCAATCATATCGAATGTGTATGGGTCATTCGCCCTTTCTCTTTCAGCTATTGATACTCGTTTGGGTGCATAGGGCCTTTTACCCTTGTCTTGAACAATTATTGCTTTTGTTTCCGGCTTGTAATCGATAGCGGGACGTTTTCGGTCTTTCTGGTCACTGCTCTTATCGACTTGATGGGTCTCTACTACTCTTCCCATCTCTCTCTTCTGTCTCTCGGGTCTGAAGTTTACCCGGGATGCTGCCTCCTCCACCAGATGCGCTTTCGTCGCCAACTCGCGAAAGGAGTTGAAGGTATTGCCTGACAATCCGTACGAGATCATCGAGTCTAGAGCCCTTATACACATCTTCATCTGCTCGCCTTCACTGGGTAATTCACGACATTGAGTTGCTATGGTTCCCCATTGGTCGATGAACTTCTCGACTGGTTCACCATTTCTCTGCCTGACCAATGCTAGGTCTGTTAATGAGATCTCCCTCTCTGTTGCAAAGAATTTTGAGATGAAGGTGTCCTACTATTTGTTCCCATGTCCTTATAGAGTTGGCTGGTAACGACATATACCATCGAAAGGCTTTCCCTGTCAGGGTAGATCAGAATAGCCGCATGCAATACTACGGGACTGTAGACCAATTTCCTAACGTAGTCAAGAAGTGGGTGACGTGCTCTTCCGGCGATCCTTTGCCGTCAAACTTTTCAAAGTCTGAGCATCTGAAATTGGCCGAGAACGGTACCTCTTCTACCTCTGGTGGGTACGGGACCCGATATTTATAGCTGCCTCTCCTCTCTTTCTCTTTTTCTTGTTGCATCATGTGGGCTATCGTCTGGGATAACTCTTCTCGTGACATGTGCGATGTAGAAAGTGGTGCACGTTCTATTGGTGCGACCCTGAGTTGGATGGGCAATTCAGGCTCAGCCGGACCCTCTGCTGCCCTTTAGGACTGCTCTGCCGACTGACGGGTGGGCGGCGCGATACTTCTGGTGGCATTCTGCGCTATCAGAGTGATCAAAGCTTCTTGAATAGCCCTCATCCGATCGTTTGTCTCGCGATTAGCCTCGACCAATCTGTCGATCTGATCTTGGAATGGAGGTAATTCTTCTGATTCATACGGTCCTTCTCCTTCTTCTTCGACCACTTGGACCATCACCACTTGTGCCAACGGGATTTTCTGAGCCGGCCTCTATCTTAGTTCAAAGACTGTCATGGTCTTGGATTTCTTTACATGTGCGGGCCTAGTAGGTTTCTGCGAGGCACGAGCGGTCTTGGACAACGGTGAGAACTGCTCGACTGTTATCGCAGGCACTGTGAGTTTGGCTGATATGACCTAGCTGTTGATAGGGATCTTCCGCCCCTGCTTCGGCTGCCACTGTTTCCTGATTACGGGGCGAGGTCTTGCAACGTTCGCCTTCCTATATGCTACTAAGATGGCTGCTTTCTTCTGCTCTTTCTTCTGTTGCAGCGTCTCAACCAACTGCCATCCTGAGTTGGAAATAGCTGTCGTGGTTGGGGTGAAGCAAGGGAAGCTAAAGCCTCCGGCGGCAAGGAAGGTGCACGAGCTCGTCATTGAGCATGCCTTTTCTTCTCTCTGTTTTAGTATCTCGATAATTCGGCGGTGTCAGGAAATCATTAGAACAGTTCATGAATGCGGCCAGGAGCGTGAACCCATCAATCGCGGTTCATAAATGAATAGGAATAAGCAAGAAGAAGACATACGTGTAGTTGTGGAAGTTCGTGGGTTTGAAAACCTTTTAATTTACCGTCTATTGCCTTAAAGATGAAGGGAAGAACGTTCCCATTGAGAGTCGCCATTTTGCCGCCTGAGGGCGTCGAAACATTATGCCTCGCGATAGATCTCCTACGTACACGTTCATACTTGCGAATGATTAATCTTAGAGTGATTTTTATACTCAGGGCGAAATCAAAGATTCTGGTATGGTACCATTCCCCAGCAGAGTCGCCAGTTTGTTAGAACTAGAAAATGATACGATGACATTTTTTGGTGTAATGTTGCTCAAGGGTTCTTAGTAATGGAAACATTCATAGACAAGCACAAACATTCACAAAAGGTACACAAGAAGAGATATAGCAAGTAAATTTTATTCCGGAGATTCTGAGATCTTGTACATTCCAGGCCGTGATCTGGCGCTAGCTCTTAATTACATCGAATGATCGATGACCCTTGATTAAAAGGCAGAAGACTAGTCTGCAGGGACTATAGTCTTAGAGTTTGTGGTCGTAGAGACCTGTATTTGTTTTGTTATGAACTGAATCATCTTTGTATTAGTCAGATGTTTATGTCCCATGTTTTGACCAGAGATCTGGGCTAAGACTATCAGGGTTTATGACTGAGAAGGACAACTCTGGGCCTGTGCCTATCATATATGGACAAGTGACCTCGGGAAGTCCAATCTGCAGTTGTGTATACCTGAACAGGCCAACCGACGGATGCCGTTTGAATGGGTAGGGCATCGACTGTTGTGTTGCGGCAGTTCATAGCAATTACTTTGTAGCGAATCGAAACTCTTTGATATAGTTTATTGTGATAACCAAATCCCGTTTGTCTAGCTTTCGACCGTTAATCCGGTCATATCTTACAGTACGTATGAATGACTATACATTTGCATTGTTCTAGATGCTGGCGGCTTCTTTCGAGAAGTTATTCCATTCATCGTGTTGAATCGGGTCGAACCTCAAAGGTACACAATCCTAGCTTTTTTAGAGATCCCGAAATGGTCATTTGACCATTCCATTATGTCCGGAACGCTCGAAATACCCAAGATAGGCTTAAACGGATCTCGAAAACACATAAAATCGAGTCCGGCACAGCCGTAAACGTCTTTTGTAATTGGCTGATTTTTTGGGTGCGTGGGACTTAATTTTTGGGTGCGTGAGCTCCAACACACCTTTAAATTAAATGCCTGATTTTTTATGAATTTATGGGTGCGTGGGACATTTTTTGGGTGCGTGGTACATCAATGCACTTGTCCGAATCATGTTGAATTTATGGACGCGTGGTACCATAATTTATGTATGCGTGGGACATTTTTCGGGTGCTAGGGATGCCAATATTCAATTCTGAATTACATTGAGTTTATGAATGCGTGGGACCCGAATTTATGGACGCGTGGGCCATTTTCGGGTGCGTGGGAGTCCAATGCACTTGTCTGAATTTGGTCGAATTTATGGATGCGTGGGACCATTTTCTGATGTGTGTGACCGAATTTATGGGTGTGTGCCCACACTTGTGATTTTTTAGAATTTAGACCTGCGATAGTCTTAGTCGGAGTAATCTTCCAGTGGAAGACGTCGGCGATCGGAAAGGTATTCCAGCGACCGGGAAGGGTTTTCGGTGATCGGAAGGTATTCCGGCGAGGGTTTTCCAGCGGAAATCTCAAATACCCAGAGGATAGAAGCTCTCTTTCTTTTTCAAAACGTACAAATGAATAGTCGGACGGGGTATTTATACCAGAAAATAGCGGAACTCGGCCATTGAGGGGCTGTCACGTGCCACACACCCCTAAAATACATCCCACACACCCCAAAATCACCGTGCGGAGGTCCAACACATTCCAAAATACATTCTGAAAATATTTGATTTTTTGGGTGCGTGGGACTTTCATTTTTCGGGTGCGTGGGACTCCAAAACACCCTTAAATGGAATCCTGAAATGAGCTGAATATAGGGGTGCATGGGCCCATTTTTTCGTTGCGTGGGACACCAAAACACCCTTAAATGAAGATCCTGAAATGTGTTGAATTTATGGGTGCGTGGGCCCATTTTTTGGGGTGCGTGGGACTCCGATGCACCCTTTAAATCGATTTCTATTTTTGGTAATTTTTCCGGGTGAATGGGACTCCGATGCACCCTTTAAATCGATTTCAGTTTTTTGTGATTTTTCGGGTGCATGCGTACCCGAATTTATGGATGCATGGGAGTCCGATTTATGGATGCGTTGACGAACTCTTGAACTCCACCATTTGGGTTTTGAATTTTGATGGGTTTGCGAGGCCCGTTTGATCGTGAAATCACATGCACTGTTCATCATAAATCATAACGAAGTTATGGGTTCAATTTCGGACGATTCTGATCACAGTGATTCGCGGGGCCTGCTGGAGATTTTAGCCAAAATTGGTTAAGGGAATTTTTATAAATTTCTGTTTTGCGTGCACTGGGAGGCGTTTTGTGGGATTCTTTCGAAGTTGTGTGGCTATTTTGCTTGTTTTGAGAGCCCCTATATTTTGGGACCCCAACAAACATGTTTTTTGGGCTTAAACAAGTCTCCAAGGGGGAGCCACCAGCACAGGTACAAATGTGTCAGGTTTAGAGTTAGTCTATGTCCAAAACTCCATTCAAGTTGAGAGGTGAACCTATGCCAAAACTTCTGTGTAAAGGTTGAGAGGTGAACTTGATTTAAAACCTTTGTATAGTGAATGCCGGTATGCTCAAGGAGTGAGTACTTGACCGGGAGTTGAGTAGACCCAAAGTCGAACCACTACACATCATTGTGTTTGTGATTGTATTTTAGCACATTTCTTGTTATGTATTGTGTTTAATTGTTTAATCATGGAAGCATAATTAGAATGTAAGCAATGCACTTAATAGGCACATCCACACACAAAAGATGTACTTTCACATACTTGAGTAGACTGGATCTTTTATTATCCATCCTCTAATAGTCTACTTAGGTGTTTGATCGCCTCAAGTGTAAGGCTGCGAAGTAGTAATAATTCTTGGTAAGACCGAGGTCGATCCATAAGGAACTAAGTAAATAGTTATAAACTATTCTAGCAACTTGGATTTTAGTGATTTAGAATTTCAATTATCAAACTAAACTAAACAGTAACTTAGAATAAGAAAGAGGAAACTAAGGCATTGAGGATCCACTTATAGCAATCCATGTTAATTCATTCATTCAAGCATGAACACAACTAGATTTAAAGTTTTATCTCTCGTCTAGTTGGAAGATAAAATATTAAAGTACAAACAATCCCACTTAAGTTAGAAAATTAAGTTTTAGTTCTAATCAAGCACATATCATTCAAAATTATAGCCTTCGGAGTAATAGCCATGCCTTTGGACTATAGCATGCTCAAGGGTTACTATAATTCGAATCAAATCAAGCCAAACATGATAATCTTAGAGAATTGCAAGCAATCCATGTCCGAAACACATGAACTCTCATAAAACTTCTAAAAATAACAACTTTATTCAAACTAGAACATTAAAAAATCTAAACTTAAAGTAAAGGTACTTGAATCAAACTGAATTAAACATGAAATTGGCTACAAGCTTCACCTCTCAACCCTAGCAGAGAGGTTCTAGCCGAGCATTATCATACTACAACTAGAATCAAAAGAAAAACTAAATAAAAGAATGAAAAAACTAGAAAAATTGGGATCGACGGAGTTGCAGACGTTCCACGGTGCTCTCCTTCACTTTCCACCACCTCCAATCTCTTCTACGATGATCTTAGACGAGGCCCTAGATGCCCTTTTATAGATTGGTGCTGAAAATTCCAGATTGTGCAAGAAATCACGGAATTGCGTAGAGAAAATCGGAGCTTGTAGGACAAGCACGGTTACGCAGCCGACCGGTCAGACGACTGGTCTGAGCCCATGGACGACCAGTCATCAGACCGGTCATAAACATAAAAAACAGTCCAGTAAGCTTTTGGAATTTTCATCAACACCTTAAATCTAAGTCTAGTCAATCCACAAATCTACATGATCCTTTCAAACCATGAAAATCGTGTAATGTGAACTAGGTGTAAAAGTGTTCAAATTTTCTATCAATCATATAAATAGGGGAATTCACATATAAAACCATTATATCAAAGGTAGTTCAAGACTTGCAACATTAATCACTTCATCTCTCCTTTTCTTATACTTGTATCATCCCGAATGCATAGAAACAAGGTTTTCCAAAAGAATTTTGAATTTTCAGAAAATTTTCAAAAATTTTCATCATATAATAATGCTTGAAATGTTACAAAATGCTTGATTCATGTAAGAATCTCACCCCCCAACCAAATCTTGCATTGTCCTCAATGTAAAAGATGTACAATAAGCAATAACATGAGAGCAATGATAAATATAAAGGAGAGTGAGAACGAGATCACCTAAGAGAGCCAATTATGGAAGTTTACAACTCCGGCAACTAAATTTTCTAAAGAAATAACCCTAAAACAGAAAAACAACTAAACCTAACTGTACTCTATACCTCCGACAGACTAGGAGATTAATTATCCTGATACACAGGATCATTCAGAGTGATGGTCATGTCCTCTGAATCAAATTTCTTAACAAATGGTTTAAGGCGTTGTCCATTCACTTTAAAACAGTTACCATTTGCCGCATTCTCTATCTCGACAACCCCATGAGGAAAGACTTCTTTAACAATATATGGGCCGGTCCATCGAGATCTCAATTTTTTCAGAAAAAGATAAAGTCGGAAATTATACAAGAGTACTTTCTGACCTTCATGGAAAGTTTTCCTGAAGATATGTTTATCATAGAAGGCCTTCATTCTACTCTTGTAAATCCTCGAATTCTCATACGCACCATTCCGGATTTCGTCAAGTTCATTCGTTTGGAGTTTGCGAAGCAAGCTAGCCTTGTCAATGTCGAAGTTCAATGTCTAAATTGCCCAATAGGCTTTGTGATCAATCTCCACAGGCAAGTGACAAGCTTTCTCATAGACAAGTCTATATGGAGACATTCCAATGGGGGTCTTATAAGCGGTATGGTGAGCCGAAAGGGCATCAACTAATATCATCGACCAATCTTTGCGATCCAGCCTCACCGTTTTTTTCAAAATTTGTTTGATTTCCCGATTGAAAATTTCAAGCTTGGCCACTTATCTGTGGGTGGTATGGGGTACTCACTTTATGTTTAATACTAAATTTTTTCATCAAGGCTTCGAAAGGCCTATTACAAAAGTGAGAACCGTTATCACTAATGATGGCTCGAGGTGTTCCAAATTTAGATAATAAATTTTCTTTAAGGAACTTTAGAACCGTATGATGATCGTTGGTTATACATGGAATAGCCTCTATCCATTTGGACACATAGTTTACGGTGAGCAATATATAGACATGTCCAAAAGATGAGGGGAATGGTCCCATGAAATCGATGCCCCAACAATCAAAGACTTCAAGATGTTAGATCGGGGTAAGGGGCATCATATTCCTACAGGACAATCCTCCTAACTTTTGACAGCGCTCGCATGCTTTGCAAAACTCGTGGGTGTGTCTAAATAAGGTAGGCCAATAAAAACCATAGTACAGAATTTTTGTAGTGGTTTTCTTGGCGAAAAAATGACCCTCACATGCTTGATCATGACAAAATGAGATGACAAAATTTTATTCATCATCAGGGACACATCTCCTTATTATTTGATCTGAGTAATATTTAAAAAGTAATGGTTCATCCCAGAAAAATCTGCGCACTTCCCTTAGAAAATTTCATTTATCTTGTGCAGTCCAATGAGTCGGCATTGCACCTGCGGAAAGATAATTCGTAATATCAGCGTACCATTGTGGATGCATAGCAACAAAGAGTTGCTCATCAGGGAATGAGTCCTCAATAGGTGACTCGTCAATGGAATTGGGTAGGACTAGCCGAGATAGATGATCTGCCACCACGTTCTCTACTCCCTTCTTATCTTTAATTTCTAAGTCGAATTCCTAAAGGAGTAGTATCCATCTAAGTAAGCGAAGCTTAACATCCTTCTTAGAAAGAAGGTGTTTCAGTGCCACATGATCCTGGGTCCTATTAAGTACGCCCTGAATTTGTTCAAAGCAAAAAAATGGCTAGGAGCTCCTTCTCTGTAGTCGAGTAATTGATTTGGGCAGGATTCAAGGTCCTACTCGCATAGTAAATAACGTGGGGATTATTGCCCTTCCTTTGTCCTAACACCGCCCCAATAGCATAATTGTTCGCATCGCACATCATCTCAAAAGGGACGAACCAATCCGGTGGTTGCATGATAGGAGTGGTTGTCAACATGTCTTTTAGCTTTGAAAAAGCTAATTGACATTCGGCACTCCACTCGAATTAGTTATCCTTTTAGAGAAGGTTGCATAAAGGCCCAAAGATATGACTGAAATCCTTTATGAACCTTCTGTAGAAACCGGCGTGCCCAAGGAAGGACCGCACATCCCATATGCTCTTGGGTGGTGGTAGGTTGGAAATGATATCAATTTTGGCCCGATCTACCTCTATTCCATTGGACGAGATGATATGTGCAAGGACTATTCCTCTTTGTACCATAAAATGACACTTTTTCCAATTTAAGACAAGGTTCTTTTCCTCACACCTTGTTAAGACCAACTTCAAGTAATCGAGGCACTCTTCAAACGTACAACAAAAAATAAAGAAATCATCCATGAAAACCTCGAGAAATTCACCACCATGTCTGAGAAAATACTCAACATGCAACGTTGGAATGTGACAGGTGCACATTACATAGTCCAAATGGCATCCTTCGATATGTGAAGGTGTCAAATGGGCATGTAAAGGTAGTCTTTTCTTGGTCTTTCAAGGCTATCTCAATTTGGTTGTAGCCGGAATAGCCATTGAGGAAGCAGTGATAGGAGTGACCCGCTAACCTCTCCAAAATTTAATCCATGAATGGGAGAGGAAGTGGTCCTTCCTAGTGATCGTGTTTAGCTTCCGATAATCTATACACATACGCCAACCGGTGGTCACTCTAGTCGGTATAAGCTCGTTGTTGGCATTTTCTACGATGGCAATACCGAACTTCTTAGGGACAACTTGGGTAAGACTCACGCATTAGCTATCTGAGATGGGGTAGATGATACACACATCTAGTAGCTTTAACATCTCGGCCTTGACAACTTCCATCATATTTGGATTTAACCTTCTTGAGGTTGTCTAGTTATTTTTGCGTTCTTTTCGAGGTGTATATGGTGAGTGCATACCGAAGCATTTATCCCTTTGAGGTTTGCTATTGTCCATCCTATAGCTCCCCTACGTTCTTTAAGTAGCTCTATTAACTTGAGCTCCTGGTCTTTTCCTAGGTGAGAGGCAATAACGACTGGGAATGTTTCTTCTTGACCTAAGTATACATATTTCAGCTCGGATGGCAAAGGTTTAAGATCAAGCTTTTGTGGTTTAATGTTAGACGGTAGAGGCTTTGATGTGGTTGGTAGCAATATTTAGAAATGGGGCCTCCACAGGCTAATACCAACTATCGATTTCTCAATATTCAATGCTTGCACAATTTCACTTATAATGGAGTCTTCGGAATCCTCAAAATGTGCTAAGCATGTCTCCAAGCTTTCTAGTGGTTCAAGTTTGAGGAGCTCTTCTTCTTCAAATGATTCGAGCATGTTTACCTCGAAGAGCTCATCATCATCAACATCCCTATGCCTTTTGTCCAAATAGAACACATTCACCTCCAATGTCATGTTTCCAAAGGACAATTGCATTACCCCATTCCGGCAATTGATAATTGCATTTGATGTAGCCAAGAATGGGCGGCCTAAAATCACTGGTATTTGAGTGTTAGTATCTATAACCTGTTGCAAAACGATGAAATCCACCGGGTAATAAAATTTATCGACCTGGACCAATACATCCTCAACTATCCCTCTTAGTACATGGATGGATCTATTAGTGAGTTGCATTGTGGTTTTGGTGAGTTTTAATTCACCAAGGCCTAATTGCTCATATACCAAGTATGGGATTAAATTTACACTTGCCCCCAAGTCTAGCAATGCATGTTCAATCCAGTAGTCACCAATGATGCATGAAATTATAAGACCACCGAGATCCTTGAATTTGGGGGGGGGGGGGGGGGGGGGGGGGGGGGGGGTCTTTTGAGTGAGAATGGCACTCACTTGTTCATTTAGGAAGGCTTTTTGTTGCACATTGTATTTGCATTTAGTTGTGCATAAGTCCTTTAGAAACTTGGCATGGGACGGGATTTGTTTAATAGCGTCAAGCAATGGAATATTGATCTTAACTTGTCTGAAAATCTCTAGAATGTCATGAGAGTTTGGAGAGATTTTGGAGCAACCAATCTCGAAGGGAATGATGCTACGGGTTTATAAACGCATTCCTTTTCTTGTGGGGCTGAGTTAGATCCATCCTCATTCTCAGAATTTACCGGATCATTAGAGTTGTCGACCTTCACCGGAATAAATTTATCAATTTGTTTACCAGTTCTAAGAGTGGTAACAGATTTTGCTTGCTCCACATGTTGGTTGGGAAGATTAAGGATGCTTACTTCATGTACTTGCTTTGGATTGGGCTGAGGTTGGGCCGGAAAAGTCCCTTCCGTAGCATTCAAGCGTCCCTTAATCTCATCAACCGAGACTTTAAGCTCTTGAAACATTTGTTGATTCGTTTGATTTATTTGCTTTTGCCCTTGCGAAAACGCCTTTAGAGTATCCTCCATTGAGAATTGAGGTGGGGCCATGTTTTACATGGGTAACCCTCCTTGAGAATTAGTAGGATTGCTCGTGGGAGCATTTTTCCAATTGAAATTTGGGTGGTTCTTCTAAGTAGAGTTGTACGTGTTACCCACCGGTCCATTGAAAGACTGTTGATAACCATATGTGGCATTTGCTTGCTCTTGTAACAACTCTTGAAACGCAGGAATTGTAGGACAATCTTGCGTAGAGTGTACATTAGTGGCACAAATTCCACATACGTTCTTAGTAGCTTCCGTGGACTTAGAAACTCCACTTTTGCTTAGTTCCATAGCCTCGACTTTTCTTGTGAGGTTGGCTAGCCTTGCATTCACATCATCTTCCTCCTTAAGGATGTAAATTCCCCCCTTTCTCTTTTTGTTGAGGAGGCTTGAGGTTACTAGACTTGTCCAAGGTATCCCATGATTGGGCATTCTCAGCCAACATGTCTAGGTAACTCCATGCCTCATCTGGATTTTTGCTCATGAACTCACAATTGCACATCATCTCAACAAATTGGAGCATGTTGGAATTTAATCCATCATAAAAGAAGTTGATAATACGCCAACTTTCGTATCCATGATGTGGGCAAGTGAGTAAGAGTTCCTTAAACCGTTCCCAACTTTAAAAGAATGACTCACCCTCTTTTCCAATAAAGTTCATTATAGATCTTCGAAGGGTGTTAGTTTTATGAACCGGGAAAAACTTTTTCAAGAATTTCCGAGTCATCTCAGTCCATAACACTATCGAATGTGGTCTAAGAGAATGGAGCCAACCCTTGGCCCTTTATTTCAATGAGAAAGGAAACAATCTAAGTTTGATGACATCCTTTGAAACATTATTGTATTGCAAGATAACAACAACTTCATCAAACATCTTCAAGTGTAGATATGGGCCATCAGAATCTAACCCATGGAACCTTGGCAAAAGTTGAATTACCCCCGGCTTTATATCAATGTTCCCCCCGGTGGTTGGTAAGATAATGCAAGAGGGTGTAGTTGTACGAGCCGGTTGTAGGTAGTCTCGTAAAGCTCTCATTAGAGGAGCATTATGCACCTCATTCTCTCCTACTCCTTCATGATTTACATTTGTCATTGGAGTAAGGTGGGGAGGATTCCCTAATGGAGTTTGATCCATACTTCCCGAACTTTCACAATGTTCTACAGATTTTCGAACTCGTCTATGAACGGAAAATGGTCCAACTAAACCACATTTAGTTTGGAGACGATTGTTGTGGTCACGTTCCCAACGGGACATAAACCACATACTCCAAAATCTAAACTAATCTTAAGTCCTAAAAACAAAATTTGAAAAGAAAAACTAAAAACTAAAAGAGTTCAAGTTGGAAGGATAGTACCCGATTTGCTTAAACTAGAAGAGCTTCCTACAAAACAAAACAAACCTTGTTAGTTCTATAATTCAGAAAAACTAATCCTAAGAAAACAGTAAAACCTAACTACTTCTACTTCTATACCTATTAAAACAATTTAGAACCGTTTAACCTAAAGTCCCCGGCAACGGCGCCAAAAACTTGTTCGCTCGCCTCAAGTGCAAGTCTGCGATGTAATAATAATTCTCGGTAAGACCGAGGTCGATCCACAGGGAACTAAGTAAATAGTTCTAAACGATTCCAGCAACTTGGATTTTAGTGATTTCAAATTTCAATTATCAAACTGAACTAAACAGTAACTTATAATAAGAAAGAGGAAACTAAGGCATTGAGGATCCACTTGTAGCAATCTATGTTAATTCATTCATTCAAGCATGAACACGACTAGATTTGGAGTTCTATCTCTCGTCTAGTTGGAAGACAAAACATTAAAGCACAAACAATCCCACTTAAGTTAGAAAATTAAGTTTTAGTTCTAATCAAGCACATAGCATTCAAAATTATAGCCTTCGGAGTAATAGCCATGCCTATGGACTATGGCATGCTCAAGGGTTACTATATATAATTCGAATCTAATCAAGCCAAACATGATAATCTTTGAGAATTGCAAGGAATCCATTTCCGAAACACATGAACTCTCATAAAACTACTAAAAATATCAACTTTATTCAAACTAGAACATTCAAAAATCCAAACTTAAAATAAAGGTACATGGATCAAACTGAATTAAACATGAAATTGGCTACAAGCTTCACCTCTCAACCCTAGCTAAGAGGTTCTGGCCGAGCATTGTCATACTACAACTAGAATCAAAAGAAAAACTAAATAAAAGCATGAAAAAACTAGAAAAATCGGGATCAGCGGAGTCACGGACGCTCCACAGTGCTCTCCTTCACTTCCCACAACCTCCAATCTCTTCTAGGATGATCTTAGACGAGGCCCTAGGTGCCCTTTTGTAGGTTGGTGCGGAAGATTCCAGATTGCGTAAGAAATCACAGAATTGCGCAGAGAAAATTGGAACTTGTAGGACAAGCTCTGTTACGCAGCTGACCGGTTAGACAACCGGTCTGAGCCCATGGACGACCGGTAGTCAGATTGGTCATAAAACGTCAAAAATAGTCCAGTAAGCTTTTGAAATTTCATCCTCCCCTGTTGAGTGATCGACCAGTCTAACGACCGGTCTGAGTAATGATCGACCGGTCTGACGACCGGTCGTTCCTTGGTCCAGTGAGTTCTGCAGCAATGTGGGGGTCTCTGTTGAAGTGCCGACCGGTCGGGTGACCAGTCGTGTGCCTTGGCCAACCGGTCCACTAACCGGTCTACAGTGCTATTTTTCTGCACTTCTTCTTCGTTCCTTTTCTTTCTCCCTTGCTTCTTTCTTCCATCCTTTGGCACTTGCTCCTTCGATCTTCAATGTGTGCAAAGTGCTCTTTTTAGTGTCGAATCATTGAAATCTCCATCTCGTTCCTACAATCACAAATCATGCATTAAAGTAGTATTTTAAACATGCAAACCATACATAATATGTGATGAATTGGGGTTTGAATCTGCACAATTCAGAGCTCAACATTAGGTTACATAGGTTAGGCGCTTGATTAGTTAATCGTTTGTTAATCTATGCATGCTTAGACTAGGTTGCTTAATTCCTTAATCATATGTTATTCTTGTGATTGGATCCACTTAGGCTTGGAAGCAGAAGTGTTATTGCTTACTAAGTTTAAATTATTAAATTTGTTAAGTAAGCGAAAAGATTTTCACAAGGCCCTAATCCCCCCCCCCCCCCCCCCCAAGGACTTGGTCATAAATCTAATTGCTCTTCTAAGCCTCCGCACGCATACACGTCCACAAGTGTAATGAAAGTGATGCAATTTCACCATCCACTCAAAAAAACTTTGGTCCGGAGACCTTAAATTACGTTGGGATCAAAATCCCGATAGAGTTTAAATAAAAAACGGCATCGATCTCGACCATTCGAGTCGAGATCCATTGATCCAAATCATCATTTCAAAATCACAAAAAAAAAATTCCTAATTGTCAATAAAAACCGGCATTGATCTGGACCGTCCAAGTCAAGATCCAACGACTCAGGGTTTTTCAAAATCACAAAAAATTGTTCCTAGTCTTGCCCCATCAAATTTTTTTGTCCAATGACCTTAAACTATGTCGGGATCAAAATCCCGAGGGAACTTTAATAAAAATCGGCATCGATCTCAACCACTCGGTTGGAGATCCGATGATCCAAGTTATTTAAAAAAAACACAAAGTTTTTACTTACAACATTGGTCAATCCAGGGTCCAAAGATCTTAAACTATGTCGGGAACAAAATCTCAAGAGAATTTTAATAAAAATCGGTATCAATCCCGATTGCTCGGATCAGGATCCGACAATCGGATCATTTTGAAAAATCATCAAAAATATTTCTTGCAATAGAATGTATAAATTTCAGTCTGAAGACCTTAAACTACACTAGGATTAACTTCTTGGGGGATTTTTCTGCTTTCAACAAAAACTGGCATCAATCTCGACTGCTTGGATCGAGATCCAATGGCCCGGATCTTTTCAGAAAAATACAAAAATAATGTGTACTTTTAGCCTGTATAGATTTTGGTCTAAAGACCATAAATTACACTGGGATTAACTTCTCGAAGGATTTTTCTGCTTTCAACCAAAAATTGGTATCGATCTCGGTCCTTCGAGTCAAGGTCTGATGACCCGGATCATTTCAAAAATACCAAAAATATTTTACAAGTTTTCAATAAAAACTAGCACCAGTCCCGACCATTCGATTCAAGGCCTGGATCCTTCTAAAAAAAAATCCCTTTTAACCACTCCAAATCTATCCCCAGTGGTCCGAAGACCTTAAACTACACTGGGATTAATTTTTCGGGGTCTTTCCCAACCTGTTCTAGACATGGCTGATACTTGATCGTATGAGTGTCTGAAATTTTCTGACAGGTAACAGCTAAAGAGGGTAGAACCCCATGATCTTGTTCGTGTTAAATGCATCATGATAGACGACCTTGATTTGGAAATCGCTGTTGAATCTTGCAGATGTTCCCTGTTCTTATAAGTCGTGGAGGAGATTAAGGCAGTTAGGATGTGAAACACACCCTCAGGAAATTATGAGCAACATAAGACCCCAAACTGGATTAATAAAGAGAAGTGTGAGGATGTGGCTTATCTTGTGGCCGAAGGAGTTTCTCGGATGATATGTGGTCTATGTGCATTGCACATGAGGAACAGGCAACTTTGCAGGTGTGTTGACTAAAAACCCCCAATCCCCTTATCTAAAGATCTAAAACTATGACACTTAACTGTGTGAGATCGTCTTGCTCGCTGACATAAAATGGATCAGGTGCCTTATCAGCAATAGAAGATGGAAGTTGATGGAAATTCCATACCTTTCCCTGTATTTCGAAAATCCAACAAAATAACAATATATATATATATATATATATATATATATATATATATATATATATATATATATATATATATATATACACATTTCAAAATCATCTTTCAAAAATAATAAAAAATATTTCCCTTACTTTCAATAAAAATTATCTCAATCCTGACCGTTCGGGTCACGATTTGGGCTGAATATTTTCCAAAATCACAAAATATTATCATTGTCCCTAGCATGAGCACTTCAGAAGTCTCGAACTCCACTCATCCACTTCACCAGTATTGGGAACACGAATTCGATCACCCGTAAATTAAAATCTTGATCAAAATTGGCGACCAAAAACCATCTCAGTCATACCCATTCCTCAGAGGAGCATCTCAAAGTTACAACCTAAAGTACCTCCTTCATCCGTTCCTAGTAAAAATAGTAGCGTCTTGGAACAATGGACCTGATCGACCACGGGTCGGGATCTTGACCAACCCACTGACCAAACAGCCGTGTTTAAAAACAAAATCTTCAGGGAAGCAAAACCCTACAAGCAATAAGCTCGAGCACTCCGCAAAAGTAATCCCAATCACAGCCATTGGATGGAAAGAGAATGAGCTAAACCATGCATCCATCATCAAATATGCATCCATATGCATCACACTTAGCATCCATCGCATCAATCAGCAAAAGTAATCCCAATCACAGCCATTGGATGGAAAGAGAATGAGCTAAACCATGCATCCATCATCAAATATGCATCCATATGCATCACACTTAGCATCCATCGCATCAATCATCATGGTTACCTACTTTTAATAAAGTTCGGTTAGCCAAACACCCCACAGGCATCCCCAGTGGAGGCACATGCAGGCCTGATTTTCTATTCAAAATATATATAAAAAATCCTCTTTGCAAATAAAAACCCAATGGAGTATCACTCCCCAAAGTTGGTCTTTTCAAAATCCAAAAATATTTTCCCAGTAGAGCGTTCGGCCTCCGAGGCACTAAGAGATCTTTCATATATCTAGGTGGGAGCCGACGCAAAATCAAATAAGATCCGATGTTTGGCGGTTTTCCCGGAGACCATCGAATCTAATGCACTCAAAGTACAGTCAGCCTGAGCCTTAGTATCAGGGCGGTCGTACCAAATGCCAAGATATGAAAAAGATGAAAGCCAAAAGGCTCGGTTAAAGAAACCATCTGAACAGTGAAAACGATGAATTGTAACATAAGTATTAACCAGAAGATTGTGTGGAAAGAATTCACCCGTACATACCTAGGCATGGATACCTAAAGTACCTTGATTGAGTCCAAGTTGGAGTAGTGGATCTCCCGTAAGCCGCGCAGACGTAGGGCAACCAACCACTTTGACAGTCAAGTGAAAGAAGTACTCCTCGGGTGATCTGGGAAAGCAACGAACAATCCATTTTCAAGGTCAGTAACCTCATAAGGCCGGGCAGACACAAGGGCTCTACTGTACCTTTCCGATGTTAGCAACGATCGGGAACGAAAGGGTTGCAATTGAGTACCCAGATTGCAGCCAGTGCAGGGATAATCGCGACGTTTTCTCCAAACCCCCGCGGTATGTGCGAGTTAGCTATTTCCAGATAATCAGCTGACTTAGATACAAAGGCAAACAAAGATTCTAAACGACAATTTATAGATGACCGAGTTAAAAGTGGGGTGTCCACTCACTTTGGCATTCGGTTGCACATAACCTCTGCCAAAGAGGGGCATCTGTAGATACCCCACCCATGGCTATAAAGATGGTCGAATGGTTAAATAGATGGAGGTCCAAACCCCTAAACCCTAGGTCCAAACCCAATCAACCCATCTATCCAAACCCTAGGTCCATACCCCAAACCCGAGGTCCAAACCCAGTCAACTCACCCATACAAACCCCAATCCATAGCCCAAGTCAAACCTAAACCCAGTCAACTCATCCCTAAACATCAGCCTGAAAAACCACCCATAGGAAAAATCAGTCCAATATTTCCCAAAAAGTCAACCTGGTGAGTCAACTCATCCCTAAACATCAGCTTGAAAAACCACCCATACGAAAAACCAGTCCAATATTTCCCAAAAAGTCAACCTGGTGAGTTAACTCACTAAGTCAGCCCACTGAGTTAGCCCTAACCTTTGCGCCCAGTCAACTCACCTAGTTATGGCCCAAAACCGAACCTAAGACCAAGTCTAACTCCAATCCTCAGCTTCGGAGCAGCTCCAAACCTCGTACCTATGGTTTTTCACTCCAGGTTCGGAGCTCCAACTGTCCGAAGTTGGGGGGGGCCTAATTATGAGAGCTGCCACTTCTCGCAGCTATAAATACCCCCTCTCCTCTTTTGTTTCAGCATTCGAAATCATCCAGAAAAATTCAGAGAAGCTTAGTCTATCCGAGATCATCTTCACCCCCCTTTAGCTTATTCCTCCACAAAGGAGAGCCTGAGTGAGTGAAGAGTTTGTTAGAAGAGCCTTTAAACTAACCCCCGGACTGTGCACCGACCGGTCATGACTGGTCAAGCAGTGGGGGTCGACCGGTCAAGAGGAAGACATGGTTTCTCAATGTATTTCTCCCTGGATTGATTTTTGGGTCGGTCCGATCGGTTGGCCAATTACATGGTCTATTGCGCAGCAAACAATTTCTTACGCTATTGTGTGGATTTGCGTAAGACGTTTCTAATTTGGGGTTGCTTGCTATATATATGGCATGAATCCAGGATTAGGAGTAATCCTAAGGTTTCCTAAGTGGGTTAGGAATAGAGGAAAGTGTTTTGAGAGGGAGAGAGCTTGAGTTTTCTCTGTTTTCTTTGCTTATGGGCTGTCAATCTCTGTAATCTTCTATTAATCATAGTGGATCGCTTTGTGCCATGGTTTTTTACCCGTTGAGGGGTTTTTCCACGTAAAATCGGATTGTCTCTTGTAGTTAAATGCTTGTGTGGTTTGATTACATTGTGTTTCTTGTTTGATCGTATATTTTGCTGTGGTGTTGTTCGGCTTCCGCTTCCGCTGCCGACGTCCCTATTCCCAACAAGTGTTATCAGAGCTAAAGTTGGGGTGGAGTAGAATTCGGATATGAGACAAGAAGATGAGATCAAGCACAAGGTTCGATGTAGAGAAGTTCTCAGGCAAAAATAACTTTGAACTATGGAAGGTGAAGATTGAATCCCTCCTAGTTCAGTAAGGGCTTGATGAAGCCCTTGGAAAGCAACCCGAGGCTATGAAAGATGATGAGTGGACAAAGCTCGACAGGAAGGCTAGAACCTCGATCCTGTTATGCCTTACGGATGATGTCCTCTATCACATCATGAAGGAGAAGACTACGGCTGATACGATGGCGAAGTTAAAGAAGGTTTATGCCAAGAAGTCTCTAGAGAATCGCATGTATCTATTGATGCAGTTATTCACCTTGAGGATGGCTGAAGGGACGGATGTGGAGGACCACTTAAGCACGTTCAATCGGCTAGTTTGCAAGTTGGTGGAGATAGATGAGTCGATGAAGGATGAATATCAAGCATGCATCCTGTTGAATTCTCTTCCAGATTCATATGAATCATTTAGGGACTCTGTGTGCGTAGGGAAGGAGACCATCAACGTCGAGACCGTTATCTCAGCCCTCTAGTTGAAGGTGATGAGAAAAAAAGTGGTGGCGTGGATTCTCGTTCTTCCTCAGAGGCACTAATTATGAGGGGAAGAAATTCTGAGTATGGTGGAGGATATTTGAAATCGGGATCTAAGGCCAAGGACAAAGGGAAAGCTAAGGTGAAGTGCTGGAGTTGTGGTCAGGAAGGCCACATGAGAAGAGATTCTCAGAATGCCAAATTGAAGCAAGAGAGGTATGAAAATTCTTCTAGAGAGGGAGCCAATACCGTAGAGGACGGTGACGATCTTTGTGAAGTTCTGACTGTATCCGATGTTGAGCTCTTAATTGTGCATATTCTAACCCCAATTCATCACTCATTATGCAAGATTTTCATGATTTAAAGACTAATCAAATACATGTTTTGTGGTTGTAGGAATGAGAGTTGCTTTGCTCAATTGATGACCAAAAGGGCACATTTAGGAGCATTTGATGAAGGCCCAAGGTGGACCAAAGAATGATGAAAAAACAGAGGAGGATGTGGAAGAAAGAAGGAAAGAAAAGAAAGAAGAAATAAAGCAGAAAATGGGATCCGACCGGTCAAGACCGGTCGGCCATGCAAATTCCAGGTTCCAGATTCCAGACAGCAGGCCATTCCCGTTTCTAATTTTTCGGATCAGTTTTCTGGGCCCATCTTAATGATATTTGGAAATCCAACACATCCATGTCGAAGAGGAGCTCGACGCCGAACTAACCCAAGTGGTTTCGTGTCGATCGGAGCTACGGATTGATCGTGGTGGCCAAAACAATACGAACTGTCCAGAAACTTTCAGATTCTGCCTACTCCACTCTGGGCCGGTCCAGGTGGCCCATCATTGATGATATGAAGAATCTACTTTGACCATCTTCTAGACCACATCCATATATAAATAACCACAAAGTTTCAGATCAAAAGGATGTGTGGTTTGATCGTACCGGTTGAAGAAAGATGGACCATCCAGAAAGATCCAACTGCGCAGAGTTTATAAAAGCCCTAAGTGTTCTAATTTTCGGACCACATTCTGGGATTGTTTTGGACAATCTAATCCGTCTATCATGTAGAGGAGGAAGTTTTCTACCAATGTTCAAAATTTGGGATCAATCCGACATCTGTACACTCCAGAGCGTTAAAATCATGATGACTGGTTCTGAAGGTACCTGAAGTGCGCGATTTTGAGAGGCGGTCGGTGATCGGATTGGTGGGCCCATTCAGAAGATAATCTTGGAAATCTAAGTCATCTATGAGGAAGATCACATTACAAGGAAGCTATAAATGAATTTTGAAGGCAATCCGACCATTGGTTAAGCCGTACCAAGCGAAACAAATTCTGCTATGTTGCTGTATTATTGCTGCACTATAAAAGGAGGTGCTTTCTTCTATTCCAAGAAAACCAAGGACGTGGGGAGCAAGGAGTTCAAGTCATAGGAGGCTTCCTAGCCTCCTCCAGCTAGTTTTTCTTCCTTTTCTTAGTTCTAGTTCTAGTTTTTAATATGCTTTTCATTAGCTAATCTCTTAGCTAGAGCTAAGAGGTGAACCTTATAGTTTTCTTAGATTGTTTAATTCGTTTTATTGGTTTTAATATTGGTTTTCATGATTATGAACAATGGTTTGAAGTTAATACAAGTTCTAAGTAGTTTTTCTTAGTCTTATGATGACTCATGGATGTTTGGGAGAATTACTTAAGTTCTTAATTGTTGTGTGCTAGTCTAGACCTGTATGATCCGAGGAATTGGAGTACGCTCTAGTACTATAATCTTCATGTGGGGACTTCCTACCAAAGTTCTACTTTTCTGGTTTTCTGAATTATGTATGGGATTGTGCATGTGATTTGAATCAAGTTCAAATCATGATCTAGCCTTGTCTTGTGACAGGACTTGAGGATGGTTATGATTGTGAACTGGACCTTTAGGAAAGGGTAATGACCTATGCAATTGAGCATGCTCAGCTCAGCCTACATTGAGTGAATCCTATGCATTGAACTTACATATGACAGATTGTTTGGTTTAACAGCTCTATCATCCGACTAGATAGATCTTAATATCGATTCTAGTTGAGAAAGTGAGAAACCATAGCGAATTATGCATCTAAGGAGAGCTATAAGTGGATCCTTGATGCTCTAGTTATCTTTTCATTATCAGATTTTTTATTTTATGTTCAAAACCAATTTCACAAACCTCTTTAGATTCTAGTTATTAGGATAATTTGCATTGTTTACTTCCTTCCCTGTGAATCGACCTCGGTCTTACCGAGATTATTACTACATCGCAACCCTACACTTGGGGAAGCGAACATCCGACAAGGGCTCTCATGGTAGAGAGTAGATCCTAGATTCAAGGGCTTCATGTCACGTTTGTCCTGACCGAAGTTCATTCACGACATATAGCAAGTATGGCAGTGAATCAGTGTTTGTGAGCGATGGCTACGCTCATAAGGTGGTGGGTATTGGTACGGTGCGCATCAGGATATTCAATGGGTTCGAATGAGTCCTGGAAGATGTGAAGCATGTTCCCAAGATGAAGATGAATGTGATCTCTCTTGGTGCACTCGAGGCGAAAGGGTGCGTGTTCATCAGCCGCGATCGTTGTTGTAAAGTGTTGAAGGGGGCACTCGTGTGTATGAAAGCACGGAGGTGCGGCCATCTTTACAAGTTGATCGGGAGCACAATTCACGATGGAGCTGTGGGATCGGCAGCGAGATCCACGGTTGCTTGTATGTGGCAAGTGCCCAAGGGATACATGAGAAGAGCGGAAAAGGGCGTGAAAGTGCACGGTTAGGGTTGATGGTGGCACGAGAAGCGGTGGAGCTACGATGAAGATGAGATGATAAAGAAAGCGAGGATGTTCTGATTTGACGTTTAAAGCCTTGGTGGAGTTTATTGGAAGAGCCTTCAAATTGACCCCCAGACTGTGCACCGACCGGTCTTGATCGGTCAGCCAGTGTTGAGGCAGACGTGGTTTCTCAATGTATTTCTCCCTGGACTGATTTTTGGGTCGGTCCGACCGGTCATGACCAGTCGGCCAGTTACATGATGTCTTACGCAGCAAGCAGTTTCTTACGCTATTACGTGGATTTGCATAAGATGTTTCTAATTTAGGGTTGCTTACTATATATATAGCATGAATCCGAGATTAGGAGTAATCCTAAGGTGTCCAAGGTTTCCTAAGTGCATTAGGAAGAGGGGAGAGTGTTTTGAGAGGGAGAGAGCTTGGGTTTTCTCTGTTTCCTTTGCTTGTGGGCTATCAATCTCTGTAATCTTCTATTAATCATACTGGATTGCCCGTGGTTTTTACTCGTTGAGGGATTTTTGCACGTAAAATCGGATTGTCTCTTGTGGTTGAATGCTTGTGCGGTTTGATTACATTGTGTTTCTCGTTTGAACGTATATTTTGCTGTGGTGTTGTTCGGCTTCCGTTTCCACTGCCGACGTCCCTATTCCCAACAGAGTCTAGCCTTGGTCCAGCCTAGTCTAACCCTGGTCCAAGCCTCTTAAGCTATCCAAGTTCTAATCCTAGCCGCTCGGGCTAACCCTTATGACACCTCCGTCCATCCAGCTACACATATACCAGCATCATCTCATTCACATCTAGCATAGTGCAACATTTATTATTCTTCCAACCCCCTGCTTATCATCCACCATAAGCACTTGATCAGGTTTTAGCGTATGCTCTAAGGCTCGCCGGCTTGCCCGGATCTTGCCCATCAGAAACTCTGACAGGTCAAACACACTATCATACATTTATCATAACACCTGACAGTTCGAGTGTATACTTTGCGGCTTTCCTATTTAATTGGAACCTACCCATCAGAAACTCTTACTGATTAGACTCATATTCATGCATTATATCATTTATGAGAATATACGATGATTAATTCAGACTTTCAAGGATTAGTTATATTCTGTAAAATAAAGACCGTACTTTTTTATGGGCAAAGTGGATGCCTAATACCTTCTCACTCTGTAATTATGATCCCTTACCTCGAATCTCTAACCACAGATCAAAAAAGTCATTTTAGATAAATGAATCTCCGGATTCCCTTCTCTAATATTTCTACAAGGTTTAGCCAACTGTAGATTCAATGAAACTGGCTAGTAGCGACTCTAGTCTTATATGAACAAATCCAAACATATCAATCGAAACCCAACAACACACGCAGAAAGCCCTCAAGATAGAGGCAAGCCCGTGGAAGCGGCGATTCGCACCCTCGAAAGGGGAAACACGAACCGGCCAATGTTCACAGCGGGATCTCATGCGGGTTATCATGGATTTCTCTCAATTAGGAAATGTCATCTGGATGGAATATCTTCTAGACACATATCCCAAAACAGAATTGACGGATACCCCACCGTGAATTATCAACGGCTCATGGACCCTCATCATCTATAAAAGGACCCTACCGTAAAGCTTTTGGGTACACAACCTCAACCTCAGTTACTATTAACAAGTCATTGAGAGTTCTTATATCACTTGACTGACTTAAGCATTGAAGGGCCTTTTGCCGGCATGACCGGTGACCCCTCACCGTGTCATTGTGATTGTAGGTCCCAAATCTACATCATTCATCAGGAGACCCATCATAGGATGAAGATCCACCGTACACTCATCCACATCATTTGTTGATCGTTTTTAACGTTAACACCCTTATCCATTTCTGTGTGACCCTATGAACGAGTTAATTATGAATAAACCTTAATGTGGGCCATTTGAGCATGGGATTTGCCTTATGTTTTTGGTTTTTGCTCATGCCCAAAATGTTTCAATAAAACAGATGAATGGCACCGATATATCATATACATTACAGTGGTGGGGCCCACAAATTTAAGACTACTTTTGGACCGGTTTTTTAGGTGGAACTACTCACCCATTTTCAACACAAGGTGAAAAAGTAATAATTACTCATTTACTTGGGATTTACATGTACATGAAAAATCCAACAAGCCCTTAAATTATTAAAATTGTTTTATAGTATATTTACAGGATTATTAATGTTACCAATTAAATGCTCTCAAATACTCTAAACATGACTATGCAACATTAAGTAGCCCCCAAAAAAGGGTAATTCTAAGCTTTTGGTGGTCTACAAATGTTGGTCAACTGCATTAATAATTAAAACAAAATCTTATATTTCATTTTGAGTTTTTGTCAAAAAATTTCTATGTACTCTATGGAATAATTGTATAGTCTTGATTTTTATAATATACAATCGCATTTTATATATGCAAGTGAAAACAAATGGTTTAAATGAATGTGAATACCTTAAGAAAGGAGGAGATGGGAGTTATGACGATTGAAAATGACCCCAAAATGCTGAATTTTGCGAGCTAGGAGTCTCCTTGGAATTAAAAAAAGAGTAGAAATCTTGACTTTTGAACCACTCCAAAATTGAAATCCATGATTTTTAGGATTGCTAACTGACCCCACTTTTACAAATCCTGAATTTCGATTACCAATTGGTGCCAAACAGCCCCTAAGCTTTGTGGGACCCCATTATGTTTGTGTTGTGTATACTCCATCCATTCATTTTGTCAAAATTTTAAAATGTAATCTCAAAAATTTAGGCAGATTAAATACTCAAAGTGGATCACACCATGAGAAACAGTTGGGATTGAAAACCCATCTTTAAAACCTTCTTGGAGCCAAGAGGTTTTTTATTAGGCTGATATTTGTGTTTTCCCTTCATTGCAGTGAGAATCACTTGATAAAATGGGTTGGATATCATACAAAATATTATGGCGGGGCTTCCGAAGGTTTTAAAGATTGGCATTTCCATCTCCACCGCTTCCTCTTCTCAAATGATCAGGCAAAATGGAAGGCATATCCTCTTGCCATGCCCATATCATCAGGCAAGGGCATATAGGATACACGCATGACACCACTACCTACCATACTATCATGAACACGAAAGATAGTGATGCGCTAGAGTGGTACAGTTACCACTGTGACCTTACACTGGTACAGGAAAGATATTGGGCCCGCACGATGTATGAATGCCAAACCCGTCGATCTGATCAGCCACCTCATGTTATTCCTAGGTGCTAAAAATTAGCCTGAAAAGCACTCAAGCAGGCCACAACACAAGGAACAATGTGAAAGAGGACACTCACCTTGATTTACATAGGGACTCACCTGAATTTCAAAACATCGTGATGTTCGTCCTGTCCCATAATCCAGATGAGATTAATGATTTGAATGGCCTGCATTCATATCATGTATACAACACGGTGGGCTCTCTACACATTAATGGTAGAAGTTCTTAATTGTTCCTAGTGGTATGGCCTACCTGTTCAAGTAGGGCCCTAGGGGTGACATGTGCTTTACTTATATGGACGGGTTGGATATCATGCATGCATCATATGGGCCCAAATCTGCCCGTATGGTGGTACCGGTGCCACCAGAGCATGCCACTCATAGCTACTTTAAGATGGACCCATCAGAAAAGTGACCATGGAAACTAATAACCAGCTAGACCTGGGTCGTTGTCCCCGGAAATGAAGCAGATGTGTTGGAGTGTGTTGGATGCCTTCCTGTCTTCATGGCTTTAATATACTTGATCAATTGTGTGCTCCAAATGAACATGTGCTGGAAAATCTTGCAATGGGATGACTCCTTATTGCATCAAATCATTAACATCTCAAGCATGAAGACTTTTCATAGTAATGGCCCATTTGGACCCACCCTCAAAAGGGGCATTTATGCCTAACCCAAACCTAAGTTTGTGTTGTGCGTTTGGATGTGTTTTCGCAAACCCTGTTTGATCTCCCACTCAACGAAATAGGCACTCAAGAGCCTGCTCACCAAAAACCAGTTGGATTGATGTTCGGTGAGTAAACCAACAAAGTTACAGGAAAACCCCTTTTATGGAAGTCGCATCCAAATATGCCTTGAACCTTTTTGAAATCGGCTTCCTAGGTCAACAGAGAGGTGGATGTAGAATCAAGTAATGAACTGAAAGATAAAGTGCTCTTGCATTACCTGTAAAAAACCTCATTGCTGAACTCCCATCAGTTGGGAAGTGAGACAAGATCAATGTATTTGGAAAGCATCGCATACAGGTGATTCCGGGTAGAATTCTCTTATCACCCACATAATGGATCTACCAAGTTAGCCACGAATCCTAACCAATCAAGATACATTCTCTGCTTTTAGCCACTCCCAAAATAGATTGAAAATATGTCTAAATACAACTTGGTGAGCCTATGAAAAGAGTGAAAAAATCGCATTTTTCCCATGCTACCAACCCATGTCCTCTTTGCCCATGAGCTTAACCTTGTTCGCCAATGGAACCTAATAAACTAAGCCACATTTCACCTGAAGTTGTCTACGTGAAATGGGATCTGCTGAATCCTGGTTTCTTCAAACTAAATTTTGGCAAATCTGATCAATCAAAACCTTTTTGAGGGAGTAGCTGAAGATGTCATTCATGATTCTCATGAAACATTTATGGTAGCATGCTATACGGTTGGCTCCACATCAAACTAGCCGTCAGCCTGAATATTCGAGACTTAGAATTTGAGGGGGACTCCGATCAAACTATCAAATCTCTTCATATCCAGATTCTCACCAATTCGAATGTTAAAGGTGCTCCTTGTTAAAGAGATGAGCTTCAATGTACATCCACTCTTGAAGAATTAGATTAGAACCAGTAATGCACACACAGAAAACATTCATGCATGTACGAGGCATCATTCATACATATGCATAACATGTTGTATCCTTTGTTTTCGATTTTAATCTAGGGTTTTCTCCAAGCAGATGTAATTCCTCACTGGCATATTGAAATTCTAAGTTCTCCCATGGAGTATTCTTAAAAGGATTTGAAATTGTTGGAATAAGAATGTCTTTGCCGATATTTTTTAGAATTAGAAAGCAGAAGCTAGAATTCTCCAAGCTGATTATGAATTGATTGATGGTAAAAATATTATGGGGGAGACTAAACTAGAGGAGGCTAAGCAGAATATTGCATGAGTACTACTTCAAGAAGAAATACTTTAACATAGCAGATGCACAGATAAAAGAGAAGCCATCACCAGTCTTCTTTTCCACAATAGTCTTTGAATCCACAAGAGAGAAATCTCTAAAATGAGAATAAAAATAGAAAATGTTATTAAACAAAAAGTGTTGCTTACAATGTATCTGATGGGCTTATATAAGCAAAAAAGCCCTAGACTCCGAATTTGACTCAAAATACGAAATGTCCGGAAATAACTTTTGGGCGGAGTAGAAATTTCATGGCTTCAAATAAATACAATCCTCATCATGCCATCTTCTCAATGTGGACTTCCAATGCATTTATCATATTTAAGAAATGATCTAGTGCTCCCACAGCCCTCTAGGTTGCAGTCTTACTGGTTGCATAAGAACACAGTGGCAATCCCATCCATCAATTGGACTCTTCATGGGTCACCACGCAAAATATCACAGTGATCAGACGATTCTAAGCATCTTATAGCCTATATAATGGATGATCAATAGTAAAAATGGGTCCAATTGATTATTTCTGGGTCCATCATGGAACGGATATGGTTAGAGAATCAGTTTCATCTGGTCAAGTCCAATTGGACAATCAAACTAGTTTGGAAAAAGGGAAAAAATGAATTCCATCCATCAAACCTAGAACCCACAATTTCTACTTCAAAATCAAACACTCCTACCACTAGGCTACTAACATACTAGTTGTTAGTGGCCCACTTGGACACACTTCCTCAAAGGAGAGCTTTCAAAAAAAAAAAAAAAAAAAAAAAAAAAAAAAAAAAAAATGGTTGGGGGGGGGGGGGGGGGGGGTGGGGGTTGGTTTAAAGCCAGCTTTTGTCATCCGAGCCCAATCGTCATTTTAACGCCTATTTTGTCAAGCAGAAGTTGAGAAGGGGGTTTGCAAAGTGCATCGAAACACACATCATCAACTGCAATTTGGATCAAAATGGCGTTTAGGCCTAAAACGCTCTTCTAGAGGGCGCATCCAACGGGCCCTGATTCTTTCTTATGATTCGTTTGGAAGTAACTTCTACAGAAGCCATTTGATTTTGTCTCTGTGTCAAAAACCAATTGACGGGGAATGGACTATGTAGTTCTAATTTCGATGAGTAGGGACGTCAACCAAGATCCAAATGCATGACAATAAAGGGTTTTGGCCCGTTTCGAGGGTACATCCAACCATGCCCTTATGATTTCAAACACTACTTTGATCACTATATCCTTACAATTCCATCCATGTCTTGTAAAAGAGACGAGTAAATATAGGTAAAAAACACCGGTAAAAAACACCGCCGAACTTTCTAATGGCCGGAAAATATCTAATTAATGAAATTTTCTCTAGTCGAACCATGAAGACCAAGCCTAATGAATGGTCCGCATCAACTGAGAGGACCTTTCAGATGTTGCTATGCAGCTATTAGCACTAGTATCATCTATCATCATATTATAGGCAACAAAATCACTGTGGGAGAGCATGTTACTAGCCATTGATGCCTAGTAGCTCACTCTCTCTTTTAGTAACATTTCAAATTCCAAAACGAATAATGAGACTATGCAAATAAAAAAAAAAAAAAAGTTTTAAATAACAATTCCCTAACATATCTGCCAAGAAAATCCAATTGGATTTACCAAATGATAAACAAAATTTAAAAATATATATATATATATATATATATATATATATATATATATATATATATATTCAAATCCATCCAAAATAATCCCATATATACAACATTCAACTCCACTTGAGAATAAATTCCTAATTCAACTTTCCCACCTTTGGACAACATTTATATCATGAATAGCACTAACAAATAAAATCCAAAGCAAACATGATGATCTAATACTTGCCGTACTTGTGCCAGCACAAGAGCATGACAAGGCACCTCCTTAGTATGTATAATCTCGACCGTTGCTCCTTTGCCATGGCCAAGCACCCGTTCCTCTCCGTCGTCGAAGTACAGGCTCTCGATCGCCGTGAAACACATTGACCCATCTTGAAATGACAAAGATGGAAAAGAATCGGAAATACGCTTCTTTTTTCTTTTTTCTTTTTCCTTTTTCTTTTGCTTTTCTTAGGGGAGTGGATTAGGTGCGGCACCCGGTCCGACCCGTGGGGCCCACATTGATGTATGTATTGAATATCCACGCCGTCCATACGTTTCTAAAGCTCATTTTAGAGCATGGTACCAAAAATGAATCGGATAAAAACTTTAGAAGGACCACATCATCGGAATCAGTGTTGATTGAATGCTCACCTTTAAAATCTTCCTAGGTCCCACCGTAATGTTTGTTTGCCATCCAATCTGTTGATATGGTTACACAGACCTGGGTGAAGAGAAAAACAAATATCGACTTGATGCAAAACTTTTGAACAAGTTTTTAATGGTCAATCACCACTATTTCCTGTGGTGTGATCTACCTGGGATTTTGACCTGCTTCAGTTTTGACCTCCTAGTTTAAGATGATATGAAACAACGGATGGAGGGCGTGGATGATGATATGGAACAACGGATGGAGGGCGTGGATGATGATATGGAACAACGGATGGAGGGCGTGGATATACAATACATACTCCGCTAGGCCCATGGTCAGGGCCGCAACTAATCCTCTCCCTTTGGGATTAAAACTCACGCGTGAAGAACATTTGACGTGGACTTGTGTTTTTTTTTTTTTTTTTTCGGAATTTTACAAAATACTGCTTCATTAATAAAGTATTTACATCTAGGTACCTTTTTTAAATTATATTTTCTTTAAGCTACTTCTCTAGTCAAGTTATTAACTTGTCGAAGGGTAACTTCCGCAGTTTCCTCTCAAGAATGGTTTTTTTTTTTAAATGAGAAAAATGCCATTAATTAATGAAGTTTAAAAAATAAAATAGCTAATGAGATGCTATTTTAAAGAAATGTTGTTAATGAGATGCTATTTAAAAAAAAAAAAAATCCGTATTTTTACTCAAATATTCCTTCAACATACAAAATTCTCATATCATGCTTTAACCCACCATATTTATGGATGTGTTCCTCTAATTATATAGATGTAAGATGAAAAGTCAAAATTACCCTTAATGGGGAGATTTTGGTATAACGGGAAGCCTCTCCTTTTTTTATGGGAGATATTAGGCTTTTAAAAATCAGAACTTATTTTGACCCTCATTGTGTTTCTTAAAATCCAATTTGATCATTAGTTGTATGACCTAATTTTATGCATAGGTGTAAAAAATGAGCCCCATCTATTATTTAGCTTCACCATACAATGGGAGTGGATTAGGTACCACCCCCACTAGGACGCTGAGGAGACAGACAGGGTGCGCGGCACCTCGTCATTGGTGGAGAGCCGATCGAGCCCGCACTGATGTGACTGTTGTGCGCTAATAGCCCGTCACATCGATGCTGCCCCACTACTCTCCACCAATGACGAGGTGCCACAGACCCCATCTGTCTCCTCACTATCCTGGTCGGGGGTAGTACCTAATCCGATCCCTTAATATTTGATGAAACAACTAATGGTAGGAGTGGATTTCACATGTATGTCATGGAGGGCCTGCCAAAATTTAGTAATGGCGTCTTTCCTATAATTAATGCTTGAAGAGATTTGCTTTGACATTTGTTCTGAGTCCTCACCAAAGAAATTTAACCTCTCTTTTAAAAAGGCAACGAATATAACAAACACATCGAAGACCACCTTAATTCATATTTGAAATCCACTCAAATCATTAGTTGCATAATCCCACTCTAAACACAAGGCTAAAAGATCAGGCTGACTCATGATTTAGATGGGCCACATCAAAGGAAATAGTTTAGGAGAGATGTCCAACATTGATTTTTTTATAGAACCTATCGTTACGATCATATTATTCATCAAATCTGGAGAAAAACTCAATGATGGGTTTTTTCCAAGTGGGAGAGAGTGGTGTAGGGAGAGAACTCCTGAATCAAAGGAGAGGATCAAGCACATTCTTGTAAGAAAATTACCAAAAAAAGATTCAGAAGAAAGTTGTAGAAAAACAGAAAGTTCATATTCTCGACGGCTTTCAGAAGGATTCCCCATGGATCTAGGCCGTCGTAAATGTCGGTCACCTAACATCTTATTTCGGGCGCGCGAAATTCTGCCAAAGTTTAGGCAAACTCTCTTGACATTTTTTAAGGACTTCAGCCGCCTGACCTTGCCACTTTGGGCGCCCGAACATGCACTATCTTTTGAGCAGAATTACACGAATTTTCTGATTTATTTCTTATTTTTTCATAGTTTGTTTTCGTTTTTAACTAGGATTCTTTTCTTATGAATCTAGGATTTTCTAGGGTTTGTTTTTCTCTTTAAATAGTCGTTTTATTTCGTTGTGATGGATCGATTAGATTATTCCCCTTTTATTAATAAAACTTTGGATTTTCTATCTTTTATTCGTGGATTCGAAGATAAGTCTTGTGGATTCAAGATATCTCCTCGTAGATTCGAGGAAGATCAATTGAGGAGTCTTGATAGTTCTATGGATTCAGAATAGTTATCTTATGAGAGAAACGGTGATCGATCTCACCTCATCTACGCTGCGCCACAACCATCATAAGGCTCTCTATTTCTAAGCTAACCAAGTCATCTTTATTGTGATTCATCACATGTTGGAGAATTCAAAGCTCATTTGAAAGATGAATTTGTTCCCTTATGATCTATAGAAGTTTAGACACTAAGCCTATAGGTAAAACCTTTGTCTAAACCTCTCCTAGATATCTTTTAGGTGAATTCCTCCAGGCAATCAATTTCCTGCTAGTTGTAGAGAATTCTACCTGCCCACAGTCACCTTAGCCACCTCACTGGGACATTATCGCAAGGTGATTGATCTTAGAGCTGAAGCCTTGGCAAAGCATCGCCATTAGAGATCGGAGGAGCATGATGAGCTAATTCAAACACAAGAGAGCTAGAAGAAACGACTTAAAACTACACTACAAAGGGGGCTCAATCAGACAAGTTTTTAACTTTAAAAGTCCAATCATGTTCCTTCATTTAGTAGGATTGAGTGTGAGAGTTTGTGACCAAAACTCAAACTAGGTTTTGTTAGTGCACTTTTCTGTGGCATACTAGTGTACCTTGTTTGTTAATCACTTAGGTCAGTGAGTCTAGTGTCAGTTGAGCTTAGTGAAGACGAAGACCGAAGACTCAAGTGGCCCTACTGCATCAAGGAAGAAGAAACAGGTAAAAGTGATGCCTTGGTGTGCCTTAACATTGACCAAAACCTAACCCTTAACCTCTTGATGACCTTGACCATATTAGGAAAACCTTTAGTCATCATAGATTGGCCTTAAGTGTCCCAAAAGATCACCAAAATATCGGCCTTTGAGGTTGCATGTGCTGTGAAATCCATGCCCAAACCCACTAGCATTGTGCATAGCCTGACCGACCGGTCATGACCGGTCAGCTGGACTGGACTGACCTGTCAAGACCGGTCGGAATGACCCCAGTCCAGACAGCGTTGCTGTTAGCATGCAGGCCATTGGGCCAACCAGTCGTGATCGATCGGCATGACCCCAGTCCAGACAGCGTTGCTGTTAGCGTGTAGGCCATTGGGCCAACCGATCGTGACCAGTCGGCACCCCCCCCCCCCCCCCCCCCCCCTTCGAGACAGTGAACACTATATCTTGTTTTGGCCTATGGCTGACCGGTCGGGGACCCCTGGCCGACCGGTGAGGACAGGTCCGCAACTAGCCGTTTTTTGCCCTTTTTATAACCTTTGGAGCTCATTTTCTTTAAATATGGAGCTCGATTTTTGGGCATTTATATAGGGTTTTGAGAGCCTATTACCCACACCTTTTGTACATCATATGGGGGCCTCAAAGAGGAGTTTCAAGTCATATCCCTTGTATTTAATCACAAGTGAGGACATTCAAATGCAAACATAGAGATGACTTGATTCCTCTCTCAATTCTAGAGGTGAGACACTATACCACATAGTCGTATCTCTTGTTCAAAACCTCTAGAAGACCCTCTAGGTGAATCTCCTAGTTAAAACAAGCTACATATCCCATGTAGGAGATTCAACCATCCTCCTATCACCTTGGGCATCTCAAAGGCATCACAAGCGAGGTGATTGATCGAGTGTAGCTGAGGCATTGGTGACGCAACGGCAACACAATCGAGGGAGCAAGGGAAGCTGATTGAAGCACGGGAGAGTGGAGATCAAGCAACCCGAACCGACACTAAACAAGGGGCTCATCCAACAAGTAAGGTTGTCTTCATTAAGAGTCCATCCACTCAATTCCCTGTGGGAGTTGAGTGTAGAGTTTATTTGTCAAACTTGAACAAGGGATGTTGGCAGTTCCTTGGCATGTTTGTCGGCCTAAAGACTAGGGGTTGTTTGGCACTCCTTGGCTCGTTTGTCGGGCTTAAACAAAGTCTCCAAGGAGGAGCCTCTGACATGGGAGTGAACATATGTCAGGTTGAGAGTTAGGCTATGTTCAAAACTCCATTTGGGTTGAGAGTTATCCCTTTGTCCAAAACTCCGTTTGGGTTGAGAGTTATCTCTTTGTCCAAAACTCCGGTTATAGTTAAGAGGTGAACCGGTAAAACCTTCGTGTAAAGGTTAAGAGGTGAACCATTTAAAACCTCCGATAGTGAATGCCGGTGTGCTCAAAGGAGTTGAGTACTTGAACCGAGAGTGAGTAGACCCAAAGTCGAACCACTATACATGCTTGTGTTTGTAATTGTATTGAGCACATTGATATCTTAGCATTGTATGTTTAATTGTTTAATTGTTTAATTATAAATGCTTGATAGGAATGTATGCTAGGCACTAGATAGGCACATCCACACACAAGATGTACTTTTACTACGTAGTGTAGACTTGAGCTCATTGATCCAATCTCATAAGTCTACATAAGTTGCATAGATTAGGAGCTTGATTAGTTAACTCATTTGATTATCTATGCATGCTTAGACTAGGTTGTTTATTGCTTAACCATATGCTAGTCTTGTGATTGGACCCACTTAGGCTTGGAAGCCAAAGTGTTCTTGCTTACTTAGTTTAATTTGTTAAATTATGTAAGTAGCCCGCCCGCCCCCCCACATAAGACTTAGCCATAATTCTAGTTGCTCTTTAAGCTTCCGCACATACAAAGGTGTCATGTTAGTCTACCGACGTAATTTCAGGTTCTTGAGTAGAACCTTAGCTCTTTAGTAGAGCCTAAATCAAGTCTCTAAGGGGAGCCTCCAGTGGCAGCAGACATATGTCCTTAGATTGAGACCAAGGTTATTAGTTAGCCTTAAAACCATTGTAGGTTCTTGTGTAGGACTTTGACTCTTGTGTAGAGCCTAAATTATCAAGTCTCCAAGGGGAGCCACCGACACGGGTGGGTACGTGATCCACCAACACGGGTGTATATTGTGTAGAACTCGGTCTCTTGTGTAGGGCTGAAGGGTTAAGAGGTGAACCTGTAAAACCTTTGTTTAGGTTGAAAGGTGAACCTATTGTAAAAACCTCCTGTAAAGGTTTATAGGTTAACCTGATTTAAAACCTCCGTTTAGTGTGAGTTGGGTACGGCAACCGGGAGTAGAGTAGGAAAACCGAACCACTATACATGCTTGTGTTTGTGATTGATCTGAGCACATTGTTATTCTAGCATTGCTAGTTTAATTTTTAATTGTATGAATATTTAAATGGAATGTATGTTATGCACATGATAGGTAGATTCACACACAAGATATATTTTCACTAATTGGACTAGTTGCTTAATTGATATATCTTTTGTAGTATATATGATTTGACCCACTTGGCTTGGAAGCCTAAGTGTTTATACTTTAGTTTAATTTCTAATTTCTTTTAATTAAGGCATGAATTTCAAAAGCGCCCCCCCCCCCCCCCCCCCCAGGACTTATCCATAGTTTTAAGGTCCGACCTTCAAGCTTCCGCCTATAGTGTAAAGTGTCGTGTTACATGTTCGGACACAATTTCAATATTTTGGTCCTATGCCTTTTTACTACCCAAAGCTTGATATAACATTATTGTTAGACATATTAAGGATTTTCTTTGGGGCTACTCCTCACTCCATACCATCAGTTGGGAGGAGATTTACAGACCTAAAAGTGAGGGCAGCCTCAGAATGTTACCTTCCTGAAAGTCGCTGCCAAAGCTTTCCTCATCAAATAAATTTGAAAAATTACTAGCGAAGAGGACAACCTTTGGGTCAAATGGGTCTATGAGAAATATATTAGCTCAAAAACTATATGAAATATTTAAATTTCATATAATACTTCGTGGGCGAGCGCAACATTCTTAACGTTCGTGATAATGCCAAACCCAACATCAAATTTTTTGTTTGACAACTGGTTAGGGGAATCTAGCTTTTTTTTTTTTTTTTTATCATCTGGGCATAGCTTTTATTCATGGATTGGGGGCTATGAACAAACTTCCAAATTCGACTGGTAGGGAACGCTAGCGAAATTTTTCATGATATAAAATCTTACCAAATTCTCCCAGTGCAAGATGAAGTCATTTGGACCATGTCTACGAATGGTTCCCTCAATTTTGCCTCTGCATTAAAAGCATGTAGATCTGCTAACGTCAACCCGTCTTAAAGCGATCTTATTTGGTCTAGTGACTATATTCTAAGACACTCTATTATAGTTTGAATGGCTTTCCTTAGGAAGCTCAAAACTAAGGACTTGCTCTCTTCTCTTAGTATAATTGATGATACCTCTTGTATCCTTTGTTAGCAAGATATTGAATCCACTAATCATTTATTTTTCTCTTGTAGGTTTACTAGTTGGATATGGACCAATCTGCATTTTAAACTCTTTATCGCCTTCATCCACCAGTCTTCGATTACTCAATTTGTTACTTATTTAGAGGAGAATGCTATTAACCTCATCTCTTCCTCTATTTGCAAGCTCTCTTCCCCAGCCCTTGTGTGGCATATTTGGAGAGAGAAATAACTGCATATTTTACAACAAATATTCCCAAAGGAGACCATCTTCAGAAAAATCATATAGGATCGAGAGATAAAATTCTCTTCTTTGTTAGGACCTCTATAGCAATTAAAGCCTTGTTCACAACCTTAAGTGTAGGGTTACGATGTAATAACAATCTCGGTAGACTAAGGTCAATCCATGGGGAAGGAATATAGGTTCAAACATTCAGAGGTAAACTAGGATCTAGAACTAACTAAATTGAAATTGGTTTGAAGATAGATGAATTCATATTTAAAAAGGAAATTAATGAGAAACAAACACTAGAGCATCAATGATTCACTTCTAGTTATTCATAATGTCAATTCACTTTATTTGATTGGATAACTTAATTGGAATCGAATTCTTATCATATCCAGTAGGATGATAGAGAGGTTAAATCATATATGAGCAATCCAACACAATAAAAATATTCATTAATCTAGTTCCCTCATTAAGAACCAAGTTACAGATCACAAGGAATCCAAAAAATCTACCGTATCCATAATCTAAGATAGATCGATGAATTGTACAGATCAATCCCTTGTAAAATAAGTAAGATCATAACTTTAGCCTTCCTAAGCATCCTGTTACTAGATGAAAGTAGAATCAAAACTAGAACTTCATTCAAACTCAAATCACTAAATTATTATCATCATTTAGATTTAAACAAAATAGATATATGAACTTCATAATATTAGTTCTAATTAAGAATCCAATATCTTAACTCATGGAGAACTAAAAGCATTCATCGTATCCGATAAATCTTAGAATTTTCACAAATTAAAATCTCATAAACTAGTATGATCAATCTCAAAAAGTCATAAGCATCCCATGCATCTACAAACACAAGAGATCTTTAGAATTGTCTAAAACTATCAAATTTATTCAAACTAATCAATGCATAGTTCATCATTAAAACCAAAATTCGAAATCAAAGAGAATTAGAACATTAAGAACAAACTAGAAGTATCAGTAACTCTCAACCCTAGCTGAGAAACTAGTCTAGTATAGCTATGAAGAACAAAAAAAAAAAAAAAAAAAAAAAAAAAAAACCTAAGAACTAAAACAATTAAAGAAGAAGAAAAGTTAGAAAAAGAAGGCCTGAAGCCTCCTTGCTCTTGAACTCCTTATCTCCATGTCCTTAGATGTCTTTAGAAGCTTAAGATATCCTCCTTTTATACAAAAAACCAACCACTTACTTCAAATTGCGTAACAAAATTTTGCATCACCATTGTCGATTGATTGGACGATCAATCGCAAACTCGGGCCAACTGAAAATAACTGAAAATTTGAACATCCGTAGAGTCAGGTGATCAATCGATCTATGATGTCGATCGATTGCAACTTGACTAGCAATTGATCGCAAATTGTCTAGTGATCAATTGCTGGGCCTTTTTTAGTCTAGAAAGGTCCAATAATAAATCAGCAAAATCGAGGTTTTTTCAGCTCGGGCGATTGATCACAAATGGCTAGCGATGGATTGCTAAGACCCAAAAATAATCTAGCAACAATTTTGCACTTTTGGGGGATTGGAGATCAATTACAAATGGCTAGCAATCAATCGAAAACCCCCTGTCGATCAATCCCTAATTAATCTCAAATTCTGCAATTTACACCTTTTGATTTCTAAGTTCTGGATCTTCAATACATGGTTTCTTCGTGATCTTTGGCTACTGGAACATGTTCCTTTGAAGCTCTAAATCAATGAACTTAGCTCAATTTCTCACAAAGCTCTCTCAATCTCTTATATTCATGAAAACAAGCTTAAGTTGGTTCATTAACCACTTTATTTCATGTAAACATAACATGGAATTGGGGATAAATATGCACAATTCTAGGCTTAACAAACCCCTAGCACTATTTTTGCTGAATGAGACTTTCCCACTGCTTACTGTTTACGTCAAATTTTATAACAGGGACCTTCGATCGATCACCTTCACTCCAGGAGATTTCTTCTCTGGACCTGAAAGGAAACAAAAAACAACTGAGGGTGGCTGGGGTCCAGCCGTTAGCCATCCGATGCTTAAATTAGATAGGATGAGATTGAAAGGAGAAGGATTGATCAATCGGGGTTAAAGATTGAGTATTCTGTACCTTTATCATCAACAGAATCATCTATTTATATAGATCTTAATGATCCAATCTGCTACGCAAGCTGTTAAGATTAGCACTGATTTCATGGGATAAGAAGCTTATCTCGTTAATCCTTGGATAAAGATGTAGTCAAAACATCCTAGACGTCTAGCTGATTATGTCTCTGAATATTTAGAGATAAGAATAGATATAAACCGAAACCGGCCTATACGGGCTGCTGGTACTATGAGACGAAAGCCGTTCACGCCAAAAAACAGAAACCGCAATTACTCAGATGCCGGAAGCTACTCATATCAAGAGTGCTCGCATTTAGCATACGGAATGCGACCCCTTCTGCCGAGCACGAGCCGAGTTGCTCGCATTATGGAGATGAGACCCCTTCTGTCGAGCACGAGCCGAGCTACTCGCATTACGGAGATGCGACCCCTTCTGTCGAGCACGAGCCGAGCTGCTCGCATTACGGAGATGCGACCCCTTCTATTGAGCACGAGCCGAGCTGCTCGCATTACGGAGATGCGACCCCTTCTATTGAGCACGAGCCGAGCTGCTCGCATTATGGAGATGCGACCGCGATTCCTCACGTTTCCTTTTGACGCCAAACTTATCTGTAACAGATGCCCCCCAAACCCTTGGCGTTGAGGAGCTGTGCCAAGGGTTTTGTTTGTATACGTAGCTGGCTACTGGTGAAGAGTGCGCATGATTCTGCATTTATGATAGCCAGCTTTACGCAGCCTTTTCTGCCGCAAGGAATGAAGCGTCGGTCGCCACGTGTCTCCGTATTTAATGCTAGTGCCCATTCGTCTATCGTGCCGGATGAGAGGCTGCCGCGTGTCCACCAAATCAAACGGAATGATTGCGTATAAATATCAAATCCTGCAGAAATTCCTCCATTTTCGAATTCTATCTGCTGCGGAGCTTTCCTCTTTCTCCTTCTTTGTTTTCGGAGCAAACCTCTTTCTCCTTCTTTGTTTTCGGGGCAAACCTCTTTGTAGAGGTACTCTTCCTTCCTATTTACTTCTCCCATCTCACTTTTCCCTTATAATGGCAGAAGTTTCCGATGAAGAGATTGTTCCTCTGGGAGATGAAACCCCCGATTCTTCTGAATCCAACAACGCTAGAGTACCGGCCGGGAGATATTCTGCCGCCGGTTACTCCTCTATATTGACGGAGGAAAGGCTTTCTAGCCTTAGAGAAACATATCGGGTCCCAGACTCTGTTTCATTCAGATTGCCTGGGAGAGGGGAGACAGCCGATGCACCACCACCAGGCTGCGTGGCCTTTTATGAATATTTTTTCAAAGTGGGTGTGCGTCTTCCCCTCCACCCTTTCATACGAAATTTTCTTCGTATCTACAAGATTTCCCCGGGCCAATTAATAGTCAATGGCTGGTGGGTGATCCTGAGTACTTTTGTCATCTGGAAGCAAGCGGGTAACAATGAGTTAACCGCTGAGGAGTTCTTAAGGTTATTCCAACTGAAGAAAGCACCATCTAGTGAGGGTTGGTACTACCTCTGCTTCTGGCACAGGAATAACTTCATTTTGGGAAACCCTTCTTCCAACTGCCTGGGGTGGAGAAAAAAGTGGTTTTATGTCTCCGGCAACTGGGAGTCCGAAATGGGCTCCGACCCCAGAGGCCATAATGTTAATCGCTATTTTGGCGAAGGTCGGTTAAGTATTTGTTGTCTGTCTCAACGTTATAAAGCCATTGTTCTATAACGATTTAACGTGCCTTCTTCTTTTCTTGTAGGGATCCCAACTGGTGTGAAGCCGAACTTGCGAGGAGGACTCAACGAGAAGTTAATCACAGTCTACAAGCTCCCAGCGGCTGCACGCCACGTCAACGCTGCTCTAGAACCTCGTTGTCTCTGTGCGGCGGGTCTCATCTTCCGAGAAGAGATGACAAACGTTGGAGATAAAAGGGGCGCACTAGGGGTACTTCCCCGTCTGAAGGGTACAGCCTCGAAGAGGCAAAAGAAAACTACGGGGGGTCCTTCGAGTACGCCTGCTCCAGCAGAGGGGTCTGCTAGCGGCCCACAATCGTGTGTGGCTACACCGGGAGGAGTCGCTACGACCTCTCATACGACCGCGACCCCTCCGGTCAATGCGACCCCTCCAACACCTGCGACCCCTCCGGCTGACAATCGCGGTCAGCCGGTTATTGAAGTTGTCGATAACTCGCCGAAAGGCGATAGAAGAGGGGGAGGACTCCCTCCAAAGGGGGCTACATGCGAGCCTACTGCTGCTCGTGAAATGCTGACACCCGCCTCGGGTACAGCAAGTGCTCGCGAGGTGGGCTCTAAGGAGATGGTTGTAGCCCAACCTTTTAGGTCAGGAGCTTTTGTCATCCCACCTCACTTGCATCCGATATGCGAGTTCATGTTTGACAAAATATCTCCTAACTCCTTCAGAGGCCTCCCCGAACCGAGCCCAGAAGCTCTCTCTACTGATATCTGGGTGAGATTGCTACAGGTAACCAACCTTACACCATCTTTCATTCTTTTTTCATTACTAATATGGCGGGCCACTCTAATTTATCTCCCCTTTTTTTTAGAGTCTGGATCTCACGCTTCGTGTCAGACGTGACATCGAAGCAGCCCGCCGCAGCGTGAAAGATGGGGAAAAGAAGAAGAAGACGATGGAAGCCGAGGTCCAAGGGAGGGACCGTTTGGTGAAGGCTTTGGAAGCCCAAATCGCCAAGTTGGACGAGGAAAAGCGGATTCTCCTTGTCAAAATTCAATCCATGACTGATCGCTTTCAGTCATTGGATCTCCAACTCGCGAAGCTTCAAGAGCTCCACACCAAGAGCGAGAGGGAGAAGGAGATATTCCGCCAAGAAAAGATCCATCTTGAAGAGCGGCTCAAGGATGCTCGGGCTAAGCTCGAGGAGGCCCAGCAAAGACTCCACCAGTTGAAGGATGATTCTATCCATTGGGAGGAGGAGCGGGTGGCTCTCGTTCAGATGGTATCTGACGAAGGCCCTCGTGCGGTCCAGGAATTCCGAACCTCCCAACTTTATGACGAGGAGCGATATGAAGCGTATATCGCTGGTCGCGATTTTGCGATCAGAGTTATGCAGAAGATCACTCCGACTTTTAATTTTGAGGAGTTCAAAAGGGTGGCCTTCGAGGTTGCGGCCAAAGAATGAGCTGCTGCTGCTGAGAATGAAGTCACCGGAGCTACAGAAGCTGCACCTGCTCCCGAGGCTGGTCCTGAAGCTGAGAGCCGCGAGCCCGCTCAAGAGGGGGATGACCAACCTTGACTTCGGGCTATTCTTCTTCTTCATTATGTACATGTATTTTTGTTTTTGAAAGGGCAAATGGCCCATGTAACCGACTTTTTAGTCAATATTAATGAAAACTTCTCTTTTCTTTAATGTTGTACACGTTTCCGAGTTCTTTCGTTCTGTGTCGATCATATACTGACTGCTCGCATCTAACTCATGAAAAAAAATGAATTAGACTCAATCCGAGGGTCATATGACTGTGTCCTCGTTGAGATAGACTGGTCTAACGATTGAGATTTGATTCCACCAAGGGTAGAAGATTGGCCAAGAGAACGTATGTATCCTCTTCGGGGCTACTCGAATCCAAGTAAATGGGGTAGTGACCAAAAGATGGTTTTAACCCTACCAAAGGTAGGCAATTGGCCAAGAGAACGTATGTATTCTCTTCGGGGCTATTCGAATCCAAGTAAATGGAGTAGCGACCAAAAGATGGTTTTAACCCTACCAAAGGTAGGCAATTGGCCAAGAGAACGTATGTATTCTCTTCGGGGCTATTCAAATCCAAGCAAATGGAGTAGCAACCAAAAGATTTCTTCAGTCCTTAATTCATTCGATTATTGTTAAGAGTTACACCGACTCAAGGGAAATATTGCAGCAAGTGTTCCACGTGCCAAGGGCGACGTAAGGGTCTTCCTTGCATATCTTCAAGATAGTAAGTGCCGGGTCGCACAATTTTGATGACTCGATACGGGCCTTCCCAATTCGGATCAAGTGATCGAGCAGGAACCTCGAGGTTCTGTCTGAGAACTAAATCGCCTAGCTGGAAAGCTCTGGGCCGGACTTTAGCGTTACGGTAGCGAGAAATGCGCTGCTGATACGCTGCTGCTCACATCTGAGAGGCAATTCTCCGTTCTTCTGAGAGATCGAGGTGAAGTCGAAGATTTTCTTGATTACAAGTGGGATCGTACTGCTCGACCCGGTACGAGGGTACTTGAATTTCAACTGGTACTACCGCGTCAGTACCGAATGCCAAGGAGAAGGGAGTTTCGCCCGTAGACGTACGAGTCGTAGTCCTATATGCCCATAAGACTTCTGGCAAGAGTTCTGGCCACATGCCCTTACACTCATCGAGCTTGGTTTTCAAGTGATGCTTGATGATTTTGTTCACTGCCTCAACTTGCCCATTTGCCTGAGGATGATACGGAGAGGTGCGGAGGTTGCGTATTTTTCATTTTTCACAAAATTCATCAAAAGCTGCATTGTCGAATTGCGTTCCGTTGTCGGTAATTATAGTGTGGGGGAGTCCATAACGGCATATGATGTTTCTCCATATGAACTTAGTGGTTTGTTTCTCAGTGATCTTAGCTAATGGTTCTGCCTCGGCCCATTTGGTGAAATAATCGACCCCCACTATCGCGAACCTATTTTGTCGTTTTTCAGTAGGCAAGGGCCCGATGATATCGACCCCCCATTGCGCGAAAAGCCAAGGGCTATCAACTGGAGTCATTTGCTCGGACGGTACATGAGGTATAGGAGAGTATCGCTGGCACTTGTCACATTTTTTAGAAAGTTCAATTGCGTCTGCCTTTATAGTGGGCCAATAGTAGCCTTGCTTCATTGCTTTATACGCTAGGGATCGCCCCCTTGGGTGGTTACCACATGCCCCCGGTGTATTTCATCCAGAACACGATGTGCTTCTTCTGGGTGAAGACACCTTAAATAAGGCAAAGAAAAACTTTTACGTAATAGGATCCCATTCTGTAAAGTGTACCTGGCAGATCGATATCGGATTTGTCGTGCAGATTTCTTGTCGTCTGGAAGAACTCCATCTCTAAGATAAAGAGTGATGAGATCCATCCAACATGGAGACGGATGTATTGCAATCACCTGCTCGAGAGTGGCTTGGTCGATATTTGAGTTTTGAAGATACTCAATATGAATCGAATATGATAACTCAGATTCTGGTGCAGAAGCGAGCTTTGCCAACGAATCAGCGAGTTTATTCTCCTCGCGGGGGATGCGGATTATTTCGTAATTCTTCAGTTTGCAAGCAGAATGAGTACTCGAGATTTATATAAGGCCATCCTCTCTTCTTTTTCTTTGAATTCGCCAAGTACTTGATTGACTATGAGCTGAGAATCACTGTGAATGAGTAGGTTTTGAATTGAAAGGACGTTCGCTAGTTCGAGGCCAACGATCAAGGCCTCATATTCTGCTTCATTATTTGAGATGCGAGAATCGAAACGTAAAGCATACTGAAAATGCGACCCGTCTGGGGCGACTAGAATAAGGCCCGCTCCACTACCAGTGGCCCGTGAGGACCCGTCCACGAAGAGTGACCAGGATGGCTGGTCGGTGATCGCAGTATCTTCATCGGAAGAAGAATACGTGAATTCAGCGATAAAGTCAGATACGGCCTGGCCCTTGATTGCAGTCCTGGGGCAGAATGATATGTCATGCTCACTGAGCTCGATCGCCCATTTAGTTAACCATCCGGAAGCCTCGGGTTTTTGAAGGATCTGCCGTAGCGGATGATTCCTTGATACTAAAATAGCGTGGGCTTGAAAGTATGGTCGCAGCTTTCGAGCTGCCGTGACTAAAGCCAAAGCCAGCTTTTCCATATCAGAGTACCGAGTTTCAGCGTCTACCATTGCTCGACTGATACAATAAACGAGCCTTTGTATCCCGAAATTTTCTCTTATTAAAGCGGCGCTAACGGTCGTGGAGGATACAGATAAATAAAGGATAAGTTGCTCGTGCAGCACACGCTTAGATAAAACAGGGGGTATACTCATATATTGCTTCAGTTGTTGAAAAGCTTCTTCGCACTGTGATGTCCACTCCCAATCAGACTTGGCTGTGGGTTGGAGGAGCTTGAAGAATGGTAAGCACTTGTCAGATGCTCGCGAGATGAACCTGTTCAACGACGTAATGCGACTAGCCAGACGTTGGACGTCCTTAAGGGTGGTCGGGGATTTCATCTCTATCAAGGCTTTTATTTTTTCAGGATTTGCCTCAATTCCTCGCTGGCCGACCATAAATCCGAAAAATTTTCCAGCAGAGACTCTGAACGCACATTTTTCTGGGTTCAGCTTCATCTGATATTTCCTCATCAGGTCAAAGGCTTCTCGAAGATCTGAAAAGTGATCGTCTTCTGCGACACTTTTCACGAGCATGTCATCCACATATACTTCCATATTCCTGCCAATTTGCGCGGCGAATATCTTGTTGACGAGACGCTGATAAGTGGCCCCTGCATTTTTAAGACCAAACGGCATTACCTGGTAGCAATATAGACCTCGATCAGTGATGAAGGCAGTATGTTGGCTATCGGGCGGATGCATCATGATCTGGTTATAACCAGAATAAGCGTCCATGAAACTGAGCAGAGCATGTCCGGCTGTTGAATCAACCAACTGGTCAATTTGCGGGGTCGGAAAGCTATCTCTGGGGCACGCTTTGTTCAGATCTGAATAATCGACGCACATTCTCCATTTGCCATTGGATTTTCGAACGAGAACTACATTCCCGACCCATTCTGGGTAGTCAGCTTCTTTTATGAAATTGACCGTAAGCAGCTTCTCGACTTCGGCCTTGATTGCCATTTGCCTTTCTATAGTGAAGGCACGTCGGCGCTGGTGGACGGGCTTAAACTTCGGGTCGATGTTCAGACGGTGTGCAATGACACTAGGGTCAATGCCAGGCATGTCTCGGTGAGACCAGGCAAACACATCTTGATATTCAGTGAGAAGGCAGATCAAATCTACTCGAATGACATTTCTCAAAGAGGATCCCACGAAGACAACTTTGGATGGGTAATCTCCATTCAAGCGAATCGCTACTGTCTCTTCCCCGGGAGTTCCTGATTGGAGAGCATCCTCTCTTGAATCCAGCGAGGTATCCATTGGGGAGTTGGATGAAGTTTGTGTTACCATCATAACCGGCGTCGCTTGTGCTTTCTTCTTATCTTGTAGGGCTATTTCGTAACAAGACCGAGCTTCTTTCTGGTTTCCTCATACAACCCCAACGCCATTCGACGTAAGAAATTTGACGCACAAATACAAGGGATGTAAAGCTGCCCCAACCTTATTAAGAGATGGTCGCCCCAAAATGGCATTGTATGCTGATCTTCGATCCACCACGAGGAAGTTTACGAAGATGGTCGTCTTGGCTGGACTCTCCCCAAAGGTGACTGGAAGGTCAATGCTTCCTTCAGGTGTCACGACTTCGCCCCCGAAGCTGATGAGGGGGGTTGTGACTGGCTTGAGTAGGCTTCTGGCGAGTGCCATTTTGTTGAAAGCCTCCAAGTATAGAATATCAGCAGAGCTACCTGTATCCACCATAATACGATGAGTCAAATAATTTGATACCTTTAGTGCGACCACGATGGAGTCTTCGTGAGGGAAGTGAACTCCCTTAGCGTCTTCAAGGGAGAAGGAAATTGGAGGGTGACTGGTTCTTGATGCGTTGGGCGTCTATTCCAGCCAATAAATATGTTGGGGCTTCTTGGACACCTTACGAGCGTATGCCTTTCTTGAAGCTCGAGAATCTCCCCTGCAAGCCGGTCCCCCGGCGATGGTCCGTATCTCCCCGGTGGGCTCAGTGTCTTCTTGCGGAGTACGTCAATGAGGTGATTTCTTCTGTTGTTGCGAGGCTTCCCCCCTTTTTGGGGAGCGACCTTGCAGGGCAACATAATCTTGAAGATGACCTTTCTGAATAAGAGCCTCGATGTGGTCACGTAGGGTTATGCAATCTTGGGTAGTGTGCCCATGATCTTTATGAAAATAATAAAACTTGCTCTTATCTCTTTTCTCAGGATCATATTTTATTTTGTGGACCATTTCACATACGGTTTATGCTTAATCTCCATTAGCACCTTTTCTGGAGGCCGATTAAGGGGGGTGTAGTTATGGTACTTACCAGAGAAAACTTTCTTGGGGGAGCGATCTCGTCGATCGCACCTATACTTCTTGTCCGAAGAAGAGACTTCCTCAGGCTTGCGTTTCTTGCCTTGTATACCATGACGTGCTAATGCCACCTCTTCAGCATTGATATACTTCTGAGCTTTAGCTTGGAATTCTGTCATAGTTTTGGGAGGATTCTTATCCAAAGCGAATCTGAATTTTTCGCTGGTGATCCCAGCTATGAAAGCGGTGAGGCCTTTCTCTTCGGTATAACCTTCAGTTTGGACTGCTTCAGTTGTGAACCGCACTGTAAACTCCTTTATTGTTTCCCCATGCTGTTGTTTTAAATCCATTAGGTGAGACGTCGGTTTTTTGGTACGGATGCTTCCCATGAATTGGGAAAGGAATAGCTCCGATAGCTGTGAAAAGGATCCGATAGATCGAGGTTTCAACCCTCGGAACCAAGTACGGGCTGCTTCTTTTAAAGTTAGGGAGAAGACCCTACACATGATTTCCGACCCATGTCCCTCCAGCTCCATAAGAGACCTATAAGTTTCCAGATGTTCGAGAGGATCACCACTACCCGTATATGGGGTGATGACGGGTGTACGATACTTTCTTGGTGGAGGTGCCTCCATGATTTCGCTGGTGAAAGGGGACTCGGATCGATGTATCGACGCCACGGCGGTTGGTGGTTGATTTGCCTGATATCGTTGCTCCATATCATCAAAACGATCATGGATCTTCTTAAGATCTCCTTCCCATGGTAGAGTATAACCGGAAGCTTCAATGGTGGACCCATGAGATTGTTGTTGGCGAGAGGTACTGGAATGTACGGAATGTGGGGATAATACGGGGGGTTGGTTGCCAACTGGCACTCAGTTCAATGGAGGATGATTTGGTTAAACCTGTGGTTCGTCCACAGAGTGTCTGGAAGCCATCGGTACAGGCTGTGCCGGCAACCCCCCAGAAGGTGGTTTCTGAGGCTCTAGGAAATGTTGATCAAGTCGGTTAGATAAGGCTTGAAACCCAGCATTGAGAGTTACAAGTGTATTTCTCAGGAAACGCATGACATCTTCTTGACTTCCGGAAGCCTCCTATAACGGATTCGCCGATGGCACGTTTGGAGCTCCTTGAGGGATATTTATTGAAACGGTTTGAGGAACAGGAACTGATTCCGTAACGTCAGGTGGAGGTAATGTTTGCCTTGATGTGGAAGGATGAACTGTCTTCTTAGGAGGCATGGCAGAAGGATTTTGATCAGTGGTAGAACGATTGACTATGATAATCGAATCGTTCCCACAGACGGCGCCAAACTGTTTACGTCGAATTTTGTAACAGGGACCTCCGATCGATCACCTTTACTCCAGGAGATTTCTTCTCTGGACCTGAAAGGAAACAAAAAACAACTGAGGGTGGCTGGGGTCCAGCCGTTAGCCCTTCGATGCTTAAATTAGATAGGATGAGATTGAAAGGAGAAGGATTGATCAATCGGGGTTAAAGATTGAGTATTCTGTACCTTTATCATCAACAGAATCATCTATTTATACAGATCTTAATGATCCAATCTGCTACGCAAGCTGTTAAGATTAGCACTGATTTCATGGGATAAGAAGCTTATCTCGTTAATCCTTGGATAAAGATGTAGTCAAAACATCCTAGACGTCTAGGTGATTACGTCTCTGAATATTTGGAGCCAAGAATAGATATAAACCGAAACAGGCCTATACGGGCTGCTGGTACTATGAGACGAAGGCAGTTCACACCAAAAAACTGTAACAACCCGAGATTTTCGACTCTCGTGTATAACACAACGGCCGAATTCCCAAGTAATTTATGGAATAACTAATTTGTCTAATAGTAAAATATAGCATTCAAGCACAATGGCGGAAACAATTATCATCTTATTCTATCAAACTTACTACATCATCATCAATGTTTAAATAAGGGAACCAACCAATATCCATACTGATTAATTAAAATACAAAACCATGTCTTCTCTTGAAGACTTATTACAATTCCATGAATGTATCAACTGCTCAAAGAAATATTTAATAAATGAAAACATCAACTAAGTTTATCTAATATCATCATCCGCCATGTGATCGTTTGAACCATCGAATTCTTTTCCTTAAAAATCGAGTTCAATACCTGGATCTTCACCTGCATCATCTAAATTGTGTTTGGGATAGCGTTAAACGCTATCATAGTGGGGAATATTTCCTCCAAGACAATCAAGAATAATAATAACGGTACAGAGTAAACGCAAGCAATATATTATCATTTAATCAAATCAAAACAACCAACTAAAAATCTTTATTAATGCGATGCATGGAATACATGCTCTGGCTAAGGCACCCTGGCTAGAATCACAATCCATGAAGTGGGAGACTCCCTGTTACGACTTCATGCTAGCCACTAGTCACCAGAGGTTCCTGGGACGCACAAGCCCATAGTTTTGCCCGACCACGTGAGAAACGGGACACTCATAACCCAAATCTACACGTGACAGTGTACGGGAGAAGTAGGACCGCTCTAGCCTATTCTCAATTCCGTACACCCACATGGAGCCAAGTGAATGCATGACTTTAGTTTCACATTTATTTAAGTATTTTCGCATACAACCGATTTAAATAAAACTCAGTGGTCACTATGGGGAGTCGCAAGCAACCCAGCATAGACCGACAGCACGGGATTAGTGTCCATAGCACCAACCCCGGCTCATGAGAATTTGTATACCATTAGTGTTCACTCATTGTCCCGTTTTATGATTTCATCATGTCTCAAAAAGCCAATGTTGTACATCATGACCAAATTCATTAAAATACTCATGTAATGTAAATGGATCCACCAAGTATCATGTAGATGTAAGGATCCCTTGGCAAACATTTATTACATTCTATTAGCCAAGTCAAGACATATCTTTCCATCATGGACACCCATCACGGGTTCCATCTCTCTATATCAAGTGATTTTACCAACTTAGGGACAATGGTGTACATTAATGAAATATTCACATAATGATCTTACACACACATTGCATATAACAACATGAAAGCCAATATCGCTTGTACAAAATAAATCAAGAGGATTAATGCATAGCTTTCACAAAAATAAATAACACAAATACACATGCTTCTTAATCACAAATCCAAACACGAAATCGCGTCACTATTTAATGATAATCATTGTAAATTCCACGTTAATCTTCATGTTATATGGATCAACAATTCAGAACAAAATAACATCATATGTCACAAAAGGAACTTAAGATAATCGTATCATTATTAAGGAAAGGCTTGAAGGAAAATCCTCACCTTCGGATGGACTTAGAAGAGGGTTGTTGAAGATCCAAGCCGCTAGAAAAATATGAGAAAGAACTCACTTCCCTTCTCTCTCTCTCTCTCTCTCTCTCTCTCTCTCTCTCTCTCTCTCTCTCTCTCTCTTCTCTCTTTCTCTAAGGCATGGAGGCTAGGGTTAGGAGAAGGATTTGGAAGTGCGTAGTAGAAATATGGAGAGGGATGTGCACGCGAGGTCTTGTGTAACAACTTCTTGAGGTGGGTTTCTCAAATTTCAATATTCGGATGATCTTTGATCAATTCTAATCCATTCATCTTATCAAGCTCGAAGAGTAGAGTCAGAATACGTAAATTTCTTGATGATCCACATTCTAGATTGGCCGATCCTTGAAAATGGCCTAACGGGTGCTAAAATGGGCTAGATCTCAATTAACGGTCTACGCTTGATGATCAGGGCCCAAATTTTAGAAAAATATATGGTCATGATAGGCAAATAATTGTATAAAATTTAGTGGTTGATTGATGGTGAGAAATGCCTAGATCTGAAATTTCAACTTTTGGCGGAAAAGGAAGGAGCTGGCTTTGTGGTTCAACGGTGTAGGATTATAGATCGGGGTCCAAACTTTGTGTAAACTCGTAGTCATATGAGTATAATAAGTGGTCCAAATTTGAGAAGCGATTGATGGTGACAAGTGGGTAAATTGAAAGGTTCAGATTTAAAAAGAGTTGGTAACTCGTTAATTTCTAAAACGGAATAACTTCGCGCATAAGAAAGATGCTTATCAAGGTGGGGCACTCAAATCATACTATTAGTCCATGATGAAGACGATCCAAGTCACTCATATGAAGAGAAATATTTGACTACAACTAACCATCTACTTTCCTCACTCGATGGACATGAAAATTAAGGGTTAAGGGGCTGATTTGACAATCGGACCACTTCTACTATGATTTAAGGGCTGAAATTTGATGTGTATAATTAATATGTGCCCAAAAGCTTAAATGCAAGGTTTTGCGTGAAAGTGATCGTCAGAAACTATAATACTTAAAAATGGCATCTTAACTTAAGTTTAACTAATGGCATTTTTGTAATTATCTAAAAGTGCATGATTTTTGAAATCTGATCTTTCTATGATATTTATAGGATCATTCTAAGCAACTTTTTTAAAGGGTCCCCTATCGGATCTCCTACAGATGTCCCGCTATTCACAAATCAACGATAAATGTACGATTATTAATAAAAAAAATAAATTAAAATTGAATTTTCAAAAATTTTCAAATAAATCTCGAAAATCTGGGACGTTACAAAAACAAAAACCACAATTACTCAGATGCCGGAAGTTACTCATATCAAGAGTGCTCGCATTTAGCATACGGAATGCGACCCCTTCTGCTGAGCACGAGCCGAGCTGCTCGCATTATGGAGATGTAACCCCTTCTGCCGAGCACGAGCCGAGCTGCTCGCATTATGGAGATGCGACCCCTTCTGTCGAGCACGAGCCGAGCTGCTCGCATTACGGAGATGCGACCGATGCGACCCCTTCTGTCGAGCATGAGCCGAACTGCTCGCATTACGGAGATGCGACCCCTTCTCTTGAGCACGAGCCGAGCTGCTCGCATTACGGAGATGCGATCCCTTCTATTGAGCACGAGCCGAGCTACTCGCATTACGGAGATGCGACCCCTTCTATTGAGCACGAGCCGAGATGCTCGCATTATGGAGATGCGACCGCGATTCCTCACGTTTCCTTTTGACGCCAAACTTATCTATACCACTTACTCCTCATCGAAGCCCCCCATTCGTCAAGTTCCTCGACATCTCAGACCTGATCCTACTTGGACCATTGCGTATGCTGAGATTTCGACCTCTAGGATGGGTCTTCTCTACTACTCTCCCAATGCCACTCCTCTTTAGGGAACAGTATCTGAATATACCACTCCAGGAACGGTGGACAAGTGGTTACAGATTTTATCCTTTGGTATATCTAACTTCTACTCTGATCATACTACAGAATCCAGTATTCTTATGCACAATCAACAAAGCATTACAACAATTAAAGATCCATCATCCTCGATATAGGAGATGCGCCTCTTTGCTCGGAGGCTTTATTCCTTTGCTACCTGCTCCAACAGCCATCTCGGGATTACTCCTTGTTGCCTATAGGCAAATCTCTTCATATTGACTGATATCTAGATGCACTCCTCCTCTAGGTTCATTACAAAAGTTGAGATCACTAGTGTGATGTGACGCTTAGCTCGGGCTGTGGGTCCCTCCCTCGGTCCTTTCACTCCCCCCCCCCCCCCCCCCCCCTCCTCTTGTTTTTTGGTTTTCTTTCTTACCTTCTCCCTTGTGCTCGGTGTGTGTGTCACATCTCTTTTTTTCCTTTTTTTTTTTTTTTTCTTCCCCCCCCCCCCCCCCCCCCCCGAGGTTTGCCTCTTCTATTGTATCTTTTCAGGCTTTGCCCTGAGCAAGTAATAAAAGAGTATTCCTTACTTACTTTCTATCCATATATATATATATATATATATATATATATATATATATATATATATATAGAGAGAGACTTGGTTGTTTTAGGCACACCTGCGTTTAGTGTGTTTGTGTGTATGATTGTGCGGGGTGAATCTTGTATTTGTGGCTATGAATCCCCACTATGATGTACTTATTTTATATCCACACCGTCCATCTATTTTGTCAGCCCAAAAATAAGACAGATCCAAATCTAAGGTGGACCACATGGAGAGAAAAAGTGGTGATTGAATGCCCACCGTTAAAAAATTCTTAGGGGTACAAAAGTTTCAGATCAAGCTGTTATTTGTGTTTTCCCTTCCACCCCCCCCCCCCCCCCCCCCCCCCCCCCCCCCCCCCCCCGATTGGAAGGAAAATAACATTATAGTGGGCCTTAGGAAGTTTTTAAGGGTGAGCGTTGAATCACCCCTGTTTTCCAATGATGTGGTCCACCTGAGGTTTGGATCTGCCTCATTTTTGGGCTCATATCCTAAATTGATCTAGAAAAATGAATGAATGGAATGGATAAACAAATACATCATCCGAGGCCTAAAGAGCACGACCACTGTCCACGTGGCTATTAGTATGCAATCCACGTGGAGATAGAACTACTGATTTTTTTTAATTCCTTTTTAGGGATTTTATTTTTTTTTAACAATAGCAGCTTTAATGATATTTACATCTACAGGGATGCGGATACCTGTGAAATCACTTTATACCTTCCGAAGTTTAGAGGAAGCTAACGGAAGGCACCCGTCAATAATAACTTGATTATTGAAGCAGTTTAATGAAAATGTAATTTCAATAGGGTATTAGAATGTAAATACCATATTAATATATTACTGGGGCACTACTTTGTAAGATTCCCTTCTTGTTTCTCTCCCTCTCTCCTCGTTGGTTTTGTGTTAGCTTGACTGTAACGCCCGTTTTACGCAAAACGGGAAACACCCCAGAGCTAGGTGTGAGGCCAACCACGTTGTATGTGTAACATTCGGAAGCGGATTGCTTCCTGCCCTGTGGGGTCCACCATGATCTATGGGTCTTATCCACTCCGTCCGCCCATTTTTTTTTAGATCATTTTAGGGTATGGACTCAAAATGAAGCAGATTCAAGGCTCAAGTGGACCACAGTGGGGATTGAACGCCCACCATTAAAAAAAAAATTTGGAGCCGCAGGCAGATCAAGTTGATATTTGTGTTTTCCCTTCATCCGGTTTTATATGACCTTATGAACAGGTTGGATGGGAAATAAATATCAGGGAAGCCCTTAGGAGGGTTTCAACAGTGGGTGTCATTATCACCTATGCTTCGTGTGGTGTGGTCCATTATCACCGCTGCTTCTTGTGGTGTGGTCCACTTGAGCTTTGGAACTGTTTCATTTTTGGGATGAAATCCTAAAATGCTCTGGAAAAATCGATGAGCCCATACATCACGGTGGGCCCACGGAGCCCCTTCCTGCACGGATCATGTGGAGGTGGCGGCGGCAAGACGCAACCTCCTTCCGTAACACGCACTTTATCATGTGAAAGCATTTACTTGGATCCCACTTCGTGGATCCCGAATCCACCGAAGTAGGTGGATCCCTGACTTTGGGGCCATCTTGATGTAAGCGTCTTATATACACTATACATCCGTTTCACCGGATTATTTTAGAGTAAGATTCAAATATCAAGTGGACTACACCGCAGGAAAAAGTGGTGATTAACTATTAAAAACTTCTCACGGCTACAAAAGTTTTGAATCAAGCATCCTTTCATCCAGATCTTTGTGACCTGAGAGCGGATCAAGTGCGACCCTGGGCTCACTGAAGACAGTGCGGCCTTTATCGTGGGGCCCACATTGATGTATTTATTATGTATCCATGCTGTCCATCCATTTTTTCAGATAATTTTATGATATTATCCAAAAAATGAAGCAGATCCAATTATTAGGTGGACCATGCCATAAGAAACAGTGTTGATTGACCATTAATGAGTCACAAAAGTTTTGGATCAATCTGATATTCATTTTTTTACCTTCATCCAAGCTTATGTGACCTTATCAACATATTAGATGGTAAATAAACACTACACATAAGCATTAATTTGTGCCCTAAGAAGTTTTTAATGGTAGGACAGTCGATCACCACTGTTTCTTATGTTGTGGTCCACCTTGATAATTGAATCTGCTTCTTTTTTTGGATAATGCCCTAAAATGATCTGGAAAAATGGATGGACATTGTGGATGCATAATACATGAAGGTGGGCCCCACGGTAAGGGCCGCACTGTCTTGGGTGAGGCTGGGGTCTCACCTAATCCGCTCCCTTGTGACCTCATCAACAGGTTGGATGGCAAATAAACACAAAGTTTTGGATTAAGCTGATCTTATCAACAGGTTGGATGGCAAATAAACATTCCGGTGACCCAAGAAGTTTTAATAGTTGGTGTTCAGTCACTACTGTTTCCTGTGGCGTAGTCCACGTGAGATTCGGATCTATTGCATTTTTTGGAAATGATATGGTAAAATGGATGGACGGCTGCGTGGATATGATACAATATATCACAGTAGGCCCACAGTCAGGAATCCACCGACCCACGCCGATTTATTTCACTGTAAATTGAAAAGACAAGCATAGTACAAAACATGTGCATGAGCCTTGTACAAAACATGTGTTGTATACCCTGCTTGAGCTCTCTAGACAGCGCTGACTATTTATTTATTTATTATTAATTTTTATTTTTTGGTATTTTCCCTTCCCTGTAGAGAGTCCAACGGATGAAGGGGTTCGATGAAATGCACATGCCAAGGTCGCCCCAGAGACAAATCTTGGGTAGATGGACGCGATTAGTTAGTGATGGCTTAAGTGACATCATCAAGTTCCATGGTTCCCACCATGATGTATATATTCACACCGTTCATCCATATGAAAATATTATTTTAGGGCATGAGCCCAAGAGTGAGGCAAATTCAAAGCTCAAGTGGACCTCACCACATAAAACTGCGTGGGACAGCAACAACCACTATTGAAACCTTTCTAGGGTTCACCATGATGTTTATTTGAAATCCAACCTGTTCATAAATTCACACAAATATAAATGAAAGGAAAACACAAACATCAGCTTAATGGAGAACTTCAATGGCCCCCAAGAAGTTTTTAATGGTAGGCGTTCAATCCCCTGTATTCTATGGTGGGTCCACTTGAGATTTGGATCCACCTCGTTCTTGGGCTCATGCCCTAAAATGATCTCTTTAACTGGATGACGGTGTGGATGTACAAAACTTACATCATGGTGGGCCAACAGAACTTAGTGACGTTACTTTAATAGCAAGGTAGCTACCGAAGCAGTCAAATCCGCATCCATGAACCTACCTGGCTATCTTGTTACTGACAGCGACATCACCAAGTTCTGTGGGCCTCCTCATTATGTATGTATTGTATCAACATTGTTCATCCATTAGTAGAGATCATTTTAAGGCCTTAACCAAAGAATGAGGCAGATCCAAACCTCAAGTTGACCTTGTCACATAAAACAATGGGGATTGAACGCCTATCATTAAAAACTTTTTAGGGGTCATAGAAGTTTTTGATCAAGCTAATATTTTTGTTTTCCTTCCGTCCTGCCTGTCCATGTCTGTGTTAACTTATGAACAGGTTGGATCTCAAATAAACATCACTGGTGGGTCCTATGAAGGTTTCACTGGTGGGCGTCATTGTCACCATTGTTTTATGTGGTCCACTCCAACTTGGGATCTGCCTCATTCTTTAGCTCATGCCCTAAAATGATCTCTCCAAATGGATGGACAGTGTGGATATAACACGTATCATGGTGGGGCCAATAGAACTTGGTGATGTCAAGGTTGCTGCTGAAGCCGTCCGTTCACTGAGCCACGCGTTGTAGAGATTTTGTCCCAGCTGCTGCTGCTGGTTTGGACTTCGGAGTCTTCTCAATGACTTAATCCATTTATATGGTGGGCTTTACTGCGGATTGTAGATATCCGAATTAAAATATTTCAATCTTTTGATTATCCGACGGTTAAAGGGCCCTTGCATGTTTAGAAAGGACTCAGGTGATCAAAATGGATCTCCTATCTATAACAAGCCCAATTATATAAATGGTTTGGATTATTGAAATATGGCCCATGATCCAAATACCAAAGTATGGACATACCGTATGACTATAAGACCCAATTTATTTATTTATTTTTTTTCTTTCCTCTAGTTTAAAGACAAAAATTTTATTAAGAAAAATAATGAAAAGTTACATACAGGAGTTGATCATAAGGTTCAATATAATATGGTACAGGGAGAGCACCCACCATTCTTGGTGGATGATGAAACCTGACTTGGAAGAGAACATTCATTATGTTATTTGCTTCCTTGTAAATATGACTTTTATTAGTTTTTGTGATGAAGGTGTTAGGGGCCGTGGGGCTTGATCATCAAAGGTGTGTTGTTCATCCAACTATCACTTTTATAGGTCAAGCTCTCCACCGAGCTTGCTGGGTCACAAGGAGGCAACACCCCCTTGCTTGGGGGTCTGGAAGCATAGCCCCTGGCAAAAGGGCAATTTGTAATTTCACATGAAATTTTATGTAAACCCTAGTTCATTTGGAGTAATATATATTTTATCGTGAGTGGGAGAGAGCCATTATTGTATTGAGAGCTACTACTTCATTTTTTTCCTTTGAGCATAGTGGATCAATGTGAATCCATGGACGTTCCGAAAGAGAACCACATAAATCTCTGTGTTGTGATTTGCCTCTCTTTTTTTCCTACTTTCTTTTTATTCTCATATTGTCGTGAGTGTGGTCGACAAGGGATCTTTCTCCTAACAAATGGTATCAGAGCTCTTGGTTTAAAATCGAGAAATGCTCTAAATTGTATCAGAGCTCTCGATAGTTTGAATTTTGAATTTTGAAAGATGCAAATGGAAGATTACCTCTATTAAAAAGATTTTTATCTTCCTCTTGGAAGAAAATCGAAGAAACCAAAGAAGATGTCCGATGGCGACTAGCAAGCGCTTGACAGAAAGGCATTGGGAATGATTTGACTTTTTCTAGTGAAATCTGTTGCGTTCAACATCTCGAAGGAGAAGACCATAGAGGATCTGATGACAGCTCTATCAAGATGTACAAAAAGCCCACTGATCTAAAAAGGTTCTTTTGATGAATAGGTTGTTTAACATGAAGATGTTTGATTACGGAAATATGGTTGAGCATCTCAACGAGTTCAACATAGTCATAGACTAGTTAGAGTTCGTAGGCCATACTTTTGATGATAAAATCAAAGATCTTCTGATCTTATCAGTGTTACTAGACAGCTGAAACAGTTTAATGGTTTCAATGAGTAATTCTACCAGATCAGCGAAGTTGAAGTATAATGATATTGTAACCCCTATTCTAAGTGAGGAATGTTGGAGGAAAGCCTTAGGATCTTCAGGTGAAACATCGGAGAATGCTCTGAATGCTGAAGAAATGGGAAGAATACCAAACATAGGAAACAAAAAATCATGATCAATCGAAACTAAAGAAGAACAGATCATCCAAGTCTCCACAAAAAAAAGGTGATGGCTGTTAGAATTGCGGCAAAAATGGGCACATGAAGCAGGACTGTAAAGCTTCGAAGAAACAACAAGAAAACAATAATCAAGGAGGTAAATATTCTATAAATATCTCTAAAGAAAGTATTTTTTATAGCCCTAATTTTGTTTTTTGATGCTCATAATGATTCTTGGATAATAGATTCTAGTACTTAGTTTCATGCTACTTCGAGTAGGGATGTTCTTCATAATTATGTGTAGGATAATCTCAAGAAAGTTTATATGGGAGATGATGAACCCTGCTCTATTGTTGATAAGGGAGACATTCACATAAACTAGTCGAATGAGACAATGTTGAAGTTGAAAGATGTCAAGCATGTTCCAAATTTAAAAAATCATTTAATCTCGGTTGGCCAACTTGTAAATTCTAAACACATAAAGACCTTCACTAATGATTTATGGAAGATCAAGAAGGGGCAGTGATAATTTCTTGGGGTAAGAAAGAAGGTACTCTTTACTTGACTTCCGACTCTAATAGTTCCATTGCAGTTTCTCTTAGTGCACTTTTCTGTGGCATACTAGTGCACCTTGTTTGTCAATTACTTAGGTCAGTGGGTCTAGTGTCGGTTGAGCTTAATGAAGACGAAGAACGAAGACTCAAGACGGACCGGCTGCATCAAGGAAGAAGAAACAGGTAAAAGTGATGCCTTGGTGTGCCTTGCCTTGACCAAAACCTAACCCATAACCTCTTAGATGACTTGCACCACCTAGGTATACCTTTAGTCATCATCATTAGTCTTAGAACTCCATGAAAAACATGATAAATTAGACTAATTAAAGAGGTGGAAGCTGCTGCAATAAAAAAGGCTCAAACAGCAGTTTCCGATAGGACTCCGATCAATCGGACAGGTTTTTCGATAGGACTCCGATCGATCGGACAGAAATTCCGATCAATCGAAAATTGTCCCAGAAAAAATTGAAAACTCACTGGACATATTTCCGATCAATCGGACAGTCTTCCGATCCATCGGAAGGGGCCGTCCGATCAATCGGACAGTGTTCCGATCAATCGGAATTTCTTCCAGAGACTTCTCTGGATAGATTTCCGATCAATCGGACTTGTCTCCGATCAATCGGACTGGGCTCCGATCAATCGGACACTTTTTCCGATCTATCGGAGATGCACGAATCTGCCCGTTTTTTTACCGTTGGAAGAAAATCTATTTAAGAGGGGGATTCGATTTTTGAGCTAACAGAGGGGATTTTGAGGAGATAGAAGCCACCATTGCTAGAGATCATTAGAGGCTCTATCCCAAACCTAAAGCAAGTCATTCTCCTTGTGTTTTCATCACAAGCTTGGGCCATTCAATGGCATCTTGAGAATGGACTTGTTCCCTCTTGATTCCTAGGGTTTAGACACCTTGATGATAGTTAAATCCTTTGTCTAAACACTACCTAGGAGTCCATTTAGGTGCATTCCTCTAGGAAGCCCATTTCCTACCATTTGTAGAGGTTTCACCATTCCCTAGCACCTTGGGCATCTCCAATGGAGCATCACATGTAAGGTAGCTGATCTTGGAGCTGAAGCCTTGGCAAAGCAACGGCGTCAACGATCGGGGGAGCACAAGGGGAGCTGATTCGAGCACGAGAGAGCGAGAAGAAGCAACCCGAAGCGGCGCTGAACAAGGGGCTCAATCCGACAAGTAGGTTGTCTTGTTAAGAGTCCATCCACTCAATTCCCTGTGGGAGTTGAGTGTAGAGTTTGTTTGACAAACTCGCCCCGGGGTCGTTAGCCGATCCTTGGCCTATTAGTTGGGCCTAAAATCTAGGGACGTCAGCCGTTCCTTGGCACGTTAGTCGGGCCTAAAACAAAGTCTCCAAGGGGGAGCCACCAACACGGGTGCAAACGTGTAGGTTGGGAGGAACCTGTAAACTCCCCGGTTGGGTGGATCCGAGTTAAAACACCTTGGTTGGGAGGAACCAGATTTAAACTCCCCAGTGAATGCCGGTGTGCTCAAAGGGGTTGAGTACTTGAACCGGGAGTGGAGTAGACAAGTAGTCGAACCACTATACATCGTTGTGTTTGTGATTGTTCTTGAGCACATTTCTCTTTATGCATTATGTTTAATTGATTAATTATGAATGCTTAGTTAGGAATGTATGCTAAGCACTTGATAGGCACATCCACACTCACAAGATGTACTTTCACTACCTCATGTTGACTTGAGCATTTCTTGATCCATCCTCTCTAGTCCACATGAGTTGATTAGACTAGGTTGTTAATTGCTTTATCTTTTGCTAGTCTATTAATTGGACCCACTTAGGCTTGGAAGCCGAAGTGTTTGTCGCTTACGTAGTTTAATTTGTTAAATCTGATAAGTAGGTGAAAAGAATTTGAAAAGGTCCTAATCACCCCCTCCTATAGGTTTAGCCATAATTCTAGTTGCTCCTCAAGCTTCCGCACGCGTATGCGTAGGGTGTCGTGTTAGGCTACCCGACGCAATTTCAGTTTCATCATTAGGGGTGAACACATATATATGGCATTACAGACTTGGGCACATGAGCGAAAAGAGAATAAAGTCTCTACTTTCGAAAGGGAAGCTGACTCCAAAGTTGAAGCAGTTGGAAATGGTTCACACTGATGTGCGGAGACCAGCTAAGGTATCCTCTTTCGATGTCTCTCTTTATTTTGTTACCTTTATTGATAATACTAGTGAAAATTATGGGTTTATTTCCTGAATCATAAATCATAAATCATAAATATTTTACGTATTTAAGAAATAGAAACCTTTGGTTTAGAATAACACAAGTCTAATGCTAAAGTGTTTTAGATCAAATAATAGGGGAGAGTACTGCAACAATAAGTTTGAGAAGTGTATGTGTTTAATGAAATCAAGAAATAGAAAATGACTCCAAGAACGCCACAATATAATAGTGTATTTAAGTGCATAAACAGAACCATTCTGGAGCATGTAAAGAGCATGAGAATCCATACCAGATTGCCTAAACAATTTTGGGCAGATGTCGTAAATATCGCAACTTACTTTGTTAATAGAGGACCCTCAGTTGCTTTGGATGATGGATTGTTAAAGGAAGTATGGACTGAAAAAGAGGTAAACTTGTCCCATTTAAAAAGTATTTGGTTATATCTCTTATGTCCATATTGATTCTAAAAATAGGATCAAGCTTAATCCCAAGTTTAGAAGGAGCACATTCATTGGATATGGTCTTAATGATTTTGATTATCGATTTTGGAATGCTGAAAATTGAAAAATTATTAGGAGCAAGGATGTGGTATTCAATGAAACTATCATACATAAGTTAGAACAACAAGAAGCAAAAACTGAGCATCCTAAGTTTGTAGAACTTGATGAGATACTTGACACGGATGTTCTAAGGCCCCAAAATGAAAATCTACAAGCAGAACATCAGACCCCTGTTTCTGTGATGAGATCATCTAGGGTTAGTAAACCCATAGTTTGTTATTCTCCTTCTTTACATTGTTTGTTGTTGACTAATAATGGTGAATTAGAAACTTATGAATAGGTTTTGTAGGTTAAGACCAAGAATAAGTGGGAGCATGTTATGGATGATGAGATGGATTCTCTGATATCAAACCAAACATGAGACTTGATCCAATTACTTAGGGAAAAAGCAACTTTGCATAACAGTTGAGTTTATATATTAAAGGAAGAGCATCAAGGTATTAAGCGATTCAATGCTAGTTTGGTTTTGACAGGTTTTCAATAGAAGGTAGGTATCGACTACATTAAAATATTTTCTCTTGTTGTTAAGATTTCTACTATCAGATCAATTCTAAACATTGTGGTTGTAGAGAATTTACACTTAGAGCAATTAGATATAAAAACAGCTTTACTTCATAACGATCTTGAAAAAGACATTTATATGCGTTAGCCACAAGGATATGTTGCACCTAGCAAGGAGAACATGGTATGTAAACTCAAGAAGAGTTTATATGGTTTAAAACAAGTCCCAAGATAGTGGTACATGAAGTTTGATAGTTTTGTGTCTACTAATGACTTTAAGAGATGTTATGTTGATCATTGTTGTTATTTCAAGAAATTTGAAAATTCGTATTTCATACTTCTTTTGTATGTAGATAATATGCTTATTGTAGGGTCAAACATGCATGAGATTTCAAATATCAATAAATAGTTGTCTAAGGAGTTTGCAATGAAAGATTTGGGTGCTACAAAACAAATCCTTGGTATGAGAATTAGCGGAGACAAAAGAAATAGAAAATTAAAATTATCACGGGCTGAATATGTTGCGAAAGTACTTAAGGGATTCAACATTGAAGGTGTTAAGCCAATTAGCACTCCCCTAGCAAGACACTTCTGACTCTAAAAGAACAGGTGCAACAACGCAAGAAGAATGTGACTACATGGTTGAGGTTTCATATGCCTCGGTCATTAGCAGTTTAATGTACATCGTGGTTTTCACAGGATCCGATATTACTCATGCAGTGGGAGTTGTCAGCAGGTTTATGTACAACTTAGGAAAGGAGCATTAGGACGCTGTTAAATGGATTCTTAGATACTTGAAACGTACTAAATAATGCAGCATTAAGCTATAAAGGGTAAAAAATAAGTGTGCATGGATATGTTGATTCGAATCTAATAGAGAATATTGATAGCAGAAAGAGCACTACAAGCCATGTGTTCACTTTGGGCATTGTAGCAGTTAGTTGGGTCTCACAGTTACAGAAGATTATTATCATCTCTACGATAGAAGCAAAGTATGTTGTTGTAACGGAGGCTTGCAAGGAAATTGTAAGGTTATAAGGTCTCATGTAGGAGTTGGGTAAGAAGCAAGAAAATTGTAAGTTATATAGTGAAAGTCAAAGTACAATTCATTTAGCAAAGAACTTAGTCTTTCTTTCAAGAACTAACCATATAGGCATTAAATATCATTTCATATGATCACAATTGGAAGATGGACAATATACTTTGAAGAAAATTCACAGCAAATCAAAACCCTATAAATATGTTGACCAAGGTGGTCAGCAGAGAGAAATTGATATCATGTTTAATTTCTATTAGCCTTAAAACTTGAAGACTAGGAGGAGATTCACATTGAGTTGTCTATAGAGGCATGGGCTTTTACAGATGCAACATGTTCAGTGGGAGATTTCTTATGATCAGTCTCCAAGTGAGAGATTGTTAGGATCTGTGGAACTTAATCCTCAGAAGTGTACTGCATGAGAGAGAGAGAGAGAGAGAGAGAGAGAGAGAGAGAGAGTCATTGTTGTATTGAGAGTTGCTACTTCATTTTTTGCCTTTAAGCATAGTGGATCGGTATGAATCTGTGGACGGACCGAAAGGGAATCACGTAAATCTATGTTGTGGTTTGTCTCTTTTTTCTTCTTTCTTTTGATTTTAATATTGTTGCGTGTGTGGTCGAGAATGGATTTTTCTCCCAACAAAAAGGACGAGTCACTTATGAATTTCAGCTTAGAGGCGCCCTACAATGTTGCTTCTTAAAGGTAGTTCAAGCCTCCCCAAAGGTTACAAAGCTTCTAAAATGTTGTTCTAGGATTCTATTAATTCTAGACTCTTACACAGTCTATACTAGTCTTAGTATCAGAATGGTGACTATCACTGGTTTACACTACCATGAAGATAAACTATCATTTATAAACTGCATTTGAAATGCTAGAAAAACTCACATCTCTCGAAACTCTTGGAATGGGTAGCGAAGATTTGTGCATCTTAATTGGGCTAATGTTTGGTGCATATACAACCCTTAAGTAACTCTTAGTGAAAGGTCAAATGCACTAGAAAATCGTGGCAAAGTGTGTGAATCCTGACTTTGAGGTATATTATCAATTTTCATCACTCTTTGCCATTAATGGCTAGATCCCAAGCATTTTGCTTCTTCTTTCCTTATGGAGGATTCGTTGTTGCTTACCTACCTTGGGTGGATGAGCCAACCGTAGCATTTGAGACTATGTTGAGCTATGAATTGTGCATATTCTAATCCCATTTCATCACGCATATTGTATGAATTTTATGTTTAAAAATGTATCTAATGCATGCTTTTATGATTGTGGGAATGAGAGAGATACTTCACCAATATGATGACTAAAGACACTTCTTAAAGCCATTTGAAGATGAAGGAAGATGAGCCGAGAGAATGAGAGGAAGCAATAAGAGAAGAGAAAGAAGAAAGAAGAAAAATAAAAAATTCATGTTGGTCCAACTGGTCAGACCGGTCGTGACTGGTCGGCCACTTGCAAAAATAGAATTTCTATTTTGAGTATAAATTCTTCTGCGCACTGCATAAGTCCCTACGCAGTTCTATAATTTTTTGAGGCAATGGAGCTTCAAATATATAACAGGACACCTAGGGCTTTATCTAAACTCATCATAGAAGGACTTGGAAGTCGTGGGAGGTGAAGAAGATCGTCGTGGAGTGTCTGCAACTCCTCTGAATCCAGTTTTTCATGCCTTTTAGTTGTTTTTCTTTTAATTCTAGGTTGAAATATAATAATGCTCGGCTAGAACCTCTTAGTTACGACTAATAGGTGAAGCTTGTAGCTAGTTTCAATGTTGAATTCGTTTATTTCAAGTACTCTTACTTAAGTTTGGATTTTTAACTTCTAGTTTGAATAAAAGTTGAAATTTTAGATGTTTTATCAGAGTTCATGTGCTTCGGACATGAGTTCCTTGCAATTCTCTGAGATTACCATGTTTGGATTAATTAGAATTGAATTGTAGTAACCCTGGAGCATGCTATGATCTCTTAGTATAGCTGTTACTTCGAAGGCTACAATTTCAAGTTCTATGTGCTTCATTAAAACTAGAATCTGATGTTCCTGACTTACGTGAGATTGTTTGTAATTGAATGCTTAACCTTCTAATTAAATGAGAGATAGAACTTCGATTCTAATTGTGTTTATGCTTAGATGAATGAATTCGCATTGGACTACTAAAAGTGAATCCTTAAAGCCTTAGTTTCCCTTCAATCTCAGATTTTCTTCTACTTAAAGTTACTATTTTCACTTAGTTCTTAAAATAGAATTCTTTGAACTTCGAGATTGAAGTTATTAAAATAGTTAAGATTGTTTACCCTAATTCCCTGTGGATAGACCTCGGTCTTACCAAAAATTATTACTATATCGCAGCCTTGCACTTGAAGCAAGCGAACAGACTATTCAAGGTTCTTGCCACCCCTTTAAGGCTCCCTATTTGACCAAGGGTTAGGCATCGACGAAAGACGTATCAGGAGTTGATTGCCTCTAAAATTACGTCGATAGTCTAACACGATACCTACACATTGTAACGCCCTGATTTTCATTACTCGGGTGTTGAGCCCGAGTTCTGAGAACCCTAGTGTAAACATTTAAAGATCCACTTTACAGTACAATTTAAAAAAAAAAAATTTAAAACGCAATGGAAGCAAATCAAGACATGTAATGTCCAATATAAATCAAACTGTATAAGTAGCGCCCATAGGGCCTATACGAATCAATTGTCTCAATATTATATTAATTAAAAAGGAAACCAAAAGAAAGAAACACTGCAAGTGGACTCGAGTCACACTACCTTTCGACTTCTCATCCAGAGACACCCGCATCAACTGTTATGGTTCGATAGCGTTAAAACGCTATCATCGTGAGGTAAAAACCCTCCAAAATTACCAGGCATGATAGTAGTTAAGTAAAGACCAACTAAAAATAATATATTGCGTAATAAGTAATTTATACAATTTTTAAAAAAATGACATTTAAAACAATCAAATATAACAATTCACTCCTATCACAAATACCAACAAATTATAACATTCAATCCATACATTCCAACTTTAATCTCGTTTACATGAATGTGTGCATGCACATGTTCTTCAGCCTGGGGATGTACATCCAGTTGGCGAATTTCAAACCGACGGTAACATGGCTCGTCACCAATGCTACCCGCAATGCAATGCATATCAAACCAACGGTAATGTGGCTCATCACCAACATTACCCGCAAACACCATGTATGTATGATTAACCAGCTTTTATTAGTCCAATTTACAAAAAAAGCAATTAAAAGCTTACTGTCACTATGGGGGATGTGCAACCCAGAATAGGCCGACAGCTCTGGCATAGCATCCCATAACACCATCCCCAGCCCATGAGATGTCCGGCAAAATATACTATAGTATAAATTTTATGATTCTCTATAATTGGGACAATTAATGTTACTATTTCGTGTGTGTTCCAAAGTTTCCAACAAAGGATACTTCTTCTTTGTCCAAGCCACCTGAAAAATAAGTCCATTGATGGACACCAACAAGGAAGGATCTTCCCAAACAAAGCTACATGGGCATCAGAGCCAATTCAAGACACTACAAGATAAATTTCACTAAATGACAACAAGTCATCCTCTCAAAGCACAATAATTAATATTTCGCAACAAATTTCCCAACTGTTATCCAAGTCACATAAAAACAATTACATTTTCTAAATTACATTCACACTTAACAATTTAGATGTAAATCATTTCATGGACAGTTAATATCACAAAATGATTATCACAAGATGATTATTATTAGACAATTATTTGGAAGTAAATATTTCTATGAACAAAGCAATTATCGTAAGCAAGAATGGAAGTAAAGAAACATATAAACAAAATAATTCAACTAGCAAGATGTATTTAAGCAAGAACTACACAATCCAATTATATAAATGGGAAGCTTGAAGGGGAATAACCTCACCTAGAGTGAGACTTCAACTGAGCATAGATTCTAATATAGAAAATTTTGGGAAATCCAATTCCCTACATTCCAATCAAAATTCAACTCAATATAAAAATAAACCAATTGCAAGATTTAAATATGGAGGAGACACTAGCGGCCATTAAATCTGGTCACACGGATCAATAAAAAGACAATTGATCAGCTACAACTATTCAACTCAGTGATTTTCTTATTAAATTGACTCAACTCAAAACTACCCCCTCTCAACTCGAATTGGAACTCAAATACGAAGTCAATCACCCTAAATTCGTGCAAGCTACTAGATTGATCCAGAAGAACCCTAGATACACTCTGCACTCCCCACAAATCTCGTAATTAAAATAACTCAACATTGAACCGAGTCAACTCGGTTTAGCAACTACATCCCAAATTGAGTCAAACACAGATCCAACACTTGAAACTAGAATGACTGAATCACTTACCTGAATTGCATCAACACGAAGGACTCTACAGCTGCAGATAGACACTCCTAGCTTTGACAAGAGCTGGATGCACTTAGATCTGGATCCATCAAATATTTGCCAACTCACTAACTCGGAGGGAGATGCAGCAAGCTTCAGACCTTCAACCACACTCTACCCGCTTCTACCATAGATCTGAAATCTCTGATAGGAATGCCTGTAGATATCCTAGCCATTGGACAACAGCTCTGATCAACTATCCGGCCACTTAAATTGGTGCGACTCAAACGAATGAGAGAAGCTTCGGCCATTAATGACTACTTTGTGTTAGTGCACTTTTTTGTGGCATACTAGTGCACCTTGTTTGTTAATCACTTACGTCAGTGAGTCCAGTGTCGGTTGAGCCTAATGAAGACGAAGACTGAAGACTCAGATGGCCCCGCTGCATCAAGGAAGAAGATTCAAGCAAAAGTGATGCCTTGATGTGCCTTAACCTTGACCAAAACCCAACCCTTTAATCTATTTGATGACCTTGACCATGTTAGGATACCCCTTGTATCATAGATTGGCCCTAGGTGTCCCAAAAGAGCACCCAAACCTTGGCCATTCGAGGAGGGTTGTGAATTAGTGGGTCAGCTTGCAATCATGCTGAACCCAGGCCTGTCCGACCGGTCTTGACCGGTTGGACGTGTGTCCAGTTCATACAGCAAGCTTGTTGTGTTGTGCAGGCTAAGGACCGACCCATCGTGACCGGTCGGCTGGGCTGGTCCGACCGGTCAAGACCAGTCGGGCAGACCTATCTTCAGAGATAGTGTACTCCCTGTCTTCAACTGGCCTATGGACGACCGGTCGTGGACCCTGGACAACCGGTCATGGCCCCTGGCCGACCGGTCGTGCGACCGGTCGGCACTAGCCATTTTCTGCCTGTTTTGTATCCGTTGCACCTTTTTTTATAAATGGGCTTGGCTTCTTTTGAGGGGTAAGAAGAGGGATTTCGAGAGGAGTGAAGCCACCGTTGTTGGAGACCATTTGAGGCTCATTCCTAACCTATGCAAGGCATCTTCCTTGTGCTTTAACACAAGATTAGAGCATTCCAAGCTCATGAAGAAGATCACCTTCATCCCCTCTTGATCTCTAGAGTTTGGAACCTTCTTGATTGGCAAATCCTTGTCCAAAACTCTAAGATGAGATCGTTGTAGGAGAGAACATCTAGGAAACCCATTCCCATTAGTTGTAGAGTTCTCAAACCTACCCTCCTAGCACCTTGGGCATCTTAAAGGCATCACATGCAAGGTGTTTGATCAAGTGTGGTTGAGGCATTGACGACGCAACGGCAACACGATCGTGGGAGCAAGGGAAGCTGATTGAAGCACGGGAGAGCGGAGATCAAGCAACCCAAACGGGCGCTAAACAAGGGGCTCATCCGACAAGTAAGGTTGTCCTTTTTTAGAGTCCATTTAGAGTTTGTTTGTCAAACTCGATCTAGGGATGTTAGCCGTTCCTTGGCCCATTTGCCGGGCATAAACTAAGTCTCCAAGGGGGAGCCTCCGTCACGGGAGTGAACGTGAGTCGGGTCGAGAGTTAGCCTATGTCCAAAACTCCGTTTGGGTTGAGAGTTAGCCCTTTGTCCAAAACTCCGGTTATGGTTGAGAGGTGAACCGGTAAAACCTCCGTGTAAAGGTTGAGAGGTGAACCTTATTTAAAACCTCCGATAGTGAATGCCGGTGTGCTCAAAGGAGTTGAGTACTTGAACCGGGAGTGGAGTAGACCCAAAGTCGAACCACTATACATGCTTGTGTTTGTGATTGAATTGAGCACATTAATATCTTAGCATTGTTAGTTTAATTGTCTAATTATGAATGCTTGATAGGAATGTATGCTAGACACTAATTAGGCACATCCACACACAAGATGTACTTTCACTAGTTGTGTAGACTTGAGCTCATTGATCCATTCCCATAAGTCTACTTAGGTTGCATAGGTTAGGAGCTTAATTAGTTAAATCTTTTGTTTACCTATACATGCTTGAGACTAGGTTGTTTATTGCTTAATCATATGCTAGTCTTGTGATTGGACCCACTTAGGCTTGGAAGCCGAGGTGTTCTTGCTTACTTAGTTTGATTTGCTAAAGTAGGTGAAAAGAATTTCAAAAAGGTCCTAATCACCCCCCTCATATAGGTTTAGCCATAATTCTAGTTGCTCTTTAAGCTTCCGCACATACGTGGGTGTCGTGTTAGACCACCCGACGTACTTTCACTTTGCGCCGCTTCTGGGTTGCTTCTTCTCGCTCTCCTGTGATTGAATCAGCTCTCCATGTGCTCCCACGATCCTTGATGCCGCCGCTTTGCCAAGGCTTTAGCTCCAAGATCAGCTCTCTTGTATATGATGCTCCATTGAAGATGCCCAAGGTGCTAGGAGGTGGTGATTCCTCTACAAATGGTAGGAAATGAGTTTCCTAGAGGAACACACCTATTTAGATTCCTAGGTGGTGTTTAGACAAAGGATTTACCAATGATTAAGGTGTCTAAACTCTTAGGAATCAAGAAGGAACAAGTCTATTCGCATTTAAGCTTTGAATGCTCCAAGCTTGTGATGAATCATAAGGAGAATGGCTGACAATGGGTTAGGATAAGTGCTCTTAATGGTATGCAAAGGCGGTATCTTCTAACTCCTTAAAATCCCTCTATTTAGATAAAAAAACAAATGCTCCCGCTTTTATAGAAAATTCTCCAATGGTAAAAAAATGGACAGATTCGCATGTCTCCGATTGATCGAAAAAAGGTCCGATTGATTAGAGGTCATATCCGATTGATCATAAATTTATCCAGTGAATTTTCTAAATTCTCTAGAACTAATTCGATTGATCGGAACATGGTCCGATTGATTGGAAGGACCACATCTAATTGATTAGAGGCTCTGTTCGATTGATAAAAAAATCTGTCCAGAGAGTTTTGGAAATGCTTTGGACCATATTCCAATTGATCGGAGGAACTGTCTGATTGATCAAAGTCCCATCAGAACCGATGTCTAGTTGATTGGCAATCAATCAGAAACTACTGTTTGGGCTGATTTGTTTATAGCAGCTTTCATCTCTTTAATTAACCTATGTTATCATGTTTTTCTATATGATCTAAGGCTAATAAGGATGATTAAGGGTATTCCTAATTGGTCCAAGTCATCTAAGAGATTTTTGGGTGTTTTGGTTCAAAGGGTTAGGATCACCAAGATATCTCATTTACATGTTCTTATTCCTCGATGCTTCTAGTCCACTTGAATCTTCGGTCTTCATCTTGTTAGAGCTTAACCCACATTTGTTGAACTTTGAATTGTGCATATTCTAACCCCAATTCATCACTCATTATGCATGTTTTTCATGGTTTAAAGACTTAACTAATGCATGGTTTTGTGATTATAGGAATGCAAGCGAGATCCCACTTATATGATGATAAAAAGCACTACTTACACATCTTGAAGATCAAAGGAATAAAGGACAAGAGGTGGAAGGAAGACGCGACAAAACGGAAGAAGAAAAGATGTGAAAAAACCACATTTCAGAGCCTGCTCGGCCGGCAGGCCAAACAGTCCAGAAACAGCTAAATTGCTATCCAGAAATTATAAGGCCGGGCCCTTCACTGGCAGGCCGGATAGACTGGTCAGTTGGTGGGTCAACCTATTTAAAAATCACTCCAGAGTTTTTGGTATTTGTAGGCACTTTCTCCGGCCGGCCAATGTCCAGGGGGTCTGGCTGGCCGTCCAATGTCCAGATTGAACAAGGACTCTTCCAAATCCGGATTTCGCTATGCAAGTGCGGTACTACTCCACAATTTCTCAGATCAAAGTTATAAAAGGACTCTTCTACTCTCTTCCTAGGGCATGCTAGGACGTAGGGAACATCAAGGAGGCTTAAGAGACGGATTCTACTTTAAGTTTTCCTAGTTTTTCTTCTAGTTTTAGTTATTTTTATGGTTTTTTAGGCTTCTAGTTCAAGGATGTTAGAGATGAACTAAAACCTCTTAGCTAGGGCTAAGAGGTGAAGCTTTTTATTTATTTTTGATGGATTGATGCAACTTAGGTTTCCTTTTCATGTTTTAATTGAAGGATTTAGTTTAATTTGAGTTTGAATAAAGTACTAGTTTAGATTTTTCTTTGATCTCTTGATGACTCCGGGCTCATGTGCTTCTTAGTGAATCTAAACCTAATAGCTTATCTTTTGTCCTTGTTTATGCTTGTGTAGTTCATTGATCTATCATCGACTTCAGGCATGGTAGACCCTTTGATTGCCTTGTTTACAATGGCACGATCTTCATGTGGGAACTCATTCAAACTAAAGTTCTATTCCTTTGTTATGATCTGAGATAGATGTTTATTGATTGATTTTGATTTAATTGAAGTTTGAATCATGAGTTGTAATCAAGTCTAGTGACAGGATTTGATGAAAGCTATGATTGTGATCTTAACGTATTGGAACTAGGATTGACCTATACAATTGAATGTGCTCAAGTCCTAACTTGAATTGTGGGAATCGAATCAATGAATAAGCAACTGTTTTAGATAAGTAGTTGATTGAACCGCTCTATATTCCAATCGAATAGAGATATGAATTTGATTCCGATTATGTTGTGAGAGACCTAGTTGTGTTGATGTATTGAAAACTATCAAAAGTGGATCCTTGGCGCTCTAGTGCCTTTTTAAATTGTTATTACCTCTCATAATCACTGTTTCACTTCAAATCACTATTTTCCAGCTTTAGTTCTTAATAGGATCTCGATTATGGGTTATTTTAGATAAATTCTGAGAATACCCACATATAAATCTCAGTGGGACGATACTTGATCTTTCTGAATTATTACTACATTGCAACCTTACACTTGGGGAGCGAACAAGTTTTTAGCGCCATTGCCGGGGATTTGATACGGTGTTTCTCAGAATTTTCCTGAGATAGCTTTTAGTTGAGATTGTGTTAAGATAGATTTATGATTTGTTTTGCTTTCTAAGATAGGTTTTCTTCTAATATCAGAATACTAACTTAGTTTATTTTGATTTTGCAGGATTCTAACTAGAATCTACAATTCAGGTTCTATCCTTAATCCCTCTTGCTATAGATAGTTTTAGATTTTTATTTTTAGAATTAGGATTAAATTTTAGGTTTGTGTTGAGTGGTCCATGCCCAAGTGGGTTCGTGATCACACTCGAAGATTGTTAAGTGATGGAGTAATTGTTGAAGGGATTGATAAAGAACCTCGTGCTGGAAAATGTCACAATCTTCCTGAAATTGTTAGAGGGATGGCTAAAAATCAACCCAATCAAGGGGCTAATCAACATCAAAATCAAGCCAAAAACTTTACATGAATATTTACAACCCGCTAGGACGAGTACTCTCTCTTGCATAATTTTCCCTCACAATGTGGGAAACATTGATTTTAAACCGAGGTTGATTCAACTCCTCCCCAAATTCTATGGATTTGACTCTGAAAGCGCTTGTCTACATATTAAGGAGTTCGAAGAGGTTATTGCCACAATAAACTATGATAATGTAACCAAGGATACCATAAAACTCAAATTGTTCCCTTTTTCCTTGAAAGAGAAGGCCAAATTATGGCTACATTCCTTAAGGCCAAGGTCTATTGGGACATGGGCTAAGATGACTCGGGAGTTTCTTAAAAAATTCTTCCCAGCTCATCGAACCAATGCGCTAAGAAGGGTCATAATGAACTTCGTCTAAAAAGAAGATGAAACTTTTTTCCAATGTTGAGAAAGGTATAATGAGCTATTAAACGTATGCCCACATCATGGGTGCGAACGGTGGAGGTTGATTAGTTTCTTATATGATAGACTAAACTCAACCATGCACCAATTGGTGGAGATGATGTGCAATGGGGTGGGGAGTTCATGAATAAGGAAATGGACGAAGCTTACGACTATTTTAACATATTGACTGAAAACACACAGTCATTGGATACAACTAAGCCATCAAGTTCAAAACAGTCACAAGCAAAGGAAAAGGAAGGAATTTACATTTTGAATGAGGAAGATGATTTAAGTTATAGAGTGGTTAATCTCACAGGAAAGGTTGAGGCTATGGAATTAAGAAAAGTTGATACAACTCAACAAAGGGAGACTATTGAAACTATTTTTGGTATTCGTGCTTCAATGTGCATCAAACGTAGGATTGTCCTACAATTCCTGCGTTTCAAGAACTTTTATATGAAAAATCAAATGTCTTAAATAGTTATCAACGTCCTTTTAGTACTCCAAACCTAAATATGTACAATTCTAGTTGGAGAAACAATCCTAACTTCAATTGGGTGAATGGACCCACGACCAACCAAAGTAATCCTCAAAGGGGGCCAGTAATGTAATTTCCTATGGCCCCACCTCAAACGTCTATAAAGGATACATTGAAAGCATTCTTGGAAGGCCAAGTTCAAATAAACCAATCAAATAATATGATAATGCTTGAGCTTAAAAATTCGGTGGAGGAGATCAAGGCTTGCTTAAACGCAAGGGAATGGACCTTTCTGACCCAACCCCTACCTAATCAAAAATCACAATGCGAAATAAGCGTGCTTAGTTCCTCTAACCAACATATGGAACATGTTAAGTCCATCACCACTCTTAGAAGTGGTAAACCTATTGAAAAATCTGACCCAGCGAAGGCCTCAACGCCTAATGATCCGGTATCTCCCAAAGAGAATGATGGATGATAAGTACCTAATATTGTATAATTAACCCTAGTTGTTTGGGGCATTATCATTGTTTTTCTAGTTAATTATTCCTAATTAGGCAAATTTTCAATGATTAGGTGATCAAGAGAGGTTGGACAAGATCCAAGCCAATTAAGGCGATTTAAGGCCCAAAAGTAATTAATGTCAAGAGGGTGGCGATCCTGAAGAAAATCAGACCGTAAAGATCAAAGGATGGATCATGTTCTACAATGAACCGCATCACAATCGCTCTTTAGAAATCCAGATGCCAAACATGTGACATCACAATCGCTCTTTAGAAATCCAGATGCCAAACATGTGACATCAGGAATCCATCAATCCATCAGCCTTATGCACGTACCACCAACTCAGCAAGTGTGGAAGAGATCTCCACCGTTTAAGCATGCAGCCCATCTAGTCAACCTCACCTTCAGATGTCCACCATCCACTACGGACCCCACCTGTTGGAAGCACAACAACATCAGCTGATGGAGATTTCATCTCCACCATCCAGCTAGAGGGACCTCATCACATGAGCCAGATGCAAACCAACGGTCAGCAGCACCACGTCCGTTGAGCACGATGAGCATCAAATGACCATCAACCACCTTCCATCAAGATGGACCCCAGATACAACAGCATTAGATATGGTGGACCACACATCAACCTCCATACATATGAAGATCATCAACCATCCATGCCACACGTGCCAAGCATCTCAGCAGTCCAGTTCAGCACACGTGCTGATCATGGACCCCACTCCTTCACACAGTGCAAGCCTTCTACACCGTCCAAGCTGTGGGTCCCTTCAAGATCCAACCCACCATCATCGAGCCAAGCTGGAACAGCAGCCGTCCATCTGCAAACAGCATGGGACTCACTTGTTGAGCACGACCATCTCATCTCAACCGTCCAAGGAAGGTGCAACACATCATCCATCCGTACCAGCCATGGATCCAGCAGACATTAGTCCAAGTGCAGTCCAGTAGCTACAGAAGCTCACCTTCAGCACCATCAGCGCCAACCCTGCTTCATCTCCACCGTCAATCATCATCTAACCCATCCAGCAAAGCAAGCAAATTGATGTTGTAGCTGTTCTCCATCATCATTAACAACCGTCCATTTATTGAACACATCTGCCATCATCTGTCCACTCCAACTGGGCAGCAATCCAGCACCGTCCGTCCAGCTGGAGTGGTCTGTAGCTCCACCAACTGTAGTGGACCCGATCTATCCACCGTCCACATCCAGCCATCCATCAGTTCCACCCTTCAACGGTCAGTAATAGCTGCTCTCTCCACATCCATCCTCCCAGCAGCGTCCAGCAGAGAAGACCCTATCTTCTCACGTGCAGCATCAACGTCCAGCCCTGGATGTCTCCAGATCTGGTGGACCCACCATTTCCAGCTCCAATCAACACCATCCACCAGCATCAACCATCGCCCATCATGTGGGCCAGCAATAGGAGAACAGATCCATCATCACCATCCAGTAGGTGAAGCTCCTACCTACTCAGCCGTCCACGTCCAGCACTTGGACGTTCAACATCAGCCGTCCATCCATTTTAATTGCCAGCAAGAAGAGCAGCTCCTCTTCCATCAACCGTCAGTCCAACAACCCAGATCAGCAAGACATCCATGAGGCCAACAGATCACCAACATCAGATTGCACGTTCAAACAAGATCGACCACCCACCGTTTATTTTGGATCAGCCAGTGGACCCCATCTCATCCAACAAATGAAGAGCTCTCTCTTCTTCGCATGTGCCTTCAACGTACAACAACAATGGACGGTCCAGATTGTTCAGATTCTCCATGTCTAGCATGTGGACCCAGTCAACTCCAACTCATATGGACCAGTTAACTCACCTAGTTACCTTCCATCCTTGGGCCAAGCAAATGCTCTCTCCATCCTCTTCCATCTATGAGCTCCAAACCAAAAAGTAAAGTTTGCTTTGGGCATTCCAAGCCTAACTCCTAACCCAAACCTAAAGAGCAAAACTATTGGCTTGGAAGTGCCACCTCATCATCCAAGCCTAACTCCAAACCCAAACCTAGAGGAGATTTGCTTGGAGTGCCACTTAAGCTTGGAGCTTCTCATGAGGCTATAAAAGGAGCTCCTCTCCATCTCATCCCATCATCCCATAATCCAAATCCTCTCTTCTTAGTTTTCTTTCTTTTTATTTTCTTAGAGTAGAGTAGTTTTTTCTTTTGTAGAAGTTTTAGTCTTCCATTGTAGCATGGTTGGCTAAACTTCTAGCTAAGGCTAGGGGTGAAGCCTTTGAAGAAATTTGCAAGATTTGGTTCTTTTGGTTCAACAATGGTGTGTGAATGTTGGAGTTCTCTTTGGTTGATTGGTTCGGTTATCTACCTCTGCAGACGCTATTGTTGTGTAAGCCACTTGATCTATCGTCGACTCCGGGCATGTTGGATGCTTTGGATCCCTTACACACCAGCTAGCTAGTTCATGATCGATAAAGTCCCTTGATCCATCGTCGACTTCGGGCAAGATGGATGCCTTTGATTCCCTATGATCATCGAGCTAGTACATGTAAAGTCATCGATCTGTAAAATCCCCTTGATCCATTGTAGACTCCAGGCACATTGGATGCTTTGGATTTCCTACGATCGATAGACGAGATCTTAACGGTTGGATCGGTCAATTAAAGCCTCCTATCTTGTAAGTACGCATTTGATTGTATGATTTGTGATCTTATCGATTGACTTTTTGGCAAGGTAGTTGATCTGTATAATTCCTTGATCCATTGTCGACTCCGGGCACAGTAGATGCTTGGAATTCCCTATGATCAACTAACGGGTGCTTTATGGTCAAATCAATCGGTTCAGATCACCATCTTTTATGAAATATGCAAGTGGTTTAACCGTTTCATCTTCCGATTGGAATGAATCTTCATTCGATTCCAGTTGAGTTATAGTTGGACCAATGAATCAAATCTTGTGAATGAATTAAAGGTGGATCCCTGATGCTTTAGCCCCTTTTTCTATTTTTGTCTTTCATCATACACACAACTTGCTCCACTCTTGTGGATAATTCAAATTTCATCTCTCCCACCTAAACTAATTCCTCTAAGTGTTCTTAACCCCAATCTCTGTGGATCGACCTCGGTCTTACCGAGTATTTTACTACTTCGGCTACCTGTACTTGAGTGTGCAATCTTCGGATTGTAGCAATGGACCTAGCACCGCCATGCATAAAAAAGAGCCATTGAAAGAATATAGGCCCGTTTCTCTATTCCCTCAACGCTTGATTTCAACCAAACCTCAAGATAAATATCAGGAATTTTTGAAGGTTTTTAAACAAGTTAAGATCAACATCCCATTGTTGGATGTCATTGAACAGATACCATCATATGCCAAATTTTTAAAAGACCTTTGTACGGTAAAAAGAAAAATACATGTGCAAAAGAAGACATTCTTGACAGAGAATGTGAGCACGATTATAAATCACGGGATGCCCAAAAAATACAAGGACCCCGGTAGTCCGACAATATCATGTATAATCGGAGACCACCGGGTGAAGCATGCTTTACTTGATCTAGGGGCAATTGGGTTTAGGTGAATTAAAACCCACCAAAACCATGCTATAACTTGCTGACTGATTCAATTCGTATACCAAGAGGAGTGATTGAGGATGTCCTTGTCCAAGTTGATAAGGTCTACTACCCGGTAGACTTTATTGTCTTAGACACACGACCCATGGTTAATATTGGCACTCAAATCCCTGTCATACTTGGCCGCCTATTCCGAGCTACTTCAAATGCAATTATCAATTCTAGGAGTGGAGTTGTCTAAATGTCTTTTTGGCAATATGACAATTGAGTTAAATGCTTTCAATATTTACAACCAACAAGAGGATAAAGATGAGGGTCCATGAAATACATGATCGATTCAATTATGGAAGGTGAGTCCCTCTCACCTCTTTACTCCGGTCACTTAGAAGAAGACGTGACCTACTCCCCTGATAAGAATGTTGATATGATAGGGGATGTAGTTGAACTTTTAGAGTCGGTTTGGGCATATGAAATTAGCTGAGAGGAGGATGTGGAAACAACACTTTGTTGTGCTGAAAAATAAATTCATATTTCCACACCTCTATGGATCATGCATACCGAACTTTAGCAATCTTGAGAAGACTCATACTTGCAATATCATTGCCCAGGAAAATCTGAATGGGGACATATTTTTTCTGACAAATATGATGATATCTCCTCTTATACATGCGGTGAAAACATTAAGGAACTCGCTGAAATTCCTTTTGGGATTTTTAATGGTTTATCAGGATCACTCACACACATGTATAAAGCAGGATATTGGATGATTTTACTGTGAAACCTTTTAATCCACCTAATGATTCTGCTTAATTTTATACTTTTTGGATGAATTGTTGGGATTAACCTCCTAGTTTGACAGAGGATGATTTAGAATTAGATTGCATTAGAATTTGCTTTGATCAGTAGATTTAGTTGTGAAGTAATCCATCTACAAAAGCCAATTTTGCCATGCAACATATTTCTCAGGTGATATCTCTCTTTCTCACTTCCCTTTATTTTGTTATTGCTCTCATGTACTACATTCATTGCATATTTTTTTATATTGAGGACAATATAAAGTTTTGGTTGGGGGGGTGAGATTCCTAGATGAATCTAGCAATTTGTGACATTTAGAGCAATATAACAATATTTGTGTAGAAATTTTTTTATTTTCTGAAAATTCAAAACTCTTTTAGAAAACTTTGTTTCTATGCATTCGGGATGATACGAGTATAAGAAAAGGAGATACGAAGTGAGTGATGTTGCAAGTCTTGAACTACCTTTAATATAATGGTTTTATATGTGAATTCCCCTATTTATATGATTGATAGAATGTTTGAACACTTGTGCACCTAGTTCACGTAACACGATTCTCATGGTTTAAAAGGATTATGTGAATTTTTGGATTGGCTAGGCTTAGATTTAAGGTGTTAAAAAACCAAGCCGGGGTATTTTGTCCATCCTTGTCCACACGAAAAGAACGAAAGATATGATTTTTAAAAATCCTATCTAATGTGTATAAAAAGGAAAAGAATGATGAAAATATGGGAATAATTGAGAATATGGTGGAAAATTCCAAAAAGGGTTACCTATTACCAACTGGGGGATGACCTACCCGTAACCAAAGCTGGAAATGGGACATAGTGTGAAAGCCATCAGAACGATGGTAAGGCAAATTTCTATCATAGGCTTGTTGTTGATCTGTACACCTTTAGATCCATAGTTTAGTTGATCTATGAAGAAGATAATCCTAAAAATTCATGAGATGAACATTCACTATGCACACTAGGTGGAATTTGTTCAAATTCTTTTATTTATCAATCAATCAGCAGGAATTATATATAAGCACTTATTATGTTTTAAGAGTTTAAGGTTTCAGCTTCTATCACCCAGTTTCTCTAATTTTTACACTCATATGTCTTGGAATGTATAGAAGCATAGTTTCTAAAGGAGAGTTGGGTTTTGGGGATTTGAACTTGCTTCACGCATGTTTTGCTCTGCATTAGTAAAATGCTGGTTGGGGGTGTGTTGAACTCTGAATTGTAAATATTCTAAACCCAATTCATCACTCATTATGCATGTTTTTCATGGTTTAAAGACTTAACTAATGCATGGTTTTGTCATTGTAGCAATGCAAGAGAGATCCCACTCATATGATGATAACAAGCACTCCTTACGCGCCTTTGTTGGGGTCCCAAAAGTCAGGATCTTGAAAAATAGGAAATCGCAACGCACATCAAACTTTACCAAAAATATAAAAATTGACCTAGGGGTGAGCCCCACCATCCTTCGTGATTAAAACCCTCCAAATCTGGGCAATAAGTCCAATAATGAATAAATATAGCTAGTGCATCAATATTCATCACAAAGCAAACCCCACAAACCATTATTTTCGTAAGAAATCACAAATAACCAAATTCATGGTCAGCGCATCATGAAATTCAGTCATTTTATAAATGAATTTCAGGACGCACTGACCCTCAGCGCATCAATAAATTTAGTCGGCACATCGAAAAATTCAGACAATTTTCAAAACTGAATTTCAGGACGCATTGACGTCCAACGTATCCAAAAATCAGCACTTAAACCAAGGCATTTTAAGATGCGCCAACTTATTTTCTCGACGCACCGATCGATTTTCTTGACGTGCTACACGTGGCAGCCTCCTATTGGCCGACTCTCGATATTTTTTGCTATAAATACCCCTTCGCTATTGTTCATTTGAACGGATCCAAAGAGAGAAAGCTTTGTTCATTGAGTATTCGAGAGACCGCCAGAATCCCTTGCCCGAATCCCTTTTCAACCACCGGAAACCTTTTTCGATCACCGAAATTTCCTTTCGACTAACAAAACCCTCCACCAAAAATTCCACTTCCGACCACAGCAGGTTCAACGATGAAATAACTTCACATTACGCAAGTATAGCAGTGCATTAGGAAAATCAATCATTTTCAAAACGAAGTTATTTTTCGACGTACTGACCCCAGCACATCAGAAAAATCACCCTCAGCGGATTAAAAAATCATCATTTCAAGACAAGTCATTATTCGATGTGCTGGCCTCCTCGCATCCGAAAAATACCTCAGCGCATCAGGAAAATCAATATTTCAAGACGAGTCATTTTTCGATGCATTGGCCCCAGCGCATCAGAAAAATAGCCCAGCACATCATGAAAAAACACACATCTTAACAAAGTCATTTTTAGACGCGTTGGCTCCAGCGCATCAGAAAAATCAGGTCAGCATATCACAAAAATCAGCACTCTAAACGTCAATTTCAGCATCCCCAAATCTTCATTTTGTGATGTTTTCGGCGTCTGTTTAGGCCTATTTTGGGTATTTCAAACGTTTCAGACGTAATGGAGCAGTCAAATAAACCATTTAGGCCACCTAATGAGTAGAATGCAAGCCTTCAGAGTCCGATCAGATCCAATATGATGAATGAAGTAATTTCTCAAAAAGAAGCCACAAAAGCCCAGAATCATACCAATCTATCATTCTCACATGTACTATCATAATGTGACCCGAATTCAGGTTAAAACTAAGAAAACGGGACTATGGTTAACACAATAAACTATATCAAGAGAGTTCTAAACTATTACATGGAATTTGTTAAAGACTGTCACTTCAAGAACAGTCGATGCCCTACCCATTCAAACGGTGTCCGCTGGTTGAGCTGCTCAGGTATATACAACTGCAGATCGATCTTCCCGTGGTCACCTGTCACAAATGACGGGCGCAATCCCAGAGTTGCACCCCTCAGTTAAAAAACCTTGACAGTCTCAGCCTGGATCTTCGGTCAAAACATGAGACATAGACATCTGACTCGTACAAAGATGGATCAGTCCATAACAAAACACAACAAATACAGGTCTATTCGACCATACAAATACAAGTCTCTTCGACCATACAAATACAGGTCTCTTCAACCACACAAAGTAGAAGTCTATACGACCACGAACTCTAAGACCATAGTCCCCGCTGACTAGTCTTCTATCTTTTAATCATAGGTCACGATCATTCGATGTAATCAAATGGCTCGTGCCAGATCACAGCATGGAATGTACAAGATCTCAGAATCTCTAGAATAAAAATTTTCTTGCGACATCTCTTCTCTTGTGTACTTTTGTGATTGCTTGTGATTGTTTACGAATATTTCTATTATTCAAAACCCCAGAACAACAAAACACCAGAAAACCGCGTTTGAGCATTTTCTAATTCTAACAAACTAGCGACTCTGCAGGGGAATCGAACTATACCAGAATCTATGGTTTCACAGACCGGATTATATATGAATATAGAAACACTCTAAGATCAATTACTTATAAACACGAATCTACGCATAAGAAAGTTACCGCTGAGACGTAATGTTTCGGCGCCCCTCGGGCTCCAAACTAGTGACTCTCAACAGGAACGTTCTTCCCTTCATCTTTAAGGTAATAGACATTTAAAATGTTTTTGAACCCATAAACTCCCACAACTACACGTATTTGTCTCCTTCTTGCTTATTTTCGTTAGTTTATACACCGCGATCGATAGGTTTATACTCTCGACCGCATTTATGAATTGTTCTAATGATTTTTATGACACAACAGAATTAGCAAGATACTAGAACAGACAGAAGAAATGGCATGCTTAATGACCAATTCGTTCACCTTCCTTGCCACCGGAGGCTTTAGCTTCCCCCACTTCATCCCAACCATGACAATTATTTCCAACTCAAGATGACAATTGGTTGAAACACGCTGACAGAAGAAAGAGCAGAAGAAAGCAGCCATCTTAGCAGCGTATAAGAAGGTGAATGTTATAAGACCTCGCCCTATAATCAAGAGACAATGGCAGCCAAAACAGGGGCAAAAGATCCCTATCAGTAGTCAGGTCATATCAATCGGATCCTCAGTGCCTGTAATGACATTCGAACAGTTTCCATCATTACCCAGGGCTACCTGCGTTACACGTAAGTCGACCGAGATTGCACATGTGAAGAACCCCAAGCCCGCGACAGTGAAACTACGACCGGTGCTGATCATAATGGTCCAAGTAGCAGAGGAAGAAGAGGGACCATATAAAGCAGAAGAACTGCCTATAGTCCAAGATCAGATCGACAGATTAGTTCAAGCTAATCGTGAGACGAATGAGTGAATGAGGATCATTCAGGAAGCATTGACCACTTTGATAGCTCAGAACGCTACCCAGAAGTAATGTACCACCTACGCGCCAGTCAGCCGAAGAGTCTCAAGGGGCAGCGGAAGGACCAGCCAACGCCGAACTGCTTACCCAGACCAGGAGAGTTTCAGCAGAGCGAATGCCCGTCCCGACTGCGCAAATGTCAAGAGAGGAATTGTTGCAAACAATCACGAATCTAATGCAACAAGAGAAAGAGAAAGAAAAAGGAACCGGTTATAAATATCAAGTTCCATACCCACTGAAGATAGAATAAATACTGTTTCTGGTTAACTTCAGATGTCTGGACTTCAAAAAATTTGACGATAGGAGGATCACCAGAGGAGCATATTACTCATTTCCTTACAGCATTAGGGAATTGGTCAGCCGTCTCATAGTACTGTATGCAGCTATTTGGGTCGACGCTGACAGGGAAGGCTTTCCAATGGTACATGTCATTACCAGCCGGATCAGTGAGATCCTAGAAACAGATGCAAGACAGTTTTATCTCAAAATTCTTCTCTACAGAAAGAGAAACGTCAGTAACAAATTTTGGCCTTGATCAGGCAGAGACAAGGCGAACCTGTAGAAAAATTCATGGACCGATGGTGGATGATAACAGCTCAATGCCAATAGTTGCCCAATGAGAAAGAACAGATGAAGATGTGTATGTGAGCCCTGGACCCAATGATTTCATACTGGTTATCTGGGAATAGTTTTCATTCTTTCCTAGAACTAGCCACCAAAGCACACTTGGTGGAAGAAGCCACAACACGGGTGAACTTCATGCCTGAAAGGCAAAGAAGAGAAGGAGGAAGGATCACAGAAACACACAATGTAAACAAGGGCAAAGACTTAAGAGATCGAAAGCGGCCGGTCGTAGAATCCAAGACGGACATGAAAGCAGCGCCTACCCAAGACAGTGGCAAGAGGCCTTATGTTTCTCGAGGAATAACAATAGCCGAGAGAGAAAGAGCTAATGGCCCATACACGTTCAACATGGCCGATCTGGTCCCCATTATGGAACAACTAGTGGAAGAGAATGTAATCCGCTTACCAGAACCAATTCATCCACATGAAGTTGGGAGGGTGAATGATCCCTAGTATTGTAAATACCATCGATGTCTGAGCCACAAGACAGAAGACTGTTTTAGTCTAAAGGGAAGAATACAAGGGTTGATCGACCAAGGGGTGATCAGTATGAAGTCACCAGAAACAACCAGGAAGGAGACATCTGGGGTAATTTCATCGTTCCCCTCAGAAGAAACATTCACTTGCACACCCCGTTCCCTGAACCCGAAGAACCCTGGACATTAGTCAGCAGTAAAAGGAAGCTCGAGAATAGACTGAAGACTCCTTAACCACAAGAAGAAAGGAATGAGAAAAGAGAAAAGAACAAGCCAAGGGAAGAGCCGACTTATTGAGGCTCAGGTACATTGCGCGATGGTATCGTTCATAGCACAACCGTCAGTAGGAGGGACATCACAGGCAGGTGAAGAAGAAGTCAATGCTGTCACCCTTCGATTCGGAAAGCAAATGCCAGAACACGTTCTGCTAGAACCAATCGACCCGATGCAAGAAGATGGGAACTCGGATATACCATCAACAAGGCCTCAGGGGCAGAAGTCGAAAGAGAAAGTTGTTGAAGCCACGTCCAGTCGGTCGAAAGCCAAGGCAAGGGACGACACCGGTAGCATATGATGTCGTGTCACATCTGCGAAAGGTCCCGGCTCACTTGAGCATATATGACGCCTTATGTCTCTTGAAGGGGTATAGGGAGATGTTGATCAATGCATTACTGGACAGTGAAGTTAGAGAAGTGATGATGATAGAGATTGAAGCAGAAATGAACAATTTAGATAAGTTCTGGGAAGGAAATGCACAGATCCAGCAAGCGATGCAGATAGATCACCCCTCTGTAATCACATTCTCCGAAGAAGACCGCATGATTGAAGCGATAAACCACATTCGTCCATTGATGGTTACAGGGACGATTAGAGACACATAAGTTAAGCGATGTATGCTAGACAATGGATCCGCAGTTAACATCATGTCGTTGAAAATACTACAGAGGTTGGGTTATAAACCCTCAGCCCTATGTCCCAACACCATGGTTATTCAAGGGTTTTATCAAGATAGCCAACGCACTCTGGGGTCGATCACCGTGATGTTAGAAATTGAGGAACTAAAGACGAAAGTAACGTGTTAAGTAATCGACGCGGTGACAGCGTATAATCTTCTGTTAGGGAGGCCATGGCTCCATCAGAACCGCGTCATTCCCTCAACCTATCATCAGTGTTTCAAATATAATAGAGAGGGAGTTCAGTACAGAGTGGCAGCAGGCTCGAAGCCGTATACGATTGCTGAGTCATTCTTGGCCGATGCCCGGTACTATGACTTGGTCGATGAAAGAGAGGTCATGAAGAAGCCCGATGTAATGCAGAAAGGGTAAGGGGTAAAACCTCAAGTCAACAAGTTCGAACAGAGAGGCAAGCCTCAGCTTATTACTCAAAAAGAAATCGGGAGTCATTCAGAAGAAGAACCTCAAGAGACTACCAAGAAATTTTATATATTTCCGAAACACTTGCGGCAGCGAGGGCAATCTATCTTAGAGATGATATCGAATCAGCACATGAGTATGCTCAAATCTATCTTCCACGTGCCAGTGCCGAAGATAGGAAGTGTAAGACCCATACCCCAATTAACCTACAATACATTTAGTTTCCAATGCCAGTACGTCCAGGACTGACCAGATCAACGATCTCTTATCACGACACTGATTTAGTACTGCAACGACCCAAGACTTGTACCCTTGCAACCACGAGGGCACCACGATTCCAACGCCGCGTGGCATGCTCCGTTTCGATACCCAGTTTGAAAGATGCATTCATGTGCGTAAATCAAGGTGGGCCACGCTACATATGCACGGTGTGGGCCCCACTTGCACAAGTCCCAAGGTTGTCCCATTAATCAATCAAATATCCTATCAATCAATTAAGCATCACATCAATCAATCAAATGTCCCATCAATTACATCTCTCTCCCCAAAAGTCAACTAAGCCCATACCTATGCCACTCCCCCTCATAAATGCTCCATTTCATTTCTACCCCCACCTTCTTTCAAAATTCCATCCATGTCCCCAAATCCCCTACCACAAAAGGGGCATACGTATGGCCTCCCCATTTTCATTTTTAAGAGAGAGAGAGAGAGAGAGAGAGAGATTTGTGGGGAGTTGTGTGGGAAGTTAGAGGAATTGAAGGAGGAGATCAAAGCTTGGAGGACCCTGACCATCATCCGGACCGTCCAATCGTCAACCCGACCCGATCCAACCGTTCATATTTTGAGGTGAGTGCAAGGGGGACATAAATTCCCCATTTTCCTTATTTACCTGTCATTTCTTTTCTTTTTGGGCCCACCTTGTGATGGACAATCAGATGGATGGGCTGGATCATCCATGAATGGGCTCCACATACATATAATAATAATAATAATAATAATAATAATAATAATAAAAGAGAGAGAGAGAGAGAGGGCAGCAGGCCGCTAGACAACCAGCGTCCAGGGAACGCTGCTGCCGGGCAGCGCCTGGGCCTTTTGGGAGTTGACAGTGGGGTCCCCACTCGTGGGACCCACCTTGATGCTTGTGCTAGGTCCACACCGTCCATCTGTTTCTCCAGTCCATTTTAGGGCTGGACACCAAAAATGAAGTAGATCTAGATCTCGAGTGGACCACACCATAGAAAACAGTGGGGATAATGATGTCCACTATTGAAACTTCCTTAGCCCACCGTGATGCTTCTGGACTAAATCACCTGCCCAATATTGGGCTCATTAGATCCCAAATGAGCTCAAGAATCCGATGAATGGAGTGGATCACACTCATGTGGGCCCCACTTGATATAAAAAAAAGAGAGAGAGGGAGAGGGCTCCCAGCGTCTCTGACGTTGGGAGTACCCAGCTGCCACGTTGAGTAGCTATCTACCTACTGGAGTGACGTCACCAACGTCTATGGGCCCCACCGTGTTGGATGTATTAAATCCACACCGTCCATCCATTTGGGGAGATCAGTTTAGGGCATGATCTCAAGAATGAGATAGATCCAAATCTCAAGAGGGCCCCACTTCAAGAAGACAGTGAGGACAGTGACTCTACTGTTGAAACCTTCCTACGGCCCACCATGATGTTTATCTGAGATCCAACCTGTTCATAAGTCCACACAAGTGTGAAAGAAGGGAAAACAAAATTATCAGCTTGATAAAAAGCTTAGGTGGACCCACCACAAGAAAAAAAATGAAGATTGGACGGCCACCATTAAAAACAGTTGGGAGCCACCACTTGTTGCTGATTTGTGTGGCCCCACCGTGTGTTTATTTACCATCCAACCTATTGCTAATGCCACGCTAAGCTGGATGGAGAGAAAACACAAATATTAACTGGAGCCAGAACGTCTGGGACCCACTTGGGGGACCCCATTGCATGGCAGTAGTCCCATGGCACGCTGATCAGCAAGGGCCCCACCTCATGGGACCCACCATGCCAGCCGTCCATCTTATTATATCATTTCAAGGCATGGGCCCAAAAATGAATCAAATACAAATTTCAGGTGGGCCACACCACACCAAACAGTGGGACAATGATGTCCACCGTTGTAGCCTTCCTAAAGGCTCACCATGATGCCATTTGCCATCCAGACTTGAGGCAGAGGTCTGGATGAATGGGAAAACAAAAAATCAGTTTGATTTAAAACTCTTGGGGCCCATTTGGGTGCCACGCTCCAAGCAGCGTGCTTTGGCATGCTGCCCAGCAGGTGGCCCACCCTATGGGTCCCACCACGATGCATCTGTTTTATCTATGCTGACCATCTATTTTTCCATATTATTTTAGGGCCGTGGGCCAGCATAATGAGGTAAATACAAACCTCAAGTGGACCACACCGTAGGAAACACTGGCCATTGATGCCCACCTTTAAAACCTTCCTTGGGGCCATTGTAATGTTTATCCATCCAACCAAAGGTGATGGGGCCCAACTTTGGGTGTCACCTTGATGAATGTTGGGTATACCTTGTCGTTCTTCTTAGCAGGGGTGTGGGCCCAGTTTTGGGTGGGCCACACGTAGAAAATAAGGGTGGTTGAACGCCTACCATTGGAAACTTTACAGGACCCATCTGTTATGTTTATTTGCCATTCTTCCTGTTCATAAGTCACCCAATCATGGGTGGGGTTCCACACGTGTGGTGTGCGGGCCCCACCATGGTGTTTGGTTGCCATCTCACTTGATTAGTGGGAAAGCACAAATATCGGGTTGATCCCAAACTGTTGGGTCCCATTGATGTATGTGGCTTCCCCACTCCTTTGTGCGGTTATCCCCAACCACGGGTCCACCTTGTTATGCATGTGTTCTATCCACGTCAGCCATTGGCCACTATGGTGCAATATGTATGTTGCCCATCGATTAGGACCGTCTTAATTTTGTGCTTGATCCAAACCATCCAAATGAATAGACCCTAGCATGTTATGTACAGGATGGCCTTGGGACCACCTTAGTGTACGTGTTCGAATGACCGTGTTGTCCATCCCGTGGATCCACCTTGATGATTAGTTGTGTAAACCCTTGTTGAAAGGTCATATAGATCTGGATGCATGGGAATCCCTAAAGTTCACTCGATCCAAGTCATAGGGCTACTTTCTTAAACTCACCCTGTTGAACCGTCTTGTCAATTCACCTTGTTAACTCACCATGTTGACCCGCCTTGTCAACCTGCCTTATTAACTCACCTTGTTGACTCACCATGTTGATTGATCCTGGTAACCCAGCTTATTGTATACTTATATGACTCACCCCTCCTACCCTTGTACCCAACTATTAAAGACCACCATATCGTGTATATCCCATCCACACCGTCTGTTTACCTTTAGGACGAGTGTGAGGTCCATCCTTGACATTAGTAGGTGTAGACACCCCACCTTCGGCTACACTGTTGGTAGAGATAGCTGGTTGAATGGAGGACCATACCCCCAAATCCCAAGTCCAAACTCAGCCAAACTCACCCTTGTAAGCCCCATTCCATAGCCCAGTTCAAGCCTGAACCCAGTCAACCCAGTCCTAAACACCACCCTGAAAAACCCCCCATAAAAAAGGCCAGTCAAAAAATCCTAAAAAAGTCAAACTCACTGAGTCAACCCGCTGAGTCAACCCGCTGAGTCAACCCGCTAAGTCAACCCGTCGAGTCAACCCGTCGAGTCAAAACACCGAGTCAACCCGTCGAGTCAACCCGTCGAGTCAAACCACCGAGTCGACCCGCTGAGTCAACTCACTGAGTCGACCAGCGAGTCCAACAGCAGCCCCGAGGGAGCGACCGTACTCGCTGGAAATCGAGGAGCGGCCGTACGGGCGGCCCATAGCAGGCCGCCCGGACAAAATTACGCAAACTGTCACTCCTCGCTGCTATAAATACCCCCCTCCCCTTCTCATTTCAACATCCCTTCAAGTCCAGCCAGTCCGGGTGCGGTCCGAGTCCTCATCCACCCCTTAGCCCATTTTTCCACCAAGGAGAGCCCGAGTGAGGAGAGTCTAACCCTGGTCCAGCCCAGCCTGACCACTGGTCCAAGCCTCCCAAGCCATCCAAATCTTGATCCAGCCACTCGAAGCCAATCCTTGCGACACCTCCGTCCACCCAGCTACTCTTTTCCAGCATCATCTCATTTGCATCTAGCATAAGTGCAACATTTACTTTTCTTCCAACCCCCCTGCTTCACTGCAAACACTTTGATTATTCAAACACACCGAATGCATCTCGCATAAAGCACCTGTCAGTTCGAGCGTATGCTCTGGGCTTGCCCGTTGTTGGAACCTGCCCATCAGAAACTCTTACTGTTCAGACCTGCATTCACGTACATATCACTATAAGCACTTTGAATATTCAAGCACACAGCATGCATCATCTTGCATAAAGCACCTGTCAGTTCGAGCGTATGCTCTGGGCTTGCCCGTTGTTGGAACCTGCCCATCAGAAACTCTTACTGTTCAGACCTGCATTCATGCATCATGTCATCCATGAAAATATACGAGGATTAAACTAGACTTTCAAGTATCCGATCGATTCTGTGAAGTAGAGACCGTACTTCGGTACGGGCAGTGTGTGGGGTGCTTAACCTCTTCCCACCCTGTAACCTTGATTCCTTACCTTGAATCTCTTGCCGCAGATCAACAGGAGTCATTTTAGAGGAAGGAATCTTCGGATTCCCTTCTCTAACGTTTCTACAGGGTCTAGCCGACTGTAGATTCGAAGTAACTGGCTAGTGGCAACTCTGGTCTTATATAAACACACTTAAACATATCCAGCTTAACACGACTACCAAACAAAGCCCTCGAGAACGAGGCAAGCCAGTGGCACAAACGGCGATTTCGCACTCACGCATCCTCATCTCCTTCTTTTCCGAAAGGAAAGGGGAAGGGAGAAGAACGTCGTGTGGGAGCGCGGAAAATCGGCGAGGGTCCACAGAATGGCGACTCTGCTGGGGAGTAGCTAGTCCCACTAGTCGTGATCCGACTTGAAAAATAGAATCCTTCCCGCACTTGAAAGTCACTAATCCTCATACAATCTCATCTGCATAGCATTCTACCCAAAACCCAAAACAAACAAAAAATAGAAAAATCCCTAAACCAAGAAAAAAATAGAAAATCTTAAAACCCAAAAAGAAAACAGTCCTCACCATTGCGCCTCCTCGGGCTCAACGTACGCGGAGACAACTTCCCTTCCGCAGCATAATCCGCACTCGGGCTCAACAAGCCATGTCCGACCACGAAGAAGAAACTCGTCTCTTCCCTGCTCTTGAGATGACCGAAGCGCAACCTCCAGCGCAACAGCCCGTTGACAATACGCCAATCATACAAGAATTGGCACAAGGAATGAGAGCAATGCAAGAAATGCTCTTGCAATTCATGCAAGCACAAACCACCGCAGCAGCCAACAATCAGGTTGGCCCAGTTCAGCAATCTCAACAACCATGCCGGATCCCTCCGGCCTCCAGTTCAAATCAAGCACAACCATCGGAGTCTGCCCAAGACTACCGACAGCAGCCTTCTCAGCCCTTTGCTATGGGGCATCCTTCTCAATACCTTCCTGCAACAACGAGGCCATCTCAGAGCATCCCGGTCGTAGGGACTTCCAGTCAGCTTCCAGTCAATCTTGCAAACAACAATCTCAGTAGATCTCAGCATGTCCCCGCCGATGGGACACCTTTTCAATTCTAGCACATTCCCGCCGATGGGATTTCAATTCAATTTCCAGCAACAGGGACAGCACTGGCGAATGCCCACAATGGGGGTCAGTGTCAAGCCCACATCAATCAGCGGACAGTGGCGAATACCCAACAAGGGGGTCACTTCCCAGCATCTCAGCCTCCTGCAAACAGGAGCACTTTTCAATTCCAGCACATCCCCGCCGATGGGATTCCAGTTAATTTTCAGCAATCTTCAATTCAGCAAAATCCAGTTAATTTTCAGCAATCTTCAGTTCAGCAATTTCCAGTTAATTTCCAGCAAGTTCCAGTTCAACCTTCAGTACAGTCTCCAGTTCAGTTACCATCATTTCAAGCACAAGTTCATCAGAATCCAGTCCAATCATCAAATCAACTTCAGCAACCTGCGGTTGCTTGTCAGCAAGCCCATAGGGTCGAAGACATCGACCACTATGCCGAAGAAGAACGTGCCTTACTCCAAGAAGCACCAGTCGCTCGAGCAGAACATTCAGGACTGGACGAGTTGCGGGAGCAGTTCCAGATCTTGTAAAATCAGCTTCAGCGACAACAAGGAATCGACTTACCTTCGACCAAGTTCAGAGACTTGTGTCCTTTCCCAGATGCTCAAGTACCTCAAAACTTTGAGGTTCCGAAATTCAAGAGATACGATGGCAGCGGTTGTCCCACAGCACATCTCAAGGCTTTCTGCGGGGAGCTGAGTACAATCGCAGGAAATGAAGGGGCCCTTATTCGTCTGTTCCAAAAATCTCTGAAGGGCGATGCCCTAGATTGGTACACTTCATTGGACTGCCACCGCATCAGAACATGGGAACAGCTTTCCCAGGCTTTCGTCGACAGATTCGCATACAATCTCAACATGGCACCCAGAAGAGCCGACCTCACAGCTCTCAGGCAAAGGAGTGATGAAACACTATCAGCTTATGTGGGACGTTGGTGAGCTATGGCAGCTCGAATGCGAACGCCTATCGACGATGAAGAACAAATCTCCATGATTGTTCATTCAACATATCCAGGCATATCCGGGTATCTCATCTCGCATCCATATGCGAACTTCTCGCAGCTAATCCGTGCTGGAGAGTAAGTCGAAGCAGGAATCCGTGCCGGGACGATTTCCCCATGGCCTCATCAAGCCACCCCAATCAAGAGGAACAGAGTGGAAGGAAGACCTATCGGGCACGGGAATGGAAACCGCAGTGGTTTTCCTCCCCGCCCAACAGGGGTAAACAACATCAACACCACTGCTCAAGGAAATCAACGTGCTCCCCCACAGGGACGTCAACAGTATCAGCAGAATCAAGTTCAGCATCAGCCTCAGCGATATCAGCCACAACCGAATCCTCAGCCACAGCCACCTCGACAACAGCAGCAGTTCAGAGGAAATGGCCAATACTCATACCAGAACAGGCAGAATTACAGGGAGTCCAGGAAGTTCACTCCACTCAGTCAACCACTTAGTCAAATCATGACTACGCTGGTACAAAAGCAGTTACTCACTCTGATGACACCTAGGCCTCCTCCTCATCCTTTGCCACCAAACTACCGAGAAAATGAGTATTGCGCCTATCATCAAGGACGTGGCCACGCCACTGATCGATGCTATACTTTGAAGAATGCCATACAAGACCTGATTGATGACCGCAAGATCGTCATCTCGGTCCCTGGAACTTCTCCAGCAGCTTCCACCAACATTCTCCAGAATCCTCTGCCTCAACATCCAACGGACCCCAGTTCGTCTCGTGGCCCTGCAATCAATAGTATAGAAGAAGGGGACCATCTCGATCGCTTCTTCTCCCCCATCCAATCCATTCATGCTTACACTTATGGGCCGACAAGTCCTCCTCCGACAATGCAAGGGGCAAGTCCCTTTCCTCCTCCAGTCCTCGAGCCAGTAGTACTCGAAGGAGCACCTCCATATGATATATCAGTTGTTCAAGGGGCACCTTACAACCATTCAAGCTGGGAACCAGTCGTCCTGGAAGGAGCACAATCATACATCGAGCCCACATACGAACCTGTCATCTTGCAAGGGGCAACTCAAGAACAATCCAATCCACAATGGAAGGATTATACTCATCAACAACAAGAACCCATTGTATTGGAAGGAGCTATTCCAGTCGAGCCAGTCGTATTGCAAGGGGCAAACCCCGGAGGCGTGACAATCACACTACGGCAGCTGGGACGAACAGAGAAACCTCCTGCCATATCAAGAGGACCAGTATTCATTCCATGGGAGCCTCCTGCTCCAGGAACAATCAAGCCAGGACCACGACCTTATGTGGTCTATGAAGACAAGCCTCGATACTACCCCTTCAGCACAGGCAACAATGTAGTTCTCAAGGCAAAAGCTCCATACGAGGAAAATCTGGTACCTACACCAACACCATTGCAAGAACCGGTGGTCCTAGAAGGCAAAAGGGAGGAAAACGACAAAGAGGTTCCATGGCACTATGCAGAATGTGCGGAAGTGGGGAACATGAATCCCAATGGGCGTTGTATCCAAAGAGATAATCAGAACAGAGGAGATCCCAAAGGCGCCCTTTCAGGCCTCGGCAACAAAAATGAAGCCGCATACGATGTGGCGAATCAGCTCAAGTCAATCCCTGCACAAATCTCAGTATGGGAGTTACTCTGTACATCTCGCATACACCGAGAAATGTTTGCCAAGACCTTGAACGATGCTCACGTCTCCTCTGATACGGCACCAGAAATGATAGCTTTGATGATTGGACAACTCCTGGCTCCCCGCGCCATCACCTTCACAGATAATGAGTTACCACCAGAGGGACGTGATCATGGGCGATCCCTCAACATAGCCTTACGATACAAAGACCTCTGTGTTCCGCTGGTCCTTATCGATAATGGCTCAAGCTTAAATGTCTGCCCACTCAAGACTGCAGAACGTCTGGGAATCAGTCCTTCTTCATTCCGACCCAGCACCATATGCGTCAGAGCATTCGACAACACCCGCCGATCAGTGGAAGGGGAGGTCGACATAGAGGTACAGATAGGTCCGAAAGTCTCTACCATCACATTCCAAATCTTGGATATATCAGCCTCTTTCAACATATTGCTCGGACGACCATGGCTGCACAAGGTTGGAGCTGTGCCATCAACCCTGCATCAACGAGTAAAGTATATCTGTGGAAATCAAGTGATCTCTATCCATGCAGAGAAAGAGCTCATCATTCCTTCCAATGCTGCTGCCACTGAACCAGACATCCCGGTCATCGATATCCAGCACTCTGAAGAAGACATCCCGTTTCATAGTTTTGAATTCGAGACTGTGAACTCTATCGCCAATCCAGAACCGATAAGGGTGGACCATGTCTTTTCACCAGCAGAGCGTCTGAGCCTCAAATACCGAATGAAGAATCACTTCAAGTCCAGAAAGGTACCGCTGATATATAACCAACGCAAATGGGGACTCGGATACAGGTCAACATTCATGGACAAAAGGAGGAAGAAATTTCGGTGCTCACCCATCCAATTCGTCAAGCCATGAGAACCTTGCAAAGATCCAGGAGGGAATCAACCGACTGCACTACACAAAGGCCTCCCGATGAGCCTAGTTTGGGCCACGTGGCCCCCCATTCAATGGGATCAGATTCTCGAACCATCTAAGCCTCCAGAAGAAGAAGGAAATGATGAAGACGAAGAAGGAAGACAAATACAGCAGCTTCAGGACCAGGTTACTCTGACACCGGCTCCCAACCAGGGGCACAACTTGCCCACTTCTCTTAACCAGGGGCACAACCTGCCCACTTCAATCAGTCAGGGGCACAACCTGCCCACTTCAATCAGCAAGGGGCACAACTTGCCCATCTCAGCATCAATTAGCAAGGGGCACGACTTGCCCATCTCTGCAAAGTCAACATCATCAATCATCAGCCAGGGGCAGAAGCAGCCCATCCATTGGACCAAGAAAGGGAAGTGGCCAGCCCTAGATTGGTCTGATGTCCAGGTTCCAAACTTGTGTCTCACTGTGGAACCAGACGAACTGCAATGCGTAGTAAGTGATCCGGGAGGGACTGAGTGCGACTCAGATCTCGAACCCGACCAGCGAGAAGTCATGGTCATTGGGCCAGACCATGATTCTTCGCCCAAATCATCAACCCCCACCTCTTCAGGGGAGGAAGTGTGGGGTCTTGAATGGTCATCTGTTCCCCTCACTTTTAAATCAGCCAAAGAGCCATCTGAGGGCTCTGGCTTCCAAAAAAAAATGCCTGTTTAAGCAGCGACCGGAACTTTGGAACAAGTTGGGCTCAATCATGGTCTGCAATGCCTGCTTGTTCAAAGTCCCACGAATTTCGAAAATCCAAAAAAATAAAAAACTTTCAAAAGCCAAAAACATCTAGTATTTCAATTTCAGAAAAATCTCAAAAACCAAAAAACATTTCTTTTCCTGCATTCAATAGTGTGCCAAGTTCGTCTAAAGAGTCGCATGAGTTTGAAGTCGAATCATATGATTTCGACATCGAATTAGACTTCGAGCTCATGGGTCTGGACGAAGCTCGGGATGAGGAAGATGATGATCCAGCTCCCGAACTAGAGGATCTCCTCAAAAAGTTTGAATCTAAAGCCAATGTTGTAGCCACTACAAAAAAAACAGGCAAAGGCTACGGACTATGTGCGTCTATTGCTAGGGATATAATCCGTAGTGTATTTACTACGGCTTAAGTCCGTTGCAAAAGGCCAGTCGTAGCTAGCATTTGGTGGTCCCCTACTGGGCTTCATGGGGCCCACCATAATGTATTTACTTTATCTTAGCCGTCCATACATTTTGAAAGATCATTTTAGGCCATGAGCCCAGAAAAGAGGCAGATCAGAAGTTCAAGTGGACCACACCATGTAAAAAACAATGGATACTATATTTGTACCATTGATATCAGGTGTGGTCCAGTGGCGCCTTCGATATGCCTCATTTTTAGGGTAATGACTTAGAATGATCTGTCAAAATAGAGTGATGGAGTGGATAAAGCAGATAAGTCACGGTGGGCCCCACGAGCTGATAAGCGGATCTATTTCGTTATAACTAGGCGGTCCCCCAATTTTTAACGCGGGCCCCAAAAATCTCAAACCCTCTCTCTCAAATGCTCCCTCTCAAACCCTCCTGAGAACCCTCCCTCTCCCTCTCCCTCTTCCTCGTTCCCTTGCCCACGCCCACGCCCTCACCCTCTCCCTCTCCCTATCGCTCTCTCACGCTCCCTCACCCTCGCCCTCTCACTCTCCCTTGCGCTGCCACTCGTCCCATCGGGTGAAACATCGAAGGTCTCTCCCTCTCTCTCTCTCTCTCTCTCTCTCTGAAACATTGAAGGTCTAAACCCTAGTAAGGGTTTTAGTAAGAATCTCTCTCAAACTTTTGAATGTCTAAACCCTAACCCATTTTCTTCAATTTGTTCTTTTTTTCATTTCTATTATTTTTTAATCTTTTTAATGCCCATTTGGTTGATTCAAATCTCATAAAATTTAATGAGATGTTGTTTGTTTTGAGCTTGACCTGTCTGTGAGATTGTGAGAAATCTCAGTGTAACATTGTGAGAAATGGGACCCACCGTGACATTGTGAGAAATCTCCCTGTCTATCCTAATATTCTATTCGAGGCAGCGGTAGGTCTTTATCCTTGTCATCAATGTCACTTTTTCTGTTGCATCTGTTTGCCGAATTAGGCCTCTGATTTATGTAATTTCGGAATGGAATCCTTTGCACTGCATGTGTTTGACAAAATGCTAATTTTTGTGAGAGTATTCTCTAGGAACTTTGGAAATGTTTCCTACATGTCGGATGTTTACAGTTTCAGAATGTTGTTGCTAGAAATGGTTGGAGGAAGAAAGAACATCGATGTCATAGTGGAAAACACTAGTCAAATGTACTTTCCTGAATGGGTTTATAATCTTTTACATCAGGGAGAAGAGCTAGGACTCAACATTGTTGGAGTTGAAGATGCAAATATAGCAAAGAAACTAACTACTGTGGCACTCTGGTGCATACGGTGGTACCCAGTCGATCGACCTGCTATGAAAAGTGTGGTCCAAATGCTAGAAGGAGGCATGGAAAGCTTGATGATGCCACTGAATCCATTTGCCTCCTCTGCTCCACCAAATGTTGACTCAACTACCCTTGAGATAACGCATCTCACAAATTTAACAACTATAGCAGAACTCGAAGAAGGGAAAGAAGAGGATATTTCTTAACATCAACCTCTGAACTTATGCCATTCAGAATGTTTGCTATATTTTATGTTTGTGATGCTTTCCAATTTGATCTTCCTTATCCATTAAATTGCAGAATTTTTCCCATTAGAGTATGCCTTGCTTTGGATTTCAAAAACTGTCATGTGAACTGAACTCCTTGTAATTATGTTGTGTATATTTTTCATTTACTTGGCATCTATAATGATTAGATTGCTCTTACCTTTGGATCATTCATTGATACTTTCTCAATACCTCTCTTGTTTTCTCGTGTAGATAAACCAATTCAATATGAAGTGTGTATGTACTGCTTGGTATACAACTGTGGATGCTCCTGTATGACTGTATAATCTGGATTGCTTTGTCATGTACGTCCGCACACTCATGTTAAGATGAATGCATGTCTTCTTCTCAACCAGTACATTCTATACATACTATACATCATGGTCATGCAAGTTGTACCCATAGCTATATAAATAGACTACCTAGGTTGGACTTGGGTTGTACATGGCCTGGCCTAATGCCTCTATTTTCATATTTTACTAGAAAAAGGGCTTCTATCAAGTCCAATCTTCAACATCATCTCTTTGAGGAATTTTGGCTATTGAATCCAGCTTGTTCCACCTACTATTATATCTCATTGTTCATGTATGTCGATGGCCTGATCTTGGCTCAATGAATGATGGATTTCAGAGATTTAACAGAGGAATGTCGTATTTGATCCCAGGGGAAAGTGGTGCCTTTTTGTTATGGGTCCCATGGGCCTACATCTGGATACTCTCATGCACCAGAAAAACCAAAAGAAAGATCTTTCTTCTCTGGTTTTTTGAGTCATATATAGACACATCGAATAAACTCTAAAGATATGTGTGGAAAGTGGACAAAAAATAATGGACATTTGAGAAAGGTCTTCCAATCCGGGACATTTTCAGAGAATGGTCCATCGAAGGTGGGTACTGATGGACAAATGGTATGGGACTGCTGAACCATAGGTCACTTGTACAAAATTGAAGACCTGAGTATATTATACATATTGTGGATCTCCTATAATTCCATTTTAATAAATAGGTCCAACGAAATTTTGTATGGCTGGTTCATGTTCGGGTGCTACTCTAGCCTTGCATATGTTTAAATGTACCCCCTTCTTGCTGTTTTTTTGTTAATAAAGGTCTTGACTTCCTCACTGTTATATCCTCATGTTGGTTCTTAATGCATTTTGTAGTTCATTGTTTGCTCTCCTACTGTTGTTAGGATGCATGGTCACTGTTTGGTAATGAATTCCACTATCTTTTTCTATTTCAAACAGAGAAAAAAATTGCTTTGGATATGCTCCTGCTTCTTGAACTTTTATGACTATTTAGCGATATTTTTCATTATGGTTAGTTTACTTAGAAAATCTGATTTACGTATCCCTTAATGTCATGAAGCTTCCAAATCCAAGGCAACCCATAGGCAGCAACATGTTGACACGCCATTACATGATCTAATTCGTCTATCATGTGTGTATGGATTCTCTAGCCTGTCTATTACGAGATCCTGGATTTTGAATAATGACTTGAACTTTTCTTAAGCATATTTAATATTATTAATTAAAGTATTAAAGATCAAGTTGACTTGACTGAAGAATCATTCAAGTCTTTAGCTCAACCCAACTCGGTTGAACATTGAGGCAAGTGAACCTTTTGGGTTTTTGAGTTGTTACCTAGACTGTTTATCTGATGGGATCTCCCAAAAATGGGGGTTGACCAAAAATCATAGGCTGCAATTTCTGTTAACCATTGTGTTGGCAGTAATACGAGTTCCAATATGTGTGTAGGACTGTGAGCTAAGGACAGGGACCCAAGCCCAGCCCAACCTGCTAGCTGAACTCTAAGGTTAGACGGTGTCTAATAAGTCAGGTCTGGCTGGGTCAGCTTGAGGCAGACATGGAAATGACAAACATAAGTGTCTATAATTGATTTCTGCTATGTCATTCTAATCAAAAGAACTTTTGATAAAATTTAAATCTGCAGAAGGAGATGGAAGCTGCTGTTAAACAGAAAATGTTAGGAGCGCCGATTGGTGAAACTCTATTTGGAAAAACTGTGGGTTTCTGTTCTTCTTTTGTTTTCCCTAGTATGTTTTTGTTGTTTCCCTTATTGAGTTTTCGTTTGTTCAGTTATAGCATCCTTCTAGTTCATGTTGAACTGTAGTTGCTTCAGAGGCAGTTGCAGTTGCTTCAGAACATGTTCAATATCCAAGCATTCCATCAGGTGGGGCACATCCTGTTGATTACCTAGCCCGAAAATCCGTCAAGTTTACTTATCAGGTGGGAGTTTATGAAACAAATTAGCTAGGGCTGTTTGGAGTTTTCTCATGAAACAAGTTTACTCATGAATTTGTCGTTGAAACATGCTCAAACTGTTTGTAGTAGTCTAGGGCTCTCAATGGGTGCCTAGACCCACAACCCGATGGACCTGAACTGATTTTAATGGGTATGGGTATCCAGACCCATCTCTCAAGCCTGTTAAGAAATCAGGTTGGGTTTAGGTCTCACCTTTTGGACCTAGTTTAAGTTGGGTCGGGTTAGTTTTTTTTATAGTTTTTAATATCTATTGATGATTTTAGTAAGAAAATGGGTTTCCTAAGCCACAACCCATCCACTGAACAAATGGACAACACTTGTATTTTGCTATTTATCGTTGGCTATACATTGTTTTCCTTGGTATGGCTCATTTGATGATTGGATATGGCTGATTTTTGCATTGATATCTCCTATTTTATCTCAAGTCAGTCGTGTAAGTGCAATGGTTGCTGTGTATTTTATCTCGCCAAACAGGTCATTATATTGCTCGTGAATTGATTGTGAACTGTTTTTGTATTTTCTTAAATATCCATTTGCTTTAAATATCTCGAACATTTCCCAGTGGGATTGGATGAAACCATTCGGGCTGAAATTAGAGGCTTCTCATGAATCGGCGGTTGTGATCATGAATCATGTCAACCTGGTTGAGATCCTTATGGATGTGGTAAGCAATTTGATTTGTTGTGCATTCTCAGTATTATTTTCAATTGTCTATTTGGTATTTCTTTTGTTTATATAGGTCCTTCCACCTGTAAGGAAAGATGGATACAATGCAATTCAGTTGATTGGGATTCTTGAGCATAAAGATTATTCATTGTTGGTTATAAAGTGAGTTGATTATGCATGCATAGGAAGCCATACATGTGAATGTGTGGAGTTTCTCAATTAGTTTCACTTTTAAGTTATGGTAGGCAGCTTGGTTTGCATCTTTCTACATAGTAACCACTGGAATCCACATCTAAAGGTGCCATGCATGTGCTATTGGCACGTGTATGAGTGTTTCACTGAGATTTTCAACTTAAGAATCCAAATCCAGGATTCTCAATCACTGAGATTTTCATTCTATCAGTAGCGTGACTTTTGAGCTACTCCATAGTTGTTATTCTAACTTGGAAGGTAAGATTCGGCAGAATATAATGAAAGACAGTGAATTGAAAGGCTAGTCTTCATATATGCATTGCTGACAGTGACAAAGTAACAATAGTCATTTGTTTTTCACCATATACATTGAAGCAGGACAGAATATAATTATCTTTGTTGTTGTTTATTAGGAATGAAATTCTTGTTTGGTTCAGGTGCTCCTTGGCCGAAGGTTAGGTTCTGATATCCAGTTGGTTTTGGCTAAAAGTATAGATGGAGGGTCTGCAGTTCATGTAATTTTAGAACATCAGGTGTTTGAATTTGATAAAAATGTTTTGGTATCTGATGAATGGGCTAAAGATACGTGAGTTCTCCTTTCACATCTATCTCAAAACTTCTAAAATGTTTTGGTATTTGTTGAGTGGATTTGTCTTGATTTTTAGGCAAGGCATCTACTAGGAGCTACCTGATGAAGAGGACTCACATCACTGCCTGGCTTTCATGTTCATCAACTGGTCTTTCCTTTGAACTCTCTCTCTCTCTCTCTCTCTCTCTCTCTCTCTCTCTCTCTACCTTTCGCTGTCATAGATTAATTCACAGAAGAAAAGAAAAATAACCCAAATAACTCATATTTTAATTTTGAATCCGGATCCTCTGTTGGCTACCAAATAGGAAAACCTTGTTTAGACCCTTTTTATTGGTCCTCGTGATCACATAGGTTTGCAACCATGTCACATTTTCAGTGCAACCTGATCACATTGACGTCATGCAGTGGATGTGGACCAATGAAAAGGCTCCAAACAGGGTTTTCACCCGTCAAGAAAAAAAAAATTCACCCGTCAAGGTTCAAAACCATGACTTGATCTACTCGCTAATCAAATTCCTATACTCCTGTGCTGGGGAGTGAATTCTTTCTATTTCCTTTTTTTAATGATTTTAAATTATAGAGACTATCTACTATCACAAAAATAGGGTGAATGGTGGGTTTTTTCTTTGGAGTAGTGCTGCAGAAGGGGTTTTATTGTCCATTTTCTGTTTTAAGATCTTGACGGATTTTGACGTTCTGAAAGGGTTTTTTTTTCTACATATCGATATCAGAGATAACATAAGGAAGTTGCGGCAAAAGCGCGGCAAAAGCAAGCAGAAGAAATGATTGTAAGTTAAATGTATTTGTACAGAATGAGTAAGCGAATAGTATTAATCACCGTTTTGATTTTATGGACTCTCAGCTTAAAAAATTCGGTGGTGGCTATTGCTTTGCATTAAAGCTATTGAATTATCATAGAATGAGTTGAAGTTTGCTTGATTTTTTTTTTCAATTTTGTAGGAAACTATTGGCTACCACGTAGCATGACTAATTATGCAATTTGAATGAAATTCATATTTCATTAGCCTTGATGCCAAAAACTGAAAAGGAAAAAACTAAACAAATTCATGATTATCCACCAGGATGTACAATAAGGCGATCTCATATTATGAGTAGGCACTTGCCCTTTTGATCAGAAGTTTGAGCACCTATGCAGGTCTGGCGTATGCTTATCATTTGCAGGTATACTCTTTTAAGCCTTGGAGGCTTTTTTGTCTTTCCAATTATTTCCTTTGTATAAAGAGTTTTTTTATTTTATGCATTTGGTTTTGACGAATACAGTTGTGGTTAATGCAATCTGTATGCATTTGGAACCTTTTACAGTCTCCAAATTATAATAGTATTGTTAGCATACATCTCTTCAGTGTTTAAACATCAAAGCTTTGTTAGTTTTGCATTCAGGGTTTGTGGTTAAAACCCAATGATCAAGTTTTGCACAAAGATGTTAACTTTGGCGCATGTGGATGAATGTCACCGTGTCACCGATCAGAAAAATGAAATTTGATGTCGCTAACCTGCAATAGTAAGTCTCACTTGTATTAGAATTTATGAATTGACTTGTATATATTTGCAATACTAAGTCTTACTTGTATGTTCATGGGTTTCGAAAGTTTTGTTTGAATTTCTAGATGGATTGTTCTATCAGGGCTTGTACCAGAAACGGCTAGATATGCCGTTGTTATTTTAAAAAAATTAAAGACACTAGCTACGGATATAGTCCGCAGCCCTTAAAATTAGTCCGTAGCGTTATGTAGACAAAATGCTACGAATCGGATTTCTATAGCTACGGCTATTGTCCGTAGCCTAATAGCTATAGCTACGGACTATATCCGTAGCTATAGCTTAAAAGGCTATGGCTACAGCACCAATAGCTACGGACCGAATACGAGCCTGCTACGGATTATATCCGTAGCTATAGATGTATAGCTACGGATAAAATCCGTAGCCTTTGACCCATTTTTTTGTAGTGAGCCGATGATTTCGAGATAGTAAACTTGGGGACACCTGAGATCCCTAGGGAAGTACGCATTGGAAAATCGTTGCCACCTGAGATGAAACAGAAAATGATAGAGTTCCTAGCTCCAAGATTGTCCAACTTTGCGTTCTCATATGAAGACATGCCGGGGCTCGATGAAGAGCTCGTCGTACACCATCTGCCAACCAAGGCAGATATGAAGCCAGTGAAGCAGAAACTTCGAAGAATGAAGCCAGAATGGGCCCTAAAAGTCCGAGATGAAGTCATCAAACAATACAACGAGGGATTCTTGGTAGTCTCCAATTACCCTGAATGGCTCGCCAACATCGTACCAGTACCGAAGAAGGATGGCAAGGTTCGAATGTGCATCGACTTCCGAGATCTCAACAAAGCCAGTCCAAAAGATGACTTCTCTTTGCCACATATCGACACTCTGGTCGACAACACTGCTGGATACAAGATCTTCTCATTCATGGACGGGTTCTCAGGTTACAATCAGATTAAGATGGCCATCGAAGATCGTGAGAAGACATCGTTCATCACTCCCTGGGGAACCTTCTGTTACAGGGTAATGCCGTTCGGTCTGAAGAACGCAGGAGCAACATATCAGTGAGCAATGACAGCATTATTCCACGACATGATGAACAAAGAACTTGAAGTATATGTGGACGACATAATCGTCAAATCTCGCACAATTGAAGGACACTTTGAAGATCTGAAGAAGTTATTCAACAGATTAGAAAAGTACAAGCTCCGTCTCAACCCTCAGAAATGTGTCTTCGGTGCAATGGGAGGTAAGCTCCTCGGCTTTATGGTGAGCGAGGATGGCATCAGGGTCGACGAGACCAAAACCAGAGCAATCATCGAGATGCCCCCTCCTAGAACAGAGAAAGAAATTCGTGGCTTCCTCGGCAGAATTCAATACATCAGTCGCTTCATCGCACAGCTCACACCTATCTGTGAGCCCATATTCAAGCTCCTTCGGAAGAACGTCCCAAAAGAATGGAATGATGATTGCCAAGTCGCCTTCGACCGCATCAAGAAGTATCTCATGAATCCTCCAGTCCTAGTGCCGCCCACTCCTGGACGACCACTATTGTTATACATCTCGGTAGCAGCAGAAGCCATTGGCTGTGTCCTCGGCCAGCACGACGAGACCGGGAAGAAAGAACAAGCAATATACTATTTGAGTCGAAGGTTCACCGACTATGAGACCAGGTATCCCCCGATCGAGAAGACTTGCCTCGCCCTAGTCTGGGCAACTCAGCGACTCCGTCAATACATGATTGCATTCCCTATTCTCCTTCTCGCTCACATGGATCCGCTCAAGTACTCGTTCGAGAAACCGGCACTCACTGGAAGGATAGCTAAATGGCAGCTACTCCTGTCTGAATTCGACATCACCTATGTCACTCAAAAGGAAATCAAGGGACAGGCCCTCGCCGATCATCTTGCGGCTCACTCTCTCCTGGACTATCAGCCGCTCAAGACATTCTTCCCTGATGAAGATCTCTTGCTCATTGAAGAGGAAGAAAAGAAGAAAAAAGATGAGTGGACGTTATTCTTCGACGGCGCAGCAAACTCTATAGGGAGTGATATTGGAGCAATCCTCTACTCTCCAGATGATGTCCCTATTCCTATCTCAAGGCGCATAGCATTCGAGTGCACCAACAACATGGCAGAGTATGAAGCATGCATCGCTGGCTTAAGAGAAGCCATAATCTTGGGCGTCAAGAAGCTACGAGTATTTGGAGACTCACAGCTTATCATCAATCAGACCAATGGCGAATGGAAGACCAAAGACGAGAAGTTGATACCATATCATGTGTATCTTGACAATCTGATCGAAGAATTCAAGAAAATCACCTTCTCATACATGCCCAGAGCCAAGAACCAGTTTGCAGATGCTCTCGCCACACTTGCATCAATGCTCGAGATACCAAAAGGAGCTTCAGAATGGGAGCTCACAGTTGAAGTTTAAGAAGAACCTGCCTTTTGCTTGCAAATAGAAGAAGCCGAAGCTGTCCCTGACAAACCCTGGTATGCCGACATCAAGCAATATCTCAAAACCCAGGAGTATCCAGAATCAACAACAGCAACAGATCGCCGAACCATCCAACGTTTGGCCGGCCAGTTCACCATCAGTGGCGAAGTTCTCTACAAGCGATCCTATAATCACATCCTCCTTCGATGCGTCGATGAAACAGAAGCTGCAAAGATCATGAAAGAAATACACGAAGGAATCTGTGGCCCTCACATGAATGGGCACATGATGGCAAAGAAGATTCTACGACTCGGCTACTATTGGCTCACCATGGAGACAGACTGTTGCCAGCACGTCAGAAAATGCTTCAAGTGTCAGGAGCATGCAAATCAAATCCATGCCCCATCATCAGAGTTATACAACCTGACCACCCCCTGGCCCTTCTCCATATGGGGACTCGACATCATCGTCAAGATCAGTCCCAAAGCATCAAACGGTCATAAGTACATACTTGTGGCAGTCGACTACTTCACCAAGTGGGTAGAGGCAGCCTCCTACACCACGATTGCAGCATCTCAGGTGATCAAATTCATGAAGAACAACATCATATGCCGGTATGGAATCCCTAATGCTATCATCACAAATAATGGAACCCCGTTCGTCAACAAGAAGATGGATGACTTCCTCAGCAAGTTCAAGATCCAACGTCATCGATCAAGCCCCTACCGTCCCCAGATGAATGGTGGGGTAAAAGCCGCAAACAAGATAATCGTCAGGATACTCGAGAAGATGGTCGTGACCTATCGAGATTGGTCAGATATGCTCCCATATGCACTTTGGGCCTATCGAACGTCTGTACGGTCTGCTACGGGCGTTACTCCTTTCGAGCTTACTTATGGAATGGAGGCAATCCTACCGGTCGAGGTGGAAATACCATCACTACGAGTGTTACTCGAAAGCGGAATTGAAGAAGGAGAATGGCAACAGGCCAGATTCGATCAGTTGCAGCTAGCAGATGAAAAGCGCATGCGTGCACTAAGTCATTCACAATGCTATCAGAAAAGGATCGCTAGGGCTTACAATAAGAGAGTCTGAAAAAGAAGTTTCAAGGTAGGCGACATGGTCATGAAGAAGATTCTACCGTCGCACCTTCCGGATCCCAGAGGAAAGTTCAAACCCTCGTGGGACGGGCCACTGATCATCAGAGAAGAACTTTCCGGAGGCGCCCTCAGACTCACCAGCATGAGAGGGGTGGATCTTCCTGAGCCAACCAACGCCGACAACGTGAAGATCTTTCACGGGTAAGTCATTCTGACCTTATCAAGAGTTACCTTAATAGAGCTGAAGTCAAGAGGTCGAAGCTAAGACCTCTGAGAAATCGTTCCGTCCACCAACAAGTGTTTCAAATAAGGGAATTCAAAAAGAGAAAAATACAAAAAGGAAAAGACCAAAAAAAAAAAAGAGAGAATACAGAAGAAAAAGAAAAAAAAAAGAGAAAGAAAAAGGGAAGCCAAAGCAAGGCATCCAAGGGAAAAATCAACCCAAGAAGAAACACAGTCATCCATCCATTCATCTCAGAAGGGTCTTTAGCAAAGACCGACAGCTCTATCATCGTAACTGAGGATAAGGGCTGAAAGACTGCCATCGGCCGGCAACGACGGATTCCCGACCTCTAGCCGCCGCAGTTATCCAGAGATCCAGAGAGAAAAGAAAAACAAAAAAGAAAAAGAAAAAGAAAATGTGTGCCTAAACAAAGAGGGCGGAGTGAAAACCCGAAAGGGCGCTCCGAGTAAAAACAGTGGGCATACAGCGGACTTGGTGAAAACCCGAAAGGGCGCCAAGGGTAAAAACAGCATAGCTGCCAAGGGGCAGGCAAGATCAAACACCCGGGACGTGGTGAAAACCCGAAAGGGCGCCACGGGCAAAAATGACGGGAAAAGGCCGGCTGTAGTGAAAACTCGAAAGAGCGCTGCAGGCAAAAATGGCTCAAATGAAAAAAAATAAAAAAAATAAAAAATAAAATAAAATAAAATAAAAAGTGCAGGTACCAAAGAATCAGACGGTCCAGATCGGCTCAAGCAGTTACAGTTCAAGAACAAGAAGAAGTGCGGTCAGGAGCAAAGAACTCTGTAAATTCTGACAATCTCAAGAAGCAACAGTTTCCATTACCTACACCTCCAGGGAACCAAAGGAGCACACAAGTCAAATCTCGAGACATCGGTCAAAGCAACAGTTCTGATTCCTATATCCCGACACAAAATCCAGACACACTCACAAGACAACTAATGGCACAATAGATTCCCAAAACAGTTTTCTTTTTCATTAAAAGTATCATATTTCTTTTACACATGTCATATCATCTTTTTCAAAAAATACAAAAAAAAATGCATCATCATCAATCATATACGCAAAAAATCAGTGTGCAGGTGGCCAACATAATCAATCTCTACCCTCCTCCTCGGCCACATCAGGTGAGTCCTCTGACTCATAATGAAGTAATCTCGCTCTCAACCTGCTCACCTCCATACGCAGGTAATGCACCTCATCGCGCTCAAGGGTACGGATCGCTGTCTCCTCATCAGACAACCTCCGATCGGCAGCCAATCTCCTCGACATCATCTCACAATGATACCGAAGTGCGAAGATCTCAGACAGCAGATGGCCATGAGTGGCCAAAAGGAAGCCAGGATCGATAAAAGGGCACTCCTCAAAAGGTTCATATGAACCAGATGAAGAGCCAGCATCTCCGAGGATATCCTGCTCATCCTCATCAACAGTCCGGTGCCAACAAGGGATACGTCGATACAAAGACTGCTCAGCAACCCAATACTGATATGGGGCGGTCGCCATCGGAAAAGTCCGTAGCTCAAATCCCAGCAAATCAGCTGTCAAATAACTCGCCCAAGAACAATCAATCCGGGTCCTGAAGTCAGAGGATCTAGATGGAAGTGCCCGACGCCCGATACCCGTAAAAGCGAAAAGAGGAACATCCTGCTCGTACCCAAACTGCCGCAGGAACCGAATGGGATGGTAAGAGAAGTAAGATCGAAAGCCTACCAACATCAGAGGAAGGCGGTGTGCATCGCAAAGCACTGGAGGAAGTGAAAGCCAAGATGACTCCCAACGAACGTTCCAGTCACGAAGTTCAGCGAACATCCTGCGATACAAGGGCTCGCTCATCCTAGCTGTATGAGGAAGAAACTCCATAATGTGTCGCATAAGGTCTGGGCGACGAATGTCAGGAAAAGGTACAGGAATAGTCATCGAAAGACGCTCCCATAGCCAGACCTGATCACAGAGAGGAAAAGAAGTTCAGCTAAAGCAAAGCAATCCCCAACAAAGCAAGAAGGAAAAAAAGGTGTAGGAGAAATACCTGAAGAAATGCACAGTAGCCGCGAAGGACACAAGTGCGGCCCAAGGCGCAGTCGGTCAGCCCATCGAATAGCTCGGCCAAGATGAGAGAAATGATCCCCTGCTGACGGATAGCTCGGCTCATCACCTCAAAAAGCAAAGGAGTCTGGGACCTGCGCCATCCCGAAAACAGCACCTCAGCTATCAAGCAGAACATCAGTGCGTTCCGAGCAAAGGTAGAACCGGCCACACTCCGAGGACCCTAAAAAAGATCATACAGTAAGTCCAAGGAGAACACCACAGCATCCTGGCCACCGGCTGCAGGTCGAACAAGATAGGGGATCCCGAACCAGTTCTGCGGTGTAGCAGTCTTCGGCGATGTTTTTGGCGAGAAGTACTGAGTATAATCCAAGGGTAAGCCTGTCAAGCGTGCAAGCTCCTCCAAAGAAGGCTCCATCTCCATATCGTTGAACGCAAACAAGTTCAACGAAGGGACCCAGTCAATCAAGGCAGCTCCGAGCATCCTCCAGTCAATATCAACTCTGGCCATATGGATCAGACCACCGAAGCCATAAGACTCTAAATCTCGAATCTCATAAACTGACAAGCTGTCAAGCCAAGCAAGCAGTCGTGGCGAGCAGGAAGAACGAGGAAGCAGCTGACAAGTCCTCACTGGTACCCCCTCCAACACAAAAGGCCCAGAAATCAACGATGACTCATCAAGGATCGGAAGGTCAACGGGCGAAGGAGAAGGAAAAGCTGGAACCTCTGCAGACTCGACAGCCCTTGACCTGCCCTTAGTGATGGCTATGTCTGATATAGTCGCATCGCTGTCTGAAACTGTCATAATCTCAGCCGCACGAGAAGACTCGCCCACCTCATGAACAGAGTGCGCAAAAGACCGACGATCAGGGGAAGGACAATGCTCTCCATCAAAAGGACTATCAGTGAAGATCACACCGCACATCGTGACATCCTGGCTAATCTGACCGTCAAAGAATACATCTGAACCATCAAAAAGGGTCTCGGCAGCCCCGATCAAAGAATCAACGGTCAGATCTGGACCTGCGGCCCCCTCCAACAGGAAATCATGAATCCAATCATCATCCTGGCCGATCAAAGGGATCATCGAGGCATCCACACCATCCATCATCAGGGGGACATCATCAATAATCACATCAAGTCCACCCAAACAAGTATACCGTACATCCTGGCCCTCATCAAGAGCATCCAAACCGTCAAAAATACCATCTGAACCATCTATCCCATCCAAGCATGAGATCAGTCCATCTATGTCCCTCATGGTCCCATCATCACCATCCATCACATCATCCATGGGGCTCACACTCAAGGGATGCATAGCTTCACCCATGTCCCACCTCATCATCCTATCCATACCATCCATTTCTCCTACAATCAAAGGCCTATCCAAATCTGGAATTACAGCCATTCCACCATTAATAGAGCCATTCAAAGCTCTCCCAACAACCACCCCTAATTCATCATCAATACCCCTATTCAATGCATCATCCCCACCATCAATCAAAGGCACCTCACCATCTTTAAAGCCTTCATCAATTGCTGCAACATGGGACCCACCAATCTCTCCCACAATGGCCCCCAAGCCATCATCAATGGCTGCCCAAGAGAGGATCAATAAAGAAAAAGACAAAAAGAGAAGGAAAGAAGGGACAAAAAGAATATTCATGGCTGCAATCGAACCCGGACGTGCAGGGAATGAGGAGACAAAGACAATGGACAACAGAGAATGTCCGAACCAGAGCCAGCCCAGGCCGCTCAAGAGGCGAGCCTTGGGCGGCCTGCCCTGGGCCGCCCATACGGACGCGCTCCTTCTCTCTCCGCGGGATTGGCTCCAGGGTTCTTGGTAGGTGAGGCTGACAGTCCACGTCAGCAGATGGCGCTCCATGGGCCGCCCAAGGCTCCGGTCCACTCCAGATTTCGATTGAGGCTGACCAAGATCATATGAAAGGTGCCCCACCGGTCCAATCACAAAGCAATGCGGCCAGAACATGGCTGATCAAGTCAAAGAGAAGGAAAGTTGATCAAGTGGGGGCCACAAGCAATCCGAGCCATTCAAAGACCAGATCATCATGATCTAAACCATTGAAGGACCTACATGAGCCATCAAACAACAAGATCAAAGGTCTGATCATCAAAAGGAGGGGCAGAATCCAAGATCTAATCATCAAGTGGGCCCACAAAGCCAAGTCAAGTGATCTGAGATGTTCAAGCCGTCATCCACACCATGAGAAGCCTTCTTAGCCTCACAAATCATCAAAAGAGGTGCCCCAAAGTAAAGCCAAGGTCTCAAGTGGGCCCACAAGGACAAATCTAGCGATCTGAACCATTCAAGGGCTAGATCACCAGGATCCAAACCATTGAAAAGCTTACACAAGCCATGGAGCAGCAAGATCAAAGGTTCGATCATAAAAAAGAAGGGCCAAAATTCAAGATCTAATCATCAAGTGGGCCCACAAGGCCTAAACAAGCAATCTGGACCGTTCAAGTCATCATCCATGCAGCTAAGAAATCTCAAATCATGAAGGAACAAGTCAAAAGTCAAAGCGTCCAGACATCATCAAAGAATTTGAGACAAGTCAAAGATTATTATATTCATTCAAAAGAGCTTGATACAAAAAAGGGATAAAAACAAAGATACAAGGCCATACAAAGCAGGGCACCCAAGTAGACTACAAGTCGCCAACATAGTCATCATCATCCCTCCTCGCGTCCCGCTCCCGACGATAAAGATCCATCAAAGGAGCAGTCACCGAACCTCCAGCATACCTGCGACGGCCACCTGGAACATAAAGCGAAGGAAGCAGAGGCCCCTGGCCGAACAGCAGATACCACTCATCATAATCACGATCCGGGATCGTGAAACAAAATCCGGGCTGGCCCACGAGAGCCTCAACTCTCTCATCAACCGGCATCCGAGCAGCTGGAGGAGGTGCAGAACAAGGGACCCGAGCCACCCCAGTGACTTGCCGAAGCAACCTCTCCCCCAGGTACCACTGAAAAGATTCAACGTCCGAAAGCATGATACGGAGACATGAAGCATCATATGCCTCCACGCGCTGGGGGGTGTAATAGAGAGGGAAACTGGCATACGGCATCCGAGCGAGCTGCAGCAAATGAAGTCACCATGATCAGTTACAGTATGGCACGAGGGCAAAGACAAGCAAGATACTTACGTCCTCGACAGTCAGCCTGTCTATGTCAGCACGCCAATTGTCCCCGGGAACTCGAGAGTTCCGCTGATGGTTCTGTTGGTGCCAGTACATGTGGCGATACTGAGAGGGCTCAACATCAGCCCTCATCCTCGGCGCGAGATGGGGAAAATGGACAAAAGCACATGTCAGCAAGTCTGGACAAAAGCACATCTAATGATCAGAGAGGGAAAGAAGACAAAAGCCCTTCAAGGAAGGGGAAAGAAGAAATACCTCAACAACAGGCCAGAAACCTGTGAAGGACCGGCTATGCCGACAGGTCTTGTCCAGACCTTGAAAGATACGAGTCAAGATAGCCCCATTCCAGTTATAGGGGTGATGAAGATCCTCGACTAAACGAAGAAATTTGGGATCAACTCTCTCATTCGCATGGCAGAAAAGAAAGGATCCAAAAGCATAGGCGATCATGGCCCGCGCTTTGTGGAGGGCCTCTCGCTCAGTGGTGGGGATGACGGAGGCAAAACTGTTGTAGAACCATCGCATCTTCACTTGATGGCCTTGGAATTCGCCCTCGGGTGGGACGTCACCGACAAGCCGTAGCCAGTCGGTGGAAGTGAGAGGAGCTAGAGAGCTGACTTGAGGAACAATTGTCCCATGAAACGGGAAGCCTATCTGCATGTAAATGTCCAAGGGGGTTATCCCCCATTCTCCACAAGGGAGCTGAAAGGTGTAGGTCTCATCCCGCCACCTCTTGCAAAGGGCCGCGAGCATCATGCGGTTAGCATCGTTATTGTGGAAACGTAAGGTGGGGAGGCCAGTAAAAGGAGTACCATCCAGCACTCGTTCAAGCAAGGGCTGTGGATCCTTCATCCAGTCGTCCCAGCGATCCCTGGTACCTTGACCCTTGATAGCGGGAAGAGGTTGATGCTCCATAGTTAAGGAACACATGTGGTCCCCTCGGCGGACGATGAAGGCGGGATCATCTTCGTCAATTACTCGGTGACCCCTGGTACCATCCGCCATTGAATCCTACAAGCTTAGCAAGGTAAGTCCCTATCCCTTTACCCATTAAAACCCAAATTCTCATCCAAGAAACCCATGGGATTGGACTCACATTCAAATGTAAAATCTAAAGTCCAACTCCATGTGTCACTTAGGATGTGTGTTGGGCCCTTTGGAAAAAGTAAGGCCCACCTTAAAGAAGGTTACAAGGCATGCCTTAGGCAAGAAAAAGTCCATCATCCAAGGACACATTTTGGACAACAAATGCACTCAAGTGCCATGAGATCAACAAAGGACGAGAATCCTACTTCACATGAGAAATCCCTCTTCAAAGTCCATATGTGGCCAAGGATTGATCCACTTTTATGCCAAGGCCATGGTTCTCACTTAAGATGTTTCCATCTTTTTTTTTTAACACATGGACATGGACAAGTGGGGGATAGAAAGGAAGTGGGCCCCCAAGAGCAACCCAAATGCCTCATCTCAATGGATTGGAGAGAGCACATAGCCCACTTTGAAGAATATGAGGACCCATTCATGGGTTAACCATGGGCAATTTTATGTGCCTCATCTTGATGAAAATTTTGACCATGAAAATGCAACAAGGAGGTCTACCCACAAACATATGAATCAAAGAAGCTAGGGGTAGAAAGTTGATGCACATAGCCCATATGAAGAATCAAAGTTGAAAATGCCCATGAAAAGGCAAGTTTGGGCAACTTATGTGCACCAACTTTTTCACCAAAAGGGAGACCATTTGAGCACAAAAGAGCATGGCTTGATGAGTCACCCAACCATCATAAAAATGGCTAAGAATGATATACATAGCCCACTTGAAGATCAAAATCCAAAATGCCCCAAAGCATGGGTCAAAATTGGGCAACTTATGGATATCATTCTTTCCCACAAATTTAAAGGAAAATCACCCATACATGAGAATGATGGGGGATGACCCACCAAGCCCCCAAAGAAAAGATCAAGGAACTATGGTTGTATGGATAGCTCACTTGAGGATCATCCATTTGATGTTGATAGCATTAAAGGGAAACTCTTGAGAATCACATTCCTACCACAAGGAAAACCATTTGAACTTAGTGAGATTGTGGGAACAACTCACTCATGGGACTTGTAGATGGTCAAGTAACTCAAGTCCTCCATCCATTAAAGAAAGAGCATGAAAAGAAAAAACCCACATGGACAAAGTGTAGTGGTGCACACATTGGTCCAAAGGAATCCAAATTTTAATAAGGACCCAAAAGCCCATCCACATATAGAGACTCCAAGGAGCCCACTACACCTTGTACAAGGATGTACATCATAATCAAGAAATGATGGAAGAGTTGGGCTACTTGTCCATATAGGCCCAACTAGGAAATCTAGCCCACTTGAGATCCAAATGAAGAATGGGCTAGTCATCTTGATCCATACATGTGTGAAAAAAGATGGGGTCACCTAAAGTGAGCCCCATGAGCCCAAAACTTGAGATGGGCCCTACCATGCCCATGGGCCCAAACCTTGAAAAGAAGATGGAAAAGAAAGGAAGAGCATTAAGGAAAAATGACAAGGGCAAGAAAGCATGAGGGAGCCCAAAATGAAGCATTGGGCCCATCAAATACACCAAGGGCCATGACTGCACTTTGAGCCCATTTGATACATATGAAAAAAGGCCCAACTCCCATGAAAAAGATAGAGTATTTTGCCATGAACACTTGGTGACATGGCAAAATCACCCTTTACATACACATGAGGGGAGTGTGAAAAGAAGAAAGAAAAAAAATGAAGTGGAGAGCTTGCAATGTCCCTCTCCATGCACCACCTTTGAAAAAGACTTGAGATCCAGAAAAAGGCCAAGAATGCTTGGGCCCACCTTCACACCTCTTGGAATAGCTACATGGAAAAAGAAAAGAGTCATGAGAAGAGACAATGAAGAAGGAAAAGGATAAGAAAAGAGAAAGGGAGTGGTCCATACCTTTACCACTCACCAAAGAGGGACCACCTTGCTGTCCCAAAACTTCTCTAAGACCCACTACTTGAAAAGAGCAAGGGACCACCAAAGAAGAGAGAGAAAACTTGAAAAAGAGAGAATATGAGAGAGAGAAGAGAGAGATTGCACGTTTGAGGGGGCAAGGGAGCCCCATGTTATATAGAAAAGGGGAGGGCACCCTTTTACCCAGCCCACTGAAGAGACCAGGGGTCAGAGACCATCCGGGCGGCCCATGGGAGGCCGTCCTAGCCCCTACCTACATGAAATGACCTCCCTCCCCCTCTCCTTGGGAAGAACTCCTCCTTGGGAAGGGTGGTTGCAAGTGAATCTTGTACCTTCATGTAAGAATGAAGTGATGGAAGAGAATGGTGAGAAAAAAGGAAGAAATCTCACCAAAATCTCATCTCATGAGAAATGAGGTGAGAAATTGGGTTGATGATGTGGAAAAGTTCCATAGAATTTTCAAAGAAAAGAAAGAAGAATTTGACTTGGTCAAACAATGATCTCAACCATCCAAAGGCATGACCAGATGATCCAAACCATTCCAAGAAGAATCCCAAGAATCTCCGCCCTTGATTACTGTTTACTTGTATAGATTTTGGTCCGAAGACCTTAAACTACGTCGGGATCAAGATCCCGAGGGATTGTCAATAAAACCGGCATCGGTCTTCTTCAAGATCTGGTGGCTCCGGACATTTTCTAAAATATATATATATATATATATATATATATATATATATATATATATATATATATATATATATATATATATATATATATATATACATTTCCAGCACTTGCATGTACATATTTTTGGTCTGAAGACCTTAAACTACGTCGGGATCAAGATCCCGAGGGACTTTCAATAAAAACTGGCATCTGTCTTGATTGCTCGAGTCAAGATCTGACAACACCGGACATTTTTCAAAAAATCAAAAAAATATATATATGCATTACCAGCACTCTCTTATACAGTTTTGGGTCCGAAGACCTTAAACTACGTCGGGATCAACATCCCGAGGGATTTTAATAAAAACCAGCATCGATCCCAGTCTTTAAGACCAACATCGGATGATCTGGATCATTTCGAAAAACAAAAAAATATATCACCAGCCCCTCTTTTAAAGTTTTTGGGTCCGAAGACCTTAAACTACGTCGGGATCAATATCCCGAGAGATTTTCAATAAAAGCCGGTATCGGTCTTGATCAAGATCCGCTGACACCGGACATTTTCCAAAAACAAAAAAAAAATGTGTTTGCCCCCTTTTGTACAGTTTTTGGTCCGAAGACCTTAAACTACGTCGGGAACAAAATCCCTGAGAGATTTCCAATAAAAACCAGTGTCAATCCTGACCGTTCAAAAATAGAGATTTTATGACCTGGAACAGTTTTCGAAAAATCACAAAAAAGAATGTATTTTCAGCATGTACATATTTATGGTCCGAAGACCTAAAACTACACTGGGATTAATTTCTCGGGGGACCTTTCTCGCTTTCAACTAAAAACCGACATCGGCCTCGACCGTTGAGATCAAGGTCTGATAACCCGGATCATTTCGAAAATACCAAAAAGATTTCAAGTTTTTCACAAAAACCAGCATCAATCTCGATCACCCGAGTTGAAATCTGGAACGTTTTCAAAAAAAAATAAAAAACAAAAAAATTGATTCATCAAGAATTTCAAATTGCACAAGTTCATCTCCAGTGGTCCGAAGACCTAAAACTACACTGGGATTAACTTCTCGGGGGCTTTCTTTCCTAACCTGTTCTAGACATGGCTGACACTTGATCGTACGGGTGTCTGGAATCTTCTAAACAGGTAAGGGCTGAGGCGGGCAGAACTCCGCAATCCTGTTCGTGTTGAACGCACCGTGATAGACAACCTTGATTTGGAAGTCGCTGTTGAAGCTGACGGATGTTCCCTGTTCCTAGAACTCATGAAGGGGATTAAGGCTGTTGGGAGGTGAAGCTCACCCTCACGGAATTGTGAGCAACGTAAGGCCCCAAACTGGATTGACTAAGGGAAATGTGAGGATGTGGCTCATTTTGTGGCCGAAGGAGTCCGTCGGACGATACGTGGTCTATGTGCATTGCACATGAGGAACAGGCAACTTTGTGGGTGTGTTGACTAAAAACCCTCAAAATCTCCTCATCCGAAGATGTAAAACTATGGCACTTAACTGTGTGAGACTCGTCTTGCTCGCTGATGTAAAATGGATCGGGTGCCTTACCAGCAGTAGAAGCTGGAAGTGGATGAAAATTCCATACTTTTCCCTGCATTTCAGAAAAATCACAAAATACAAAAACGTTGCAAAATCACCTCTTCAAAAATCACAAAAATATTTCCTTTGCTTTCAAAATGTTATAAAAAATCACAAAAATATTTCCCTTGCTTTCAAATCAAAATATTGTCAAAAATCACAAAAAAAAATTCTCTTGCTTTCAAAGAAAATATTTCGAAAATCACAAAAAAAAATATTTCCTGTGTTTTCAATAAACCGATCTCTATCCTGACCTCCCAGGTAAAGATTCGGACCCAAATATCTGCAAAAATCACAAAAAATTGTCAGTATCCCCAGCACTACACTTCAGGAGTCTTGAACTCCACTCTCTTCACAATTTGGGATGACGGATCCGATCACCCGCAAATTGGAATCTTGACCAAAAATGGCGACCAAACACCGTCTCAATCACATGTATGCCCAGAAGAACATCTTGAAGTCGGATAATATCCTCGTACATTCTCATTAGCAAAGAAACAGCATCTTGGGACGATGGACCTGATATTGACCAACCCGCTGTCCAAACCTCCATATCAAAAGGAAAATCCCCAGGGAAGCACAACCCTGCAAGCAATAAGCTCAAAGTTCTCTGCACCCACAGCAAAAGCAAAATCATCAAACGAGAAGAGAATGAGCCAAGCCATGCATTCATCATGCATCTCCATGCATCAGCATCCATCGCATCAATCATCATGTTTACCTGCTTTCAAAATAAAAGCCGGTTAGCCAAAGACCCCACAGGCATCCCTAGTGGAGGCACGTGCAAACCAGATTTCCATTTCAAAAAGATAAAAAATATTTCTATTTGCAAATAAAAACCCCACGGAGTATCACTCCCCAGAGTGGGTGCCTTTTCAAAAATCCAAAAATGTTTTCCAGTAGAGCGTTCTGCCTCCAAAACACCAGGAGATCTTCCATATCTCTGGGTAGGAGCCGACGCAAAAATCAAATAAGACCCAATGTCTCGCGGTTTCCCCGGAGATCATCGGATCCAATGCACTCAAAGTACGATTGAACTGAACTCCAGTGTCAGTGCGGTCATACCACATGCCAAGATATAAAAAAGATGAAAGCCAAAAGGCTCGGTCAGAGAAACCATTTGAACAGGTGGAAACGATGAATTGTAACCCAAGTATCAAAATCAGCAGATTGGGTGGAAAGAGTTCACCCGCACATACCTAGGCGTGGATGCCTGAAGTACCTTGACTGAGTCCAAGTCGGCGTAGTAGAATCCCGTAAGACTATCTGACGCAGGGCGTCTAACCACTTTGACAGTCAAGCGAAACAAGTACTCCTGGAGTGATCTGGGAAAACATCAAACATCACACAATCAGTCTCAGGGTCAGCAACCTCGTAAGACTGTCGACGCAGAGGCTCTGCTGTACCTTTCCGATGTTAGTACCGATCGGGAATGGAAGGGTTGCGATTGGGTACCCAGGTTGCAGCAAACTGCAGGGACAATCGCAACGTTTTCTCCAAACTCTCGCTGTATGTGCGAGTTATCAATTTCCAGACAATCAATTGACTCAGATACAAAGGATAACAAAGATTCCAGACCACAATCAAGGAAAGAATGAATTGCAAACCAAGCATCGAAACCAGCAGATCGGGTGGAAAAAGCCCACCCGCACATACCTAGGCGTGGATGCCTGAAGTACCTTGACTGAGTCCAGGTCGGCGTAGTAGAATCCCGTAAGACTATCTAACGCAGGGCGTCTAACCACTTTGACAGTCAAGCGAAACAAGTACTCCTGGAGTGATCTAGGAAAACATCAAACATCATACAATCAGTCTCAGGGTCAGCATCCTCGTAAGACTGTCGACGCAGAGGCTCTGCTGTACCTTTCCGATGTTAGTACCGATCGGGAATGGAAGGGTTGCGATTGGGTACCCAGGTTGCAGCGCATGCAGGGACAATCGCAACGTTTTCTCCAAACTCCCGTGGTATGTGCGAGTGATCGGTTTCCAAACGATCAACTGGCATAGATGCAAAAGCAAGCAAAGATTTCAGAACATGATCTATGAATGACCGGGTCAGAAGTGGGGTGTCCACTCGCTTTGGCATTCGGTTGCACGCAACCTCTGCCAAAGAGGGGCATCTGTAGACACCCCACCTTCGGCTACACTGTTGGTAGAGATAGCTAGTTGAATGGAGGACCATACCCCCAAACCCCAAGTCCAAACTCAGCCAAACTCACCCTTGTAAGCCCCATTCCATAGCCCAGTTCAAGCCTGAACCCAGGCAACCCAGTCCTAAACACTACCCTGAACAACCCCCCATAAAAAAGGCCAGTTAAAAAATCCTAAAAAAGTCAAACTCACTGAGTCAACCCGCTGAGTCAACCCGCTGAGTCAACCCGTTGAGTCAACCCGTCGAGTCAAAACACCGAGTCAACCCGTCGAGTCAACCCGTCTAGTCAAACCACCGAGTCGACCCGCTGAGTCAACTCACTGAGTCGACCAGCGAGTCCAACAGCAGCCCCGAGGGAGCGACCGTACTCGCTGGAAATCGAGGAGCGGCCGTACGGGCGGCCCATAGCAGGCCGCCCGGACAAAATTACGCAAACTGCCACTCCTCGCTGCTATAAATACCCCCCTCCCCTTCTCATTTCAACATCCCTTCAAGTCCAGCCAGTCCGGGTGCGGTCCGAGTCCTCATCCACCCCTTAGCCCATTTTTCCACCAAGGAGAGCCCGAGTGAGGAGAGTCTAGCCCTGGTCCAGCCCAGCCTGACCACTGGTCCAAGCCTCCCAAGCCATCCAAATCTTAATCCAGCCACTCGAAGCCAATCCTTGCGACACCTCCGTCCACCCAGCTACTCTTTTCCAGCATCATCTCATTTGCATCTAGCATAAGTGGAACATTTACTTTTCTTCCAACCCCCCTGCTTCACTGTAAACACTTTGATTATTCAAACACACCGCATGCATCTCGCATAAAGCACCTGTCAGTTCGAGCGTATGCTCTGGGCTTGCCCGTTGTTGGAACCTGCCCATCAGAAACTCTTACTGTTCAGACCTGTATTCACGTACATATCACTATAAGCACTTTGAATATTCAAGCACACAGCATGCATCATCTTGCATAAAGCACCTGTCAGTTCGAGCGTATGCTCTGGGCTTGCCCGTTGTTGGAACCTGCCCATCAGAAACTCTTACTGTTCAGACCCGCATTCATGCATCATGTCATCCATGAAAATATACGAGGATTAAACTAGACTTTCAAGTATCCGATCGATTCTGTGAAGTAGAGACCGTACTTCGGTACGGGCAGTGTGTGGGGTGCTTAACCTCTTCCCACCCTGTAACCGTGATCCCTTACCTTGAATCTCTGGCCGCAGATCAACAGGAGTCATTTTAGAGGAAGGAATCTTCGGATTCCCTTCTCTAACGTTTCTACAGGGTCTAGCCGACTGTAGATTCGAAGTAACTGGCTAGTGGCGACTCTGGTCTTATATAAACACACTTAAACATATCCAGCTTAACACGACTACCAAACAAAGCCCTCGAGAACGAGGCAAGCCAGTGGCACAAACGGCGATTTCGCACTCACGCATCCTCATCTCCTTTTCCGAAAGGAAAGGGGAAGGGAGAAGAACGTCGTGTGGGAGCGCGAAAAATCTGCGAGGGTCCACAGTAGGTCATCTAGGTCATCAATTATATGGAGCCTATCTTGATGTATGGGTTGGGTGCGTCATCCTTCTTCGCACCCCATCGTGTTGTCCATCTACCTCAAGACTATCCAATCACCTATGTTCCATTGTCGTGTTGTTTATCTGTCTTGCAGCCCATCCTACGTTAGTGTCTCGCATCTATGTTGTTCCTTTTATGAACCAATCGTTAATATATATCCCTACTGTGCTACCGCACTATGGGTCTCGGCATGATTTTGGGTATTCTACTCTTGCCGCTCAAGTAGGTTATACCTTTGATGTATCGATAGTGTATTCAATCATTTTCTTTCCGTTTGGGTTATCTGAATGTTGAAGGCTAATCCACACCGTTCAATTGTTGGACCATCTGTGTTGTTGTATACCATCCATTTAGGGTCTTATCTCTTTGTGTTTGCTTGTGTTATAAGTGAATTATCTTTTTATGATGTTTTTAGTATTTCTGTTGCCACATGTAGTGTTGTTTAGAATACTCATATGTGATCTATATACTATATGCTTCGACGACCACCATGCATGTGTAATGAGTATGCATCCTGAATCACCATTGTTAGTTGGGGACCACTAGGGCATAAACGCATTCATAAAGCATTCGAGATGTAATCACGCAAATGTAATTCACATGCTTTCTATAGCAAACAATAGGTATGGGACTATTCGAGGACAGGAGTCTATCATCCTGACTTACACTGTATGGTAGGAATAGCTTAGCATACCTTGTAGCCCTTGGTGCGAGATTCTCTGGCTAGCGACATCCGCACTATGACTCGATCATTCATATGTGTCCCCTCATCTTAACCATATCTCAAATAGGTTGGACTAGATTGCTTTATTACCATCGTGGTAGATTGACTACTTATTGGCACTCATACTGTATGCTTGGTTCATGCATTATGAATGCTTGGCTCATCTGATTGTCTTGTATCAACCGACCATAGCGACCGCGATTGTCGTGCAGTTCATTACCAGCCGACGGTGACATTGTATTTGAGACCCTATAGTTTTATGGTGCTCTTTGGAGACTTGCACAAGCATGTCGTCCCACGTTTATATGCATGGTTTCATTTCGCACCGTTTGCTTGTGCCGCATATAGCATGGTTACTACGTTGCAACCACAGCTCCATCGTGGTTTGCAGAACACCGAAAATGTGTGATCTTTAAACTGGATGCCAAAGATGTCCTTGGGTGAAAGTCCCTGATCCCGTTGGTACTAAGGTGGGTGCTCCATTCAAGGACCGGGTGGTTTAATCATACACCAGTATGCTGAATATCAAACGGTGGTGTTTTCCACTGCATGTGGTCAGTTTGGAAGGAGGTCTAACCTAACCTACCGGAAGAGTGTTGGCAAAGTGGGTTGAGTTTAACCAGCTGTGAGTGGGTCCGCTATTGCACCAGATAGGCTTTGGCATTCTACTGGTGAGTAGTGAGGTCTGTGAGACCCCAGTGATATTCTATTTCAGAGATGGTATTGGTATCACTGTATGGTATTAGACGGTCCTGACGTGGACGGGTGTGATGTGGGCGGGGCTGTAAGCCTGGGCGAGCTACCAGTTCTGAGTCCTGCATTGCTTAGGCGATCGCGTTATGACTGTTCGTATCTTGACCACTGTACCGAGAGGTGGTGATTTGCATACATGCATTGGATCATTGTATGTTACATTAGGCCCTGTATGCCATCGCATAGTATGAGTATATATCCTTGGTAGGCAGGTTACCTGTATTGCACGCTTGCATAGCCATGGTGGGCTAGTTAGCTGTATTGCATGCTTACATAGTCATGGTAGAATAGTTATTCACATTACATGATCGTGTAGCCTACTTAGGCTAAGTCTTGGTTTAAAGTTCTCATCATGCTTTACTGCTTACTCTGATATTTATCATGCTTGTCATACGCATTGCGCACGCACACGCGCACTCACAAAGCTTCGTTCGAAGCTTACGCGCGTTTGTTATGCTGCAGGTTATACCAGAGTGTATCAGCAACGTTGAGTTAGAGTTTGGAATGCAGTAGCAGGAGGTGCCGGATTGTGCACAGTTTTTATATTTACGCATTGTGTATTTACCTTTCAGTACTGTATGTAAACAAAATGACTTAGTGAAAATATTGTGTTTGTCTTTAATGGTACTCAAATGGTGATGGTTATGTTTAAAAAAATAAAATAAAATTCAGACCCTAAAATCCTCCTTGTGGTATCCCAGGATCGGAACCTGGCGTGTGGGGTTAGGATCCGAGATCAGGGTACTACGGAGGCTGCCACCTCTAAATTCGGCTTATGGCGAATGGACATCGAGAACTGAATTTGGGGCGTGACAGGAAGAGTCAAGCCTTTTCCAAAGGCTCCTGACCAGTTTTTGGTACCACTGAGAGCCAATGCGAGGAAAGAAATCAAATTTTATTCAGTGCCAAACGAACCTGTGCAGTCTAAGGACAAGGTCGAGAAATCATCCCGTTTACCTCAACCGATAGAAGAAGAAAGATACAGTGAAGCCAGTCGCAATATCATAAAGAACATGGGCGTTTATTATTCAGAATCAACTTTGAATAGAAGAATGTTAGTCCCATTCGAAGAAAACACTGAAGCTTACTAAGGCAGAGAAGGGCTAGGGGCAAAGATAAAGATTAGACATGTGAACATGGTACAATCAGTCCCATAGAAGAAATACAGTCGCAAGAGGTAGTCGATATCATCCAACCCAGTGCCACGCCTGCACAAATAGAAGATGGAGGACAGCCCATGATAAATGAGCTGGAAGAAATAAATTTGGGAACTCCGAAAGAACCTAGAAATACATACCTGAGCAGGAATGTCCCGGAAGAAGAGAGGGAGAAATATATTCAACTGTTGAGAGAGAACAAAGATATATTCGCCTGGACATACTCAGAAATGTCAGGGCTCAGTCCAACAATTGCGATGCACAAGCTGGGCATCATGAAAGGGAAAAAGACAGTCAAGTAACCTCAACGACTGATTCCATCCGAATATAGTGGCCAAGATTAAAGAAGAGGTTGAGAAGCTAATCCAGGCTGGGTTTATCCGAGAAGTCAAATACCCATGATGGATTTCAAATATTGTGTCGGTCAAGAAAAAGAGCGTTCAGATCCGAGTCTGCGTAGACTTTTGAAACCTCAACTAAACGTGCCCTAAAAATAATTTCCCACTACCTATCCTAGAATTACTGATTGACAGCACGACAGGATACGTAGTAATGTCCTTCATGGATGGTTACTCAGGGTACAATCGGATCCATATGGCTCCAGAAAATGAAGAATCGACAGCCTTCCATACGACAATGGGCATATACTGTTATCGAGTGATTCCATTTGGGTTGAAGAATGCAGGGGCAACATATCAGCACAAGATGCAAGTAATCTTCCAGGACATGATGCATAAGCACATCGAATACTACGTAGATGATCTGGTAGTGAGGTCTGTTCGCTTCCCCAAGTGTAGGGTTTTGATGTAGTAATAATTCGATAGAGACCGAGATCATTCTCAGGGACTTGCTAGGAATTCAGAAAATTACTTCTAATTCTCTATAATTGAGAGTTAATCAAACAGACTTCTAGAATTGAATGTAGATAGAATTCTTAAACTAAAAGTGAAAGTAATCAATATAAAAGAGCACTAGGGGTTCAAGGATCCACTTGTAGCAATCCTTGATGCATAATTTGTTGTAGTTTCCTAATTGCACAACTAGAATTGAAATCAAATCCCATCAAATCGGATGATAGAGCAGTTGTAACATACAATCCGTCATATGTGTGATTTATATATGTGATTCCCTCAATTCAAATTAGGACTTGAGCACACTCAATTGCATATGTCAATCCTAGTTCCAATAGATTACGATCACAATCATAATCATCATTAAACTCTGTCACAAAGCCTAATTAGATCATGACTTGAACTTCATTCAAATCACATACACAATCAACACGTAATTCAGAAATTAGAACAAAAAGATAGAACTTTGGTTGAAGTTCCCACATGAAAATCCAAATCTAGAGTGTATTGAATCCGATTCCTTGGAGCGTACAGGTCTAGAACTGTGCAAATCAATTAAGAACTAAGGCAATTCTTCCAAACATCCATGAGCCATCATAAGATTGAGAAAAACTACTTAGAACTTTACTCAAACTTCTAAAAACCATTATTCTTCAATAAATCCAACTTGAAACCAAAACAAATGAATTAAAGCATCTCAGATTCACTACAAGCTTCACCTCTTAGCCCTAGTTAAGAGGTTTAGCCAGTTCATGATCCAAGGGAGCATGAAAACAACTAAAAACATGAACTAGAAAACACAAACTAGAGGGAGTTGTGGAACTCCTGAATCTGACTTCCGCCGCCTCCCACCTCCGTAGATCTCTTCTAGGATCCCTTAGTTACAATCCCTAGGTCCCCTTGTATAGTGGAGAGGTCATACTGCCTCAAAATCTTTCAGATTTGCGTAGCACTTACGCACTTGCGCACAAAAATTAGAGCTTCAAGAGGAAGCTGCTGAAATCCCGTTGTAATATATTGGCCGACGGGTCTAGACCGGTCTGACTGGGCTGGCCGACCGATTGGACCCTTTGTGTGAGCAGTCCAGCGTGCAGGAATGGGGGGGGGCAGGCTCTGGCCGACAGGTCTAGACCGATCGTGGCCCTCTTGGCCGACCGGTTATGACCGGTCGGACTTTATTTCCTCAACTTTTCTTCTTTCTTTCTTCTCTCCTTCTTCTCTCTTTACTTTCTTCTTTCTTTGGCCCACCTTGGGTCTTCATCTCAGGCTCCTAAATGCAATCTTTTAGCTATCGATCAAGTGAACCTTTCTCTCATTCCTACAATCATAAAACCACGTATTAGACTAGTCTTAAAGCTTGAAAACCATGCATAGTTAGTGATAAAATGGGGTTAGAATATACACATTTAAGCACTTAACAAGGTCGACTGAGCATGAACAGCATAGAGAGCATCTACGGCAAGTGTTTCAAAAATTGAGAAAGAAAAGCCTCCGTATAAACCCGTTTGAAATGCGCGTTCGAGGTTTCCTCTAGTAAGTTCTTGGGGTTTGTCATCAGGCACTGAGGCATAAAAATCGACCCGACAAAGATTAAGGCAATCAGGGAGATGCCACCTCCTGAAGAATCTCAAAGAGCTGAAAAGCTTCCAAGGTCGGGTCGCTTACTTAAGAAGATTCATCTCGAATCTATCTGGTTATTGTCAGCCGTTCTCGTGCCTCAACAAGAAAGGAGTCTAGTTTGAGTGGGACGATGCTTATCAGAAAGCATTCGACTCTCTAAAACACCTACTTGAAAAATCTCCAATCCTTACAGCACCGATTAAAGGGGAGCCACTAATCCTCTACATCGCCATTGGCAAAAATTCACTGGGAGCTCTCTTAGCCCAGAAGAACGAAGAAGGAAAGGAAAGCACACTCTATTACTTTAACCGTACACTAGTGGGAGCCGAGTTTAATTAATCAGCGATCGAAAAAATCTATCTGGCATTGATCTTTGCTGTCAAGAAACTCAGACATTACTGTCTCTCTCACCAGATAACATTAATATTCAAAGCGGATTCCATCAAGTTTCTCATAAACAGACCCATATTGTCTGGGCAGTTGGCCAAGTGGGATCTTCTCTTATCAGAATTCGACGTGACATACATGCCGGCTCAAGTTATCAAAGAACAGGCAATTGCAGACTTCCTTGCTGCACATCCGGTACTAAGTGGTGAAGAAATAGAATATGACCTCCTAGACGATCAGGTTATGGCGATTAATGAAGCACGCCATTGGGAGATGTATTTCGATGGTGCAGCCAAAGCAATAGGGGTAGGGGCAGGGGCAGGGGCAGGAGTTATATTCATCAGTCCGCAAGGGGACTTGTTACCCTACTCATTCACGATAGTCCTAGCATGCACCAACAATGAAGCAGAGTACCAGGCTCTTATTATCGGGTTATAGTTGGCCCTAGAAATGCAGATCAAAGAAATACATATCTATAGAGATTCTAGGCTTGTTATCGGACAACTGACGACAGAATATGAGGTCCGCAAGCCCGAGTTATCACCCTATTGCTATCAAGCGCAGTCAACGTTTAATCAGTTTCGGAACAGCAGTATCTCACATATACCGAGACAGAAGAATGTACAAGCAGATGCACTCACTAGTTTAGCCGCTACTCTGGCTAACCCTGGGGGCAGCCTGCTTCAATTAACAATTGAAGAAAGGAGAATTCTGCCAATAACCACACTGCGCAGTGGAGAATTGAGTGCCAATCCCATTTGTTGCTTCGAGATTACAGAAGAAGATGATTGGAGAAGGTCATTCATCGATTATCTGAAGTACAGATTTTTGTCAGATGATCCTAAAATGAGCACACAAGTTAGAAAACGCGCCAATTCATTTATACTCCAGAATGACGTACTTTACAAACAGTCATACGAAGGGGTATTATTGCGATGTTTGAGCCGGGACGAAGCGCATGCTACATTGAAAGAAGCTCACAGAGGAGAATGTGGTGCTCACCAAGGAAGCAAGAATTTACATCACCTCGTGCGACACATGGGTTGCTATTGGCCCACAATGACGAAAGATGCGATAGAGTACGTCAAAAAATGTCATCAGTGCCAAATCCATGCGGATATCATACATTCACCACCAAAAGAATTGAATCAGTCAGTAATGTCCTTGCCTTCCGCAGCTTGAGGCATGGACGTGATCGGGCCGATTAGTCCACCATCCTCCCAGGAGCATCAATACATTCTTGTCGCAACTAATTATTTCTCCAAATGGGCCGAAATAGTGCCCTGAGAAATGTGAAAGCCAGACATGTCGAAGGTTTCATTCGTCACACCATATTATACCAACATGGTATCCCTGAGAGAATCACCACGGACAATGGAACGCCCTTCAAAAATGCTACTATCGATAAGCTATGCGCAAAGTTCAAGATCAAGCATTGCTATTCATCGCCTTATTATCCTCCTGCGAATGGAATGGCCGAGGCATTCAATAAGACTATCGTGAAGATTCTGAAAAAGACAGTGGCAGAGAATAAGAAGGATTGGGACAAACGATTAACTAAAGCACTATGGGTATATCGGACTACACACCGCACGGCTACTCGAGCTACACCCTACTCACTGGTGTACGGTATGGAAGCTGTAATCCTGATGGAAATAGAGGTTGAGTCATTACGGATCACACTTCAACACTCCCTGACAACCGAGCACAATGCCAAGATCAGAATGGCCAAACTTGATGCTTTAGATGAAAAGAGACTTGCTACTCAACAAAGGCTTGAAATGTATTAGAAGTAAATTTCAGCCGCGTACGATAAATGTGTCAGGGGCAGATCATTCAAGAAGGGTGATCTCATGCTAATGATACGGCGTTTAGCACCGGCCCAAGGACCGAAAAGCAAATTCGACCCGAAATGAGATCCCGTCTGCATCATAGATGAAGTATATTCTAACGGAGCTTACCAGGTGATAGATTGCAAGGGACAAGGCATCGGCTCCCTAGTGAATGGACGGTTTCTGAAGAGATATTACACTTAGCATTTGTTTATTGTCATAAATTATAAACACCCCACCAAAGGGAAAGTGTAATAAACAGAATATCAGGAGACACGAAATAATACGATAGTAAACGCTTACAATCCCAGGTACTAATAATTTATTTTTTATTTACACAGGTATCGAGAAGGTCATTAAGACCCAAGACATGTTAAGTATGCCACCTCGCATTCTCAAGGCTACCGAAAATTGGGATAGAAAGATAAGCCCTAAAACCAGGACACGGTCACATCCATTTTGCGCAAAGAGTAGGTCTTAGTCCTAACAGGAGGACATTTCTTTCAAAAGATCTAGTCTATTTCACACTCGAACTCGAAAATAGAGAAGAAATCAAGTATATCAAAAAACATAACAAAAGTCACATAAATAGTATACATATCACCATAATATTCTCATTACAGCATATTTTAAAAAGATTACAAATTGATACAGTTCAAGCATCCAAAGTTTTCAAACACTGTTCTAACAAGTTAATTGCAGATTCTCCAATCACCTTCTGCACTGTTTCAACCTCAGCCAAGACTTGGGCAGGGTCGGGAATGTTTTGGAGAGACTGCTTCAGCTCTGTAACCTGGGCCCTCACAGCATCACACTTCACTTCGTGTTGGTCGATGGATGACTGCAGACGAGCCTTCTGACCACTAAACTTCAAAATTTTGAGATGGACGACTGAACGTTCAGTTTGCAGCTTCTTGACATCCAGCGCCAGCAACCTGCTAATCTTTCCCTACTGTAGCCACGTCCGCCTGGTGTAATTCGAGTTTCAGAAGCAAGGACTGCAAATGACTGTGCTTTTCCTCAACAGAAGGGTCAATCCTCAGGTGCCTCGCCTCATTTACTCGAGCCATCCCTTCCTTGAACTGAGCTACGTGACTGACTATCAAAGAGACATCAATCCCGAGCCATGTAGCATTGAGTTCTAGTGCTTGCAATGCTTCGTCCAAGATAGACCATTCATCCCCATTCTTTAATGAGTCGGCGATATCAGACAGAAGGCTCTTCAAAAGATTCACTTTCTTCCTTGAAAAGCCTCAGAGAGATGAAATGAATACCTCAGGAAAAACCATAGGTGCCGGGACGCTGGCAGAAGCAGTCACTAAAAGAACAATGATAAACATCAATATAAGAAAGCCATAGAAGAAGGGAAGCAAACAAAATAGTAAAGACAGGTAGTATACCATCAGCTTCAGGAACATCGCTGACCGGTGCACTGGTTGAAGCAACAGGCATTAAAGATGTCAAGACACATTTAGTTACAGTTTCTGTTGCCGGTTCAAGCAAATCAGGAGAAGAAAGTATGACGATCTCAGGGGCCGTGGTGGCTTGACTTGATTCAACAGTAGGAGGTACTTCCGTGATAGGCTCGAGCACACTAGCAACATCAGAAACTGCAGCCTCCCGAGAAGATGGAGCAGCCTCCTCAACCCTAATATCTTCATTGCATGGAAGTGTCGAGGGAGGTACTACTCCTTCCGCAATAGTAAGAGGCCCTGTCTCAGGAATAAGGCTAGGGTTGGCTGCAGCATCAATCTCAGCAGGGTTGGAAAGGGGAAGATCTCCAGCTTGCACCCCACTATCAAGATCCATAGGGATGGGTTCTGCATCTGCTTCGGGAACAGATCTACCATATATCGGCTCATTGTCTTCACCCCCCTCTGTAAGGCGATTTCCACCCAGATTTGCTTGAGAGCTCATCTCCCCTTCCTCTCTTGCCTCACCTATATTATCAGTCGGAACGCTACCGAAAACTTTGGAGAGTCGACTTCGTACCTTTTCAGCCCTATACAGCTTCCACATGTCTTTTATCTTCTTTCCTCCATCTACAATGGGAAAGCGATGGGCGGTCTTCACTAGAGGCCCTAACCGCTCAGGAGATGGTTCTGAATCGCTATCTCCGAGAATAGAGCGTCTGGATAGACTCTCCCGACTTACCGGACTCTGGTCATAGCTTCCCCGACCACCAGTCGACGGAGTCCCTACTGCAACTCCACCACCCTCACCATCACCTTCTCCACCACCCTCGATATTGTTGCCACCTTCACCACCCTCAACATCGCCGCCACCTCCTCCGTCATTGCCATCACCAGCATCTTAATCATTGTCACCATCACTACCAGCATCGTCATCCTCATCATCACCCTCACCGCCGCCATCTTCATCATCATCACCAACATCATAACCCTCTCTCTGTCCCTCTACCATGAGACCAACAAGTGGGGAATCTTGATCCTCTCGCAGTGTGATCCTATGCCCATAAGCAACCCATCCTTCCAGTTTATGCTCAGGCTTTTCATGATCAATTATCACATTCAGACAAGTCAGAAATTTCTTCACACACGGAGTAGCTAGTTGATGAAGCTGGTCCGATACATAGCCTAGGCCGTCAGCAGGAGTAGGATCGATGATTGGAGGAGAGATGAAGACAAGATCAGCTACGTGCCGATTGTTTCGGATTAAGGAGTATTGGTGAGCCCACCACCTCATCCATCCATATGTGGCACCAAGAGTGTACTCTGTGCCAGGAACAATGAAGGAACAACCCGCTCTGGTAAGAAAAAGTTGCCGCCATATCCACTTCCAATGAATCGGTCTTGTGCCATAGGCTCAGCTGCTCTCGCGCCACTGGTTCAAGAGTTTCTGGCACCCCTTGGTCATAACCAAATTGGCGAGCGAATCTGTTCAGGTAGTACGGCTCTCTCTAGAATTCAACCCCCTCCTCAAAGGTAGTGAACTCGGGCGGATTGATATAAAAAATGAACGTTGATAGGAACCAAGGTTCTCATTGTCATCGAGCAATACTGAATCCTCACTGCTGGTCCCAGAGAAAAGGAAGAAGTCAACGTCATCATGACGAGCAATCTTTGCCTCGATAGTCGCCAGATTCCCACTGTTCATCTTCCGCCTCCGAAAGGCATGCAGCGGAACCGATCCTCTCTGGATAAAGCCCTTGAGTTTCATGCCATAAACCCACGGTAAGTAAACTCCAAGCCAACCTAAAATATAATGCCATCCACAGAAGGATGAGTTTATTCCGAAGGAAGCAGAACCCTTGTTACTGATAACACCGCCAAAGGCTCAGTAGATAGAGCATAAAACTGCCGGAGCCAGTGCATAACGATGCCCATTGGCCAAACTCCCCGCCACAGCAAAGCAAGAAACCCTTACGTTGTCCGCTTAGAGCTCGGTAAGGCTACACAACATAGCCAATACGCCAAGTACGGCTAGCTCACATGCAGGAGATAATTTGTTTGGCCTTGAAAATTTTGCCTTCATTTTGGCCTCCAAGATCAGCTTATCTTTAAGACCTTCATCATAGGGCACGTAATCCAAGCTGAGAAGAGAAAGAGAACCATCAGTAAAAAAGAAAAGACAGAATGAAATGAAGGTGCACAACTTAAGTCGAGAAACTCACTTAAGATCGTGACTGAAGTAAATCAGCCAATCTTTGAAGGGCACCTTATCTTTGGAACCCAAAAATTGTGGAAGCTCCGCAAATAGCTCGTAACAGGCTTCAGAATAGAAACCCTTGTCAACACCCTTCTTTTTCTTCTATAATTCACTATTGCTGGGAGTCCACTCATCATAAATTCTGTCGCGAATGGGGAGACCTTCAATCCGACACAGATCCCAGAGTGATATGCTCATCTCCCCATACGACAAATGAAAGGAGTTTGTGATGGAGCTCCAATGATTCAGAAATCCCTTGTAGACCCAGGGTTCCCGATAAAAATAACTTGATGTCGCTTGGATAGCCCTGAGGAGACCCACTTGTTTCAGAGTATCTTCATGCTGATCAATGATTTGGTTGTCCCAAGCCTCATAGCCAAGGTGAGGACTCAAATGTCCTCGGGTCCGGAATCCACCCGCTAGGCCAAATCTCTACGTCAGTTAGAGGACAAAATCTCTTACGCAAAGTCTCGAAGTAGTGAGTTGGGAACGATTGATGTGGGTCGTGGTTCGGCTCTAGAAATATCACATCCTTCTCACGAAGAACAAACTGAAGTGTACCATTCTTGGATACTGCACAGTTGAGAAAAGTATCGGGGATGGAAGTCCAAGAGGCGACGCTGTGAAAAGAGTTGGCACGGCACACATCGGAAGGCTCAATGCTTGGAAGAGAGCGATATCGTTGGAAACTCTTCGGGAATCGGATATATTGCTTCATGTAGGGATTGCGGATTATAAGAGACGATATCGCCATCTTGACAAAAGACCAGACAACCTTCATCTTATCAACCTTCGATTTGGCTTGCTTCTCCAAGTATACTTGTTTGGCACTCTTGTCAGTCGTCTTCGGGCGACCGCGCTTGACAGACTGCACCGGAGCAACAGGACTTGCCTCTCCTTCTTCGGACCCCACGACTGTGTCCGTGCAGAAACCTCATATGGGAGCATACCAAGTGTCCCATTCCTCTTGTGTACCCTCATCCGGAGGGGTTGGCAAAACTTTATCGCAGAGGATCCTCCACTGAATCTCCTTCGATAACGACAGTATACGCTCATAGAAGTTGAATTTCTCGGGCAAATGAAACCGTTGGGGATTCTGATCGGATGGCTATGACACCTTCCTGGGCGAAGTTCTCTTGCGCTTACACGTAGTTGCCTTGGAACCTGAGGGACCAGCCTTTGAAGGGCCAGTGTTGGAAGAACCGCCAGCTATGAAGATCTGCATAAACACGGCAAAACGTCAGATGGAGTACAAGTACCAGAATAGAATACACCCAGGTATGCATACAACTCTAAATAACTTAGGTTAAAAGAAACATCATATCCAGTTCAACGTGATCCAAGAGTTTCAAGCATATCAGATCCAACATCTCTCCAAGACTACAAACATCCATGCATAATAGTTCAAAAGGGAAAGGTTGGACCCCGTATGCCTCGAAATTACAACCCGAATATCATGGGTAATGACCGGTTGAACTAGAATACGAGCATGACAATCCAAGTCATACATTAAAGGTCTGAGCACACTGCAAAACTTGTGATTTCACTTGGACTGAACAAGCATGCTAGACTCTAGCTGGCATACCAATTAAAGTGAACTAAACCTTAGGATTTATCAAAGTCCAGAATTCTTATACACTAAGGCCCAGCACATCAATCAAAATAGCAATATCATCAAGCCCAAATATAGTACAAGAAAAACTATATGCGCAAGATCCAGCGCATCGAAGAAATGAGAATTTGCAAGTCCGGGAACCATGATGTGTTGGCCCCAGCACATATAATAAATCCACAAAATTTATATGCGCTGGATTCAGCGTGTCCTATAAATCAGCCCAATTTAACAAAGTTCTAAAACATAACGCACTAGCCTTGGCGCATCCCATTAATATGCCAATTACACCAATAAATGGGTTATCAGACATGCGAGTGCGTGCTGGAGCCAGCGCGTCAGCGCGTGTGCAAATCTCACAAGTCTGAATCTTAGTACGTGCTGGCCTCAGCGCGTCTAATAAATGGGCAAAATTCCCAAGTCCCAAACCTCTAAACACGCGAATATACGCTGGAGTTAGCGCGTCAATCAAATGGGTGAGGTTTATCGAAGTTTAGAAATCCTTACGGGCTGACCCCCGTGCGTCAATAAATCCGACAGTTTTGTCAAACTTGGAAATTACCCAATGCGCTGAGGGTAGCGCATCCATTTAACATGCGCGCACAACCATAGCGCGTTCAGAACATTCAAGTCCAATTCAAGGACGCGTTGGATGTAGCGCATCGGAAAAATGCCAACCTTAGAATTTTTCAACGCGCGTGCCAATAATCCTATGCGCTGGCAATATTTTTTAACACGTTGGCGAATAAAATGACGCACTGAGGGGAGCTGTCTGGCGCAGAAATGAAAGTGAAATGACGAAAATGACTAGGATTCTTCTATTTATAGTGGGACACGAAAAATCCGATGCGCTGCAATAGACGACCGCGCATCCATCCCAACACATCGGAGGGGCATCTGTTGGGGTCCCAAAAGTTAGGATCTTTAAAACAGTGGTTATAAGTGTACAATCCATCACATCACTGGATTTAGGGGCAGTGCATCAGCAAATTCAACAGAAATCTCAACGCACATCAGACTTTACCAAAAATAGGAAAATTGACCCAAGGGTGGGCCCCACCATCCTTCATGATCAAAACCCTCCAAATCTAGGCAATAAGTCCAATAATGAATAAATATAGCCAGTGCATCAATATTCACCACAAAGCGGACCCCATAAACCATTATTTTCGAAGAAATCATAAATAAACCAAAATAGAAGTCCGTCAGCGCATCACCAAATTCATGGTCAGTGCATCATGAAATTTAGTCATTTTAAAAATGAATTTCATGGCGCACTAACCCTCAGCGCATCAATAAATTCAGTCAGCGCATCGAGAAATTCAGACAGTTTTCAAAACTGAATTTCAGGACGCACTGACGTCCTAGTGCATCCAAAAATTCAGGAATTTTAGTAAATTTCAGGACGCACTAACAGCCAGTGCGTCCCAAAAATCAGTACTTAAACCAATGCATTTTATGACGCACCGACTTATTTTCTCGACGCGCCGACCGATTTTCTCGACGCGTTACATGTGGCAGCCTCCTATTGGCCGACTCCCGGTATTTTCAGGTATAAATACCCCTCCGTTAATGTTTATTTGGAATGATCCAGAGAGAGAGAAAGCTTTATCTGTTGAGTATTCGAGAGACCGCAGGAATCCCTTTTCTGACCACCGAAAACCTTTTTCGATCACCGAAATTCCCTTCTGACTAACGGAACCCTCCATCAAAAATCCCGCTTCTGACCACAACAGGTCCGGCAATAAAATAACTTCAAATTACGCAAGTATAGCAGCGCATCAGGAAAGTCAATTATTTTCAAAACAAATTTATTTTTCGACTGCACTGACCCCAGCGCATCAGAAAAATCACCCTCAGCGGATCCGAAAAATACCTCAGTGCATCAGGAAAATCAATATTTCAATATGAGTCATTTTTTGACGCACTGGCCCCAACACATCAGAAAATATAGCCCGACACATCATGAAAAATCACACATCTTAACAAAGTCATTTTTAGACGTGTTGGCCCCAACGCATCAAAAAATCAGGCCAGCGGATCACAAAAATCAGCACTCTGAACATCGATTTCATCCTCCCCAAATCTTCATTTTGTGATGTTTTCGAGGTCCGTTTGGGCCTATTTTAGGTATTTCAAACATTTCGGACGCAATGGAGCAATCAAACAAATCATCCGGGCCACACAATGAGTAGAATGCAAGCCTTCAAAGTCCGATCATATCCAATACGATGAATGAAGTAATTTCTCAGAAAGAAGTCGCCGGAGCCCAAAATCATACCAATCTATCATTCTCACATGTACTATCATAATGTGACCCAGATTCAGGTTTGGACTACGCAAACGGGACTATGGTTAACACAATAAACCATATCAAGAGAGTTCTAAACTATTACACGGAATTTGTTAAAGACTGACACTTCAAGAACAGTTGATGCCTTACCCATTCAAACGGTGTCTGCTAGTTGAGCTGCTCAGGTACCTAAAACTGCAGATCGGTCTTCCTGTGGTCACCCGTCACAAATGACGGGCGTAAGCCCAGAGTCGCACCCCTCAGTTAAAAAACCCTGACAGTCTTAGCCTGGATCTTCGGTCAAAACATGGGACATAGACATCTGACTTGTACAAAGATGAATCAATCCATAACAAAACACAACAAATACAGGTCTCTTCGACCATACAAATACAGGTCTCTTCGACCACACAAAATACAAGTCTATACGACCACGAACTCTAAGACCATAGTCCCCGCTGACTAGTCTTCTGCCTTTTAATCAAGGGTCATCGATCATTCGATGTAATTAAGGGCTCGTACCAGATCATGGCCTAGAATGTAAAAGATCTCAAAATCTCTGGAATAAAATTCGCCTTGCGATATCTCTTATCTTATGTACTTTTATGATTGTCTACGAATGTTTCTATTATTCAGAACCCCAGAATAACAAAACATCAGAAAACTGCATTTGAGCATTTTCTAGTTCTAACAGCCTTGAAGATCAAAGGAATAAAGGACAAGAGGTGGAAGGAAGACGCGACAAGACAAAGGAAGAAAAGATGTGAAAAAACACATTTCGGAGCCTGACCGGCCAGCCAGCCGCTACCACCAACCGGCTGGCCAAACAGCCCAGAAATAACAAAATTTCTATCCAAAAATTGTGAGGGTTGACCCCTTGACCGGCCGATCGGATGGACTGGCCGGCCGGCTTGCTGGTGGGTCAGCCTATGTAAAAATCACTTCAGATTTTTTAGTATTTGTAGGCACTTTCTCCGGCTGGCTGGACAGGGGGTCCGGCCGGCCAGCTAATGTCCAGATTGCACAAGGACTCTTCCAAATCAGGATTTTGCTGCGCAAATGCGGTACTACTTCACAATTTCTCAAATCAAAGCTATGAAAGAACTCTTTCACTCTCTTCCTAGGGCTTGCTAGGATGTGAGGAACATCAAGGAGGCTCAGGAGACGGATTCTCAAGTTTTCCTAGTTTTTCTTCTAGTTTTAGTTATTTTTATGGTTTTTTAAGCTTATAGTTCAAGGATGTTAGAGATGAACTAAAACCTCTTAGCTAGGGCTAAGAGGTGAAGCTTTTGATTTATTTTTTATGGATTGATGCAACCTAAGTTTTCTTTTCATGTTTTAATTGAAGAATTTAGTTTAATTTAAGTTTGAATAAAGTACTAGTTCAGATTTTTCTTTGATCTCTTGATGACTCGGGGCTCATGTGCTTCTTAGTGAATCTAAACCTAGTAGCTTATCTTTTGGCATTGTTTATGCTTATGTAGTTCATTGATCTATCATCTACTACGGGCATGGTAGACCCTTTGATTGCCTTGTTTACAATGGCACGATCTTCATGTGGGAACTCATTCAAACTAAAGTTCTATTCCTTTGTTATGATCTAATATAGATGTTTATTGATTGATTTTGATTTAATTGAAGTTTGAATCATGAGTTGTAATCAAGTCTAGTGACAGGATTTGATGAAAGCTATGATTGTGATCTTAATGTATTGGAACTAGGATTGACCTATACAATTGAGTGTGCTCAAGTCCTAACTTGAATTGTGGGAATCGAATCAATGAATAAGCAACTATTTTAGACAAGTGTTGATTGAACCGCTCTATATTTCGATCGAATAGAGATATCAATTTGATTCTGATTGTGTTGTGAGAGACCTAGTTGTGTTGATGCATTGAAAACTATCAAAAGTAGATCCTTGGCCCTCTATTGCCTTTTTAGATTGTTATTACCTCTCATAATCACTATTTTACTTCAAATCACTATTTTCCAGCTTTAGTTCTTAATAGGATCTCAATTATAGGTTATTTAAGATAAATTCTGAGAGTACTCACATATAAATCTCTGTGGGATGATACTCGATCTTTTCGAATTATTACTACATCGCAACCCTACATTTGGGGAGCGAACAACATTACAACACAAGGACCCACGTGATTGACAAATAAGGTACACTAGTATGCCATAGAAAAGTGCACTAACAACCTCATGCTCTAAGGGAGACGTAATTGCATTCTGGGGCATCATAGGAGAGTTTATAGCCCCCTCCTCGTAAAAGTCAATGGGCCTTTACTAGTTGTATCCTGCGTGAAGGCTCTAGGATCGAAAACTGAGAATGCACAAGATAAAAAATGAGAGGTATGCCACATAATAGGGGGCTAGTCTTAAGCATAAACTGACCCCTCTGAGGGTGACTATAGACACTACATCTAGAATAAGAAAGGCTCGATTGGTTACACAAGGGTACACTAAAATTGAAGGCATAGATTATGATGAAACCTTTGCACCAGTTGCTCGCCTTAAATCCATAAGACTATTCATATCCATCGCTTATTTTAAACATTTTAAAATTTATCAAATGGATGTGAAAAGTACTTTTCTTAATGGTCATTTACATGAGGAAGTATATGCAGAATAACCCAAAGGATTTGAAGATCCAAAACTTCCAAATCAGGTATTTCGACTTAAGAAAGCTCTTTATAGTCTAAAACAAGCACCAAGAGCATGGTATGATAAATTGAACCAATTTCTGATTAACCATGATTTTCAAATGGGTAGTGTTGACAAAACCTTATTTGTTAAACATTCAAACAATGATATTTTGATTATACAGATATATGTAGATGATATTATATATGGATCAACTTTTACTAATCTATCTTTTAAGGTTGCAGAACTGATAAAGTCTGAATTTGAAATGGGTATGGTTGGTGAACTAACCTACTTTCTTAGATTTCAAGTCAGACAGCTGAAAAAAAGTATCTTTCTATCTCAAACTAAGTATGCTCAAAACTTAGTTAAGAAATTTGGTTTAGATAATAGTAGAAATTATGATTCTCCAATGAATACTACACTATGATTATCAAAAGATAAACTTGGTAAGAGTGTAGATTCTCATTTATATAGAAGTATGATTGGTAGCTTACTATACTTAACTGATAGTAGACCTAATATTGCATTCAGTGTATGTGTGTGTGCTAAATATCAATCTGATCCTAAAGAATCACATTTAACTGCTGTGAAATGCATACTTCGATATGTAGCTAATTCAACTAATCTTAAACTATGGTATCCATGTGATACTTCATCTCAATTAGCAGGATATTCTGATGCTGATTGGGCTGGTAATGTTGATGATAGGAAATCAACAAGTGGTGCATATTTTTATATTGGTAATTGTCTTATCTCGTGGATGAGTAAAAAGCAAAACTCAGTTTCTTTATCAACTGCAAAAGCTGAATATATCGTTGTAAGAAGTACATGTACACAGCTTATGTGGATGAAAAAGAATGTTAGCTGATTATGGGATAATATAGGATATTATGTACCTGTATTGGAATAACACCAGTGCAATTAATATATCCAAAAATCACATTCAACATTCTCGGACAAAGTACATTGACATTTGATATCATTATATCCGAGAATTGGTTGAAGAAAAGTCAGTTATAATGGAATATATTCAAACTGAAAATCAATTAGCAGACATTCTTAATAAGCCACTTGATAATACAAGATGTTAAAATTAAGAAATGATATTGGTTTGTATTCTATGTAATTGTTTTGTTCCATATCATTTCACGCATTGCATTTAAAAAAAAAAAAAAAGGAAAGAAAAAGTTTTCATCTGGGTCAGAATGATTATCTTTTTATATTTATGGTTTGTAATGAATGTTTATGAGTACTTCTCTAGTAGACTTAGTATATTAGACTATGGTTCAGTATACTACTATATTTTTAATATTATGGTCTCATTATATTTGCACTTCTTCCTTTGTCAAATTATGACAAAAAGGAGGGGAGATGTTATGCTGAATTCATGTGTTTGTTGTAGTGTGCAAAATTTTCTTTCTAAGCATATGTGCAGGGGGAAGCAACATACTTCCAGGGGGAACATATAAGACAAGTTCATTTTCAATAATGTCTATTGAAAAATTCCTTTTATGAATGTTGAGAGTCACTTATAATGTAATATGTTGTGTTTTGTCATGAAATTGACAAATGGGGAGATTGTAAGTGCTAAGTACAAAATGTGAGTACTAAGCACAGTATAGTTGTCAAATTTTGTAAACAATAGTATAGTGCATGAGGTTGTGTGACAAGCCAAGTTCTTTGAGAAGACAAGAGTCAACCTCAACAAACATTTCAAGATCAAGACTATCGAATCTACAACAAAAGTTGTGGCAAAGGTTCAAAGATAAACCATATATGCCAAAGGTAATATTGACCATAGGGATGACATTAGGTTAGGTGATTTTATATGACTTTTAAGTTAATCACTCTGATTTCTTTTACAGTCATATTTCAAGAAAATTCGGCTAGCCTTATCTTATATTCGGTCAGCCCAAGAATCTTCGGCCAGCCTGGGAACTTCGATCAAGTTTCCAGCAAGAGAAATTACAAAATTCAGAAGATGTTCGGTTAGCCCGGCCCTGTGTACATCCAGCCGAACAGGCTTCGGTCAGCCCAAGAACTTTCAGTCAAGTTTTCAAATTCAAAACTGTTTTCTAAACCGGGAACTCGAGTCAGCCCGACCCTGTCTCGGGTCAACCGAAGTTCACTCGGGTCAGCCAAACCGACACTTAAGTCAGCCGAAGTTTGAACAAATTCTTATCCCGCGAAACCTGATAGCTATTGGGATAAAACGATTGAAACTTAAGTCAGCCGAAGACATAACTTTTTTGCTATAAATAGGGCTTTTTTCTCTCTATTTTTTCATCAAGAAAAAGTACGAAAATACTTTATCTCTCTGGTGAAAAATCCCTCCATTATAATCTAGCTATCTGATCTTAATTTCTAGTTTATTTTATAACTATCTCAATTCTCTTCTCATTTAATTTGATTGAGTAAAGAGAAGATCATTATCATACTAGAGATAAGAGAACTAAAATTGCAACTTTTCGGAAAACTCTTTTTAAAAATTTATAGATCCATCTTGTTCGAGCTATATTGGTTTATCTTGTTCAAAGATCGGATCGCTGCACCATTGAAGCTTCATTTCTACTAAGCTTCATCATCTTCTATAAGAAGAATGGTAATATATTTTCATACTTTGCGTTTTGTTTGAGATAGCCCGTGAAAATCTCAAATCAGGTTATTAATGATTAGCTTGTGAAAATCACTTAAGGTTAGTAATTAACCTATGAAAATCACTTAAGGTTTTGTTGTGATAAGCCTTAATCCAGCTCCAATGATCAATCACCTTACTTGTGATGCCTAAGGTGATAGGAGGTGGTGGTGAATTCTCTACAACTAGTAGGAGTTAGTTGCCTAGAGGAATTCCACCTAATTGGATCTGTAGAGAGATTTAGACAAAGGATCTACCTATAGTCAATGTGTCTAAACATCTAGAGATCAAGAGAGAGCAAGTCCATCTTCAATTGAGCTTTTAAATGCTCTATGTTATGATCAAACACAAGGAAGATGGCTTGGTATGGTTAGGGTTAGAGCTAAATAGTATGGGCAATGTGGGTGGCTTCTAATGCACTAAATCTTCTCTGTTAAGACCCAAAACTAAGTCAAGCCTTTATATAAAGAAAGCTTTAACAAATATAAAATGGCTGGCAATGGCTAGCTATTGATCAATCTGAGGGGTCTAAGACCGGTCGGTCGTTGAGGGTTGGCCGGTCTGAAAATGGGCTTGAGAATGATGAATCTTGATGTCCTATTTTTTCCCTCTACCGACCAGTCGGTCAAACAGTCAGACTGTTCGGGTGACTGGTTTATAATTGGCCAGGGGACCAGTTTGTTTACTGTCCCATTCTGGCCTTCTGATGATCGGTCAGCCATGGGCTCAGACCGGTCGGCAAGAATGATTTCTACTGTTTTGAGTTGTGTTTTACAGCAGCTCATGCAACATCTATGGCCAAACTTTTGGTGATCTTTTGGGACACCTAAGGTCAATGACCCAGATACTACATTTCGCCGTCACGAGGACTACAAGCCCACTACTACCCTGCACTCCCTCCCCTTAGGAGGTGGGGCCAAAGGGATCAGTAGGTGGGCCCACATCGTTGTGCCCAAATGTCATGATAAATGTAGAACCGAACTCCGAGTCGGTGTCAGATGTGATTTCTATTAGTTCATCCCCGGTGCATTGCAACTCTTTAGGTTCATTCAGCTCCCGACTTGTGGTCCAATCAATCAGGGGCAATTCCTGCCCCTTATCTAATTCCTCTTTATCGAACAACTCATTTAGGCTCATTCTGCCCATTTGATCTTTTGAGGTGCAATCATGCCTGTCATCGGGATAGATAATCCTTACATTGATTAGTCGAATTGGTGTGCAGATGGAAGCGTTACCCTTCTCATGGTGGCCTCATCCTCTTCCGGTACCTTTAAGCCTTGGTTTCTTAACCAGGGTAGGTCGATATCCCGATCTTCTCCTATTAACATTTTCTTGAACCTCCATCATTCGGGTCGTGCCTTGATATTTCAGCTGGTAGTAGAAGATTTGGTGCTCGGCAAGAAGGAAGACGTAGTTTGATCCAATCTGACATGCATGAGGGAAGTAATTCGCAGTCTCTACCTCGATATTATGGTATGGGACATCCTCATCGAAGCTTTGTACGTCTATGGCTAAGATGATAGGCTCCTACGAGTTTACTGCTTCTACCTAGACAAATTGTTCAAGATCGGTCAGAATGGTGATCACCTTGCCTCTTAAGAAGTACTTAGCCTTTTGGTGAAGGATTGAAGCAGTGGCCCTGATTCTGTGTGGCCAAGATCGATTAGGAAGAAGACGAAAGGAAGTTGAGGCGTCTAAGACATGAAAAGTGTTGGCTGATATTTTTGGATTGATCTGAATCTCGACATCAATCTCCCCCTCAACTTGTCTTCGAAATATTCTCAAAGTCAATCGATTTCAGATGTTTGTTGAAGGGGTGGTCGTGCCCCTTGCGTGATACGTCTACCCTCTTCTTCATAATGGTCAATCTCCACAACATTCATGGAATCCATGACAAGGGAGCCTAGTTGAGGGAGAGTTGTTGGAGGGATGAATGAAAGATATGTTCCCATTGCAGGATGCAGTCGGTTGTTAAGATGCGGGGGAACTGCAAGCAGGACTTGATGGGATAGCAATTGTGGCAAGTGTTGCAATGGCTCTGGGTGGAATTAAAATGTGCTCCCATTAGGGGGAGTTTGCTGGAGCTAGCTAGCTAAACGTTGGCTGAAATGTGACTGTTGAGGCACTGACTAGCTCCCGTTAGGGGGAGTTTGTTGGAATGACTGGAAGGTGTCGATTGCAGCACTGATTATCTCCCGTTAAGGGGAGGAAATGCTTGAACTTGCTGTGTTGTGACTGTGGGATACTGAAAGTACACCCGGTTCCCTTCATAGGGGACGGGTTAGAGCTGGTTGGTGATCAAGTTGGTGGACTCATTTAGGGTGTTGAGTGATTGTGCATTGTCATTGACGGGGGTGGTCCTCCCTTAGAGGAGGCTTGCGAGCATGTCTTTGATTCGACTCATGTCTTGGGCTAGCTCGGTCAAAGATGGCATGACCTTAGATTTTGCAATTGATTGCCTTGGTGAGATAGGCTGGGTTGACGGGTTATCTTCCTTGAAATTATGTCGAGTAGTCTAACACAACACTAACGTATATGCGTGCGGAAGCTTAGAGAGAAAGTAGAATTATAGCTAAGTCCTGGGGGGGTGATTAGGACCTTTTGAAATTCTTTTCGCCTACTTAAAGTTTAACAATTTAAACTAAGCAAGAATACTTCGGCTTTCAAGCCTAAGTGGGTCTAATCAATAAACTAGCATATGAATAAAATAATTAACATCCTAGTCTAAGCATGCATAGGTTAACGTATGATTAAACTAATCAAGCATCTAATTTATACAACCTAAGTAGACTATATGAGAGTGGATCATATAAGCTTAAGTCTACTCAAGGAGTGAAAGTACATCATGTGTGTGTGGATGTGCCTGTGAAGTGCCTAGCATACATTCCAATTAAGCATTTATAATTAAATAATTAAGCACAATGTATAATAAGAAATGTGCTCAAATACAATCACAAACACAACGATGTATAATAGTTCGACTTCGGGTCTACTCCACTCCCGGTTCAAGTACTCAACCCCTTTGAGCACAACGACATTCACTAGGGAGTTTAAATCAGGTTCCTCCCAACCAAGGTGTTTTAACTCGGATCCACCCAACCGGAAAGTTTAAGCTCTACAACCAAGCCAAGGTCCTACAACTGAAACTCAATTTAGTCTTACTCAAGCAAAGGTCCTACAACCGAACCTAAATTTAAACTCCACTCATGAGTCAAGGTCCTATAACTAAACCTTAATGGTTTTAGGCTCTACCACCGAGCTAAGGTCCTACAACCGAACCTAGCATTTACTCCCGCCGGAGGCTCCCCACTTGGAGACTCAATTCGACTCTACAACCGGGTCTAGGTCTTACAATCGAACCTATTGATTTTGAAGACAAACTCTACACTCAATTCCCATAGGTAAAAGAGTGGAATCAAACTCTTATTATTGACAACTTACTTATCGAATTGAGCCCCTTTGTTGCGCCGCTTCGGGTTACTTGATCTCCGCTCTCCCGTGCTTCAATCAACTACCCTTGTGCTCCCCCGATCTTTGATACCGTTGTGTCGTTAATGCTTCAACTCCAAGATCAGCTACCTTACTTATGATGCTCCGATGGAGATGCCCAAGGTGCTAGGAGGTAGGTTTGAGATCTCTACAACTAATGGGAATGGGTTGCCTAGAGACTCTCACCTACAAGGATCTCATCATAGAGTATTGGATAGGAATATCACTATCAAGAACAATCCAATATCTAGATCAAAAGAGGGACAAGTGCATCTTCATCATGAGCTTTGAATACTTCATGCTTGTGATGAATCACAAGGAAGATCACTTGTTAGGATTAGGAATAGAGCTCCTAATGATCTTCAACAATGGTGACTTCTATCTCCTCAAAATCCCTCTCTTAAGCTCAAAAATGAATCCCCCTCCTTCTATAAGTTTTCTTCCAATGGTAAAAAATGGGCAGATTCGCGTATCTCTAATTAATCGAAAAAATGTCCGATTGATCAATGGTCACTTCTGATTAATCGGAGACATGTCGATTGATCGAAAATCTGTCCAAAGAGTTCTCTGGAACAAATTCTGAATGATCAGAATAAGGTCTGATTGATTGGAAGGACCTCATCTAATTGATCAGAGACACCGTCCGATTGATCGAAAATTTATCTAGTGAATTTTTCAAATCCTCTGGAACAAATTTTGATTAATCGGGACCTATGTCCGATGGATCGGAGTCCTATCAGAACCACTGTCCGATTGATCAGAGATCAATCGAAAACTACTATTTGGGCTGTTTTATTTATAGCAACTTCTAACTCTTTTATTAGTCTAACTTATCATGTTTTTCAAGGTGTTCTAAAACTAATGATGATGACTAAGGGTATTCCTAAATAGTCCAAGTCATCTAAGAGGTTTTGGGTGTTTTGGTTCAAAGCGTTAGGGTCACCAAGGCATCTCATTTACCTATTCTTCTTCATTGATGCTTCTTGTCCACTTAATTATTCGATCTTCAGCTTGCCAGGCTCAACCGACATTACAAGACATGGACTCACGTGATTAACAAATAAGGTGCACTAGTATGCCACAGAAAAGTGCACTAACATTCCTGAGCTGACATGGCTTCTTGTGCATGGGTTCAAACGATGCTTTGACGTAATTTGATCATACGATGGATTCGTGACCGAGGTTTTAGTTCAATGGATGCTGATCAATTCACGGTCCACCCACTTGGTCTGTTATGATTTTTTTATTTTTTATATTTTTATATTTTTTAGACATGTAGAATTTACAGAATGCAGCGTATATGAAAGTAAAAGGAACCAATGGAAACTAAAATGCAAGATGCTCCTAGAAAAGTGAAGGGGACCAGTATAAACTGAAATGCAAGATGCTAGCAGGAAAGTAAATGGGACCAGTATGCATTGAAATGCAGGATGCTCATATGAAAGTAAAGGGGACCAGTATATACTGTAATGCAGGATGATCGCAGGAAAGTAAAGGGGACCAGTATACACTGGAATGTAAGATGCTCGCAGGAAACTAAATAAGACATGTATGTACTGGAATGCAAGATGCTAGCAGGAAAGTAAAGAAACCAGTGGATACTGGAATGGTTAGCTGGTTAACAGGTTAGTAATGTTAGTTCTAAGAATCCCCAAAAAATTGTAAAGCCCCTCATTTCGAGTCGGGCCTTGGCTAGTGGCTACCTAATCCCCAGTGGAGTCATCATTCTGTGGATGTCGTCCCGCGCTCACGAGCGTATGGGCCCACTATCTTCTTTTTATTTTCTTTTCTTTTGATCTGTATTTGAAGTGGGGCACACAGTTGCAATGATTTGTTCACTTGGATTTGATTTTCCTTGGTTTTTAAAACCTTTCCAAGGACGACGGAATGACATTCTTAGACTCGGTATGTTTGATGAAGTCGCCACTAGTCAAAAAGAGGCCTAAGAATCCACGGTCGGCCAGAACCCACGAGAATCCCTAAAGGACGAGCGTATTTTAAAGAACCCTTGGTCTTTTAAATGACTCACATTTGGATAAGTTGGTCTACGCCATGAATTCTGTGTAAGGGACGCGATTATGAAAGGGGAATGTGTTAGGCACCCCCTTATCGCTCGTGAAACACACGATCTCTACTTTGCGGGGCTTAACAATTTTGGAGGGATTCTGAAGAGCGTCCAAACTTGCAAGATTAAGCCATACTTCATAGGCTTTTTAGAGCCCAAGTAGGCAAAACAACAGAAACACATCAACGATATAATAGTGTTAAGCCAAACTATGCAGGCATTTTATGGCCTGGGTTGGCAAAAACAAAATCAATAGTAAAGGAGTGCAAGTGTGGGAATGTGCGGAGTGGAATACAATTTAATTTCAAGATGTGAGAGGGAAAATGGGGAGTCGGACACCTTTTATCATGGACGGGCAAGGGATGATCGGATGCCCCGGATTCCATCACTACTCACCGACTTTGATTTTGAGGATGTTGCTTTTAATTTGACAGAGAGTGAGTGCTCCGAGATGTGAGAGGGAAAAGGGGAAATCTGGCACCCCTTCTTTATGAGAAAAAGATAGAGGATGATCGGACTTCCCAGATTCCAACCCTACTCGTCGACTCGGGTTATGGATATTGCTTTTAACTTCCAATAAAGAAAGAGACAAAGACAGAGATCTGGTTGCTGATGTACGGTCATAGAAGCAAGGAGGGTCACCCTACCAATATCATATGGTTAATCAGTGGGGCGGGGCTTCGACTGCCTCGAATCTTCCAATCCTCTGAGAGGCGAAGTTTTGGCATAGCTTCACTAGAGACTGTCGTTATCTCTCGCTCTCTCAGAATCCTTCCATTTCTCCATGATATTGGTCGATCGGTGCCCCTCGTCCATTCACTAGATCCTAATTAAATAGCCGGTCCGAGGCGATGAGAGAGGCGATTCGATAATTCCTCGCGAGTGTAAAACAGACGCATGGTGATTTTTTGTAATGAATCGCCAGTTTGGAGCAATCATGCGGCGTTTATGGGACGTTCAGTATCTTCAATGAACGTAGGGTATGTCGGCAAGCGTCGGGGTAAATATGGGCTCGACAAGCAATGCGGCTAGTTTTGATGCATGGTGGATTCCCACCAATGACATAGTGTACCTCATTCTTATAACGTTCCATCCTATTTGGTGGTATTTCATGCCTAACATTCTCAATGATATTTGGCTCATTCTCAGCCATAATTCCAGATGGTTTAGGATTCCCTAGACGCTTTCTAACTCATCTATGAATAGTTAAACCTTCAACTAAACCTCCCTCACTTAGAAGACATGATGTATGATCACGCTCCCAATGGGGCATGAACCACAAAAACTAAACCTAAAATCTAAATCCTAAAAATCTGAAAATAAAAATAAAAACTAAGAAATAAAAGAGTCTAAGTTGGAACTGTAATACCCGATTGATGAGACTAGGTTAGCCAAAACTCCTACATAACAAACAAAAATAGTTAGTATTAGAGAAAAAAATCTGAGAAACCTAATATCAAAACCTATCATAACGTATCTAACTGAGTCCTATTTACAAAATTCAGAATTGTTAACCTAACCCCTGGCAAGCACTAAAAACTTCGCCAACCCCAAGTGCAAGGATGCGATGTAGTAATAATTTGATCGTGAGATTGAGATCGTACTGAGGGATTTTCGTAATAATTCTAAATTATGTAACTAGGATTATCTAAATTCATATTTGAATTGGATTTTAATAACATTAACTATCTACTTAACAAAAATTCAAAAAACTAAGAACTAGAGTGTTAAGGATCCACTTGTAATCAATTCACAATGCCAATTCAACCATTCAAACTCATAACTCAATTTGAATCGGAGTCCTATCCCTATCCAATCGGAAGATATAATCATATTGTAATAACACATCTGACATGGATGGATCATCTATTAATATAGTTCTCTCATAACAACTAAGGCATTGAGCGCACTCAATTGCATAGGCCAATCCTTCAACAAAACAAGTAAGATCATATTCATGGTCCTCCTCAAATTCTATCACTAGACTTGATTTAGAATCATGAATTTGAACTTCAATCAAGCTAATATCAATCAATAAAACACCCATCTTAGATAAAACAAAGATATGAACTTTTCTAGTTTAGTTCTATAGAAAAACGTAGGATTCTTAAATTATAAGATCACATAGCATCCACCACATCATGATGGATCTAATATCTCCACAACCCATAATTCTCTCAACAACACCCCATTGATCAATCTCAGTAAATCAAAACATCACATGTAAACATATCACTAGAGATAGAAGATTAAACTAAAACTATCATCTTTATTTCAAAATAGAACTAGAATTGCTCATCATTAAACCTCAAGGTACTTAAATTAAATAAAATAAAGCAGTGTAAATGACTATGAGCTTCACCTCTTAGACCTAGCTAAGAGGTTTAGCCAACCATAGAGATGGTTGAACTAAAACTTAAAGAAAAACTGAGAAAAACATGAAAACTAGAACTTAAAACTAGAAAACCCTAAAATTGGAGTTGTAAAAGCTCCCCTTCGAATCTCTCCACCTTTAGCACATTTGGGACTCTTCTAAGATGAGTTGGGAAGAGAGTAGAGGTGTCCTTTTATAAAGAAAATCACCCACCACCTTAGAAACTATGAGAAATTGCGTAAGACTTGTGCAGTTGAGTCAATTGACGACTAGTCGCAACCCCCTAGCTAACGGGTCATGGCCTCTGAAGCAATGAACATAATAAAATCTAGACTCTGGATTTCTTCTGGCCGATTGTTGGAAATGTGTGAATTTAGTCCAGCAAGGTTTTGACAAAAATCTTCTTCCTCCTCTGAATTTCAGACCAGTTAGATAACCGGTCTGCACTCTCAATGACCGGTCTAGAATGGACAAAATTTATCTAGCAAGTTCAGCAAGTTCCTTTGAATTTCAGACTGGTCGTGCGACCAATCTTGGAAGACTGTCTTTTCACTTTTTTTTCTTCTTTTTCTCTTCTCTTTCTTTCTTGCTTCTTTCCTCTACTCCTTGGCTCTTCTTCCTTTGTTATTCAATGTGCTCTAAACTGGTCCTTTTTTATTGAAATCATGAGGCTTCTCTCTCTTTCCTACACACACAAATACACATATAAGATGAGTCTTTGAATAGCTCAAACAATGTAAATGTGTAATGAATTGGGGGTCTAAATATGCACAATCCAGCACTCAACAGCTGCTTCCTCTTCATCACTTGCATTTGCTCTCAGGGTTGTTTAATTTCAAAGGGATCAGATGAGGGTGCCCCCCCCCCCCCCCCCCCTTTCATAATAATTAACATCGTTGATATTTATTCGCCAGCCCTAAGTATAAGGCCACGATGTAGTAATAACTCAGTGAGACTGAGGTCGATCCATAGGGAAGGAATATAAAAAACTAGATCCAAACACTCTAAGGTTACCTAGGTTCTAGAATTAAACTAATCTAAAATTGATTTTAAAGGAAGATAATTCTAAGTTAAGAGAAAAAAATGAAAAGAGAACACTAGAGCATCAAGGAACCACTTCTAGTATTATTCATACTTAATTCAATGATTCGATTCAATGCACAACTGGAATCGAAGTCCTATCTCTATCCAGTTAAATAGCAGTTAAATCTCGCAATATCTAAAATGAATAGTTGTTCATTGATTTGGTTCCCTCAATGAAGCTCGGGCATTAGGAACAATTAATTGTATCGGCCAATCCTTATCCAATCTAGTTGAGATCCTAACCATAGCCTTCATAAAATCCTATCACTAGACTTCGTTGGAATATATGATTGAACTCCACTTAAACCAATATCAACAAGCAAAAACATCTATCTCAAATCCATATAAAAGATACATGAACTTTTCATCAAATAGTTCTAATAAAAATCCAACTGTTTCAACTCATGGAGAAATCGAAGAATTCACCATATCCGAAAATCACAATGAATCAAAGGCTTTCACAAATCAAAATCCCATATACCAATCTGATTAATCTCAAAAATCTAATAAGAAGTCATGTACATGGCATATAAGATCCCTGAATTACCTAAAACTATCAACTTTATTCAAACCATTAATGTGTTGTTTAATAGTTAAACCATAATTCGAAATCAAAGAATCAAAGCATGAATAATAAACTAGAAGTTTCACCTTTCAGCTCTACTTGAGAGTTAGCCTAAGAAAAATATAAGAAAACTATAAATAGAACTAAGAAAAGAAAAAAAAAAAAAAACTAGTTGTAGAAGGCTAGGAAGCCTCTTAAGATTTGATCTCCTTACTCCCCACGTCCTATGATGCCTTGGGAAGAGAGTAGAGGTGGCCTTTTATATAAGAAATCTCACACCGATTTGGAAACTTCATGAATCCACATAACACTTTCGCACTCGAGAGTCGGTGGTCGACCGGTCGTGGCCAGGTGGTCGACCGGTCGCGGCCCCCTGGCCGACTGGTCGTGGATCAAATCCCCAACGAACTTTAACAAAAATTTATATTTCTGGACACTTGTCGACCGGTCTGATTCGGCCAAAACCAGTCCAACATGCACAGCCCCGACATCCAGAAAATTCGACCAGTCAGCCGACCGGTCCTAGGTAATGGACGACCGGTTGAGGAGATTGTTGATTTGGGTTTTCTTATCTCTCTTTTCTTTCTTTCTTTCTTCTTTCCTCCACTCCTTGGCTTTTTCTCCTTTGATCTTCAATGTGTCTAAAGTGGGTCTTTTATCATAGAATTCATGAGATCTCTCTTATCTTCTTGTAATCACTAATAAACATATAAGATGGATCTTTTAACACTTGTAGACACCCCACCTTCAGCTACAAAGTTGGTCGAGATGGTTGAATGGATGAAGGATCATATCCTAAAACTGTAGGTCAAAACCCAATCAACTCACCCATATAAACCTCAATCCATAGCCCAAGTCAAGCCTAAACCCAGTCAACTCACCCCTAAACATCAGCTCAAAAAACCACCAATAGAAAAAACCAGTCCAAAATTTCCTAAAAAGTCAACTTAGCGAGTCAACCCGCTTAGTCAAATCACAAAGTCGACTCACTGAATCAACCCAGCCCTTACACCCAATCAACTCACCTAGTTAAAGCCCAAACCAAGCCTAAGTCCAAGCCTACCTCCAACCCGCAGCCTCGGAGCAACTCCAAACCTCGGACCTAAGGTTTTCTTGCTTCAGGTTCGGAATTCGTACGCTCCGAAGCTGAAGCAGAGCATCCATACGGGCGACAACCAGGGTGCCACCCGTCCCTATTTACGAGAGCTGCCACTTCTCACAGCTATAAATACCCTCTCCTTCTCATTTTCAACATACACTTCTCACCTCTCCAGCCCGAAAGCTCCGAGTCCATCTCCACCCCCTTTAGTGCATTCCTCCACCAAGGAGAGCTGAGTGAGTAAAGAGCCTAACCTTGGTCCAAGTCTTGATCCTAACCGCTCGAGTTAATCCTTGCGATACCTCCGTCCATCAAGTACTCTTATACCAGCATCATCTCATTCACATCTAGCACAGTGCAATATTTATTATTCTTCCAACCCCCCTGCTTATCATTCCACTACAAGCACTTGATCAGGTCTTAGCGTATGCTTTGAGGTTCGCCGGTTTGCCTGGAACTTCCCCATCAGAAACTATAACTGATCAAACACACATCATGCATTTCACATAAAACACCTGTTAGTTCAAGCATATGCTTTGGACTTGCCTATCTAATTGGAACCTACCCATCAGAAACTCTTACTGGTCAGACCCATATTCATGCATTATATCATCCATAAGAATGTACGATGATTAATTAAGACTTTCAAGTATTAGTTAGATTTTGTGTAATAAAGACTGTACATCTGTACGGGCAGAGTGGGTGCTTAAAACCTTCCTACCCTTTAAGCGTGATCCCTTACATCGAATCTTTGACAGCAGATAAAAAAGAGTCATTTTAGATTAAGGAATTTTTAGATTCCCTTCTCTAACGTTTCTACAGGATCTAGCCGACCGTAGATTCAAAGTAACTGACTAGTGGTGACTCCAGTCTTATACGAACCTATCTGAACATATCAATCGAAACCCGATCACACCCAAAGAGAAAAGCCCTCGAGAAAGAGGCGAGCCTGTGGCAGCGGCAATTCACGCCCTATAGAAAGGGTGGGAAGAGCAGAACGGTGAGCATTCACAAAATGACAACTCCGCTGGGTATATGCTAGTCCCACTAGTCGTGATTCAACTTGAAAAACGGAATCTCTCAAGTACTTGAAAGTCATCAATCCTCATACATTCTCATTTGCATCAGCATCGCATGCATTCATAAAAAAAATCGAAAAAATCGAAAAAAAATCCAAAAACCCAAAAATATACTTCATCACCATTACACTTATTAGAGCCAGACATTCCCAAACAACCTTCCATCATAGCTCAGTCCATACAGATCTAGAACCACCATGGCTCTCCCATTCCCTACCCTCAAAATACCTAAGGTTTCCTCTCCATAGTTTAACCCGAAAGAATCCGTGCCAATTCCTGGCATCCAAGAGCTACAAAAAAGCATAAACACCATGCAGGAAACGCTCCTCTGGTTCACACAAGCTTAGGTTTCAATAATCAACACCCAGGCTAGCCCAACATACCAACAACATCCACCATCTCTTCCTGCCTTCAGCTCATCCCAACCACAACTGCAAGGGTTAACTCAGGACTTTCGATACCCTCCTAGCAGGGGCCTTCAATCAGAACAACCCTTAGCCTCATGGCATTTCTTCCGGTATCCTCTTGTAAATGGGAGCCATTTTCAATCACATCCCGCAACCCGTATCCCAGCCAATTCCAACATCCTTTCCCTAATGAGAGTTCCAGTCAATTTCAACATGCTCATATAGTCAAGGTTTCTCTGCAGTCTCCTTTTCTAGCCTTCATCCAACAAAGTCCCTATAATGGCAGTAATTACCAAGCCCAACCTCCTTCAAGCAGGAATCATAGGAGCATCAATTACACCAATTATTACGAAAGGGGGCCAGCTTAGGCCTAGCAATGGGCAAGATCTCCCTCATCTGGTTTCTCCGAAATCGAACAACTTTGAGAGCAAATGCAAAAGATGAAGAGAAATTTGCAGAAGTAGTAGGGGGTGAATCTTTCATCCACCAAGTTCAGGGATCTTTGTCCCTTTCCCGATGCAATGGTACCTCAGGGATTTCAGGCACCAAAATTTAAAAGATATGATGGGACAGGGTGTCCTGTAGACCACATACGAGCTTTCTGTAGAGAGTTTGATGACATGGCGAGCAATAACAGAGCATTGATCCACCTATTTTAGAAGTCCCTGAAAGGTGATGCGTTAAAATGGTACACATCACTGGACTACCATCGAATCAAAACTTGGGAACAACTTTCTTAAGCATTCGTCGATCGTTTCACATACAATCTTAACTTAGGAACCAGAAGAGCGGATCTTGCTGCCCTGAGACAGAAAAAAGATGAGTCATTATTAGCTTAGATTGGATAGTGGTGGGCCATAGCCACTAGCATGAAGGTACCCATCAACAACGAGGAGAAAATCTCCATGATCGTCTACTTGGCAAACCTGAATGTCTCACATCCATATGCAAACCTCACCCAACTCATCTGCACCAGGGAACAAGTCGAAGCTCAAATAAGGGCTGGGATGATCTTCCCTTGGTGGCCTCATCAGGTCTCTCCAGTACAACCAATAGTGGAAGGTAAGCCTACCGAATATGAGAGCGATAACAATAGTGTTCCCATCCCCCATCCAATTGAAGAAGAGGATCTTGTCACCTCTACCGAAGGTGCACTATTCTTCCCTCAGCATGAACAACAGCAGCAATAGCAGCAGCCAAGATGGAACCTACAGTTCCCTAATCAAGGTTGGCAAGGGGCACCCCCAACCAGTCTAATTTCAGAACCCCTCACCCTGGAAGGGGCATCTCCAGTCGGTCCAGTCTCCGTAATGCAAGAGGCACCTCGTACCTATCCATCTTTCATCAGCTAAGAAGAACCTCCTCTCCAGTTTATCCGTGCCATCAACTCTAGTGCAGAGTTTGAACCTCTCATCCTGCAAGGGGCAACCCCAGCTACTTCAATCATAGAACCCATCATCATGCAAGGGGCATCTTCAATCTGTTTGATCTCTACACCCTTAAATATACAAGGGACATCTCCTTTTAGTTCATTCTTCGCATCATTGCTCAACCAGGGGAACAACCTGCCCATTCCAGCCAACCAGGGGCACAACCTGCCAATTTTAGTCAACCAAGGGTACGACCTCCCCGTTGCAGCATCACTCAGCCAAGGGCACAACCTGCCCATTTCTCAAGCAAACAACCAGGGGCACAACTCGCCATACAGCACCATTCTATTCAGCACCTACTCCAGCCATTATCCTTCAAGAAGAAGACCCTTCATTGGACAGCATGCTACATACCCTAGCAAAGTTGGGGCCCAACTTCAATTATGTGGCCATTATCGAGGGAGTTGAAGGGGAGATTGATGTTAAGGTTCAGATCGGTCCAAAAACATCAACCATCACTCTTCAGGTCTTGGACATCTCAACTTCATTCCATCTCCTTCTCGATCGAACCTGGTTTCATAGAAGCAGTGACATCTCTTCAAATCTTTACCAAAGGGTCAAGTACATCTTCAGAGATAGGGGGATCACTATCATCACTAATCCCAAAAAAATCTCCATGATAGAAGCAGTTGAACCTCATAAGCCTAATATCCCAATTATGGACACACAATGCTTCAATGAGGACATCTTATGCCATAGTCTTGCGTTTAAAACTCCAAATCACTTTCCTCGAGCATGTCCCATTGGATCAAACTATGTCTTCCTTCCTGTCGAGAGACAAATCTTCTATTATCAACTTGAATACCAAGAATCGGCTCAATTCATTGAGGTTCGAGAGGATGTGGATAGAGGAAGGACTGCGATATCAGCTGCTTTGACTAGGAAACTAAAGCACGGAGGTATCAGAGGTCATCAAGAAGAAGGTAATCCCTGCATCTACACACCAATCCAGTTTATCAATGTAGGGATTATCTACCCTGATGATGTGCTAGATTCCACCTTCGATGATCAAGTGAGCAGATTGAGTCTGATAAAGCTACCCAAATGAGACTCAAGCAAGGGGCAAGAATTTCCCTCGATGAACTGGACCGCAGTCCTAGTCCCACCTCAACCAGATGAACTTGAAGAGTTGCAATGCATCGGGGATGAGCCAGGAGAAATCACATCTGACATCGACTCAGAGCTCAATTCCAAATCTATCATGACGTTTGGGCGCAACGATGAGGGTTGGCCTACTGATCCTTCTAGCCCTGCCTCCTGAGGGAAGGAGTACAGGGCAGTAGCAGGTTTGTAGTCCCCATGACGGCACAATAAAAGATGACAGTGCCCGGCCCCCTCAAGCTAGATCAGGCAACCCCTGGTTTGCATCACCATCTTGCTCAGGTCCCTTAGAAAAAAATTCAAAAAAAAATTAGAAGGTCCAAAAGCCCAAAACACCGAATATTTCAAAAAAAATCAGAAATCTTTCAAAAATCTTTCAATAAAATGCCAAGTCTCTCTATCAAAGCACTTGAGTATGAAGTTGACTCATATGATTTCAATGTAGAGTTGGACTTTAAACTCAAAGGTTTGGACAAAGCCAATGATATGGAAAATGATGAGCCGACTCTCAAGCTAAAGGGTCTCCTCAAAGAGCTTCAAGCCAAAACCCAATGTCATCTCAAAAAATTTCAAAATTATAAACCTAGGATCTCTCGGAACCTTTATGGAAGTGTGCATTGAGAATCCTTGTCCCCGGAAGATAAGTAGAGAATGATCGAATTCTTGAAGTCATGACTTCCCAATCTTGCATCCTACGAAGACTTGCCCGAACTCAAACAAAGGCTTACCAACAAAGCCTGAAAGCAAGCCTATCAAGAAGATGCTGTCAAGACTATGCTTGCATTCCATGCTAGAGTATGCAACTTGACGAATGATCGAAGAAACCTCGCTGATGAAGATAGATTGCTGCCAACATGTTAGAAAGTACTTCAAGTGTCAACAACATGCACACCAAATCCATGTGTGTACTTCAAAACTCTACAACATGACAATGCTCTAGCTATTCCTTGTACGAGGTATCTACATCAGCAGAAAGATTGACTCGGCAACATCTAGTAGTCATGACCACATACTTATGGCAGTCGATTACTTCACGAAGTGGAATGAGGTAACGTTCTGATCTTGCATGACAAATCTCATGAAGAATGACATCATTAGTTTATAAGGTCCCCACATGCTATCAACATTGGCAATGGGACATCCTTCAGAATCTAAGGATGGAAGAGTTCCTCAAGAAGCTTAAAATCAGACGACAGACCTACAAGTTTAAGTTAAAATCCTGTTAACGTGAGTGCTGATGGAGAATGAACTGAGTAAAGAAAAGTCAAAGTATGTTTACAGCAAGCATTGTTGCATCTATCGGACTCAAGGGGCAAGGCCCAAGGATCAAAGAAGTTCTTCCAGGAGGCGCCCTCTGACTCACCAACATGAGAGGTGGATCTTCCTGAGCCAATCAACGCCAACAACGAAAAAATCTTTCATAGGTAAGCCAATCCAATCTTATAAGACCTATGGAATCACTTTCCCGTCCACCAATAAGTGTTCCAAATAAAGGGTTCAAAAGCCAAAGAAAAAAAAGAGAAAAAAAAAAAAGAATAGAGCAAAACAAAAGGGAAAAAAAAGAAAAAAAAAAGTAAAAAAATAAGGGTTAAAAAAAAGAGTCATGCAACCCAAGAAAAATCAACCCAAGAAACACATATATCCATCCATCCATCCACCTCAGAAGGGCTATAGCTAAAGCCAATAGCTCTGCCATTGTAACTTAAGATAAGGGCCGAAAGGTTGCCATCGGTCGGCAATGACGGATTCCCAACCTCTGGCCGCTGCGTTTATCCAAAAAAAATTCAAAAAAGAAAAGATGTGCCTAAAAAAAAGGGCGGAGTGAAAATCTGAAAGGGCACTTCGAGTGAAAACGGTGGGCATATAGCGAACTTGATGAAAACCCGAAAGGGCGCCAAGGGTAAAAACAACACAACTGCCAAGGGGCAGGCAAGATCAAATACATAGGATGTGGTGAAAATTCGAAAGGGCACCATGAGAAAAAATGACGAGCAAGTCGGACGCAGCGAAAACCTGAAAGGGCGCTACGGGTAATAATGGCTAAGAAAAAAAAGGTACATGAAAGATTCGAGCAACATGAATATTCTACGGAAACAAGGAGGGCAGCCATGAATCGAGAATTCTTTTAAGCTCTACCCAAACTCTAGGGAAAGGATACCATTACACACTACTTTAAGGGATCGGGACCTTAGTGAACGATTGGAAAGCAAAGTATGACATCCAACTGAGTCAAATATTCTAATTCCTACATCTAAAAGCACAAGTACAGACAAGCACTTGGCATAAATTTTCATTCCATGTATAATTTGCGTACTTAAATAAAAAAATCATTTTTCCTCATATATGAAAAAAAAATCATAGAAGGCTTTCAAAATAAACATCATCCAATCCTCCAGTCAACTCGCGGAGTGCCTCCTACAAGTACCTTTCTCCTAGTCATTCTTCCCAAGAGGTAAGTATCTCTCCTCCTGCTCCAATACTTCAATCCTTTTGGTAAAGTGCTTTCTCTCCTCACAGGTGTTGAAGCTCCATCAACCACAAAGTAATCTCACCCGCTAGGTACAAGACAAGGTGCAAAGATGGGCAGTCGATGCGCAATGACCATTAGGATCACTGTGGCAATCAAGAGCACACTAGAAGGCAAATGGAATGAGGTAAGTATGCATTTTCAATAAAGTCGGTCTCAACCTCAAACATTCGATATGAGATCCGGGTCATTCCAGAAAAATAAAAAATATACATACTTCAAAAATCTCAAAAATTTTGGGTCCGAAGACCTTAAACTACATCGAGATCAAGGTCCCAAGAGATTTTCAATAGAAATCGATGCCAATCTCGATCACTCGAATTGGGATCCAACAATCCAAAGTATTTCAAAAAAGTCATCAAAAAAATATTTCTTGCAATCGCCTGTACAGAGTTTGGTCCAAAGAACTTAAACTACAACAGGATCTAATCTTCAGAGATTTGTAATAAAAACCAACATCAATCTCGACCGCTCAGATCAAGGTTCAATGACCCAGATATTTTCAGAAAATAACTAAAAATGCATGCTTCCAATATGTATAAATTTCAGTCCGAAGACCTTAAACTACTCTGGGATTAACTTCTCGGGGGACTTTCCTGCTTTCAACCAAAAATCGACATCAATCTCGTCCCTTCGAGTCAAGGTTTGATAACCAGAGTCATTTCGAAAACACAAAAAAAAATATACTTTGAGTTTTCCATAAAACCCAGTACCAGTCTTGACCATTCGAGTCAAGGCCTAGAACCTTCTTAAAATTAAAAAAAAAAAAAAACTACTGCACAAATCTATCCCCAGCGCTCTGAAGACCTTAAACTACACTGGGATTAATTTCTAGGGGGATTTCATTATCAACCTGTTCTGAACATGGCTGACACTTAATCGTACGAGTGTCTGAAGATTTCTAAATAGGTAAGAGCTGAGGCAAGAGGAACCCCCAATCTTGTTTGTGTTGAACGTACCGTGATAGAAGACCTTGATTTGGGAGTCGTTGTTGAATCCAACGGATGTTTCCTGTTTCTAAAAATCATGAAGGGGATTAAGGTAGTTGGGAGGTGAAGCACACCCTCACAGAATTGTGAGCAGCATAAGACCTTAAACTGAATTGATAAAGAGAAATATAAGGATGTGGCTCATCTTGTGGCCGAAGGAGTCCGTCGGACGATATGTGGTCTATGTGCATTGCACATGAGGAACAAGCAACTTTGTGGGTGTGTAGACACCCCACCTTCTGCTACACTGTTGGTAGGGATAGCTGGTTGAATGGAGAACCATACCCCCAAATCCCAAGTCCAAACTCAGCCAAACTCACCCTTGTAAGCCCCATTCCATAGCCCAGTTCAAGCCCAAACCCAGTCAACCCAGTCCTAAACATCAGCCTGAAAAACCCCCCATAAGAAAAGCCAGTCAAAAAATTCCAAAAAAGTCAAACTCACTGAGTCAACCCACTGAGTCAACCCGCTGAGTCAACCCACTGAGTCAACCCGTCGAGTCAAAACACCGAGTCAACCCGAGTCAACCCGCTGAGTCAAACCACCGAGTCGACCCGCTGAGTCAACTCACTGAGTCGACCCAGCGAGTCAAACAGCAGCCCCGAGGGAGCGACCGTACCTCACTGGAAATCGAGGAACGACCATACGGGTGGCCCATAGCAGGCCGCCCAAAATAAATTACGCAAAATGCCACTGCCCGCTGCTATAAATACCCCCCTCCCCTTCTCATTTCAACACAGCAACTAGCCAGAGAGAGCCCGTCCATTCGAGTTTCTTTCTCACCCCTTAGCCCATTTTCCCACCAAGGAGAGCCCGAGTGAGGAGAGCCTAGCCCTGGTCCAGCCCAGCCTGACCACTGGTCCAAGCCTCCCAAGCCATCCAAGTCTTGATGCAGCCACTCAAAGCCAACCCTTGCGACACTTCTGTCCATCCAGCTACTCTTTTTCCAGCATCATCTCATTTGCATCTAGCATAAGTGCAACATTTACTTTTCTTTCAACCCCCCTGCTTCACTGCAAGCACCTTGATTATTCAAGCACACTGCATACGTCTTATATTAAGCACCTGTCAGTTCGAGCGTATGCTCTGGGCTTGCCCATTGTTGGAACCTGCCCATCAGAAACTCTTACTGTTCAGACCTACATTCATGCTTCACTATAAAGCACCTTGATTATTCAAGCACACTGCATACGTCTTAAATTAAGCACCTGTCAGTTCGAGCGTATGCTCTGGGCTTGCTCGTTGTTGGAACCTGCCCATCAGAAACTCTTACTGTTCAGTCCCGCATTCATGCATCATGTCATCTATGAGAATGTATGAGGATTAAAACCGACTTTCAAGTATTAGTTCGATTCTGTGAAGTAGAGACCGTACTTCGGTACGGGCAGTGTGTGGGGTGCTTAACCTCTTCCCACCCTGTAACCGTGATCCCTTACCTTGAATCTCTGGCCGCAGATCAAAAGGAGTCATTTTAGAGGAAGGAATCTTCGGATCCCCTTCTCTAACGTTTCTACGGGGTCTAGCCGACTGTAGATTCGAAGTAATTGGCTAGTGGCGACTCTGGTCTTATATAAACTCACTTAAACACATCCAGCTTAACACGACAACCAAACAAAGCCCTCGAGAACGAGGCAAGCCAGTGGCACAAACGACGATTTCGCACTCACGCATCCTCCTCTCCTTCTCTACCCGAAAAGGGGAAGGGACGGGAACGTCGTAGTGGGAGTGCGAAAACGGCGAGGGTCCACAGAATGGCGACTCTGCTGGGGATGAACTAGTCCCACTAGTCGTGATCCGACTTGAAAAATAGAATCCTTCCCGTACTTGAAAGTCAATAATCCTCATACAATCTCATCTGCATAGCATTCTACCCAAAACAAAACAAAAAAAATAGAAAATCCCAAAACCAACAAAAAAAATAGAAAATTCTAAAACCCAAAAAGAGTAGAGTACAGTCCTCACCATTGCGCCTCCTCAGGCTCAACGTACGCGGAGACAACTTCCCTACCGCATCATAATCTGCACTCGGGCTCAACAAGCCATGTCCGACCACGAAGAAGAAACTCATCTCCTTCCCGCTCTTGAGATGACCGAAACGCAACCTCCAGCGCAACAGCCCATTGATAATACGCCAATCATACAAGAATTGGCACAAGGAATGAGAGCAATGCAAGAAATGCTCTTGCAATTCATGCAAGCACAAGCCACCGCAACAGCCAACAATCAGGTTGGCCCAGTTCAGCAATCTCAGCAGCCATGCCGGGTCCTTCCGGCCTCCAGTTCGAATCAAGCGCAACCATCGGAGTCTGCCCAAGACTACCGACAGCAGCCATCTCAGCCCTTCATTACGGGGCATCTTCCTCAGTACCTTCCTGCAACGACAGGGCCATCTCAGAGCACTCCCGTCGCAGGGACTTCCAGTCAGCTTCCAGTCAATCTTGCAAACAACAATCTCAGTAGATCTCAGCATGTCCCCACCGATGGGACACCTTTTCAATTCCAGCACATCCCCGCCGATGGGATTTCAATTCAATTTCCAACAACAGGGACAGCACTGGCGAATGCCCACAATGGGGGTCAGTGTCAAGCCCACATCAATTAGCGGACAGTGGCGAATACCCAACAAGGGGGTCACTTCACAGCATCTTAGCCTCCTGCAAACAGGAGCACTTTTCAATTCCAGCACATCCCCGCCAATGGGATTCAGTTAATTTTCAGCAATCTTCAATTCAGCAAAATCCAGTTAATTTCCAGCAATCTTCAATTCAGCAATCTCCAATTAATTTCCAGCAAGTTCCAGTTCAACCTTCAGTACAGTCTCCAGTTCAGTTACAATCATTTCAAGCACAAATTCATCAGGATCCTGTTCAGTCATCAAATCAATTTCAGCAACCCGCGGTTGCTTTTCAGCAAGCCCATAGGGTCGAAGACGTCGACCACTATGCCGAAGAAGAACGTGCCTTACTCCAAGAGGCACCAGTCGCTCGAACGGATCACTTAGGACTGGACGAGTTGCGGGAGCAGTTCCAAATCTTGCAAAATCAGCTTCAGCGACAACAAGGAATTGATCTACCTTCGACCAAGTTCAGAGACTTGTGTCCTTTCCCAGATGCTCAAGTACCTCAAAACTTTGAGGTTCCGAAATCCAAAAGATACGACGGCAGCGGTTATCCCACAGCACATCTCAAGGCCTTCTGTGGAGAACTAAGTGCAATCTCAGGAAATGAAGGGGCTCTTATTCGCTTGTTCCAAAAATCTCTGAAGGGCGATGCCCTAGATTGGTACACTTCGTTGGACTACCACCGTATCAGGACATGGGAACAACTTTCCCAGGCCTTCGTCGACAGATTCGCAGTACAATCTCAACATGGCACCCAGAAGAGCCGACCTTGCGGCTCTCAGGCAAAGGAGTGATGAAACACTATCCGCCTACGTAGGACGTTGGCGAGCTATGGCAGCCAGAATGCGGACACCCATCGACGACGAAGAACAAATCTCCATGATTGTTCATTCAACATATCCATGGCATATCCGGATATCTCATCTCGCATCCATATGCGAATTTCTCACAATTGATCCGTGCTTGAGAGCAAGTCGAAGCAGGAATCCTGTGCCGGGACAATCTCCCCATGGCCTCATCAAGCCACTCCAATCAAAAGGAACAGACTGGAAGGAAGACCTATCGGGCATGGGAATGGAAACCGCAGCGGTTCTCCTCCCCGCCCAACAGAGGTAAACAACATCAACACCACTGCTCAAGGAAATCAACATGCTCCCCCACAGGGACATCAACAGTATTCGCAGAATCAAGTTCAGCATCAGCCTCAGCGGTATCAGCCACAACCGAATCCTCAGCCACAACTACCTCGACAACAGTAGCAGTTCAGAGGAAACGGTCAATACTCATATCAAAATAGGCAAAACTATAAGGAGTTCAGGAAATTTACTCCCCTCTCTCAACCACTCAGTCAAGTCATGACTACGCTGGTGTAAAAGCAGTTACTTACTCTAATGGCACATCGGCCTCCGCCTCATCCTCTGCCACCGAACTACCGAGAAAATGAGTATTGTGCCTACCATCAAGGACGTGGCCACACCACTGATCGATGCTATACTTTGAAGAATGCTATACAAGACCTAATTGATGACCGCAAGATCGTCATCTCGGTCCCTGGAACTTCTCCAGCAGCTTCCACCAACATCCTTCAGAATCCTCTACCTCAACATCCGACGGACCCCAGTTCGTCTCGTGGCCCTGCAGTCAATAGCATAGAAGAAGGGGACCATCTCGATCGCTTCTTCTCCCCTATCCAGTCCATTCATGCTTACACTTATGGGCCGACAAGTCCTCCTCCGATCATGCAAGGGGCAAGTCCCTTTCCTCCTCCAGTCCTCGAGCCAGTAGTACTCGAAGGAGCACTTCCATACGATGTGTCAGTTGTGCAAGGGGCATCTTACGGCCCCTCATGTTGGGAACCAGTCGTCCTAGGAGGAGCACAGTCATACATCTAGCCCACATACGAACCTGTCGTCTTGCAAGGGGCAATCCCAACACAAGGACAATACAATTCACAATGGAGGAACCATACTCATCAGCAGCAAGAACCCATTGTATTAGAAGGAGCTCCTCCAGTTGAGCCAGTCGTATTGCAAGGGGCAAATCCCGAAGGCGTGTCAATCACACTATGACAGCTGGGACGAACAGAGAAACCTCCTGCCATATCAAGAGGACCAGTATTCATTCCATGGGAGCCTCCTGCTCCAGGAACAGTCAAGCCAAGACCACGACCTTATGTGATCTATGAAGATAAGCCTCGATATTACTCCTTCAGCACAGGCAACAATGTAGTTCTCAAGGCAAAAGCTCCATACGAGGAAGATCTGGTACCCACACCAGCACCGTTGCAAGAACCGGTGGTCCTAGAAGGCAAAAGGGAGGAAAACTACAAAGAGGTTCCATGGCACTATCCAGAATGTGCGGAAGTGGGGAACATGAATCCCAATGGGCGTTGCATCTGAAGAGATAATCAGAACAGAGGAGATCCCAAAGGCACTCTCTCAAGCCTCGGCAATAAAAATGAAGCCGCATACGATGTGGCAACTCAGCTCAAGTCAATCCCTGCGCAAATCCCAGTATGGGAGCTACTCTGCACATCTCGCATACACCGAGAAATGTTTGCCAAAACCTTGAACGATGCTCACGACTCCTCCGATACGGCACTAGAGATGATAGCATTGATGATTGGATAACTCCTGGCTCCACGTGCCATCACCTTCACCGATAATGAGTTGCCACCAGAAGGACGCGATCATGGGCGATCCCTCAACATAGCCTTACGATACAAAGACCTCTGTGTCCCACTGGTCCTTATCGATAATGGCTCAAGCTTAAACGTCTGCCCACTCAAGACTGCTGGAATGTCTGGGAATCAGTCCTTCTTCATTCTGACCCAGCACCATATGTGTCAGAGCATTCGACAACACCCGCCGATCAGTGGAAGGGGAGGTCGACATAGAGGTACAGATAGGTCCAGAAATCTCTACCATCACATTCCAAATCCTGGATATATCAGCCTCTTTCAACATGTTGCTCGGGCGACCATGGCTGCACAAGGTTGGAGCTATGCCATCAACCTTGCATCAACGAGTGAAGTACATCTGTGGAAATCAAGTGATCTCTATCCATGCAGAGAAGGAATTCATCATTCCTTCCAATACTGCTGCCACTGAACCAGACATCCCGGTCATCGATATCCAGCACTCTGAAGAAGACATCCCGTTTCACAGTTTCGAATTCGAGACGGTGAACTCTATCGCTAATCCAGAACCGATAAGGGTGGACCGTGTCTTTTCACCGGCAGAGCGTCTGAGCCTCAAATACCGAATGAAGAATCACTTCAAGTCCAGAAAGGTACCGCTGATATATAACCAACGCAAATGGGGACTTGGATACAAGGCAACCTTCATGGACAAAAGAAGGAAGAAATTTCGGTGCTCACCCATCCAGTTCGTTAAGCCAGGAGAACCTTGCAAAGATCCAGGAGGGAATCAACCAACTGCACTATACAAAGGCCTCCCGATGAGCCTAGTTTGGGCCACGTGGCCCCCCATTCGATGGGATCAGATTCTCGAACCATCTAAGCCTCCAGAAGAAGAAGAAAAGGATGAAGATGAAGAAGGAAGTCAAATACAGCAGCTTCAGGATCAGGTTACTCTGACACCTGCTCCCAACCAGGGGCACAACCTGCCCACTTCAGCATCAATCAACCAGGGGCACAACCTGCCCTCTTCAATTTCAGCCAGCCAGGGGCACAACTTGCCCATCTCAACATCAATCAGCAAGGGGCACGACTCGCCCATCTCTGCAGAATCAACATCAACAATCATCAGCCAGGGGCAAAAGCAGCCCATCCGTTGGACCAAGAAAGGGAAGTGGCCAGCCCTAGATTGGTCTGATGTCCAGATTCCAAACTTGTGTCTAGCCGTAGAACCAGACGAGCTGCAATGCGAGGTAAGTGACCCGGGAGGGACTGAGTGCGACTCAGATCTCGAACCCGACCAGCGAGAAGTCATGGTCGTTGGGCCAGACCATGATTCTTCACCCAAAGCATCAACCCCCACCTCTTCAGGGGAGGAAGTGTGGGGTCCTGAATGGTCATCCGTTCCCCTAACTTTTGAATCAGCCAGCGAGCCATCTGAGGGCTCTGGCTTCCAAAAAAATGCCTGTTTAAGCAGCGACCGGAACTTTGGAACAAGTTGGGCTCAATCATGGTCTGCAATGCCTGCTTGTTCAAAGTCCCGTGAATTTCAAAAACCCAAAAAAATCAAAAACTTTCAAAAGCCAAAAACATCCAGCATTTCAATTTCAGAAAATTCTCAAAAACCAAAAAATATTTCTTTTCCTACATTCAGTAGTGTGCCAAGTTCGTCTAAAGAGTCACATGAGTTTGAAGTCGAATCATATGATTTTGACATCGAATTAGACTTCAAGATCATGGGTCTGGACGAAGCTCGGGACGAGGAAGATGATGATCCAGCTCCCGAACTAGAGGATCTCCTCAAAAAGTTTCGAATCTAAAGCCAATGTTGTAGCCGATGATTTCGAGATAGTAAACTTGGGGACACCTGAGATCCCTAGGGAAGTACGCATTGGAAAATCGTTGCCACCTGAGATGAAACAGAAAATGATAGAGTTCCTAGCTTCAAGATTGTTCAACTTCGCGTTCTCATATGAAGACATGCCGGGGCTCGATGAAGAGCTCGTTGTACACCATCTGCCAACCAAGGCAGATATGAAGCCAGTGAAGCAGAAACTTCGAAGAATGAAGTCAGAATGGGCCCTGAAAGTCCGAGATGAAGTCATCAAACAATACAATGCGGGATTCTTAGTAGTCTCCAACTACCCTGAATGGCTCGCCAACATCGTACCAGTACCAAAGAAGGATGGCAAAGTTCGAATGTGCATCGACTTCCGAGATCTCAACAAAGCCAGTCCTAAAGATGACTTCCCTTTGCCACACATCGACACTCTGGTCGACAATACTGCTGGATACAAGGTCTTCTCATTCATGGACTGGTTCTCAGGTTAGAATCAGATCAAGATGGCCGTCGAAGATCGTGAGAAGACATCGTTTATCACTCCCTGGGGAGCCTTCTGTTACAGGGTAATGCCGTTCGGTCTGAAGAACGCAGGAGCAACATATCAGCGAGCAATGACAGCATTATTCCATGACATGATGAACAAAGAGCTTGAAGTATATGTGGATGACATGATCATCAAATCTCGCACAATTGAAGGACACTTTGAAGATCTGAAGAAATTATTCAATAGATTAGAAAAGTACAAGCTCCGCCTCAACCCACAGAAATGTGTCTTCGGCGCAATGGGAGGTAAGCTCCTCGGCTTTATGGTGAGTGAGGATGGCATCAGGGTCGACGAGACCAAAACCAGAGCAATCATTGAGATGCCCCCTCCTAGAACAGAGAAGGAAATTCGTGACTTCCTCGGCAGAATTCAATACATCAGCCACTTCATCGCACAGCTCACACCTATCTGTGAGCCCATATTCAAGCTCCTTCTGAAGAACGTTCTAAAAGAATGGAATGATGATTGCCAAGTCACTTTCGACCGCATCAAGAAATATCTCATGAATCCTCTAGTCCTAGTGCCGCCCACTCCTGGACGACCACTATTGTTATACATCTCGGTAGCAGCAGAAGCCATTGGCTGTGTCCTCGGCCAGCACGACGGGACCGGGAAGAAGGAACAAGCAATATACTATTTGAGCCGAAAGTTCACTGACTACGAGACCAGGTATTCCCCGATCGAGAAGACTTGCCTCGCCCTAGTCTGGGCAACTCAGCGACTCCGTCAATACATGATTGCATTCCCTATTCTCCTCCTCGCTCACATGGATTCGCTCAAGTACCTGTTCGAGAAGCCGGCACTCACTGGAAGGATAGCTAAATGGCAGCTACTCCTATCTGAGTTCGACATCACCTATGTCACTCAGAAGGCAATCAAGGGACAGGCCCTCGCCGATCATCTTGCGGCCCACTCCCTCCTGGATTATCAACCGCTCAGGACATTCTTCCCTGATGAAGATCTTTTACTTATTGAAGGGGATGAAAAGAAGAAGAAAGATGAATGGACGTTATTCTTCGACGGCGCAGCAAATTCTAAAGGGAGTGGTATTGGAGCAATCCTCTACTCTCCAGATGACGTCCCTATTCCTATCTCAAGGCGCATAGCATTCGAGTGCACCAACAACATGGCAGAGTACGAAGCATCCATCGCTGGCTTAAGGGAAGCCATAATCTTGGGCGTCAAGAATCTACGAGTATTTGGAGACTCACAGCTTATCATCAATCAGACCAATGGCGAATGGAAAACCAAGGACGAGAAGTTGATACCATATCATGTGTATCTTAAAAATCTGATCGAAGAATTCGAAGAAATCACCTTCTCATACATGCCCAAAGCCAAGAACCAATTTGCAGATGCTCTCGCCACACTTGCATCAATGCTCAAGATACCAAAAGGAGCTTCAGAGTGGGAGCTCACAGTCGAAATTCAAGAAGAACCTGCTTTATGCCTACAAATAGAAGAAGCCGAAGCTGTCCTTGACAAACCCTGGTATGCCGACATCAAGCAATATCTCGAAACCCAGGAGTATCCAGAGTCAACAACAGCAACAGATCGCCGAACCATCCAGCGTTTGGCCGACCAGTTCACCATCAGTGGCGAAGTTCTTTACAAGCGATCCTATAATCACATCCTCCTTCGATGCGTCGATGAAACAGAAGCTGCAAAGATCATGAAAGAAATACACGACGGAATCTGTGGCCCACACATGAATGGGCACATGATGGCAAAGAAGATTCTACGACTCGGCTACTATTGGCTCACCATGGAGACAGACTGTTGCCAGCACGTCAGAAAATGCTTTTAAGTGTCAGGAGCATGCGAATCAAATCCATGCCCCATCATCAGAGTTATACAACCTGACCACCCCCTGGCCCTTCTCCATGTGGGGACTCGACATCATCGGCAAGATCAGTCCCAAAGCATCAAACGGTCATGAGTACATACTTGTGGCAGTCGACTACTTCACCAAGTGGGTAGAGGCAGCCTCCTACACCACAATTGCAGCATCTCAGGTGATCAAATTCATGAAGAACAACATCATATGCCGATATGGAATCCCTAATGCCATCATCACAGATAATGGGACCCCGTTCGTCAATAAGAAGATGGATGACTTCCTCAGAAAATTCAAGATCCAACGTCATCGATCAAGCCCCTACCGTCCCCAGATGAATGGTGGGGTAGAAGACGCAAACAAGACAATCGTCAGGATATTTGAGAAGATGGTCGTGACCTATCGAGATTGGTCAGATATGCTCCCATATGCACTTTGGGCCTATCGAACGTCTGTACGGTCTGCTACGGGCGTTACTCCTTTCGAGCTTACTTATGGAATGGAAGCAGTCCTACCGGTCAAGGTGGAAATACCATCACTATGGGTGTTACTAGAAAGCGGAGTTGAAGAAGGAGAATGGCAACAGGCCAGATTCGATCAATTGCAGCTAGCAGATGAAAAGCGCATGCGTGCGCTAAGTCATTCACAATGCTATCAGAAAAGGATCGCTCGGGCTTACAACAAAAGAGTCCGAAAAAGAAGTTTCAAAGGTAGGCGACATGGTCATGAAGAAGATTCTACCGTCGCACCTTCCGGATCCCAGAGTAAAGTTCAAACCCTCGTGGGACGGGCCACTGATCGTCAAAGAAGTACTTCCCGGAGGCGCCCTCAGACTCACCAGCATGAGAGGGGTGGATCTTCCTGAGCCAACCAATGCCGACAACGTGAAGATCTTTCACGGGTAAGTCATTCTGACTTTATCAACAGTTACTTTAATAGAGCTGAAGTCAAGAGGTCAAAGCTGAGACCTCTGAGAAATCATTCCGTCCACTAACAAGTGTTTCAAATAAGGGGATTCAAAAAGAGAAAAATACAAAAAAAAAAGAGGGATTCAAAAGGAAAAGACAAAAAAAAAGGGAGAGAAAAAGAATATAAAAGAAAAAAAAGAGAAGAAAAGAGAAAGAAAAAGGGAAGCCAAAGAAAGGCACTCAAGAAAAAAAAATCAATCCAAGAAGAAACACAGTCATCCATCCATTCATCTCAAAGGGGTCTTTAGCAAAAACCGACAGCTCTATTATCGTAACTCAGGATAAGGGCTGAAAGACTGCCATCGGCCGGCAACTATGGATTCCCGACCTCTAGCCGCCGCAGTTATCCAAGGATTCAGAAAAAAAAAAAGAAAAAAAAAGAAAATGTGTGCCTAAACAAAGAGGGCGGAGTGAAAACCCAAAAGGGCGCTCCGAGTAAAAACAGTGGGCATACAGCGGACTCGGTGAAAACTCGAAAGGGCGCCGAGGGTAAAAACAGCATAGCTGCCAAGGGATAGGCAAGATCAAACACCCGGGACGTGGTGAAAACCCGAAAGGGCGCCACGGGCAAAAATGACGGGAAAAAGCCGGCTGTAGTGAAAACTCGAAAGAGCGCTGCAGGCAAAAATGGCTCAAAAAAAAAAGAAAAAAAAATTATTAAAAGTGCAGGTACCAAGAAACCAGATCGGTTCAAGCAGTTACAGTTCAAGAATAAGAAGAAGTGCAGTCAGGAGCGAAGAGCTCTACAAATTCTAACAATCTCAAGAGGCAACAGTTTCTATTGCCTACACCTCTAGGGAACCAAAGGAGCACTCAAGTTAAATCTCGAAACATCGGTCAAAGCATTGGCCGAGCCCCAGTTCTGATTCCTATATCCCGACACAAAATCCAAACACACTCACAAGACAACTCATGGCACAGTAGATTTTCAAACAGTTTTCTTTTCAATTAAATGCATCATATTTCTTTTACACATATCATATCATCTTTTTCAAAAAAAAAATACAAAAATGCATCATCATCAATCATATATGCAAAAAAGAATGTGCAGGTGGCCAACACAATCAATCTCTACCCTCCTCCTCGGCCACATCAGGTAAGTCCTCTGACTCATAAAAAGATAGTCTCGCTCTCAACCTGCTCACCTCCATACGCAGGTAATGCGCCTCATCGCGCTCAAGGGTACGGATCGTTGTCTCCTCATCAGACAATCTCTGATCGGCAGCCAATCTCCTCGACATCATCTCACAATGATACCGAAGTACAGAGATCTCAGACAGCAGATGGCCATGAGTGGCCAAAAGGAAGCAAGGATCAATGAAAGGGCGCTCCTCAAAAGGTTCATATGAACCAGATGAAGAGCCAGCATCTCCAAGGATATCCTGCTCATCCTCATCAGCAGTCTGGTGCCAGCAAGGGATACGTCGGTACAAAGACTGCTCAGCAACCCAATACTGATATGGGGCGGTCGCCATTGGAAAAGTCCGCAGCTCAAAACCCAGCAAATCAGCAGTCAAATAACTCGCCCAAGAACAATCAATCCGGGTCCTAAAGTCAGAGGATCTAGATGGAAGTGGTCGACGCCCGATGCCCGTGAAAGCGAAAAGAGGAACATCCTGCTCATATCCAAACTGCCGCAGGAACCGAATGGGATGATAAGAAAAGTAGGATCGAAAGCCTACCAACATCAGAGGAAGGCGGTGTGCATCGCAAAGCACTGGAGGAAGTGAAAGCCAAGATGACTCCTAACGAACGTTCCAGTCACGAAGTTCAGCGAACATCCTGCGATACAAGGGCTCGCTCATCCTAACTATATAAGGAAGAAACTCCATGATGTGTCGCATAAGGTCTGGGCAACGAGTGCCAGGAAAAGATACAGGAACGGTCAACGAAAGATGCTCCCATAGCCAGACCTGATCACAAGAAAGGAAAAGAAATTCAGCTAGAGCAAAGCAATTCCTAGCAAAGCAAGAAGAAAAAGGATGCAGAAAAGATACCTGAAGAAAGGCACAACATCCGCGAAGGACACGAGTGCGGCCTAGGGCGCAGTCAGTCAGCCCATTGAACAGCTTGGCCAAGGTAAGAGAAATGATCCCTTGCCGACGGATAGCTCGGCTCATCACCTCAAAAAGCAGAGGAGTCTAGGGACCTGCGTCATTCCGAGAACAGCACCTCAGCAATCAAGCAGAACATCAGTGCATTCCGAGCAAAGGTAGAATCGACCACACTCCAAGGACCCGAAAAAAGATCATACAGTAAGTCCAAGGAGAACACCACAGCATCCTGGCCGGCGGCTGCAGGCCGAACAAGATAAGGGATCCCGAACCAGTTCTGCGGTGTGGCAGTCTTAGGCGATGTCTTCGGCGAGAAATACTGAGTATAATCCCAAGGAAAGCCTGTCAAGCGTGCAAGCTCCTCCAAAGAGGGTCCCATCTCCATATCGTTGAACGCAAACAAGTTCAATGAAGGGACCCAATCAATCAATGCAGCTCCGAGCATCCTCCAATCAATATCAACTCTAGCCATATGGACTAGACTGCCAAAGCCATAGGACTCTAACTCCCGAATCTCATAAGCTGACAAGCTGTCAAGCCAAGTAAGCAGTCGTGGCGAGCAAGAAGGATGAGGAAGCAGCTGACAAGTCCTCACTGGTACCCCCTCCAGCACAAAAGGCCCAGAAATCAATGACAACTCATCAAGAATCAGGAAGGTAAACGGGCGAAGGAGAAGGAAAAGCTGGAACCTCTGCAGACTCGACAGCCCCTGACCTGCCCTTAGTAACGGCTATGTCTGATATAGCCGCATCACTATCTGAAACTGTCATAACCTCTGCCGCATGAGAGGACTCGCCCACCTCATGAACAGAGTGCGCAAAAGACCGACGATCAGCAGAAGGACGATACTCCCCACCAAAAGGGCTACCAATAAAGATCACACCACACATCGTGGCATCCTGGCTAATCTGACTGTCGAAAAAGGCATCTGAACCATCAAAAAGGGTCCCAGGCAACCCCGATCAAAGAATCAACAGTCAGATCTGGACCTGCGGCCCTCTCCAATAGGAAATCATGAATCCAGTCATCATCCTGGCCGATCAAAGGGATCATCGAGGCATCTGCACCGTCCATCATTAAGGGGACATCATCAATGATCACATCAAGTCCACCCAAGCAAGTATGCCGCACATCTCGGCCCTCATCAAGAGCATCCAAACCGTCAAAGGTATCATCTGAGCCATCCATCCCATCCAAGCATGAGATCAGCCCATCTATGTCCATCATGGTCCCATCACCACCATCCATCACATCATCCATGTGGCCCACACTCAAGGGATGCATAGCCTCACCTATGTCCCATCTCCCCATCCCATCCATACCATCCATTTCTCCCATTATGAGGGGCCCATTCAAATCTGAAATTCCAGCCATCCCACCATTAATGGAGCTATCCAAAGCTCCACCAACCACCATCCCTAGCCCCTCATCAATGCCTCCATTCAATGCACCATCTCCACCATCCATTAAAGGAATCCCTCCATCATTAAAGCCCTCACCAAGTGCTGGAGTGTGGGACCCACCAACCTCTCCCACTATGGCCCATAAATCATCATCCAAAACTGCCCAAGAAAAGACAAAATGGGAAGAGGACAAAATGAAGAGAAAAGACAAGGAGAAAAGAAGATTCATGGCTGAATCGAATAGCTCAGTACAGAGAATGTGGGGGACAGGAGAAGGGGACAGCATGGAATGTCCGAACCAGAGCCAGCCCAGGCCGCTCAAGAGGCGAGCCTTGCGCGGCCTGCTCTGGGCCGCCCATACGGACGCGGTTCCTCTCTCTCCGCGGGATTGGCTCTAAGGTTCTTGGTAGGTGAGGCTGACAGTCCACGTCAGCAGATGGCGCTCCATGGGCCGCCCAAGGCTCCGGTCCACTCCAGATTTCGACTGAGGCTGATCAAGATCATATAAAAGGTGCCCCACCGGTCCAATCACGAAGCAATGCGGCCAGAGCATGGCTGATCAAGTTAAAGAGAAGGAAAGGTGATCAAGTGGGGCCACAAGTAATCCAAGTCATTCAAAGACTAGATCATCATAATCTAAACCATTGAAGAACCTACATGAGCCATCAAACAACAAGATCGAAAGGTTGATCATCAAAAGAATGGCCAGAATCCAAGATCTAACCATCAAGTGGGCCCACAAAGTCAAGACAAGCAATCTGAGACGTCCAAGCCATCATCTGCACCATGAGAAGCCTTCTTAGCCCCACAAATCATCAAAAGAGGTGCCCCAAAGTAAAGCCAAGGTCTCAAATGGGCCCACAGGGCCGAATCTATCAATCTGAACCATTCAAGGGCTAAATCATCAGGATCCAAACCATTGGAAAGCTTACACAAGTCATGGAGCAGCAAGATCAAAGGTTCGATCATCAAAAGAAAGGCCAAAATCTAAGATCTAATCATCAAATGGGCCCACAAGGCCTAATCAAGCAATCTGAACCGTTCAAGTCATCATCCATGCAGTTAAGAAGTCTCATCTTCCACAAATCATTAAGGAACAAGTCAAAGGTCAAAACATCCAGACATCATCAAAGAATTTGAGACAAGTCAAAGATTGTACATTCATTCAAAAGAGCTTAATACAAAAGAAGACAAAAGCAAAAGTACAAGGCCATACAAAGCAGAATACCCAAGCAAGCTACAAGTCGTCAACATAGTCATCATCATCCCTCCTCTCGTCCCGCTCCCGACGATAAAGATCCATCAAAGGAGCAGTCACCAAGCCTCCAGCATATCTGCGATGGCCACCTGGAACATAAAGCGAAGGAAGCAGAGGCCCCTGGCCGAACAGCAAATACCATTCATCATAGTCACGATCCGAGATCGTGAAACGAAATCCGGGCTGGCCCACGAGAGCCGCAACTCTCTCATCAACTGGCATCCGAGCAGCTGGGGGAGGTGCAGAACAAGGGACCCGAGCCACCCCGATGACCTGCCGAAGCAACCTCTCACCTAGATACCACTGAAAAGATTCAGCATCGGAAAGCATGATACGGAGACATGAAGCATCGTATGCCTCCACACGCTGGGGGGTATAATAGAGAGGGAAACTGGCATACGGCATCCGAGTGAGCTGCAGCAAATGAGGTCACCACGATCAGTTACAGTACAGCACGAGGGCAAAGAAAAGCAAGATACTTACGTCCTCAACAGTCAACCCGTCTATATCAGCACTGCCAATTGTCCCCAGAAACTCAGGAGTTCGCTGACGATTTTGCTGGTGCCAGTACATGTGGCTGGTACAGAGAGGGCTCAATATCATCCCGCATCCTCGGCGCGAGATGGGGAAAATGGTCATAAAAGCAGGTCTGGGCAAAAGCACATCCAATGATCAGAGAGAGAAAGAAGGCAAATGGCTCCAAGGAAGGTGAAAGAAGAAATACCTCAACGACAGGCCAAAAACCTGTGAAGGACCGGCTATGCCGACAGGTCTTATCCAGACCTTGGAAGATACGGGTCAAGATAGCCCCATTCCAGTTATAGGGATGATGAAGATCCTCGACTAAACGAAGAACTTTAGGATCAACCCTCTCATTCGCATGGCAGAAAAGGAAGGACCCGAAGGCATAAGTGACCATGGCCCGTGCTTTGTGGAGGGCCTCTCGCTCGGTGGTGGGGATGACGGAGGCAAAAGTGTTGTAGAACCATCGCATCTTTACTTGATGGCCTTGGAATTCACCCTCAGGAGGGACATCACCGACGAGCTGTAGCCAATCAGTGGAAGTGAGGGGAGCCAGAGAGCTGACTTGAGGAACGACTGTTCCATGAAACGGAAAGCCTGCTTGCATATAAATGTCCAGGGAGTTATCCCCCATTCACCACAAGAGAGCTGGAAGGTGTGGGTCTCATCCCGCCACCTCTCGCAAAGGGCCGCGAGCATCATGCGATTAGCATCATTATTACGAAAACGTAAGGTGAGGAGGCCAGCAAAAGGAGTATCATCCAGTACTCGTTCAAGCAAGGGCTGTGGATCCCTTCACCCATTGTCCCAGTGATCCCTGGTACCTCGACCCTTGATAGCGGGAAGAGGTTGATGCTCCATAGCTAAGGAACACATGTGGTCCCCTCGGCGGACGATGAAGGCAGGATCATCCTCATCAATCACTCGGCGACCTCTGGTACCATCTGCCATTGAATCCTACAAGTTTGGCAAGGTAAGTCTCTATCCCTTTACCTGTTAAAATCCAAATTACCATCCAGGAAACCCATTGGATTGGTCTCACATTCAAATGCAAGATCTAAAGTCCAACTCCATGTGTCACCTAGGATATGTGTTGGGCCCATTGGAAAAGGTAAGGCCCACCTTAAAGAAGGTCACATGGCATGCCTTAGGTAAGAAAATTCCATCATCCAAGGACACATTTTGGACAACAGGTGCACTCAAGTGCCATGAGATCAACAAAGGATGAGAATCCTACTTCACATGAGAAATCCCTTTTCAAAGTCCACATGTGACCAAGGATTGGTCCACTTTCATGCTAAGGCCATGATTCTCACTTAAAATGTTTCTATCTTTTTACACGTGTACATGGACAAGTGGAGAATAGGAGGGAAGTGGGCCCCCAAGAGCAACCCAAATGACTCATCTCAATGGATTGGAGAGAGCACATAGCCCACTTTGAAGCATGAGAACCCATTCATGGGTCAACCATGGGCAACCTTATGTGCCTCATCTTGATGAAAGTCTTGACCATGAGAATACAACAAGGAGGTCTACCCACAAACATATGGATCAAAGAGGCCAATGGTAAAAATTTTGATGCACATAGCCCACATGAGGAGTCAAAGTTGGAAATGCCCATGTAAAGGCAAGTTTGGGCAACTTATGTGCACCAATTTCTTTACAAAACAAGGAGACCATTTGAGCACACAAGGGCATGGCTTGATGAGTCACCCAACCATCATGAAAGTGGATAAGAATGATACACATAGCCCACTTGAAGATCAAAATCCAAAATGTCCCAAAGCATGGGACAAAAATGGGCAACTTATGGGTATCATTCTTTCTCACAAATTGAAGAAGAAATCACTCATACTTGAGAATGATGATGGATGACCCACCAAGCCCCCAAAGAAAAGATCAAGGAGCTATGGTTGTGTGGATAACTCAATTGAGGATCATCCATTTGAGGTTGATAACATCTAAGGAAACTCTTGGAAACCACTTTCCTACCACAAGGAAAAACCATTTGGACTTAGTGAGATTGTTGGAACAACTCACTCATGGGACTTGTAGGTGATCAGGTAACTCAAGTCCTCCATCCATCAAAAGAAAAAGCATGAAAAGAAAAAATCCTACATGAACAAAGTGTAGTGGGGCACACGTGGTTCAAAGAAGTGCACAAGTTTCAATGAAGGCCCAAAAGCCCATCCATATGGAAAAATTCTAAGGAACCCACCACACCTTGTACATAAGGATGTACATCATAATCAAGAGATGGTGGAAGATTTGGGCTACTTGTCCATAAAGGCCCAACTAGGAAACCTAGCCCACTTGAGATCCAAATGAAGAATGGGCTAGTCACCTCGGTCCATACATATGTGAAGAAAAATGGGGTCACCTAAAGTGAGCCCCATGAGCCCAAAACTTGAGGTGGGCCCTACCATGCCCATGGGCCCAAGCCTTGAAAAGAAGATGGAAAAGAAAAAGAAAGCTCCAAAGGAAATGACAAGGGCAAGAAAGCATGAGGGAGCCCAAAATGAAGCATTAGGCCCATCAAATACACCAAGGGCCATGACTTCACTTTGAGCCCATTTGATACATATGAAGAGAGGCCCAACTCCCATGAAAAAGATAGAGTATTTTGCCATGAACACTTGATGACACGGCAAAATCACCCTTTACATGCACATGAAGGGAGTGTGAAAAGAAGAAAGAAAAATGAAGTGGAGAGCTTGCAATGTCCTTCTCCATGCACCACCTTTGAAAGAGACTTGAGATCTAGAAAATGGCCAAAAACACTTGGGCCACCCTCACTCTTTTTGGAATAGCTACATAGAAAAAGAAAAGAGTCATGAGAAGAGATAATGAAGAAGGAAAAGGACAAGAAAGGGAAAGGGAGTGGTCCATACCTTTACCACTCACCAAAGAGGGACCACCTTGCTGTCCCAAAACTTCTCTAAGGCCCACCACTTGAAAAGAGCAAAGGACCACCAAAGAAGGGAAAGAAAACTTGGAAAAAGAGAGAGTATGAGAGAGAAACGAGAGAGATTGTATGTTAAAGGGGGCTAGGGTGCCCCATGTTATATAGAAAGGGGAGGGCACCCTTTTACCCAGCCCACCGAAGAAATCAGGGGTCAGAGACCGTCCGGGCGGCCCATAGGAGGCCGTCCTAGCCCCTACCTAGGTGAAACGACTTCTCACCCCCTCTCCTTGGGAAGAACTCCTCCTTAGGAAGGGTGGTTGCAAGTGAATCTTGTACCTCCATGTAAGAATGAAGTGATGGAAGAGAATGGTGAGAAAAAGGAAGAGATCTCACCAAAATCTCACTATGAGAGAAATTGGTGAGAAATTGGCTTGATGATGTGGAAAAGTTCCATGGGATTTTCAAGAAAAAGAAAGAAAAAGATTGACTTGGTCAAACAGTGATCTCAACCATCCATGGGTATGACCTGATGATCCGAACCATTCCAAGAAGAATTCCCGTAGTCTCCAACCCGAATTGCTGCTCTTTTGTACAGGTTTGAGTCCGAAGACCTTAAACTACGTCGGGATCAACACCCCGAGAGATTTTCAATAAAAACCGGCATCGGTCTTCTTCAAGATCTAGTGACTCCGGACATTTTCAAAAAAACAAAAAAAAAATATTTTTCCTGTTTTGTACAGTTTTAGGGTCCGAAGACCTTAAACTACGTCGGGATCAAGATCCCGAAGGACTTTTAATAAAAACCGGCATCAATCTGGATTGAATCAAGATCCGCTGACACCGGACATTTTTCAAAAAATAAAAAAAAAATGTTTTTCCTGTTTTGTACAGTTTTAGGGTCCGAAGACCTTAAACTACGTCGGGATCAAGATCCCGAGGGACTTTTAATAAAAACCGGCATCAGTCTGGATTGAATCAAGATCCGCTGACACCGGACATTTTCAAAAAAACAAAAAAAATGTTTTTCCTGTTTTGTACAGTTTTAGGGTCCGAAGACCTTAAACTACGTCGGGATTAAGATCCTGAGGGACTTTTAATAAAAACCGGCATCAGTCTGGATTGAATCAAGATCCGCTGACACCGGACATTTTCCAAAAAACAAAAAAAAAATGTATTTGCCCCCTTTTGTACAGTTTCTAATCCGAAGACCTTAAACTACGTCGGGAACAAAATCCCGAGAAATTTCCAATAAAAACCAGTGTCAATCCTGACCGTTCAAAATTGAGATTTTATGACCTGGAACAGTTTTCAAAAAATCACAAAAAAGAATGTACTTTCAACATGTACATAAAGGTTTTTTTATGGTCCGAAGACCTTAAACTACACTGGGATTAATTTCTCGGGGGACCTTTCTTGCTTTCAACCAAAAACCGGCATCAGCCTTGATCAAGGTTCGATAACCCGGATCATTTCAAAAATACCAAAAATATTTTAAAGCTTTCCACAAAAACCAGCATCAATCTCGATCATTCGAGCTGAAATCTGAAACTTTTTTCAAAAAAACACAAAAAAATGATTCACCAAAAATTTCAACTGCACAAATTCATTCCCAGTGGTCCGAAGACCTAAAACTACACTGGGATTAACTTCTCGAGGGCTTTCTTTCCTAACCTGTTCCAGACATGGCTGACACTTGATCGTACGGGTGTCTGGAATCTTTTAAACAGGTAAGGGCTGAGGCGGGCAGAACTCCGCAATCCTGTTCGTGTTGAACGCACCGTGATAGACAACCTTGAGTTGGAAGTCGTTGTTGAATCCTACGGATGTTCCTGTTCCTAAAACTCATGAAGGGGATTAAGGCTGTTGAGAGGTGGAGCGCACCCTCACGGAATTGTGAGCAACGTAAGGCCCCAAACTGGATTGACAAAGGGAAATATGAGGATGTGGCTCATTTTGTGGCCGAAGGAGTCCTTCGGACGATACGTGGTCTATGTGCATTGCACATGAGGAACAGGCAACTTTGTGGGTGTGTTGACTGAAAACCCTCAAGATCTCCTCATCCGAAGATGTAAAACTACAGCACTTAACTGTGTGAGATTCGTCTTGCTCGCTGACGTAAAATAGATCGGGTGCCTTACCAGCAGTAGAAGCTGGAAATGGATGAAAATTCCATACTTTTCCCTGCATTTCAGAAAAATCTCAAAATACCAAAACATTGCAAAATCACCTTTTCAAAAATCACAAAAATATTTCCCTTGTTTTCAACAAAATATTGTCAAAAATCACAAAAATATTTCCCTTGCTTTCAAATCAAAATATTGTCAAAAATCACAAAAAATATTTCCCTTGCTTTCAAATCAAATATTTTCGAAAATCACAAAAAAATATTTCCTGTGTTTTCAATAAACCGATCTCTATCTTGATCTCTCAGGTAAAGATGCGGACCCAAATATCTGCAAAAATTACAAAAATTGTCAGTATCCCCAGCACTACACTTCAGGAGTCTTGAACTCCACTCTCTTCACAATTTGGGATGACGGATCCAATCGCCCGCAAATTGGAATCTTGACCAAAACGGGCAACCAAATACCATCTAAATCACACGTATGCCCAGAAGAACATCTTGAAGCCGGATAGCATCCTCGTACATTCTCATTCGCAAAGAAACAGCATCTTGGGACGATGGACCTGATCGACCACGGGTTGGGATCTTGACTAACCCGCTGACCAAACATCCGCATTAAAAAGAAACCCCAGGGAAGCACAACCCTGCAAGCAATAAGCTCAAAGTTCTCCGCACCCACAGCAAAAGCAAAATCATCAAACAAAAGAGAATGAGCCAAACCATGCATTCATCATGCATCTCCATGCATCAGCATCCATCGCATCAATCATCATGTTTACCTGCTTTCAAAATAAAAGTCGGTTAGCTAAAGACCCCACAGGCATTCCTAGTGGAGGCACATGCAAACCAGATTTTCATTTCAAAAAGACAAAAAAATATTTCTATTCGCAAATAAAAACCCCACGGAGTATCACTCCCCAGAGTGGGTATCTTTTCAAAAATCCAAAAATATTTTCCCAGTAGAGCGTTATGCCTCCAAAACACTAGGAGATCTTCCATATCTCTGGGTAGGAGCCAACGCAAAAATCAAATAAGATCCGATGTCTCGCGGTTTCCCCGGAGACCATCGGATCCAATGCACTCAAAGTATGGTTGAACTGAACTCCAGTGTCAGTGCGGTCGTACCACATGCCAAGATACAAAAGATGAAAGCCAAAAGGCTCGGTCACAGAAACCATTTGAACAGGTGGAAACGATGAATTGTAACCCAAGTATCAAAATCAGCAGATTGGGTGGAAAGAGTTCACCCGCACATACCTAGGCGTGGATGCCTGAAGTACCTTGACTGAGTCCAAGTCGGCGTAGTAGAATCCCGTAAGACTATCGGACGCAGGGCGTCTAACCACTTTGACAGTCAAGCGAAACAAGTACTCCTGGAGTGATATGGGAAAATATCAAACATCACACAAACAGTCTCAAGGTCAGCAACCTCGTAAGACTACGGACGCAGAGGCTCTGCTGTACCTTTCCGATGTTAGTACCGATCAGGAATGGAAGGGTTGCGATTGGGTACCCAGGTTGCAGCAAACTGCAGGGACAATCGCAACGTTTTCTCCAAACTCCCGCGGTATGTGCGAGTTATCAATTTCCAAACAATCAACTGACTCAGATACAAAGGACAACAAAGATTTCAGACCACAATCGAGGAAAGAATGAATTGCAAACCAAGCATCGAAACCAGCAGATCGGGTGAAAAAGCCCACCCGCACATACCTAGGCGTGGATGCCTGAAGTACCTTGACTGAGTCCAAGTCGGCGTAGTAGAATCCCGTAAGACTATCGGACGCAGGGCGTCTAACCACTTTGACAGTCAAGCGAAACAAGTACTCCTGGAGTGATCTGGGAAAACATCGAACATACAATCAATCACAGGGTCAGTAACCTCGTAAGACTGGCGACACAGAGGCTCTGCTGTACCTTTCCGATGTTAGTACCGATCAGGAATGGAAGGGTTGCGATTGGGTACTCAGGTTGCAGCAAACTGCAGGGACAATCGCAACATTTTCTCCAGACTCCCGCGGTATGTGCGAGTGATCGATCTCCAAACGATCAACTGGCACAGATGCGAAGGCAAGCAAAGATTTCAGAACATGATCTATGAATGACCGGGTCAGAAGTGGGGTGTCCACTCGCTTTGGCATTCGGTTGCACGCAACCTCTGCCAAAGAGGGGCATCTGTAGACACCCCACCTTCGGCTACACTGTCGGTAGGGATAGCTGGTTGAATGGAGGACCATACCCCCAAATTCCAAGTCCAAACTCAGCCAAACTCACCCTTGTAAGCCTCATTCCATAGCCCAGTTCAAGTCCAAACCCAGTCAACCCAGTCCTAAACATCAGCCTGAAAAACCCCCCATAAGAAAAGCCAGTCAAAAAATCCCAAAAAAGTCAAACTCACTGAGTCAACCCGCTGAGTTAACCCACTGAGTCAACCCGTCGAGTCAAAACACCGAGTCAACACGCCGAGTCAACCCGCTGAGTCAAACCACCGAGTCGACCCGCTGAGTCAACTCACTGAGTCGACCCAGCGAGTCAAACAGCAGCCCCAAGGGAGCGACCGTACCTCACTGGAAATCGAGGAACGGCCGTACGGGTGGCCCATAGCAGGCCACCCAAAATAAATTACGCGAAATGCCACTGCCCGCTGCTATAAATACCCCCCTCCCCTTCTCATTTCAACATAGCAACTAGCCAGAGAGAGCCCGTCCGTTCGAGTTTCTTTCTCACCCCTTAGCCCATTTTTCCACCAAGGAGAGCCCGAGTGAGGAGAGCCTAGCCCTGGTCCAGCCCAGCCTGACCACTGGTCCAAGCCTCCCAAGCCATCCAAGTCTTGATCCAGCCACTCGAAGCCAACCCTTGCAACACCTCCGTCCATCCAGCTACTCTTTTTTCAGCATTATCTCATTTGCATCTAGCATAAGTGCAACATTTACTTTTCTTCCAACCCCCCTGCTTCACTGCAAGCACCTTGATTATTCAAGCACACTGCATACGTCTTATATTAAGCACCTGTCAGTTCGAGCGTATGCTCTGGGCTTGCCCGTTGTTGGAACCTGCCCATCAGAAACTCTTACTGTTCAGACCTACATTCATGCTTCACTATAAAGCACCTTGATTATACAAGCACACTGCATACGTCTTAAATTAAGCACCTGTCAGTTCGAGCGTATGCTCTGGGCTTGCCCGTTGTTGGAACCTGCCCATCAGAAACTCTTACTGTTCAGACCCGCATTCATGCATCATGTCATCTATGAGAATGTATGAGGATTAAAACCGACTTTCAAGTATTAGTTCGATTCTGTGAAGTAGAGACCGTACTTCGGTACGGGCAGTGTGTGGGGTGCTTAACCTCTTCCCACCCTGTAACCGTGATCCCTTACCTTGAATCTCTGGCCGCAGATCAAAAGGAGTCATTTTAGAGGAAGGAATCTTCGGATCCCCTTCTCTAACGTTTCTACGGGGTCTAGCCGACTGTAGATTCGAAGTAATTGGCTAGCGGCGACTCCGGTCTTATATAAACTCACTTAAACACATCCAGCTTAACACGACAACCAAACAAAGCCCTCGAGAACGAGGCAAGCCAGTGGCACAAACGGCGATTTCGCACTCACGCATCCTCCTCTCCTTCTGTAAAACCCGTACCCTGAATTGCCCTCCGTACGTTTAGTTTTCGGTACCTGTACGTCCCGGACGGACCAGATTAGAGAGCCTTGATCGCGACCCTGATTTAGTACCGCAACGACCCAAGACTTGTACCCTTGCGACCGCGCGGGCGCCACGATTCCAACGCCGCACGGCACGCCCCATTGCGATACCCGGTGTGTAAGATGCATACGTTCGTGCAATTCGAGGTGGGCCACGCAACGCGCGTGTGGCGTGGGCCCCACTTGCACAATTTCCAACAACATGTCAAATCTATCACCATCACCCTCACCCATACCCCCATCATTATCTAGCCATCATCACCATACCCACCCCATCCTCTCTCACCAAAAGTCAACCACAACCCATACCTCTCATGCTCTCTCCCATCATCATCATCATCATCATGACATCATGCACCCCCCTCTTCCCATACAAGAGCCATACGTGGGGGGGTGGCCTTCTCATTCCCATTTTTTTTGCAAGAAAGAGAGAAAGGAGAGAGAAAGAGATTTGAGAGAGAGAGAGAGAAGAGAAAGAAGAGAGAGAAGTAGAGAGATTTAGAGGGAGATCAAGAGAGAGAAAGAGAGAGTTAGAGAGATTGAAGGAGGAGATCTAGCTTGGAGGACCCCGATCATCATCCGGACCGTCCGATCGGCAATCCAACCGTCCAACCATCATTGTGAGTGCAATCTTTCCCCCTTTTTCTGGTTTACCTTTCTTTTTATTTTCTTGGGCCCACCTTATGATGGGCAATGAGATGGATGGGCTGGATCGTCCATGAATGGGTCCCACCCTTTGATGGTGTGGATCCCACTTGGGGGCCTATTTTGTGGCATATTTAGTGTGGCCAACATACCACCATGACGTATGTTGTTCATCCACGCTGTCCACCATGTGGGCCCACCATGTGATGGCCTAGCTGATAGATGGAGTGGATCTTACACATGTGGGCCCCACTTGAAATTAAAAAAAAAAAAGAAAGAAAAAAAAAGGAGTAAAGAGGGGGCCACTGGACAGTCAGCGTCCAGAGGACGCTGCTGCCCAGCAGCTCCCGGGCTGAAAGCCCTTTGGGCACGACCGTGGGTTCCCACTTGTGGGACCCACCTTGATGTATGTATGTGATCCACGCCGTCCATTTGTTTCTCCAGCCCATTTTAGGGCTGGACACCAAAAATGAAGCAGATCCAGATCGCAGGTGGACCACACCATAGGAAAACAGTAGAGATAATGATGTGGACTGTTGAACTTCCGTGGCCCACCGTGATGTTTGCAGGCGGAATCATCTGCCCAATATTGGGCTTATTAGGTCCCCAACGAGCTGGGAAACCTGATGAGCGGAGTGGATCGTCTCCAAGTGGACCCCACTTGATATAAACAAAGAAAAAAAAAGAGAGGAAAAAACAAAAAAAAAAATTTTATGAGAACGTCCAGCGCTGGACGTTCACAGCGTCTGGGACGCTGGAACCGTCCAGCGTCAGGACGGCTGGGAGGGGTCCCCACTCGTGGGACCCACCTTGATGTTTGTGTTCCATCCACACCGTCTATCTGTTTTCCCATATCGGTTTAGGGCTAAGGCCCAAATATGAAGCAGATTGAATTCTTAAGTGGACCGCACCACAGGAAACAGTGGATAATATGATGTCCACTGTCAAGACTGCCTCGGCCCACACTGGTGTTTATAGACCCCGTAACATACTCAATATTGGGCTCATTGGGCTCATCATGAGATGACCCAGCTGATAGACGGAGTAGATCACTCTTATGTGGGCCCCACTCGATCAAAACCTCACAAAAACAAAAAAAAAAAGAAAGAAAGAGAGAAGAAGGAAGGGCGCAGTCTCTGACGCGCTGGAAGTACCCAGCGTCCGTGGACGCTGGGCTCGTGGGGTGCCAGCAGGTGGGCCACCCTGTGGGTCCCACCATGATGTATGTGCTGTATCCACACCGTCCATCCAGTTGGGGAGATCATTTTAGGGCATGACCCCAAGAATGAGTCAGATCCAAGTCTCAAGGGGGCCCCACCACAGAAAAACAGTAGGGACAGTGGCCCTACCCTTGAAACCTTCCTGCGGCCCACCATGATGATTATTTGAGATCCAACCTGTTCATGAGTTCACACATGTATGTAAGAAGGGAAAACAAAAATATCAGCTTGACCGAAAGCTTCTGTGGGCCCCACTTGAGGAGAGAATAAAAAAAAAAAAAAAAGGATCATGGGCGCTGGACAGGCAGCGTCCAGGGGATGCTGCTGCCCAGCAGCCCAGGCTCTCTCGGCGTTGCCAATGGGCCCCACTTGTTGGGCCCACCTAGAATGTATGCGCTCTATCTATCCCGTCCATATGTTTTTCCAGCTCATTTTAGTGGCTGAGCCAAAATTGAAGCATATCCAAATGTCAAGTGGACCATGCCATGGGAACAGTGGGAATAATGATCTCCACCGTTGAAATCTTCCCAGGCTCTACAGTGATGTTTATTTGTCATTTAACCTGTTCATAAGATCACATGGATATGGGTGAAGGGGGAAACAAAAATATTAGTTTGATTCAAAATGCTTGGGGCCCATTTGGGTGCTACGCTCTGTGGGTCCCACCACGATGTATCTGTTTTATGTATGCCGCCCATCTGCTTTTTCATATTATTTTAGGGCCGTGGGCCCTCATAATGAGGTAAATACAAACCTCAAGTGGACCACATTGTAGGAAACCGTGGCCATTGATGCCCACCTTTGAAACCTTCCTTGGGGCCATTGTAATGTTTATTTATCCATCTAATCAAGGTGATGGGGCCCAACTTTGGGGCCCACCTTGATGAATGTTGAGTATATCGGGTCGTTCTTCTTGGCAGGGGTGTGGGCCCAGTTTTAGGTGGGCCACACGTAGAAAATAAGGGTGATTGAATGCCTACCATTGGAAACTTTACAGGACCCATCTGTTATGTTGCCATTCTCCTTATTCTTAAGTCACTCAACCATGGGTAGGGTTCCACACGTGTGGTGTGCGGGCCCCACCATAGTGCTTAATTGCCATCTCACTTGATTAGTAGGAAAGCTCAAATATCGGGTTGATCCCAAACTGTTGTGGCCCATTAATGTATGTGGCTTCCCCACTCCTTCGTGCGGTTATACCCAACCCCGGGTCCACCTTGTTATGCATGTGTTCTATCCACGTCAGCTATTGGCCTCCATGGTGCAATATGTATGTCGGCCATCCATAAGGACCGCCTTAATTTTGTGCTCGATCCAAACCATCCAAATGAATGAACCCTAGCATGTTATGTACAGGATGGCCCTTGGGACCACCTTAGTGTGCGTGTTCGAATGACCGCGTTGTCCATCCCGTGGACCCACCTTGATGATTAGTTGTGTAAACCCTTATTGAAAGGTCATCCTTAGAGTTTGCTTAATCCAAGTCACAGGGCTACCTTCTTAAACTCACCCTGTGGAACCGTCTTGTCAATTCACCTTGTTAACTCACCATGTTGACCCGCCTTGTTGACCCGCCTTGTTGACTCACCTTGTTGACTCAGCATGTTGATTGATCTTGGTAACTCAGCTTGTATACTCATATGACTCACCCCTTCTACCCTTGTACCCAATTATAAAGACCACCATATCGTGTATATCTCATCCACACCGTCCGTTTACCTTTAGGGCGAGTGTGGGGCTCATCCTCGATGTTCGTATGACATCTAGGCCATCCATTATATGGAGCCTATCTTGTAGTATGAGGTTAGACCTGTTGTCCCTTTTTGGACCTCATTGTATTGACCATCTATCGCAGATTACCCTACCATTTATAATCCTCTGTCATGACATGTCTATCTTGCAACCCCTTCTATGACATTCCTTTTACGGACTATTATTGTGTTCATCTCCACTGTACTACAAGATTATGGGTCTCGGCGTGATTTTGAGTATTCCACTCTTGCCGCTCAAGTAGGTTCTACCTTTGATGTGTCGGTAGTGTATTCAATCATTTTCTTTCCATTTGGGTTATCTAAATATTGAAGGTTAATCTACACCGTTCAGTTGTTGGACCATCTGTGTTGTTGTATACCATCCATTTAGAGTCTTATCTCTTTATGTTTCTTTGTATTATAAGTGAATTATCTTTTATGCTATTTTTAGTATGTCTGTTGCCACACGTAGTGTTATTTGGAATACTCATATGTGATCTTTATACTATATGCTTCGACGACCACCATGCATGTGTAATGAGTATGCATCCCGAATCACCATTGTTAGTTGGGGACCACTAGGGCATAAACGCATTCATAAAGCATTCGAGATGTAGTTGCGCAAATGTAATTCACGTGCTCTCTATCGCAAACCTCTCCAATAGGTATGGGACTATTCGAGGACAGGAATCTATCATCCTGACTTACACTGTATGGTAGGAATAGCTTAGCATACCTTGTAGCCCTTGGTGCGAGATTCCCTGGCTAGCGACATCCCGCACTATGACTCGATCATTCATATGTGTCCCCTCATCTTAATGATATCTCAAATAGGTTGGACTAGATTGATTTCTTGCCATCGTGGTAGATGGACTACTTGTTGGCACTCATACTGTATACTTGACTCATGCATCATGAATGCTTGGCTCATCTGATTGTCTTGTATCAACCGGCCATATCGGTCGTGATTGTCGTGCATTTCATTACCAGCTGACGGTGACATTATGTTTTAGACCTTATAGTTTTATGGTGCTCTTTGGGAGACTTGCACTGGTATGTCGTCCCACGTTTGTATGCATGGTTGCATTTCGCACCGTCTGCTTGTGCCGCATATAGCATGGTTACTACGTTGCAACCACAGCTCCATCGTGGTTTGCAGGAACACCGAAAATATGTTATCTTTAAACTGGATGCCAAAGATGTCCCTGGGTGAAAGTCCCTGATCCCGTTGGTACCAAGGTGGGTGCTCCATTCAAGGACCGGGTGGTTTAATCATACACCAGTATGCCGAATACCAAACGGCGGTGTTATCCACTGCACGTGGTCAGTTTGGAAGGAGGTCTGACCTAACCTGCCGGAAGAGTGTTGGCAAAGGGGTTGAGTTTGACCAGCTGTGAGTAGGTCCGCTATTGCACCAGATAGGCTTTGGCATTCTACTGGTGAGTAGTGAGGTCTGTGAGACCCCGGTGATGTTTCGTTTCAGAGATGGTATTGGTATCAGTGATGTGACTGATGTTCTGTATGGTGTGGGACGGTCCTGATGTGGGCGGGTGTGATGTGGGCGAGGCTGTAAGCCTGGGCGAGCTACCACACTGGGCGAGCTACCAGTTCCGATTCCTGCATTGCTTACGTGATTGCGTTTTGACTGTTCGCATCTGGACCACTGTACTGAGAGGTGGTGATTTGCATACATGCATTGGATCATTGTACGTGACATTAGGCCCTGTAGGCCATTGCACAGTATGAGTATATAGCCTTGGTAGGCTGGTTACCTGTATTGCATGCTTGCATAGCCATGGTAGGCTAGTTATCTGTATTGCATGCTTGCATAGCCGTGGTAGGCTAGTTATTCATATCACATGATCGTGTAGCCTAATTAGGCTAAGTTTTGGTTTAGTCTTCTCATCATGCTTTACTGCTTATTCTGATATTTATCATGTTTGTCATACGCATTGCGCACGCACACACGCACTCACAAAGCTTCGTTCGAAGCTTATGCGCGTTTGTTACGCTGCAGGTCCTACCAGAGTATATCAGCAACGTTGAGTTGGAGTTTGTAGTGCAGTAGCAGGAGGTGCCGAAGTGTGCACAGTTTTTATATTTACGCATTGTGTATTTACCTTTCAGTACTGTATGTAAACGAAAAGATTTAGTGGAAATATTGTGTTTGTCTTTGATGGTACTCATATTGTGATGCTCATGTTTTCAAAAAAAAATTTCAGACCCTAAAATCCTCCTTGTGGTATCCCAGGATCGGAACCTGACGTGTAGGGTTAGGATCCGAGATCGGGGTACTACGGAGGCTGCCACCTCTGAATTCGGGTTACAGCGAATGGACGTCGAGAACCGAATTTGGGGCGTGACACCTTCTCTACCCGAAAAGGGGAAGGGACGGGAACGTCGTGTGGGAGTGCGAAAACGGCAAGGGTCCACAGGGTGTATTGACTGAAAACCTCTCAAATCCCTTCATTCGAAGATGTAAAACTATGGCAAGTGTGAGATCATCTTACTCGCTGACGTAAAATGGATCGGGTGCCTTATCAGCAGTAGAAGCTGGAAGTGGATGGAAATTCATACATTTCCAGGTATTTAAAAAATCCAACAAAATACAAAAAATATTATAAAATCATCTTTCAAAAATCAAAAAATATTTCCCTTACTTTCAATAAAACCAATCTCCATCCTGACCACTCAAGTAAAGACTCAAATCAAATTTGCAAAAATCACAAAAATATCATCAATGTCCCTAGTGAAGCACTTTAGGAGTCTCGAACTCCACTCACCCACTTCACAGTATTGGGATGACAGATCCGATCGCCCGCAAATTAAAATCTTGACCAAAACGGATGACCAAACACCATCCCAATCACACTCTTTCCCTAGAAGAGTATCTTGAGGTTACAACCTAAATTACCATCTTCATCCATTTCCCAATAGAAACACAACAGCGTCTTGGGACGATGGACCTAATCGACCACAAGTCGGGATCTTGAACAACCCGCTGACCAAACATCCGCATTAAAAAGAAAATCTCCTAGGGAAGCGAAACCCTACAAGTAATAAGCTCAAATTCTTTACATCCCCAGCAAAAGCAATCTTGATCACAATCATTGGACGGGAGGAGAATGAGCCAAACCATGCATCCATCATCAAATATGCATCCATCGCATCAATCATCATGTTTACCTGCTTTCAAATAAAAGTCAGTTAGCTAAAGACCCCACAAAATCCTCAGTGGAGGCACGTGCAAACCAGATTTCCTTTTCAAAAAATATTATATATATATATATATATATATATATATATATATATATATATATATATATATATATATATATATATATTCCTATTTACAAATAAAAACCCCACGGAGTATCACTCCCCAGAGTGGGTCTCTTTTCAAAGTCCAAAAATATTTTCTCAGTAGAGCATTCGACCTCCGAGGCACTAAGAGATATTCCATATCTCTGGGTGGGAGCCAACGTAAAAACAAATAAGATCTGATGTCTCGCGATTTCCTCGGAGACCATCAGATCTAATGCACTCAAAGTACGGTCGAACTGAACTCCAATGTCAGAGCGGTCGTTCCAAATGCCACGATACGAAAAAGATGAAAGCCAAAAGGCTCAGTCAAAGAAACCATCTGAACGGTGGAAATGATGAATTGTAACCCACGTATCAAAACCAGAAGATTAGGTGGAAAAAGTTCACCCGCACATACCTAAGGGTAGATGCCTGAAGTACCTTGATTGAGTCCAAGTTAGTGTAGTGGATCTCCCATAAGGCTACATAGATGCAGGGCAACAACCACTTTAACAGTCAAGCGAAACAAGTAGTCCTAGAGTGATCCTGGAAAGTAACGAACAATCAATAACAAGGTCAGTAACCTCGTAAGACTACACGGACGCAGAGGCTCTACTGTACCTTTTCGATGTTAGTACCCGGGAAGGAAAGGGTTGTAATTGGGTACCCAAATTGCATCTAATGCAGGGACAATCGCAACGTTTTCTCCAAACTCTCGCGATATGTGCGAGTTATCTATTTCTAGACAATCAACTGACTCAGATACAAAGGCAAGCAAAGATTTTAGACCACGATCTATAAATGACCAGGTCAAAAGTAGGGAGGGGCATCTGTAAACACCCCACCTTCGGCTACAAAGCTGGTTGAGATGGTTGAATGGATGGAGGACCATACCCCCAAACCGTAGGTCCAAACCCAGTCAACTCACCCGTACAAACCTCAATCCATCGCCCAAGTCAAGCCTAAACCCAGTCAACTCACCCCTAAACATCAACCCAAAAAACCACCAATAGAAAAAACCAATCCAAAATTTCTTAAAAAGTCAACTTGGTGAGTCAACCCGTTAAGTTAAATCACTGAGTCAGCCCAGCCCTTGCACCGAATCAACTCACCTAGTTAAGCCCAAACCAAGCCTACCTCCAACCCGGAGCCTCAGAGCAACTCGAAACCTCGGACCTGAGGTTTTCTTGCTTCAAGTTTGAAGTTTGTAAGCTCCAAAGTTAAAGCAGAGCGTTCGTATGGGCGGCACCCTGGGTGCCGCCCATCCCTATTTACAAGAGTTGCCACTTCTCGTGGCTATAAATACTCTCCTTCTCATTTCCAACACACACTTCTCACCTCTCTAGCCCAAGAGCTCCAATTCCATCTCCGCTCCCTTTAGCTCATTCGTCAGGGTTCACACGGAACTTTTGATACCCTCCGAGTCCATCTCCCCCCCTTCAGGTCGAGGGTTGTTCTGACTGAAGGCCTCCTTTAGGAGGGTATCGAAAGTCCTGCGTGAACCCTGACGATTGTGGTTGGGATGAACTAGAGGCTGACAGAGATGACGGTTGTTATTATTGTGCCAAGCTAGCCTGGGTGTTGACTATTGAAACATGTGCTTGTGTGAACTAGAGAAGCATTTCATGCATGGCCTTTATACTTTATTGAAGCTCTTGGATGTCAGGAACTGACACGAGTTCTACTAAGTTAAACTGTGAAGATGAGGCCTCAAGTATTTCGAGGGAATGGAAGGGGAGAGCCATGGTGGTTTTGGATTTGTATAGACTAAGCTATGGCGGAAGGTTGTTTTGGAACATATGTCTCGAATTGGTGCAATGGTTTTGGATTCTTTGGGTTTTTAGGATTTTCTGAATTTTTGTGACTTTTTTTTATGAATGCACGCGATGCTAATGCAAATGAGAATGAACGAGAACTGTTAACCTTCAAAGATTCAAAAGATCCAGTTTTTCAAGTTGGGTCACGACTAGAGGGACTAGCACATCCCCAGCAGAGTAGTCATTCTGTGAACGTTGGAGGTCTGTGTTTCCTCCCTTTTGGTTGTGCACGTGTGCCGCCGCTTCCACAGGCTTGCCCCTCTCTCAAGGGCTTTCCCGTGTTATGCTTTACTTGATGTGTTTGGAAATGAGTTTGTATATGACTGGAGTCACCACTAGCCAGTTACTTTGAATATACAATTGACCAGACTCTGTAAAAAAAATGTTAGAGAAGGGGATCCGAAGATTCCTTCAAGGGACCAAGGTTACAGGGTGGGAAGGTGTTAGGCACCCACTCTGCCCATACAAATATATAATCTCTACTTCACTGAATCTGACTTTCTTTGAAGGTTAGGATTAACTCTCATATATTCTCAAGAAAAGGAAAAATATAAAAATGATGCCTGATGGGGTCTAATCAATAAGAGTTTCTGTTGGGTAGGATCTGATCAAATCGAAAAGCCGCAGAGTATAATTCTCAAACTGATAGGTGCTATGAACAATGTACGATGATATGTTTGATCAATTAGAGTTTCTGATGGGCAAGATCCGATTAGATCCGCAAACCACAGATCATACGTTAAGACTGATCAAGTGTTGGAGAGTGTTATGATGCAATCAGCAGAGGGGTTGGGAAAACAAAGAGTGTTGCACTATGCTGGATATGAACTAGATGATGTTGATGTATAAATGGCTAGGTGGACAAAAGTGCCGCGTATGCTAGCTCGAGTGACTTAGATTAGAACTTAGATGGCTTGAGAGGCTTGAACCGGGGTCAGGCTGGACCAAATCGGGGCTAGACTCTTCTTGTTCACTCGCACTCTCCTCGATGGAGGAACGGACTAAGAAAGGAAGGGAGGTGAGTCTTTGTTTAAGGCAGAGACTATAAACTGTTGGATGCTGGAAATGAAGGAGAGAGGGGGTATGTATAACTGTGAGAAATACTAGCTTTGGTAAATAGGGACGGGCAGCCCTAGACACTCTGCTCCAGCTTCGGATAGCTAGAGCTCTGAACTTAGAGCAGAAAAACCCCAGGTCCGAGGTTCAGACTTGCTCTGAGGTTGAGGGCTGAAGCCGAGCTTGAGTTTTGGGTTGGTTTTGGGCTTTAACTAGGTGAGTTAGTTGGGTGTAAGGGCTGGACTGACTGGGTGAGTTGACTCAGTGGGTTGACTAATTCAATTGACCCATCGAGTTGACCTACTGGGGAACTGTGGTCTAATTTTTCCTATAGGTGGTTTTTCGAGCTGACAATTTAGGGTGAGTTAACTGGGTTTGGACCTAGGGTTTTGGGTATGGACTAGGGTTTGGATGGGTGAGTCAGCTAGGGTTTGAACCTAAGGTTTTGGATATGGACTAGGGTTTGATGGGTGAGTCAACTAGGGTTTAGACCTAGGGTTTTGGATATGGACCTCCATCCATCTAGCCATTCAAACATCTTTGCAGTCAAGGGTGGGGTGTCTATACTTCTTTACTTACTTTCTTCCACAGATTGTACTGCATTTACATTTGGATTAATAAAATCGACACTTGGCCTTCTATTTCCTTTTTTTTTAATGTTTATTTTGTTGACAAACGCAATTAGGGTATCACCATTGTAATAAAAGTCATTGTCTTTAAGGTGAAAAGAACTCATATAAAAGACTAACCCTCTCATTCACCAATCACTTGATTCCTTTGTCAATTAATGACTAGGTAGTCTTCACAAATCTGGTTTTAATTCAGCTATTTCAGTGCCTAGACTCACAAGGCATTTGGTTAAATTGGCGTTGAATACCAGTCCAGAATTTATAATTAAAATCAAGCCATTCACTACACACGTTGGAGCATGTCCAAATAAGCCAACAAAATTCACCATTGTGAAGATCCTGTCAGTTTGTATTGTTGTAAAGCTATATAATTGCTAGCACTTCTTACACAAAAGCGAGGCAGGCAACTATTTTGTGGGTCGGGGGGAGAGAGAGAGAGAGAGAGAGAGAGAGAGATGGATTGTCCGTTCAATTGTTCATTCCTCGTGGTATTGCCTGACTTTTGGGCCAGTGTGGCCCATCCACACGATGAAATGCTTGGATCCATCACAACGTGTGCCACATGGGCACGTGTGCTGGAATGTAGGATAGAGAGGGCGTACACGCGTGTAGGATGAACAAACGGCTCCGTTTGAAAATTGAAATGAACGGTCGACATGGGAGACTGAAATAAATAAGCCTTCTCGAAGTAGAGGTGTCTCCCCACACGAAATCGGTTGTCTCATTAAATGGGACAAATTTCCACAAGGGTGAAATTTATTTCCTAGAGAGAGTGAGGAATATTGTGGGATGGTTTTCCTATTAATGCTCTGGCCTGTCTTTCTGGTTTGGTAGCCGAGCGTCTTAAATGCTCTCTCAGACCTCAACCTTCTTAAATTCAAGCAAGACATTCCCCCCCAACTCCCCATGTCTCTCTCTCTCTCTCTCTCTCTCTCTCTCTCTCTCTCTCTCTCTCTCCATTTATTCGTCCTTAACCATCTTCTTCTTCTTCTTCTTCTTCTTCTTCTCCTACCATCTGCAGGCTTAAAATGTCTTTCCTTTCACCTTCACTTTGTTTTTATTTCATTTCTCTGCATATGGACCAGCATTTTTTGTTCTTGTGATCTTGGGTCCATGTGTGTCTATCTCAAATATCGACAAATATGAAAGGCGGCAACAACAAGAGAAAAAGTGGCGTTTCTATATTGAAATGGTTACTGCGATGTTGGCCCGGTTCACTCAGACAACGCTTCTGGCATGAAAGAAAATGTGTCTTTTGATTGAGCCGTGCCAATATCATAGTACTCTTTCATTCTTTCCTTCCCATGTCTCTCTCTTCCATTCCCATGCAGAGATACAATACTCTGTGGTTTGTATTGCGATCATATAAGTAAATAGCATCTTATTATATTGGAGGAATTATCGTTTACACCCCACACTTTCTACTACTAGCAACAGAACAGTACATATATAGTTATGTGATTATCTTACCATAAGTATACAAAAAGTGTTTGCTTATTTAAAACTGTGGGTGTCAATGTCAATTCCCCCAGACTTGTAGATGAACATCCTCTTTCTGTTTTTATTTATAGATTTCACTTACCACCTTAAGGAATACCTGGGTTTTTTTCTATATGGAGTTATTTGATACTAGAAATTATATGTGTGGCATGTATTAATTTAAATTAAACTGACTAAATTGTAGAGCCTATAAAGTCAGATTGGTTGAACAATCCTAACCTACGATTCGTGGACACTCGTTTTTTGAAATAAGATCGCTGGATATTTTCATTTTTTACACATCCAATAAATGTTAAGCAATCTAAATAGTTAGATAACCAGATAAGAGTATCATTTTGTTCTTGACACATCTAAACAAGGACCCCGAATTTGGACGGTTTAGGTTGAATTACATGTATGCCACGCATGCAATTTCTCAGCATAGCATCCATCATCACTCTGCCAGAGTATCAAAGTAGTTCTTTTCTATTGGTTTCATGCAAATCCAAGATGTAAGCTAAAAATACATAAGAAAATTGCTTTCTTTGCTTTCTTTTTGGTTTTTGGTTTTTGGTTTTTTGGTTTTGTACCATTTCGTTTTGTTTGGTAGGTGTGAGTCGGGACTCGGGAGGTATCATCCACTGCCTGACCTGAGGATATCTACAGTAGGCCTGGATATTCTGTTTGTATGGGTGGGGCCCACTATTCCATCATCTAAGCCGCTTGTATTATGGACCTACCATGGATGTACCATGTGATCATATCCATCGAATCCTTTTACCTTTGTCAAATCGACTGTGGGCTGTCACTGTATTTCATTCTCGACTGTCCATTTTATGGCAGCCAAAGCAAAAATAAAATTTATTTCCACATGGATGTTTCTTGTATATGCATCATCGACTTCGGGACTATCATTTCAACGGTTTGGATCACCGAATCATGGGCCCACTTTCAGGGCAAACACTGTAGAATACCTGGTGAGTAAATGAAGGAAATGGGGGTGGTGGGGATTCATTAATGAGAGTAATGATCGTTCGGCGTGGTGAAGAATATAAAGTAGAGGCATTTATATACGTTGGAACGACATCCACACTGCTTTTAAGTGGGTGATCAGACAAAGATTCCTTCATTTAACGTTCTTCACTAGCCCCTCGCCACTACTTATTTCTCTAGCTACATGTTTCCTTGGAGAAAAGAAGAGGAATTTGTGGGGCCATGGCCAGTTGCTGCTGCCCGGTTGATCTGACGGGCCCTTTCCATAAATGGGGCATGCAATGTCAATTTCAAGATCTGAGATTTGATTTTTTTTTTTTTTGTTTTTCTCTGGAATATGGACTTTGTCAGCCATTGATGGGATTTGTGAGATTTAAAAAATCAGTTGTGGTATACTGTACCGGTCACCACCAATACTGTACTGATATGGCCGATACGCATGTGTTTGTGTGCGGTCCATGCTCAGTAGGAAAGATTAGATCAACAGTAATTACTCTGCCCATCCCTTTTCATGAATTGTACCTTTTAGGAAGAAACTGTGGTCTAATGAACTTTCTAATTAATGAAAACCAAAGGGAATGATGACGTATGTTTGATGTTTGTGTGGCATCCGAACTATTCATTGGTGTTTGTGGTCCCAGCTGATATGTGGGTGTACCCCACTATGACTATGGGAGAGGTTGATTCGAAAATCAGGTCCACCAGAGGATAGGAATCAATGTAAAAACTAAGCTGAAACCACCAAATTCAAGTGGTGTGGCCCACTTGGGTTTGCAGGCTTATCTGAAACTAAGGTTTGCCACACCACAGGAACTATCTTAAAACATGCTGAAACCACAGCATCCACGTTGTGTTTCCCACCTATGTATTGTATGGGCTTGATCGTTAGGGCATTCCTTGGTATAGGCGGGGCCTACCTTATGGACAAGTTGGATGGCTTGCACACACCATGGCAGGCCTTGCACAAATCTGCCTTGTGTGTGTGTGTGTGTGTGTGTGTGTGTGTGGTGGGAGTCCTCCCCATTGTTCCTGTGTTGCAGCCAACCTGAGTCCTGGATTGGCTTGATTTTTAGGCACCCCATGATGGGACTGACATGGCTCGACGAGACAGTCACCCATATTTTGTGTACAGATGGCCTGTAGGAGCTGGTTGAGACAGATCAATATGCATCGGTTTCACCCACATATCTTTTTAGATCTGCATCACTGTTTTGGGCATCGCTGCATCGCTGCTTCGTCTTGGTTGCACCTTATGAATAGGCTGGACAGCCTGCACGGACCATTGTGGCCCTCGCATGTAGCTTTTTCTATTATAGGAGTCCTCCCTCAGCTTTGTCCTTTGGCCTACCTGTGTTCTAGATTGGCCTAATTTTTCGTGAAGGGTTAAATATGTGGGGCCATACCTAATAGACGGTGGATTTCAGGCACTCATCACCATAACGTTAGGAATCCTGCAGAATTCAAGACTTCAACTCCAACTTGAATTGGAAACCTGCAAAAGCTCCCCTTCTAAAATTCACAAGAAAAAGTAGGGCACGAAATTCAGAATTTTCAATTGCCTCCAATTTTGATATATATTCTCTCCTCCTGGTTTTAATAAATTCACAATCATTCATAAATCTAAATGCTTTCTCTTGCATTCACACTATGATGGTAAAATCCTCCGAAACTTAGGCTCATGCAATCATTATGTGGATTACGGCATAAGAAAACTGACAACTCTTAAAAAATAAAATAACATTTTCTTTCATTTATGAAATTAGTTAGCTAACTTTTTTGATGATCTATTTTTTAGTCAAGGCTATCTTACAACAGGATTGATACGATGATTCCTTTCATATTTCACATATATGTGTCATATTAGAATATTCGAAACAATTTTTCCATCACATTCATTATCTCGTAAATTTACATAGATTACTCTAGGTTATCAAATGCAATTTCTAAATTCTATGATTTGGAAAATCCAAGCTGCCAAACACAACTAAAAATCCAAGGTTTGAATTGATGCTGCCAAACAAGCCATAATACTAGTGGATGTGGCAATGCACTAGAAAATAGAGTAAATAGTTCACAACATATGATAGCAAAGGAGAAGTTGTTATAAGATTAGGCTATTCCTCTAAATGGTTCACAGATATATTAAAATGGCAGTGATTCATCATCCTACAGGCAACCCTCCAAGTTGTGAGAAATGTTTTCTTAATGGATCATGTGTTAGTGTAGGCTTATACACTTGGATGTTGCCTTTAATTAGCTGTGATCAGACAAGGATCTTGCACTTAATAAATCTTAACTCGCTCATACCAGTAGTTATGTCTCTCCATCCATTCATGGAGAAACAAGGAGGAACTCGTGGGGCCCATGATCCCTTGCTGCTGCGCCAAGGGATGATGCACCAACAATTCCCGGGTCGGAGATTTGAACTAATTGATCTATTTTACTTTTTTGTCTAACGTGGACTGTTGAATTTTCTCTTTAATTAGTCTGCGAGTCCTTGGAATTTTCTCCTTAATGAGTCTGTAAGCCATTGATTGCGATTTTCCTGGGCGATCCTCATCAAGTGTTAAAAATCAGTTGTGGTGGACTGTATCAATTACAACGAACATGGTACTGATACTGGCCGATACATAAGTGTGTGGCTGCTTCAACAGTCCGGACACTCTGTCTATCTCTTCCCATGAATTGTACCATTTAGTTGAAAAAGTATGGTCTAATAAACGTTCATCAGTAAAAACCAAAGGGAATGATATAGATGTTTATGCTGCATCCAAACTATGCGTCAGGTGTTTTTTTTTTTTTTTCAATTATTCTAACTGATGTTTGTGTGGCATCCAAACCGTGCATCCGGTGCACCCCTCTATGAAGATGGGAGAGGCTTATTTAAAACTCAGTCCATCCGTTTTGCAAGACCACAGTACGACAGGAGGCTAGAAATCAGGCAGATCCAAAACTCATGTGGGCCATACCACAGCAAATAGTGGGAACGGAAATGTCCACTGTTGAAACCTTCCTCGAGCCAACCATGATGTTTATATGGTATCCAAACCGTTCACAGGGTTATTACCACTCAGGTAAACTCTGGGCACAAATATCATCTTGATACAAAACTTCTATGGCCCCCACAAAGTTTCCAATGGTGGACGTTCAATCCCTGCTGTTTGGTGTGGTGTGGCCCACATGAGTTTTGATCTGCATGATTTGTAGGCGCTTGTCCTATTCTTGTATTGCCAAACCGATGGACAGAGTAGATTTGTGACGGTCATCGACCCAAACCGTTTCCAACTAGGAGTCTGGATTGTTTGCTCAGCTTTAACAGGATTTTGCTGTTTGCCGACACCTGATTGGTCCAGCTCAGCACACGTTAGCACTAACAGCAGCGCTGATGTCAGTGCTACATCAGCGTTGCTATCAGTGCGGACGTGTTCTGAGCTGGACCATTCAGGCATCGGCAAACAGGAAAATCCTGTTGAATCCAAGCAGACGAGCCAGATTCTCCAACTAGAGGAACTTCTGTGCCCGGGGCACTGGCAATCTACGTCCATAGGAAAAAAATGTAAAACCATGTTAACACCACCGGAATTCAAATGGTGTGGCCCATTTGAATTTTTAGGCTGATCAAAAACTAGGTGCGCCACAGGATATAAAATAATGCAAAATAAATAACAACAACAACAACAAAAAGCCAAAACCACCGAATTTAAGTTGTGCTGCCTACCTATGTTCTGTATCAGCTTGGTTTTTATTAGGTTTTTTATAAAATAATGAAATGAAAAAAAATGTTGGGTTTATATATATATATATATATATATATATATATATATATATATATATATATATATATATATATAGAGAGAGAGAGAGAGAGAGAGAGAGAGAGAGAGAGAGGAATTCGCACGTGCGCACCAGTTCTCACCTCGTGAGGACTTTTTGAGAACTTATTACACGTGATGTAAGCTCAAAATCCAAACCATCCACATGATGCAGCACCCCAAAAAACCTTAGGGCCCAACTTTCAACCTAATCCAAAACTATGGTGGGGCCGTAGCAGAGAGAGAGAGAGAGAGAGAGAGAGAGAGGCAAATCATTGGAGGAAATTGTTTCCTTTTGTTTTTTGGGTGCTGCATCATGTGGACGGATCAAATTTTGGGCTCACGTCACGTGTGATGAGTTCTCAAAAAGTGCTTACGAGTTGTGCCAGGTGAGCATTCCTCTCTCGTCATGTGTGTGTGTGTATACGCGCGCGCACACGTGCATGTGTGTAGGGAAATGGTACTATGCAGTCGAGCATATACAATGTTATCATGAGGTCAGGGCATATCTTATCTTCCCATTGGATGATAAATTTAAAAAAATATATAAATAAAGTTGAAACTGGCTAAAGCCTTTTCTAAGAAGTGTCCACGCTGGAAGTAAGGTGGGCCCACAATGATATTGTTCGTGAGAACCTGACCCATCCATCTGTTTTGCAAGCTCATTTTAGGACATGAGACCAAAAATGAGGCAGATCTAAAACTCAAGTGGGCCACATAAGTGGAAACAGTTGGAATTGAACGACCACCGTTGAAACATTCACATGGCCACAAATGTTTTATATCAGGCTAAGTTTTTAATGTTTCCAGTTTATCCCAGTGGGAATGACCTTATAAAGGGTTTGATGGCATATAAACATCACGGTGGAATCCAAGAAGGTTTCAACGGTAGGCATTTCTTTTCCCAGTTTTTCCTCTCATGTGGCCACTTGAGTTTTGGATCACCTCATTTATTGTCATATGTCCTAAAATGAGAATGAAAAATGGATGGATGGGGTGGATTTCTCACAAACATCATGGTGGCCCTACCTCACTTGCCAGTAGGAACTTTATGCGAAAGCCTTTGGTGCGAAATCTACATCCCTGCGGAATCGTGTATGGTAAGTGAATTGTGTAATGTGCATACGACCTTGTTGGTGTGTTGAAGTCACCATGTTTTGTGGCCAGTACCATGATGTATGTGCTATATCAAAATTGCCCATCCATTTGGAGAGATCATTTTAGGGCATAGTCCTAAAAAGTAGATAAATCCAAAGTTCAAGTGGGCCACGCCACAGAAAGCATTGGGGATTTGAACACTTACCATTGAAAGCTTTTTAGGGCTATAAAAGTTTTAGATCAAACTGATATTTGTTTTTTTTTTTTTGCACATCGTTCAGGTTCAAATGACCTTACCAACAACTTGGATTGCAAATAAACATCATGGTGGACCCTAAGGGCGTGTCTGGGGCATGGTATTATATGAGATTAGGTGGGATGGAATTGCATTTGTTTCCGTGCAAATTACATATGATGTTTGGGGAGGATGGGAGGCTTGGGATTAGGTGGGATGGAATTGCACTTGATCCCCTGTGGGATTTCCATGGGATTTCAAAATCGCACACACGTGGGCCCCACATTGATGCATGTGTTTTATCCATGCCGTCCATCCATATAAGTCCTTTATACATGACACTATGGTTATATACATGTTCAAGTGATAGACATCCCTTGTGAATTTGGTCTTTTGATTGCAATTCCATGGTCCACCAACCAGAATTTTGCTTATGGTTTTCCCATGGTAAGTATTTCATCTTAAACATGGGATTGGATATGAAAATACCATGGGATTGCCAGACATGCAATCATTGTACAATAAATGATGTTAATCCCACCTAATATCATTCCATCCCTTCTAATACCATGCACCAAACACGCCCTAAGAAGGTTTCAAAGGTGGGCGTTACTATTCCCACTACTTCCTGTGGTTAGGGCTGTCAATGGATCGGATCATGGTCCGACTCCGATTCGGATCCGATCCGATTTAACCGGATTTAGATCATTAATCGGATCAACGGATCGGATACAGATCAAAATCTGTGATCCGTTTATTAATCGGGTCGGATTCGGAGCGACCCCGCTCCGATCCGATAATGATCCGGTTACATATAAAAAGAGATTTAAAAGAAAAAAAAAAAAAAAAAACTCAGCTACTGTCGCAATGAGAGAACGAGAGAGAGAGAGAGAGAGAGAGAGAGAGAGAGAGGGCGTCCACCAACAGCAAACCTTGCGCAACACACCCACACAGGTCGGTCACAAGATGGACCCACCCACCCAGCTGGAAGACGCTATGCGTTTCAACAGCAGGTACGTCTTCTTCTTCTTTTATTTTTCTTTTTTCTTTTTTTTAACCACAGCTAGCTTAGGCGTTTCGACATCAGCGTTTCAACAGCAAACCTGCCGTACACGATGCACAAAATGACTATGATCCAGACCATCAGTTCAGTAGGGCCCATGGTGGACGGACGGATCGGGTCAGATCAAAGTCGGATCGGCTGAATCTCTGTCGGGTCGGATTTCGGATAAATGTTTAACGATCCGTCGGATTTCGGGTCGGATACGGATCACCCGGATCACAAATCGGATCGGATTCGGATAAGCTACTATCCGCTCCAAATCCGACCCGTTAACAGCCCTACCTGTGGTGAGGTCCACTTGCCGATCAGATTGGCATAATTTTAGGGCTCATGATCTAAAATGATCTCGTAAAATGGATGGACATTGTGGATATAAAACATACATTATGGTGGTGCCCACATAATTGGTGACATAAACGCACCATCGAAGTCGGTGGACATGGCACAGAACCAAATCTGCTTCCTAATACAGGAGTGGATTAGGTGTTGCCCGGATAACACCCAAGTGGGTGTTGCCCCTTTGATATTTTTTGTATATCCACGTCGTCCATAGAACTGAAACTTTGGATCCACAGAAATGTTTCAATGGTGGGCATCATTATTCCACTACTCTATTTGGTGTGGTTCATTTAAACTTGGATCTGCCTCATTTTTTGGCTCAGGTGCTACAATGATCTCTAAAAATGGATAGACAGTGTGGATATAACACATACATCACGATGGGGGCCACAGAACTGGGTGACGGCAACACAACACCAAGCTCATGTGCATTGCACGCAATTTGCTTATGTCTGCATCCGTTGTAGTAGGTTCGACGCAGATCTCTTGCTAAAGCCTTTCGCAGAAGTTCCTAATGTTGGCAGGGGATGTGGGGGCCACCCTGATGTTTGTGAGAAATCCACCCCGTTCATCCGTGTTTTGCGAGCTCATTTTTGGACATGTGACTAAAAATGAGACAAATCCAAAACTCAAGTGGGCCACACGAGAGGAAAATCTGGGGAAAAAATGCCTACTGTTGAAACCTTCCTAGGCTCCACCTTGATGTTTGTATGTCATTCAAACAGTTTGTAAGGTCATTCCCACTGGGATGAATTGAAAACGTTAAAAAAATTAGCCTGATATAAAACATTTGTGGCCATATGGATGTTTTAATGGCAGTCGTTCCATCCCCACTATATCCTCTCGTGTGGGCCACTTGAGTTTTGGATCTATCTCATTTTTTATTGCATGCCCAAAAATGAGCTCATAAAACAAATGAACAGAGTATATTTCTCACAAACATCATGGTGGACCCCACCTCACTTATAGTATATCTGCGAAAGACTTTAGTCGAAAATGCACATCCGAGTAGAACCGGTTTAGCTTATCTCCTTTGTATGAACGAAAGCATCTGCATCGTAAATTTTGTAAACATGTCATCTAATGGCGAAAGACAAGACAAACCTTGAACTCACGGTAGCATGGTATGCGCTCGACTGCATAGTTCTATATATCATGTGTGTGTGTGTGTGTGTGTGTGGAAATGGCACTATAAGGTCGACCTCATGGAAAGTTTCCATGAGGTCAAGCTGTGTGGGCTCCACTGTGATATGTGTCGGACATCAACACCGTGCATTTGATGGGTCCCCTTTAGTTTATGTGATATTCGAAAAATCAACTGTATACAGAACTTAGGTGGGCCATACCATCTAAAACCATGTGAAGACATCCCCAAAACATCTAAAAGCACTTGTTGGGGCCCGCCTAAGTTTTGAATGTAGCTGAAACTTAGTTTGAACCCTCATCTAAGTGGGACACACACAGAATGGATGGGCTAGATTGTGAACCACATCTCAATGGGCGGGTAACCCCTCTTAACCGTTGTATGTGGTGTGGCCCACCTAACTCATGGAGTGACCTAATTTTTAAGCCCATGGCTCTGTATGAAATGTTGTATGTGACTGATGAGGTAGATGTTTGACACATGTCACGGTGGGGTCCATAGCTCGACCTCATGGGAACTTCCCATGAGGTCGACCTTATAGTACTATTTCCTATATATATATATATATATATATATATATATATATATATATATATATATATATATATATATATATATATATATATATATATATGGCTTTCAGTGGTTGCTGGTGTCTCTTAAATAGTGAGCCATGATGACTTTTAGTGAGTGGGTGCGGTGCCTCTTTCATGTTTTGAATTCAAAAATGATGGTGGAGGGATGCCATTAATGAAAAACCACCACTAAAGAACAAGATTTTTCATGAAAAATGACTCAAAGAGACTATTTTAGCTCTATAAAAACTCATCATTCGAGTATTCAAAACACAACTCTAGCAATCTTGTCTCCTTCTTCTCTACAATTTTCCATTTTGGGTCTTTTTTGGATAGTTGCAGAAATTGAGGTTTTTCAAGGAGTAATTGCAAAAAGTTTTAGGGGTTAAATTGTAACAATAAGAGGTGTACGTTGCAAAGGTGTATTCTGTTGTAAAGGCCTCAAAACTGTATGTTTACAGTGTCCACCGACCGGTCGGTCAGTGGACAGATTTGCAAGTGAGGCTGGACAGATTTCTGGAGGGTCTCCAACCGGTCGTTCGACCGGTCGAATTATGAGGCAGCAGGCATGTTTTTTGGGCAAAACTCTCTGGACCGATTTGGTCGGTCGCCGACCAGTCGATGGACGTGCGAGATTTGAATTTCTTGCACAGTTTCACGCTATATGTTTCCAAATCCAAATGGAGTCTTAAATAAACTCTTCATAATCGTGTTGGGAGACATTCTAAGCAATACATAGGTGCTCTAACACGAGATTAGGGCTTTAAGTGAGAGGATTGTGAGGTTTGAGAGCTTTTGTTCATCTTTGAAATCTACTTGGGTAGATTAGCTCTGTAATCATCTGAGATTCATAGTGGAGGTGTCGTTTTGTGCCGTGGTTTTTTCCCACAAGGGTTTTCCACGTAAAATTTGTTTATTTTTGTGTTGATTGCTTGTGTGGCTATGTGGTGATTGTTTGATCTTCTTCATTGCTTCCGCTGACCGGATTTCCAATAAGTGGTATTAGAGATATCATTGGAAGGTTGAAGAAGAAGTTTTCTAAGACAATCTCATGGCTTCAAGTGCGAAGTTCGATGTTGAGAAGTTTTCGGGTAAAAACAACTTTGAGTTGTGGAAGGTGAAGATGAGGGTCATCCTAACTCAACAAGGGGTCGTGAACACCCTTGGAAAGCGACCTACGGAGATGAAAGACGATGAGTGGACCAAGATGGATGAGAAGGCTATGGCCTCAATCCAATTATACCTTGTTGATGACGTCCTTTATAACGTCATGAAGGAGAAGACCGTTATAGAGACATAGATCAAGCTAGAGAACATCTATGCGAAGAAGTCTCTAGGAAATCGCATGTATCTAATGATACAACTTTTCACTTTGAAGATGGAGGAGGGGACAAATGTGGAGGACCACGTTAGCACATTCAATAAGTTGATTTGCAAGTTGCTTTATTTTAGTGAACAGATGAAAGACGAGTATCAAGCCTTGATCTTGCTAAACTCACTTCTTAGTTCATATCAGTCTCTCAGGGACTCGTTGTGTGCAGGTAGGGACACTATTAGTGTTAAGACCGTTGTCTCAGCCCTTCAGTCGAAAGCAATGAGACAAAAGAGCGGTGATGCTAATTCTTCCTCTGATGCACTGATTATGAGAGGAATAAATTTTGAGTGAGGTGAAGGATTGTCACATTCTCGATCCTAAGTCGAAGGGCAAAGGCAAAGCTAAGTTGAAGTGTTGGGGATGTGGCCAAGTTGGGCACATGAAGAAGAACTCCAAGAGTTCTAAGTATAAGAAGGAGAAGTCAGAAGACTCCTCTAGGGAAGCCAATACTTTTGAAGCTGAAGAAGGTGGTAGTGATGTGTGCGAGGTCTTGACGGTATCAAATGTTAGATCTCTCAGTGATGAGTGGATCATGGACTCTGTGGCTTCGTATCACATGTGCCCAGATAGGACCGTCTTTACTTCCTACTGGGAGTATGAGGGAGGCTCGATGTTTCTAGGCGATGACTACGCCTGCAAGGTTGTGGGAATTGGTACTGCGCACATCAAGATGTTTGATGGGATCGAATGGACCTTGACGGAAGTAAGGCACGTTCCTAGGTTGAGGAAGAACCTGATTTCCCTTGGTGCACTCAAGGCATTGGGGTGCAAGTTCACCGGTTTTGACCGGTTCTGCAAAGTTTAAAAAGGGGGCCTTGTATGAAGGGACAGAGGCATGGAAATATTTACAGGCTGATTGGGAGCACTTCATTAGGTGAAGCTGTAGCGGTTGTAGCGGATTCACGTCTGCACATATGTGGCATGCATGCTTAAGCCACATGAGTGAGCGGGGCATGAAGGTACTCTTTGAACGATCTTTGATTCGTTCATTTAAATCTGTAGACTTTAGTATATATGAACGTTACATGTATGGGAAACAGTCTAGATTGTCATTTAAATGGGGAAACATGTATGTAAAAGGGTGCTTAAATATGTCCATTCCGATGTATGGGGGTTGTCGCCCGTTATTTCTGTTGGGGGGTCATCGTGGTTTGTGTCATTTATCGATAATTATAGCAAGAAGGTTTAGGTTTATTTTTTGAAAAATAAATCTGATGTCTTCATGACCTTCAAGTATTAGAAGGCGATGGTGGAGAATCAGTCAGGGCAGAAACTAAAAGTTTTGAGAACCAACAATGGAGGTGAGTTCACTTCCAAGGAATTTAACACATATTGTAAGAAGAAGGGGATCGTGAGGCACAACACAGTGCGCCACACGCCAGAGCAGAATGGTGTGGCAGAGCGGATGAATCAACCTCTCTTGGAGAGAGACTAATTCATGATTAGTAATGCTGGGTTAGGCAAAGAGCTATGGACTGAAGCCGTTAACACGGCTTGTTACTTGATAAATCGGTCACTCTCTATGGCAATTGAATGTAAAATCTCTGAAAAAGTGTGGAGTGGTCGTACACTAGACTACTCAAGTCTGCGGGTCTTTGGTTGTGAGGCTTACTCTCATGTACCATCAGTTGAGAGAGATAAGCTAGACCATAGGGCCAGAAAAGGGATCTTTGTGGGCTATGGTGATGATGTGAAGGGTTATCACATATATGATCCTGTCACACGAAAGATCACTCTGAGCCATGATGTGAAGTTTGATGAGGGTTCTTTATTCTGTAAGGATGCTACAAAAGAACCAAAAAAATCAGAAATTGTTGATACACAAGATGACAAAGATGAGACACGGGCCGATACTGAGACGCAGACAGAGGTACAGGATTAGGTGGAGAGCCACCTGTGCAAAGAAATCTACCTAAGGATCGCAGGTTACCGACAAGATATAGGGATGACTCAAACTTTGCATTCGCTCTCATTACAGATGAGGAGGATCCATCTAACTTTGAGGAGGCACTACAGGAAGTAGATGCTGAAAAGTAGAAGATGGCAATGCAAGACGAGATGGACTCCCTGCATAAGAACGAGACTTGGGAGCTTGTAGAACTTCCAGTACGCCAAAAAGCGATTGGGTGCAAGTAAATTTTTCAGAAGAAACGAGATAGATACAAGGCAAGGTTGGTAGCGAAAAGGTATGCTCAGCGTGAAAGCGTGGACTTCAGTGAGATTTTTGCACCGGTCATGAAGCAAGTATCTATCAGATTTGTGTTGGCACTGGTTGCCCAATACAACCTCGAGCTGGAACAAATGGGTGTAAAGACTGCTTTCCTACATGGGGAATTAGAAGAGCAATTTACATAGTGCAACCAGAAGGTTATACGGTGCAAGGGGCCGAGAACAAGGTTTGCAGGTTAAGGAGATCGTTGTACGGTCTCAAACAGTCTCCTAGGCAGTGGTACAAGAAATTTGATTCCTTCATGATGAGTAAGGGCTTTTCCAGGAGCGAGTACGATCATTATGTCTATTTCAAGACACTGAATGATGAAAAGTTTCTCATACTAGTGTTATACGTTGATGACATGCTTATTGCCAGTCATAGCATGTCTGACATCGATATGTTGAAGACTCAGCTTTCAAGGACATTCGAAATGAAGGATCTGGGAGCTGCAAAGAGGGTTATTGGCATAGATATTCATAGAGACAAGAAAAGGAGCAGGTTGTGGTTATCTCAGGAAGAATACATCGAAAAGGTATTGAAAAAGTATGAGATAGACAAGTCCAAACCGGTTAGCGTTCCCCTTGCGGCTCACTTCAAGCTTTCTTTTGACCATTGTCCCAAAACAGATGAAGAAAAGCATGTTATGTCTCATGTGCCCTATTCAAGTGTTGTGGGCAGTTTAATGTATGCCATGGTTTGTACAAGACCGGATATTTCACAGGCTATGGGTGTTGTTAGCCGATTTATGTCTAACCCGGGCAAACAACATTGGGAAGCTATGAAATGGATACTTCGATACATTCGGGGTACGCAGGACTATGCCTTGACATTTGAAAAGTCCAAGGACAAGTTGGTTGGTTATGTCGATTCTGATTACGCAGGTAGTGTGGACAGTAGGAGATCGACTTCAGGGCACTCGTTTGTATTAGCGGGTGGAGCGATTAGTTAGATGTCTAAGCTTCAGTCTGTGGTGGCTCTTTCCACTACTAAAGCTGAGTATATGGCGGTGACAGAAGCTTTCAAGGAAGTTGTTTGGTTGAAAGGAATGATAAATCAGTTGGGGCTTCAGCAGGAAGCCGTGCCGGTTAATTACGACAGCTCTAGTGCTATCTATTTGGCTAAAAATTCTGTTTATCACTCACACACTAAACACATTGATGTGTGTCACCATTTTATTCAACATGTGCTTAAGGAAGGAGATGTGACCCTGGACAAGATTCAAATTAGCGTGAATCTGACAAATATACTGACCAAGGTGGTCCCTACAGAGAAGTTCAAGTTCTGCGTAACTTCTCTAGGATTGGCGAAGGCTTGACGAAGACGCAGTGATGCATGAGAAGCAGCGACACTGTGATTAATGAGGAGCTGGTTTTATGAAGAGTAGAGAAGGTGGCTTGTTGTTTTGATGCATTGGTGGAGTTTGTTGTAAAGGCCTCAAAACTGTGTGTTTACAGTGTCCACCGACCGGTCGGTCAGTGGACAGATTTGCACAGGCAGGCTGGACAAATTTCTGGAGGGTCGATAGACCGTTCGGCAGGAGGCTCCAACCAATCGCTCGACCGGTCGAATTATGAGGCAGCATGCATTTTTTTTGGGCAAAACTCTCTTGACCAATTTAGTCGGTCACCGACCGGTCGGTGGACGTGCAAGATTTGAATTTCTTGCGCGGTTTCAAGCTATATGTTTTCAAATTCGGATGAAGTCTTAAATAAACTCTTCCTAATCGTGTTGGGAGACATTCTAAGCCATACCTAAGTGCTCTAATACGAGATTAGGGCTTTGGGTGAGAGGATTGTGAGGTTTGAGAGCTTTTATTTGATCTTCTTTGTTGCTTTCGCTGACCGGATTTCCAACATGTTCGGTGTGTGGTTTTTTAACTTTGTAGACCAATGCCCACATTTTTTTAGTTTAGGAGAGGATGTTTATTGTTCTTAAAGGCGAATTTGTTATAACTCTCTTGTAAATTGATTTAATCACCAGTAAGGTGCAAATATTACCTTAAAGATAACCACGCTATAACACGCCTTAAGCCTATCGTTAAGTGTGTCTATTATTTTTTGCCTATTCCATAAGCCTTTCATCTTTCAATTTTAAGGCGATAATTGGCCTCTTTTATATAACATCCGACTTTTTTTTAATAACACTATTCCATGGCTTAAATTTCCTTCGATGGTAATCGAGGGTATATCTCTTTCTCACATCGCTCAAGTTAGATCATATGATTGCTGAAGATCCTCTTGTACCGCCTTCTAACAATAATACAACGGAACAAATTTAAAAGCAACAAGATTGGGAGCGTAACGACTATCTATTCAAGGGTCTCATCTTTAATGCTCTTTCCGACTCGCTATATGCCGCCTACCGCCAAAACAATAATACTAAAGAATTATAGCAGGAGTTGCTAGCTAAGTATACATAAGAAGACTTGTCTTTTATCAAGTGCATGAGTTACAAGTTATCATCCAACAAATCATTGTCGATGGCACTAATCTCGATGAATCCTTTCAAATATCCACCATCATAGCTAAACTACCACCTAAAAGGAAGGATATTAGAAAATCTTTAAAACAGAGAAATGAGAAAATGTCTTTAAAAGATATCTTAATATGTCTTTGAAAAAGAATCCATGCTCCATGACAAAAGAAAAGAACAATAAGATACTTGAGTAACGTTAACTTTGTCGAGAATTGTATGAATCGAAAATCAGATAAGTTACCTTTAAAAAAGAATGATAGGCTCAAACTCAATAACTAAAGGTTAAAAAATAACGCATCTAAGAAGGGTCTATGCTACTTTTGCAAAATCCCTGGTGACTTTAGGAAATACTATTGAAAATACAAATAATATATATATATATAACATGGTGAGTGAGGTTGTTGAATGGTGGCTAGACTCTAAGACTACCAAACACATATGTACAAAAATCATAATATGTTCCCTTCTTATAAAATAGTGGGGAACAATAAAAAAAACTATATACCGAAAACATCTCCATAGACAAGGTTATAAAAAAGAGAATATGCTACTCAATCTAACTTCCAGAAAAGCCTTTATTCTGAATAATGTGTTGCATGTACTGGATATCAGGAGGAATCTTATCTCTACTAGTCTATTTATTAAATTTGGCTTCAATCTCCGCTTTGAATCCAATAAGTTGATTTTATCCCAAAATTAGGTATATGTAGGAATGGACTATGTATCCAATGAAATGTTCAAGTTAAACCTTATAAATAAAAATTCTTCTTCTATTTATATGTTTGATTCATATGATGTTTGACATGTTAGATTAGGACATATTAGTTTCCGCAATATGGATAACATGTCTGACTTAATCTAATTCCTAAGTGCACAAAACTTAATAATAAGTGTAGTATGTGTGTACAATCCAAAATAACTAGAAAACATTTCTCTAAAAAAGAAAGAGAAATATAAATCATAGGCTTAATTTATAGTGATATATGTGAGATGAACGCTATAATAATAAGAAGGAAAAAGAGATATTTTATAACTTATATAAATTATTACTTCTGATATATCCCAGTGTGCCTATTGAAAAATAAATATGAGGCACTAAAAAAATTTAAATATATAAGGTAGAAGTAGAGTATCAATTAAACAGAAAAATTAAACTCGTAAGGTCAGACGAGGAAGAAAAAATTTATCCTTAGAACTTTCAGATTGTTATAAAACTTGTAGTATCACTCACCAAGTCTCAATTCCTTATTCACCCCAACAAAATATCATAGTAGAATATAACAGTAAATCTCTTATAGATATGGTAAACTTTATACTAAATGATGCAAGTTTAATTTCAGGATTTTAAGGAGAAACCCTATTAAATGCTTATCACATCTTGAATAGAATACCTCACTCTAAGGGGTTGTTTAACATATCTACTAATAAAAGTGTATTTTCTTATTCTACGAAAATAAGCTCTTATTTTCAAAATATATTGTTTGTAAAGCTATAATTTTAAAGCTTTTTTTTTTAGAAATTAGTCAAAAAAACTCTTAAAAAATAAGTGATGGGGAGATCGCTTTTTCTTTAAAAGCTTATTTGGCTCGAGCAGGTGGGATGAAAGTGTGGTCCCACATGATGGGCAAGCCACATCAAAGGTGGGATCCACATGATGGATGGTGGACATTGAAGATAGGACCACGTGATAAAAGGTTGACTTGAAAGGTGGGCCCACATGATGAAGGACCCATATTGAAGGTTGGGCCCCATGTGATGGACAATTCATAACAAAGGTGGGACCCACATGATGTATGGTGTACATAAAAGGTAGGTTCCAAATGATGGATGGCCCACATCAAAATGTGGCCCCGCATGATGGATTATCTACATCAAGTGGGCCCCACATGATGGACGGTACATATGTATGTATATATACATATTCTATGTGTACATACATAATATTTATAATGATTTTCACTGATTTACTTTCAGCACTTATTGCTAAAAATTAATATTTTTAATTATTTTCACTAATTTAGATTACTTGGCAAATCTAACTTATTGAGTGCTTAAATTAATTTCTTGAAAAATCTGGGACTTTTTTAGCTCTCCTCCTTTCACTTATATGTCATTTGATAAACTGAAAAACAAGTTTTGAAAACTTAAAGTGTTGAATTGTAATTTTGAAATAATTTTAGGGATATTATAATTAAAAGTGGAAAGAAATTTTAATGCACCATTTTAGGCATGTAGCCTTCGATTAAATTAATTTTCATTGAAAATATGGGTCATTTTTCAGCTCCCGTACCTTCAGTTAAGTGTTGTTTGGTAAAACTTAATTTCAGCATTTATCAATCGAAAATTGTAATTTTTAGTGATTTTTATAATTCAGACTGTTTGATAAATACAAAGAATTAAGTACTCAATTTTAATTATCACTGAAAATTCATGATTTTTTCAGTCACCGACCTTCACTTATCACTTATTGTTGTGATAAGTGATTTTCCTATTTTTAGGTCAATTTTGACAAAAAATCCCTACCAATAATTCAAAACAAAGACATTGCCCTTGCAAATTTTCTAAATATATTACTTCATCTCCCAATCTTCTCGCACCTCTCTCTCTCTCTCTCTCTCTCTCTCTCTCTCTCTCTCTCTATCTATCTATCTATCTATCTATCTTCCCTAAAATCCTGATGGCATCCGTTCCCATGCAACAATCATATGCTGCAGAACTCATGTGCATCACCGTGGATGACCTTGATTGACTAGAGTAATGGTATAAACACCCCCCTTCAAACCATCCAATGAGATTCATGGTCACTTAATCATCTAGTGGGAAAATAAAAGTTATGGCAAAGACGTTTATAAGCATGGAGAATTAAATAGGTGGAGTGGATCTTGTGCACGTGGCCTAAGGTGGGATCCATCATATGGGCAGCATAAGTTTGCTAAAGAACGTAGGGTGTCATACAATACTACATTTTCCCTATACATGTTTTAGAAATCCACCTCTCATGTTTCCTATTTCCTCTCTCCCACTTCCTCTCTAAATTTCAATTTTGGAGAGCTCATATCCAATCAAATAAAAGGAATATTATTCTTTTAAAATGTAGGATTTTGATTTTTTTTATTTTAAATTGTTATAAAGAGATGGCCCGCTTATCATGTTCGTTGAATGTAAATCGTTATGCATTGATTATATCTTTGCATGTGTGTGATTTGCTTAATCCTGAGGGCTCATATCTAGCTATACAACCACCTAGGGATGTGAGGCCCACCCATGACTTGTAGTTGGAGGCACTCGGCATTGGTTGGACCTCCTTGGATCAAGCAATGGGGCCCACATTTTGACATCAAAACAATCCAACGCTAGAATAGTTTGAGGCAGCAACTTTTAACATTTTTTTTTGCCACCATATGAGGTCTGTTCAACAATGTAAACTATTCATCTTAAAGTGCTTGTCAATCCCTTTGAAACGAGTGGTCATTCGCTAAGGATCAAGATTGAAGCACTGAGATCTTGGACATACAAGATTGTGTGTCACAGTGAAAATGGCCCCAAACTATGAATTTGACATTCGCAACTTATGGCCAATTTTTTGCCCATTAGATGTGGCTGATCAAAGATGTAAATAGTTCATCTCATAGTACTTGTTAATAGCTTTGAAAAGAGTAGTCAGTCATCTCGAACAAAAATTAGAGCATTGAGATCTTGAATGTTGAAGTTAGTGTGTCATTACACATCCGGGCCAAATGTGTCGAAATGATGTTTTGAATTTGTGGCCCAATTTTAAATGCATTTATGTATCATTTTGAAGATCTGAGACGTCCATGATGTCCAACACTTCGAGCTTTTCAAAATCAAGGGGTCCCTTGTCCAAATCGGAGCACTAATCACAATAAAAATGAATGTTTAAGATAGCATGTTCCTTTAATGGGTTATCTCTTCAACTGTTAATTGGATTTAGAAACTTTTGGTTTGAGTGGATTTATATGCTCTTCGAGACAATCTAGTTGTATTGGACCATGCCTGTCCAGATTTGGCCACATGAGATCGTGGCTATTCGATTTTGTTTTCAATAAATCTGATTTAATTCAGGTTAAATTAGGCTAAAAGTTGATCCTAGCCCAATGAGCTTTTGTTAGGTCATACCATGTAATACACATAGAGATGTTCACAGGTGTAGACACTCCGCCCTGCATGGGATGAACAATGCTAGTAAGATCTGAACCATTAATGACTTTCAAAACCCCACATTCGTCTGCCCTTAAAAGTCGCAAACCACACTCAATTCCGTACCCAAACTAAGGCCAAATCCATGCTTAACATCAAGATTAGGGCCAAGTCCAATCCTAGCCCTAGCCCTAGCCTACATCCAAGCCTAACCCAAGCCATAGCCAAAACCTTAGCAAAACCCAAGCTCTAGCCAAGTCATGAAACCAGGATAAATCTAAGCCAAATTCGAGCCAAATTTAGATCGAATTCAAGCCTATAATCAAGCCTAAATCCCAGCTTAACACTCTCCAGAACTTAGCTAGAGCCTAGACCATAGTCTTTTCGGGATTAAGAAGCCAAAACCCATCAGCTGTGTGAAAACTAGAGCTGAATCATGTGTTAGGTAGTACTCCATGTGTCACCTACCACGTGGCACAACTAGAGCTTTGCAAGGGATAGTTATGCGTTGTTGTGTAAAGTAAATCCTACCTTGAAAAATAAAATGACTCCCCAAAAGATAAAATACCCCGCCTCCTCCCTCTAACTATACTCCACGCCACCCATCCTAATCAATGAGAGAATGCCATGTGGCACTCCTCTCCTCTCCACCAATTACAAGCCTCCACATCCCCTTTCACCTCTAAGTACTTCACCTAAATCACCAAAATATCACTTTACTTATAAATACCCCCTCTCCCTTCTCATTTCAAACACCACTTTTTCATGTGAAGGGAGGAGAGATGAGCTCTCACCTTTGTCATCCCCACTCCTAGCCTATTTTAGCCTTCTTCCAGCCCCCCTTCATTTCCATAAGCCATCTTCACACACCAAAGAGAGTGAGAGATGAGGGAGCTCCACCCATGTCCTTTTTATCCTCAAGCCGTTAGCCTAGCCACCCCTTCTCTAGTCTAGTTCCAACCTAGCCCATCTAGCCTAAGCCACCCATCCAACCTAACCCATCTAACCCCCAAGCCATACATTCTTTACACATCATCTTCCATTCTTTACTATCTTTCCTTAGCTTCCATTCTCCACAAAGCCACCCATCCAAAACCACCCACTCAAAACTACCCACTTAAAACTACCCAAACCAAAATTACCACCCATCCAAAACCACCACCTAACCAAAACCACCCAAACCATCAAAAGCACTTATTAAAACCATCCAACCTAGTCAACTTAGCCTATCTAACCCAATCAAGCCAATCCAACCCACTCAAAGCGATCATCCAACCAATACAAGCCTCAATTCAAGGCTAGAGATATAAGACCATCTCTTATATAAAAGAGTGTTGGGTCTCTTCTTCCTACTCTCACATCTCCATTTACCAGTCATTTCACATGACACATTTATTGCTTTTTTTTTCTTTATTTCACTTATAATTAGTAGCAACACTTCTTCCTTCTTCAACCACCCTATTTTTCTAGGCATTCTCTGGGCGTATATGTAAGACCCGTACCCTGAATTGCCCTCCTTACGCTTAGTTTTCGGTACCGGTACGTCCCGAATGGACCAGATTAGTGAGCCTTGATCGCGACCCTATTTTAGTACCGCATCGACCCAAGACCTATACCCCAGCGACCGCGTAGGCATTGCGATTCCAACGCCGCGCGGCACGCCCCATTGCGATACCCGGTGTGAAAGTTGCGATTTGTGCAATTCGAGGCAGGTCATGTAATGCACGTGTGGCACGGGCCCCCACTTGCACAAATCCCAAGAAAAGTTAAATCAATCACCCTCACCCTCACCCATACCCCTCTTATCACCCTAATCTACACAAGCCATACCCACCCCATCCCTCTCTCACCACAAAGTCAACACAAGCCCATATCTCCCATACCATGCTAGCCATCATCATCATCTCATGACCCCCCTCTCTACCCATACAAGACCATTAGGGGGGGGGGGGGGGGGGGCGCTTCTCATTTCCATTGTAAAAAAAAAAGAAAGGAGAGAGAAAGAGAGAGAGAGAGAGAGAGAGAGAGAGAGAGAGAGAGAGAAGATTAAGAAGAGAGAAAGAGAAAGAGAAGAGAGATTAGAGGGAGTTGTGTGAGAAGTAGAGGAGATTAAGGGAGGAACCTAGCTTGGAGGACCCCGATCACCATTCGGACCGTCCGATCGTCAATCCAACCCCATCCAACCATCCAACCATCATTGTGAGTGCAAGGGAGTTGAAATCCCCTCTCTACCATTGTTTTCCTTTCATTTTTTGGTGGGCCCACAAGGGTAAGACCCACCTTGTGTATGTATGGTACGTATGGTGGACCCCATAGTGGCGGGCCTCACCCGATGGCCAGCTCTCCATGGTTCTTCCTCTCTCTCTTTCCTTTATCATTTTTGTATTGATTTGAGTAGATCATGGGGCTCACAAGTGGGCCACGTTGTAAGACAGCGTGCACTGCATCCTACCACAGTGAGGACCACCTTGTTTGGCCCACCTTTATGCTTATTTGCCATTTAACTTGTTGATTAGAGGATAAAAATCTGAGTGAAGGAAAAATGCATAGATCGGCTTAGTCCAGGATTTTTGGGCCCACCGTGTGATGGAAAACTAGATGGATGGATTGGATCATCCATGTATGGGCCCCTGTAACGACCCGAGATTTTCGACTCTCGTGTATAACACGACGGCCGAATTCCCAAGTAAATCATGGACTAATTGATTTTTCAAATAATAAAATATAGCATTCAAGCACAATGGCGGAAACAATTATCATCTTATTCTATCAAAATTACTACGTCATCATCAATGTTTAAATAAGGGAACCAACCAATATCCATACTGATTAATTAAAATACAAAATCATGTCTTATCTTGAAGACTTATTACAATTCCATAAATGTATCAACTACTCAAAAGAAATATTTAATAAATGATAACATCAATTAAGTTTATCTAACATCGTCATCCGTCATGTGATCGTACGAACCATCGAACTCTTTTCCTTAAAAATCGGGTTCAATACCTGGATCTTCACTTACATTATCTAAATTGTGTTTGGGATAGCGTTAAACGCTATCATAATGGGGAATATTTCCTCCAAGACAATCAAGAATAATAATAACGGTACAGAGTAAACGCAAACAGTATATTATCATTTAATCAAATCAAAACAACCAACTAAAAATCTTTGTTAATGCGATGTATGAAATGCATGCTCTGGCTAAGGCACCCTGGCTAGAATCACAATACATGAAGTGGGAGACTCCCTGTTACGACTTCATGCTAGCCACTAGTCACCAGAGGTTCCTAGGACGCACAAGCCCATAGTTTTACCCGACCACGTGAGAAACGGGACGCTCATAGCCCAAATCTACATGTGACAGTGTACGGGAGAAGTAGGACGCTCTAGCCTATTCTCAATTCCGTACACCCACATGGAGCCAAGTGAATGCATGACTTTAATTTCACCTTTATTTAAGTGTTTTCGCATACGACCGATTTAAATAAAACTCAGTGGTCACTATGGGGAGTCGCAAGCAACCCAGCATAGGCCGACAGCACGAGATTAGTGTCCATAGCACCAACCCCGGCTCATGAGAATTTGTATACCATTAGTGTCCACTCATTATCCCGTTCTATGATTTCATCATGTCCCAAAAAGCCAATGTTGTACATCATGACCAAATTCATTAAAATACTTGTGTAATGTAAATGGATCCAATCAAGCATCATGTACATGTAAGGATCCATTGATAAATAATCACTTCATTCTTTCAGTTAAGTCAAGAGATATTCTTCCATCATGGACACCTCTCATGGGTTTCATCTCTCTACATCAAATAATTTTACCAACTTAGAGGCAAAGAGTATACAATAATAGGATGTCCATATGATGATCTTATACACATATTTCATATCACAATATGAACACCAATGTTACTTGTAAAACACAGATTAAGGAAATAAGGGCATAGATTTCACAAAGATAAATAACACAAATACACATACTTCTTAGTCAAAAATCTAAACAAGGAATCACATCATTATATAATGATATTCATTACAAATTTTACATTAAACGTCATGGTATATGGATCAATAACTCAAAATAAAATAATTTCATATGCCACAAAAGAACTTATGATAATTTTTATATTATTAATGAAAGGCTTGAAGGAAAATTCTCACCTTAGGATGGACTTAGAAGAAGAGGGTTGTAGAAGATCCTATCCGCTGAAAAAATATGAGAAAGAATTCTCTTCTCTTCTCTCTCTCTCTCTAGGACATGGAGGCTAGGGTTAGGAGAAGGATTTGGAGGTGCGTAGTAGAAATATGGAAAGGGATGTGCACACGAGGTCTTGTGTAACAACCTCTTGAGGTGGGTTTCTCAAATCTCAATATTCAGATGATCTTTGATCAATTCCAATCCGTTCATCTTATCAAGCTCGAAGAGTAGAGTCAGAATACGTAAATTTCTTGATGATCCACATTCTAGATTGGCCGATCCTTCAAAATGGCCTAACGGGTGCTAAAATGGGCTTGATCTCAATTAACAGTCTACGCTTGATGATCAGGGCCCAAATTTTGGAAAAATATATGGTCATGATAGGCAAATAATTGTACAAATTTTAGTGGTTGATTGATGGTGAGAAATGCCCAGATCTGAAATTTCAACTTTTGGCGGAAAAGGAAGGGGCTGGCTTTGTAGTTCAACGGTGTAGGATTATAGATCGAGGTCCAAATTTTGTATAAACTCGTAGTCATATGAGTATAATAAGTGGTCCAAATTTGAGAAGCGATTGATGGTGAGAAGTGGGTAAATTGAAAGGTTCAGATTTAAAAAGAGTTGGTAACTCGTTAATTTCTAAAACGGGATAACTTCGCGCATAAGAAAGATGCTTATCAAGGTGGGGCACTCAAATCACACTATTGGTCCATGATAAAGACGATCCAAGTCACTCATATGAAGAGAAATATTCGACTACGACTAACCATCTACTTTCCTCACTCGATGGAGATGAAAATCAAGGGTTAAGGGACTGATTTGACAATCGGACCACTTCTACTATGATTTAAGAGCTGAAATTTGACATGTATGGTTAATATGTGCCCAAAAGCTTAAATTTAGGGTTTTGCGTGAAAGTGATCGTCAGAAACTATAATACTTAAAAATGGCATCTTAACTTAAGTTTAACTAATGGCATTTTCATAATTATCTGAAAAGTGCATGATTTTTGAAATCTGATCTTTCTACGATGTTTATGGAATCATTCTAAGCAACTTTTGTAAAGGGTCCCCTATCAGATCTCCTACGGTTGTCCTGCTATTCACAAATCAACGGTAAATATGCGATAATTAATAAAAATAAATTAAAAATGAATTTTCAAAAATTTTCAAATAAATCTCAAAAATCTGGGGCGTTACAGCCCCACCTACCCGTAAACAATAATAATAATAATAATAATATATATATATATAAAGAAGAAAAAAAAACAGCAGCCGCTGGACAAACAGCGTCCTCTGCTACCCAGCAGCGTCTGGGCTGAAGCCCCTTTTTGGGCATTAACCATGGGGCCCACTCGTGGGACCCACCTCGATGCTTGTGTATTATCCACACCATCCATCTGTTTCTCCAGTCCATTTTAGGCTAAATGCGAAAAATGAAGCAGATCCAGATCTCAGATGGATCACACCATAGAAAAAAGTGGAGATAATGATATTCATTATCAGAACTTCCTTGGCCCACCTTGATATTTCTAGACCGAATCACCTACCCAATATAGGGCTCTATGGGTTCCTCATGAGCTGCGGAACCTGATGAATGGCGTGGATCGTCTCCAAGTGGGCCCCACTTGAAAGAAACCAAAAGAAAAGAGAAAGAAAAAAAAAGAGGGACAAGACACTGGACGTTCACAGCGTCAGAGACGCTGGAACTGTCCAGCATCAGCACGTTGAAAGGTTTGGGTGGGGTCCCCACTCGTGGGACCCACCATGATGTTTGTGTTTAATCCACACCATCCATCTGTTTTCCCAAATCATTTAGGGTCAGGGCCCAAATATGAAACAGATCTAAATCTTAAGTGGATCGCACCGCATAAAACAATGGAGATAATGATGTCTACGGTCAAGCTTTCCTTGGCCCATCTTGATGTTTGTAACCCTTGTAGCATATCCCATATAGGGCTCTTTGGGTCCCCCATGAGTTGGAAAATCTGATAGACGGAGTGAATCGTCCTCATGTGGGCCCCACTTGATGAAAATCAGAAGAAAAAAAAAACAAAAAAAAAGAAGAAGAAAAAGTAAGGCTCCCAGCATCAGAGACGCGGACGCGCGTCCGACCAGAACTGTTTAAGGACCCACTGTAATGTATCGATTTATCCAAGCCGTCCATCCCTCTTATAAGATCATGTTAAGGTATAAACACAACAATGAGTCAGACCCAATGCTGTAGTCGACCACACCAAATACTAAGCTTGGTTTGCATTAAATGCACAGAACACAATTCAAGTTGCATTAAATGCAAGAGTCGTCTCTGGTGTGGTCCATAACACTCTTGTATCTGCCTCATTTTTGGGCCCATCCCTTAACATGATCTCGGAAAATGAGTGAACGGCTTGGATAAGCCGAAACATCATGGTGGGCTCTCACACAGATCTGGTCGGACGCTTCAAGGTCCGACCAGGGATCGGACGCAATCCGTGTCCCAGAGACGCTGGGAGTAACCAGCGGACAGGTTGATTAGCTATCTCGCTACTAAAGTGACGTCACCAACTTCTATGGGCCCCACCGTGTTGTATGTGTTATATACACACCGTCCATCCATTTGGAGAGATCATTTTAGGGCATGATCTTAAGAATGAGACAGATCCAAATCTCAAGAGGACCCTACCAAAGAAAACAATGAGGACACTGACCAGACCGTTGAAACCTTCCTACGGCCCACCATGATGTTTATTTGAGATCCAACCTATTCATGAGTTCACACATGTATGGATGGTGGGGAAAACACAAATATTAGCTTGATTCGAAACTCGTGTGACCTAGTGGGAGGGGGGAGGGGGGTCTCACGCTGCCCAACAGGTGGCCCACCCTGTGGGTCCCACCATGATGTATTGTCTTATACACGCTGCCCATCTGTTTTCCCCATATTATTTTAGGATATGGCCCCAACAATGAGGCAGATCCAAACGTCAGATGGACCACACCCGCAAGGAATAGTGGTCATTGATGCCCACCATTGAAAACTTCCTTGGGGCCACTTTAGTGTTTATTTTTTATCCAACTAGAGGTTGTGGCCCATCTTTGGGTTCCACCTTGATGGATGCATTGTGTATCATGCCAACCGTCTAACCGATGCGTGGGGCCCAATTTAAGTGAGCTTCACTTAGAATATGGTGGTGATTGAATACCTACCATTGAAACTTCCTAAGACCGATGATGTATATTTGATATCCGACCAGTGGGCGGGGCCCACCATGGTCCTTCCTTTGATACATATGTTTTATCCAAACCGTAAACTTATTTTGTCGGCCTACTTTGTATGTGCAAGACTAAGTATGAGGCCGATATAGTCTCAAGTGGGCTATGCTACTAAGACCTTTACATTTCCAATGGGGCCCACAGTCCGGGTCCCACTCTCTGTATATATATTGGGCCATTTAAGGCCAACATTATATGATATGTTTGGTAACATGCTAGTATACTTAGTTTGATACTTCACACTGATAATATGCTTAGTATAATGAATACCATGCTCATTCATATGCCCATACGCATCATTTGTATGCCTGTTATGGACCACAATTAATCATAGCATATGCTAGTTGGCTTGTTATACTTAGGGGACCCTACGAGACAGGGTCGCCCCACATGATTGCGCAGTATGCGTAAGTTTGGTGCATGACTTGAATTGTGTGACTCATGCATTTCGCATTACGTATGTCATGATCGCCTTCACACCCTAGTAGCATCGGGGTGGTGGCCACCATAGTCACATCGTGGTTGGCAGTAATGGACACCGAAAACTTGTTCTAGTACATGGGCGCTATGGATGTCCTTGGGTGAAAGTCCATAAATCATGTGGTACCAGTAGGATGCTCCAACGTTGAGACCGAGTGGATAACATGAGCGCTCGAGTGCCAAATACCAGTAGGCCGCGTCTCCCACTGTGTCGAGGTCGGTTGGAAAGGGGTGTGACCTTATCCACCCGGGTGCAGTGGGCTATAAGCTAGGTCGAGTCTGACCAGCTTGTAAAATGGGTCCGCTATCGGCGAGCCGGGTGGGCATTGGCATACCACTGACGAGGTGGATAGTGCGGTCTTTTCTACTCTCTTGGTTTTGCACGCGATGTGCGACGGCCAATATCAGAGTGTACTAGACCCCGGTGATGTCCCACATGAGAACCATTTTGATATGTGGATTAGTTGAGGATTGACATGTTTGCATTGCATCTCTATTATGTAACACTCGGCCATGCAGGCCTTTGCATCACATAGCCTTGGGATGGCTGATAACATTTATGAACTTGATAACTTAGCCCTCTATCACTTTCGCTTAGTCTGATATCTGTATACTTGTCATATGCATCACACAAGCACACACGCACTCTACTGAGCTTGGTAGAAAGCTTATGCGCGTTTGTTTACGCTGCAGGTACTAGGGCACATCAGCAGCGTTGAGCTCGGTTCATGTACCTGACATTTTGGACTTTTGCTACATTTTATATTTTTCTTTCCAACACTGTACTCAACAAACTATATAGTGGATATTTGATGATGTTTTTATGGTTTTGATTATGCTCCTTTACAAAAAAAAAAAAAAAAAGAAATTTACCCTGAAAATCCTCCTGGTGGGATCCCAGGATCGGAACCTGGCATATGAGAGTTAGGAGCCCGAGAATGGGGTACTACGGAGGCTGTTGGCACCAAGGTCGGCGATCGGAAATTCAGTGAGCCCGGTCCCCCGGTTTGGGGCGTGACAGTATACTCTGTAACTTGTCGGGCTTCTGAATCCTATCACATCAGAAACTCAAGATCAGCTAGTCCTTTTTTCTCTTTTTCTTTAGTTATTGAATACTGGTTGTTGGGCGAAGTGCCTCCTGTGTACTTTTGTAACTATCTTCTGTGCACATGGCTGACTGATAGAAAATAGGTCCATTTTTTGTTTCCTTCATAGATCTTCTTAGATACTAGTTGTCAGGCGAAGCGCCTCTTACATTCTTTACAGTTATCTCCAAGTTGAACTCTAGTGGTTACGGAGTGCTTATTCGTGACCGACTTGTGTGTATCCTTTACATTTGGTAAAATTAAATAAAGCAACCCTATAACTCATAAATCCTTTAAAATCCCATTAATCCTTCTCTGTAACCGAGGTCCCTTACTTGAAATTCCAAGCCACAAATAAAGAGTCATTTATAAAGTAGGGAATCTCCAGACACTCTGATTTCCAAAGATTCTCCAAGGTCTAGCCGACTAATGGATTTTAATCTAATTGGCTAGTAGCGAATCTAAGCCAAATTTAGCATATACACAAGTCACACTCCACATGCTGACAAACCAAATAGGATAAAAAAAAAAATTTAAAAAAACAGCATGGGCGCGAAAATCCAATGTCCATAGGAAGGTTCATTATGACCCTAGTATGATAGTCCTAAAAATGTAATTCGAGTTACACTCTAAGTCCTTACAAAAGCTGACAAGTGTCCTAGTTACATTCTTTGATTGTCGATCCAATACATGTGGGCGACAAGACAGTTCACCTAAGTATAAGTTATATCTTGAGTTTTGTTCATACAAGTGGGCCCATTGCTTCCATGTTCTATAATATTGTCTACATGGGGTGCATTGTGGATAGGCATGCTAAAAAATAAATAAATAAACAAGTATTACATGATGCTAACCTTCAAATTAACCTTTATCAATTAAATGTGAGATGTTGTTGTGATTCTCTTATTAGTTGTCCAGTTCAAGGACACCAATCAAAGGGTTATGATTACTCTATCAAGAAAATATAGTACATGGTTGATCTATCAAAAGGTTATGTTTGAGAGATGTATGTCAATTAGGCATAGGTGTGCCAATTTTGGTAGCATGGCAATAATAAGTTTCATCCCATACTCTACAAAAGATAGAAATTGAGACAGTAGGGGCAAATATGATAAATTGTCAATTTTCAGGCAATTGTAATTTTTGTTTACCAATTAGGTTTTTGTGAAAAAAGTGTTTATTTTCATATATCAAGACATTTTCAAACAAAATATCAAATAGATTTTTCAATAGTAAAATTAGACACTTTTAAGTTTTCAGTGATTAAATTAATTTTCGGACCTTATTTTTCAGTTTACCAAGCGACACCTTAATGTTGAAGGCTAAATGCTGAAGTGGTGGTGTAGTGAAAGTTTTTTTCACTTTTGAATAAAATATCCCTAAAATTATTTCAAAATTACAGTTCGACACTTAAATTAATTTTCAGTGCTTATTTTTCAATTTATCAAACGACATTAATTAAGGCCCGTTTGTCTCTGTTTGTAGAGCTGAGGATAAGCAAACTTCATTTCAATATCTCCTATGCCCTTACACAAGAGATAATATATAACACCTAAAGCCGAGGATAAGACAAACTACATGTGCTAATGTCCAACTGAGGTGTTGTTTGGTAAATTGAAAAATAAAGATTGAAAATTAATTTAAGTGTTGGAATCTTAAAGTGTTGAATTTTAGTACTATGAGTACTAAAAAATTTATTTAATGATTTGTTTGAAAAAATTTAGATATTTGAAAATAAGCTTTTTTTTCATAAAATTTTATTTGGTAAACACAAACTACAAATGTCTGAAAATTGACGATTTGTTATATTTCCTCCTATTGTCTCAAATTCTATCTTGTGTAGTGTAAGACGAACCCTATTATTATCATGCCATCAAATTTGGTACACTTATGCATAATCTAATAAAATTCTAATACTTTCCTCACTAAATAAACCTAAGTAGATGAATAGTTAGGATCTTTTATGTTTGCCATGTGCAATAACATGAATTGATTGTGCAAGGAGGTAAGTAAATGATACTCATCCGAAAGACATGCGCTATATGTTTAGTTTTCCAGTTTCTACACGTTGCCTTTAGTTATGTGATCAAAGCACATTCGTTGTTAAAAGATGGAGGCTTTAATGAAAAAACTCATTTTTTAGTGAAAATTTATATTAAGCACCTAATTTTTTTATCAATCAAATGATCTAAATGAGGGAAAATTACTAAAAATAGCCCATTTCAGCGATTACTACTGAAAATAAGGGGTCGTGAGGCACCACGGATTTGGGGGGATTTCAAATCCCTTGTTTGTTTGGCACAAGGTGAAAGTTAGGATTACATCTAAAATTCTCCCATGAGTCGCATGTGTAACATGTGTAACTAATGTCTTGGGCACGTGGCCCATTGATGATATCCTAAAACAACTACATCACTAAAATTACTTCAATGGGATGATTTGCGCAGTCCAAACATTGTCAATGTAAATCAATGGTTAAAAATCATTGGTTAGTCGCTTGGTTGTGATCCTAAGCTTGTGACCAATTCAGGACTTGGAATTTCATCATTTTCGGGCAAAGTATATATTTCAACAGGCTTATTAGAATCATTATGTCAAACATTATGTACTTTACACAAATTAGGGATATTAAAGTTGATTTAGTAATTAAATTCAAACTCCCGTAAATATACTATGCATAGCTACTTTTGGATTACAAGGGAATTCCAAATCCAGGGTGCTAAACACAACCAGGTGTTTCAAATCCAGAGGGTTCCAAATCTATGCTCCAAACATACCCTAAAATTTACCAAATAGGCCCTAAGTGCCGCTTTAAAAATCAAGAGGGCCTAGTCATTGGGTTGGCTACGATGTTAGAGACAGCAGAGAGGTTCATTTTAACTGCGCTCGCCTGGTTACTAGTAAATAGGGGGAGCTGCCCACTAGCAAGTATGACGTCTTTCGTTGAAGTTGAAATCCATAAATCATGACCATCAAGATGGAAAAAGCCAAGTAGGCCACAACACATGAAACAACTGGTATGAAATGCCGACTAGTAGTTTTGTGTAGGGCCCAGATGAAATCATTCCTTAGAAACAATGCTAATCCAAATCTCAAGTGGGTTGTGACAATGAACTTAGAGGTATAGGCATATTCCTTATGGGGTGACCCACCTTAGTGTCTGATGTGGGACATGGCATAAATACATTCATAGCATGGTTGGACTAAAAGAAGGCCAAACAAAAGAGGAAGTAATCCATCAGTTCCCGTCCAAGCTACGTAGGGCATGACATAATTGGGTCCTAAGAGCCTCAGGACTGAAGAAATTCATTTTGGATATGGAGATTGTTGTTTGAAGTGTGAACTGTAAATCGATCGTAACTTTTAATCCAGTTATCGTCACGGGACGCACAACTTATCAATCTTTACGGTAATTTGTCATTTGGGGTCGTCCATCCGTTTCACGAAAAAACGCATGGTTCTTGTTCAAAAATGGAATTTTAGTAAAAAAAAATATTATTTTTAGTAATTTTAATTTTTATCATATTTCCTTAGTTTTAGAGTTCTAAATTTTCATTCTTTTTAGAGATTAATTGTAATTATGCCAGAAATGCCCTAGTATGATTAATTTAGGGCTTTTTATTTTTAGAAAAAAACTAATTATTTTTAGTAAGTTCTATTTTAGTTAAATTAGGATTTTTATTAGGGTTAGAATTTTACTATTTTTTTTTATAATTACTAATTAAGTTTTTTTTTCCTTTACTAATGATCTAATTAAGAAATCATACACATTAGACACATTATTCAATAAAAATATTAAAGTTTCTTTTCTTATTTCTTGTGGATTCAAGGTTTTGACTAATTAAGAAAGACGGTGATCTTTATTCTCATTCTTTCATGCTCTTCCCTACGTCAATTGGTATCAGAATGAGGCTTTTTTCTTGGTTCGATGGCTTCTAACAATGGTTTGAACAACAAACCCATGGACGGTGCTCTAGGGAACAATCTTATCACAACGATGATGTTTGTAACTTTCCAGTGGGAGAATCTACGAGCTATACAAGGACTGTAAGTGGTGTCCAACCATTTGACGAAAGCTTTAGAAAAAATCCGTATTTGTACTAATGAGCAACATGAGATCGATGGAGCTTGCAGTCATCATGTTTGTGGTGCAACATTGGTGATGAATAGCAAGGCACCACCTAGTAATGGTGAATCACAGGCCACCACTCTGATCATGGGGAAGCTGTTGTACATGCCAAAGGAGGTGATACATCTACAGTAGCACAACATCTTTCAAACGAGGTGCACCATACACCAAAGGGTTGTGATCTGATCATAGATGACAGGAGCAGTGAGAATATCGATCGTGTTGAAGACAATGGTGGAAAAGTTGCAATTGAAGAAAAAAAGGCACCCCTCTCCGTGCAAGATGGAATGGATTAATAGGGTCAATGAAACAAAGGTAATTGAACGATATCATATACCATTTTCCGTCAATAAATATTATAAGGACGAAGTAATGAGTGACGTGGTTGATATGGAGGTTTGTCACATGCTACTTGGTCGACTATGACAGCACAATGTTGATGTCACACACAGAGGCCGGGATAATATTTTTATTTTTGTTAAAGATGCTAAAAAAATTATCATTGCCCCTATGAGAATTAAGAACCAACTTAAGACTTCTAAAATGGAAAAGCGGTCTCTTGTAATCGTAAGAAATTTCATAAAAAAATCTAAGGAGACGGGGGAGATCAATGCATTAGTTGTAAAGGAAAAGGAAGTAGAACCCATGGACATCCCAGTGAAGTTGAAACTAGTATTATAGGAGTCTAAGGGAATCATGCTAGATGAACTTCCTAACTAGTTGCCCTCCATGTGGGATATTGATCTTACTCAGATAGAGTTCACCTTCAAGAACATAGATAATCGATCCACCAACAAATCCCCATTCGAGGTTGTGTATTTCATGTTCCCAAATATACACTTGACCTGATTCCTTTGCCTAAGTTATCGGTTATCAGTTATGTGTTGCAATAGAAAACATGACAGATCGGATTGTAACAATGCATGTCAATGTCCAAAAAAAGTTATAGGAGTCTAATGTTAAGTACAAAGAAGAGGTTGATAAACATCGATGCCAAAAGGTGTTTGAAGCAGTTGATAATATACTAGTTCATCTACACAATGAGAGGTTTCCAATTGGGACATATAAAAATAATAATAAGAAGATCGATGCCTATATTATTGATCCTCCCGATGGAATGGAGATGTCATGGAATTTCATTGTAGAGGACTTTTATGAGTATCACAAGCCAAGTCCATTAAATAACTCGAGGACGAGCTCTTTCTAAGTAGAGGAGACTGATATAGGATGTGACATAAATACATTCTTAACATGGTTGTACCAAAAGAAGGCCAAGCAGAAACTGAAGTAATCCATCAGATTCAAGCCCAATCTTATGTAGGGCATGACATAACTAGGTCCCAGATGTGTCCAGATCGAAGAAATTCATTCCGGATAAAAAGAAATTGTTGTTTGAAGTATGAATCGTAAATCAACTGTAACTTTTAATCCAGATATTGTTATGTACAAGACGCACAACCTATCAATCTTTATTATAATTGGCCATCCAGAGTCAACCAACCCACTTGTCCGTTCATTTCACAAAAAATGTATGATTCCTCTTCAAAAATGGAATTTTAAGAAAAATTACTATTTTAGTAATTTCGATTTTTGTTATATTTTCTCATTTTTAAAGTTTTAGATTTCCATCCTTTTTAGAGATTGATTATAATTATGCCAAGAATGCTCTAATAATTAATTGTAATTATGCCAAGAATGCCCTAGTAATTGATTGTAATTATGCCAAGAATGCCCTAGTAAAGTTAATTTATGACTTTCTATTATTAAAAAAACATACTATTTTTCATAAGTTATATTTTAGTTGAATTATGACTTTTATTAAGGTAAGAATTTTGTTATTTTTGGTAATTATGAATTAGGCTTTTTTTTTCTTTATTAGTAGTTTAATAAAGAAATCATATTCATCAGACACATTATCCAACAAAAATATTAGATTTTTCCTTTTATTTATTTAATATGGATTATTCTTTCAACTTTTTCCTATGTAAATGTTGAATCAGGTCTAGTTTTTAAATCAATGATAAAAGAAGGGATCTCGTATGGATGAATGGATTGATTACTGTGGATGGTTTTAGGAAGAAAAAAAGGGAGACATGGAACGTATTTGACGCAGGGAGGACGTGGTGAGGTCAATCAGCGTCTTCCTCACGGGATAACTACCTTGAATCCACAAGGCTCCTGGACTCCTCAATAGGGCTTCCTCGAATCCACAAGAGAAAATCTCAAATCCACTAGAGAAAATTGGTAAAAATCAAAATTTTATTGAATAACAATAAGAAAGTTGACATTAAAAACAAATTTAACATCCATATATATCCCTAAATAAACCCTAATTCGTACTTACTAAAAATAGTAAGTTTTTTGAAATAGAAAGTCACTAAAAATAGTAAAATTTTAATTAAAGACTACTACTAAGTAGACTCTTTCTAAAACTTATTGCTTAACAAAAATAAAAACTCTGCAGAATTACTAAAAGTAACATATTTTCCCAAAATCCTGTTTTTCTACTGTAACCGCACGTTTTCTTGAGAAATGGACGGACATAACCCAAAATGAAATTTCAATTGGAATCCATATGTTGTGCGTCCTGTAACTCCTCCTGGATCAAAAGTTATGGTCGATTTACGGTCCGCCTTCTTTCGGTCCATCCATGCGAAAACTGACATTTTTTGTCGAACTTTCGTTGATCTTTTGTGGTCCATGTGTGATATGAATGTGGGTGATCCTCTCCCTTGATCGGGGGTCCTCTCCCTACATCAGACTCCCCCACTTGAAAGAAACTTGTCCTCGAGTTTCGCTTCAGGTTGGGGTTACAACACGATCGTAACTTCGAGGGTCGATGGGATTCTTCCTTGGCTTCTGCTCTATGACGGGATTCTTCCTTGGCTTCTGCTCTATGACGGGATTCTTCCTTGGCTTCTGCTCTATCTCGTATAAGAGATATGATTTTTCAACCCAGCTACCTTCCTCGAGTGCATTTTCTATTATATTAGCCTACAATGCCTTACAATCTTTCACAGTAGAAAGTACCCAAGCATCAACTGGGTTGATCAGAAATTCTTGCAAAACCAACTCCACAATTTCTGGGATGTCTACAGGCCCTTCCTCCTTCTTCTTCACAACGGAGGAATTGATTTTCTCCGCCTTTTTAGGAGTTTGATCAATCTCGGAGATGATGGGGGCATGTACTTTGTCTTCCCCTTCCATGGCCTCGACTACTTCCGACTCAACAGATTTATCGATTTGATCTTGGACAAGCACAGAAGTTTGCCCTTCCACTTTAAAAGTCTCGAATTGTTTATCCGGGCCCATAGGAGCGAGAATAAAATTTAAGTCATCTTTGACGAAGATGCATGTATTATCTTGATCGCTATGTGTGACATCTCAATCATATTGTCATGGTCGACCAAATAACATGTGACAAGCTTCCATATTTACCACATCACACATTATTTCATCCTTGTAATTTTTATCAATGGAAAAAGGAATACGACATCGTTCAGTTACCTTTGTCTCATCGACCTCCTTGATCCATCTAATCGTGTACGGAGAGGGATGCTTTTCTATCTCTAGTTGCAACTTTTCTACCATAGATTTTGACACGATATTCTCACTGCTTCCACCATCTATGATCAAATCATAAATCTTTTATGCACGGTGCACTTCATTCAAAAGATGTGCCGTTGTAAATCCATCTCATCCTTTGGTGTATTCAATAGTTTCCTCACGATTAAAGTAGTGGCCTATGATTCACTACTATTGCATAATGGCCTATTATTCATCATCGGTGTCGCACCATTAGTACTAGCTAAGGCTGTAAATGGTCGGGTTCGGGGCGGGTTTAGCCAAAACCAGACCCGTCCATTTACTAAACGAGTCTGGGTCCAAATTTTAAACCCAGACCCTTTTACTAAATGGGCAGGTCCGGGTCGGGTCCGAGTTAACCCATCAGACCCATTTATAAATGGGTCCGGGTTTGGTAGAGGGAGATCCACCTAGACCCATTTATAAATGGGTCGGGTCTAATGGGTCCTGGTTTGGATCAAGTATGCTAACATTTTCCAAGGCTTAAAACCGGGTCTGGACGGGTTTGGGCTGGACGGGTACCTTGTAACATAGACCAAACCCACCCACTTACTAAATGGGTTCAGGTCGGGTCGGGTCGGGCCTAATATAAAGGAAACCAAACCCAGACCCGTTTAGCAACTGGGTCTATTCTTGGACCCAGACCCGTACCATTTAACAAATGGGTCGGGTCTGGGCCGGGTCTAAATGGGTCGGGTCCGGGTACCCCATCGGGTCCGCTGACCCATTTACAACCCTAGTACTAGGCGGAATTGGCACACCGCAAAACGATCGAGGGTTGTCTCTACACCTTATATGGCTAACCGTCTCTTTTGGTGGAGAGTTTCTATTCTCTCCGAAAGATAATGAATCCCTTGATCACCGTCAACGGGGATTTTGTCCATACCTTTGTAAAGAGACATCGGCCTGAAGGTACTCTTTGATACCACTGACACAAGGAGGACATGGTGAGGTCGATCACTGTCTTCCTCACGAGATAACTATTTTGAATCCACAAGGCTCCCTGGATTCCTCAATGGGGCTTCCTCAAATCCACGAGGAAAAATCTTGAATCCACGAAAGAAAATTGGTAAAAATCAGAATTTTATTGAATAATAATAAGAAAGTTAACATTAAAAACGAATTTAACATTCTTATATATGTATAAATAAACCCTAATTCATACTTACTAAAAATAGTAACTTTTTCGGAATAGAAAGTTACTAAAAATAGTAAAATTCTAATTAAAGATTATTACTAAGTAAGTAGACTCTTTCTATAATTCATTGATTAACAAAAATATAAACACCTAAATAAACAAAAACTCTTTAGAATTACTAAAAACAATAGATTTTCCTAAAATTTCATTTTTCTAGTATAACCAAGCGTTTTCTGGTGAAACGGATGGACATGTGGGTCTTTTCACCCCAAAACAAAATTTCAGTTGGAATCCATATATTGTGCGTCCCGTAACTCATCCTAAATCAAAAGTTGTGGCTGTTTACTGTCCGCCTTCTTTTGGTTCATTCATGCTAAAATTGACAATTTTTTCAAACTTTCCATAATCTTTTGTGGTTCATATGCAACGGGTGATCTTCTCTCTTGATTGGGGTCCTCTCCCTACATTAGTATTGCCTAGTGGAAGGGTCAGATGGGTATCCTGGTGGCAGGTTCTGTGGGGCCACCATAACATATGTGGTTTATCCCCACCGTCCATTCTTTTTGCAGCTAATTTTAGAGAATGTGCAAAAAAAAAAAAATAGTGCAGATCCAAAACTCATGGACCGTACTACATAAACAGTGGTGATTGAACGCGGCTAATTAAAAACTTGTTGGTGCCCATGAAAGTTTTGAATCAAGCTCATAGTTGCGTTCTCCCTTCATCCCGGTCTGAGCTACTTATTTAATTGATTGGTCGCTGTGGGCCCTAGCAAGGTTTCCACCGTGAGTGCCGTTGTCCCACTGTTTCCTATAGTGTGGTTCACTTGGGATTTGGATCTGCTTCATTTTTGGGCTCGTACCTTAAAATGAGCCAGCAAAACGGATGGACGGCAGTGGATATAAAACACGTATCACGGTGGGCCCCAAAGAGTCTGCCACCAGGGATATCCCTGGTTTCTGTGACGTTGAAACCGCTTACAAGGGAAGGTCGTCATTTTCTTTCCCAAGGTTGGATTTTCCATTTTTCCAATAGCGTGTAGTAAAAGTTGCAGGAGAGAGAGAGAGAGAGAGGATGGAAGAAGAAGATGAGGAGAAACGCAGCGCCGGGAAGGAGGAAGACGGAGGGTTGGAGCATCTACCGTCTGCTGTAATAGCAACCATCTTAACGAAACTAGACATCCCATCTCTCTGTTCCACCGCTTCCAGTTGCAGATCCTTCCACTCCATCTCCTCTCATATCTTCTCTTTCCTCCCCGATTTCCATCTCCTCGTGAGTTTCATCCCATCCATCCATTCATTCATACATACACACGGTGAATGCTGGCCGATTCAAAATTCTAGGTGGGCCACACCACACGGAACAATTTTGTTTTTCTCTTTTCTTTTTTCAATTTCCTCTAATTGGGGGTTACAGGGAGCCCTGTAACGATGATCTCTGTGGGGGTTCAAAGCGATGTCCTGGTGACATCCAATCCGTCCATCAGTTTCTCCAGCTGATGTTAACACAAAAAATTAGGCAGATCCAGACCTCAAGTGGGCCACATAACAGGAAACGGTGGGGATAGAAATGCCTCCTAGGGTTCACAGTGATGTTTCTATGCTACCCAATCCGTTCATAAGGTGATTGCCATCAGGATGAAGGGAGAAGACAAAAATCAGCACCTGATCCAGAACTTCTGTGGCCCCCTAGTAGATTTCAATTGTGGGTGTTCGATCCCCACTACTTGTTTTGGAGATCATGTCCTAACACGAACTGGGTCAGCTAATGGATGGAGTGGATATGACATAGACATCACGATGGGCCCCACAGATGTTAGGCTTACAGGGGCTTCGCATCAGGGGGTTGCCCACCATAGAAAACATCCGGATTTTGTGGGGCCCGCTCTGTTGTTTCTATGCCATGCAACCCATTCATCAGGTGCATGAAGGACCATCCCAAAATTCAGGTCAATTGAAAACTCAGTGGCACCATGCCACTTGAATATGGAGGATTGCGGCCTGATTTTACGTTGTTTACCATGGTGGAAACACCTGTTTTTTGGATCTGCTTGATGTTTGGCTTCATGGCCAACATTGGGGGAGTGCATGTTATACACACTTCGCTGTGGGCCCCTGCACAACTCAACTCGAGGGTAACAATGGAGTTGACTCCATGTGATCATTCCCGCATACACACACATTCACATTATCATTTTGTGCATATTGATTCAAAATATTGTGAAAAGTAGATTGAAGATGGCAGCCTATTTTCTGCCTCAGGACATAGCACCCACGATCGATCTGCTCCGTCCGTTGCTGCCTCCAAACCCCAATCTCCGGAGCCTGAAACTCGATTGTGGCCGCCTCGATGAGTCGTCAATCCCATATCTGGCCAAGCCATCACTGCATGAGCTCTGCCTTCACAACTGTGAGAATTTCAGTGGGAGGCTGCTTTTGGAGGTTGGCAGGAAATGTGCTGATCTAAGGTCTGCAGCTGGTCCTGATAGATTTTGTTCTTTTTTTGTTAGTCTTGTCGAATTTATACAGATGGTTTTGATTTTAGTTTGGATATATCCTAATGAAAGGAACTTAAAATGCATAAAGTGTTTTTGTTTCTGAAATGATTCAAAATCTAGCAGTCTTGGTAAATCTTTTGTTCAATTCATGGCATCAATCTGCTAATATTGGAGCTTCTATATGTTTGCTTGTAGGCATCAATTTACTAACTACATTGGCTTGACTCATTTAGAGAAAAAATATAAGTAAAAATATAAGGGTTTAGCATGTTACTTAATTGGCAGAGGTGTTACTCTGGTCAATACTCTCGATCTTCACTTGATGTTGTTTGAGGCTTGGATTTATGGTTCAAATTTCCAGAAATTAGGTTAAAAGAAAAAGTGAATTTTGGACCAAAGTTTGGGTGGAATTAGCAGCCAATGCTTTGCAAATTGAATTCGATGAATTCATGGAAACTGAAGAACCAATATGTTGTGAAATGGGAGTTGATTGGATGTATTTAGGTCGGAGCTATAGCTGCACGAAGCTTGAAGCAAAGTGGCTACAATTTGGGTGCAAGAATGGGGAATCATCTATTTCAAAATGTTTTAAGTATATATAGGTAGGAAGGGGCAGCAGAAATGTGCTTTCGAAGCACGATTTGAAGTGGGAGAGGTGCCTAGTTAGAAGCAGCGCATGACAATTATCACCAAGATTTTGAAATACTTGAGATAATATCACAAAATGATATTATTCCGGTTTCTCAAATCATGTAAAGATTTTAAAATATCATTTTTTTTTGCAGCAATACTATCACAATATTAATGCTAAAACAGTAAATATCCCGCCAACAAATTCTAGCTTTATTTCCAATCCCATATCTCATGCCTATCTAGGATTCCCATTTTCAATATGTGTCCCCTATGCTCTATGGTTGGTACACAAATATTACTCTCACTCATTGTCCATCACTCCATACCTAACACTGATAATTTGCTTCCACAAGCAATCCCCTTCATGTGAAAACCGCTAGATCCAATTTCATAATACCAAATTCTACTTAGGCTTTTGTTAGATCATCATCTCCCTCCCAAATAGGCATTCGCCACTTTTTTGCGTAGATAATTATGCGACTATGATATCTCGCTTATTGGGATCTGAACACGCCTTACCATGCAATCTGATGGGTCGAGGAAAAAAAAATCCAATTTATTTGTTTTTGTGGGAATGGATGGAAAAGGACTCATGTAGGATAAGATTAAGGTCATTACTCTTTCGTCTGATTGATAAAATAAAAATCACAAGAGTTTGATCTTTCTGTATCCATTAGACACACCGAGCAATTGTCATCGGGTGTCATTCAAGTCAGGTTTCTTTGTTATGGGGAAAGGTGAATTTAGACCCTTAATTCACATCTTTGTCACAGTCAATGTTAGGATTTCCATAATAAAAATTCAGATTAAGAAATTACCATGCTTTGTTTTAGTGTTTTATAGAATTGTATGTCCTACCTGCCATCAATGGTTTTCCAAATTGGCCAATACTTTCTGTCTTTGTTTAGAGCATTCTTATTGCTTTTTTCGCCCTATCGATTGCCTTATAGGTAGCCATTGTGAACTTATCATTTCTGTCATCTAAATGAAGTATATAAACTACAAATGCTGTAATTATTAAAATAAATAAAATGTTTTCCAAAATGGAAGCTGGAGAACCATACCTACTGCTCTCATGTTTTACATGCTTTGCCTGCCCTTTGTTTAGTTGATGACCAGCAAGCCTTGCCTCCCTTTGTTGAGTTGCTTGCAGGTAGAGGTGCAAATCAAGTGAATTGGGTCAGATTGAGGGTTGACCTGAGGCCCAACCTGATCCAACCCAAGCTACCCAACCCAAAGTACCTGTTTGACGTTAGTCATAAGCCATATTTACATGTTACACATATTAAGGTTGAATTGCCTGTGGTCTCAACCCAACCTAACCCAACTTGGGAGGATTTCCTGCCCAAGCTCAACCAAACCTTAGCCCTGTGTAACCTAAATTCAGGTTGGGCCAATTGGGTTCGAGTTGACCCAACCCAAGTTGCAACCCCACTTGCAGGACAACAAGGTTGCTTATCCTGTTCGCATTTTCGCTTTTATTGTCATGGATGCCACAGCCTCATGAGTCAAGCAGTCGTTGTAGGCAGCTTTATATTATGTGTTATTAGAGCCAAAGATCTTGTAAACAAACCTGCTATTCTTTGTGGTAGTGGCATTTGAGAAATCAAGGAAGACATGGAAGATGCAGGAAAACAAGATATGAGAAATCATTACAAAATTTGAGCATATCTTTACATGTAAGCAACGCCAGCTAGTATTATGAATCGCTACAAGTCTCTGAGAAAAGAAGTTCATGACCCATGGGTCTTCTACCTCCACGCGGCATTGCTCTGTTAGGCTTTTGTGCAATTTGGAAAATTCCCCACTACTGCCTCTCATAGGAGTCTGGGCCCAACCCATTGCTCTACTACTGTGCTATTGAGGAACGATGGGAAATTAGATCTCAAAGAGTTTAACTCCTATTCTCAACCCATGATCAATATGAGTGTGACGCTTCCTTCGTGAAACTTCTTTGTAGTGGCGCCATTCCTTGCCTCATAGGGAACCTCAACGTGGCTTTATTTCATTTACCAACTTAGCTCTGCAGACACAGATACGAATATCTGTATCGTATTGGCCAATACGGGTGTATTGTATCCACATTGGCTAGATATGATACACTACACGGGGTCGTATCGGCCGGATATGAAAATTTGATCCCATATCGGGTCGTATTGGCTAATACACCTTGTATCGGTGCCGATTTTTGTACTCGTACGAGTATATCCTTAAAAAAGATACCAATACGGGTATAAAAAGCAAAAAGGGGTCTTTTTGGGCTTTTCGATCGTTACTTCATATTTCTCCTTGAAATCACTTCAATACATCATAGTAGATCTAAGCGATGATTTTCATCCGATTTGAAGGATCGAAAGAGGTTCGGGCGAGTTTTGAGAAAATAGAAAAAGTGTAAAAAAATCTTTTTCTTTTTTCTTTTTGTCGATTCGTATACAAATCCATAGAAATGTTCATTGTATGCCTAGATCTACCAAAACCTACTAAATTTGGACATCAATTTGTTCACTTTTGTGGGTTTTTTTGGGCATTTAAGCCCAATTTTTTTGTAATTTTAGAAAGTTGTATTTTCTTCTTCGAATCTGATAACATATCTGTTATGGAGAGGGAATTCCGATTAGATCTATAGTAGATCCGATCGAAAAAAAAAAAAAAAAAATGGAATTTCTTTCCAGATTTCTGGAAATTTCAGAATTTTTTTTTCCAAATATATTGCTTTAGGGGCTAATTTTGTTAAGATCTATACTAGATCTGAGGAGTTTTTTTTACCGTTTTATAATTTTTTTTTGCAAATATTATGTTTATTTTTCTTAAATTTCATTTTTTGTTAATTGATTTTTTTTTTTTTTGAAATATGTTGAAATGTAATGCATAAGGTAAGGGGGAGTATTTTGCATCAGATCTATACCAGATCTCTACGATTTTATTTATTTTCTTAATTTATTTAGAGAGGAGAAACTAGAAGAAAATCGAACAAAAAATCATTTTATTTTCAAAAAAATAAGGGACTCTTGTGTGGTCGGATGATATCTGGACGATATCGTCCAGGTATCGCCGATATCAGGAATCAACTAAAGGAGATATTGACAATATCTCAGCCGATATCAATATATCGCACGATATTATTGATATCGGCCGATAATATCGTCAATAAGCAGGAATGTTTGGAATTTTTTGCGTCTCTAGGGGGGTTTCGTATCGCCGGTCTGCGATATCGATATTATCGGCCAATAATATCAATATTGCAATCACTGGTCTTATCTAGTCTGCTATTGTGTATTGAATTTTACCATTGTTGTATCTGTTAGGGATGGCTAGGAATGAGAATGAAGATATAGGTGGAAGTATGAGATAAGGATAGGTGGGAGTAGATAACAAATTATGTGCAAGTTTTACAATAGGAGTGTGGGCGGGGGCAGAGCCTGATTAAAATTGCACTTGGCCCGTCAAAAGGGTCAAGTTTCAGGGTGTACAAGTGTCTTTCATGTGGTAAGAGAGGAGGTGAAGAAGAACTTAGAAGAAACAAAAAATAAAAAGGCAATGAGGGATACAAAGAAGAAGGCTACACTTGATGTATGTAGAGCAGAGGTGTTTAGGGTTCCTACGTAACTAATTGATGAGGACATTGAGTCGGAGGAGGATTCGAATGGGGAGATGCTGATTGCAAGGAGGGAAAGTTTATGATTTCAAAGTGAGGATGAGGAGCGGCTCAAATGTTTAGGAGGACTAGTTTGGTTTGTGATGTGGGTGGGGAGAGTGGTGGTAGTGGGCAATGTTGTCAAATCATAAATCGTTTTCTTGTCTGAATCGTATCGTATCGTTAATCGTAAGATTTTTTTAGATTTTCATAAAAATATCATAAAAAATAACAAATAATTATACATAGATAAGAAAAATTAAAAACATATCAATCATCCATTTAGCAACACGGTCCATAATTTAATTAATTAATTTTGAGTTAATATATGCCTCATGTATAATTTTTTAAGGCAATGTACATGGGTCCACCTCAATGTATGTATTATATTATATATCTATGTCGTTCATCCGTTTTACCAACTCATTTTATGACATGTCCAAAAATAAGGTAGATCCATATCTCAGGTGGACCACTAGTGGGTGAGACCCTAAATGTGGGGCCCATCTCGATTATTTTGCCAACTCATTTTAAGGGTGGGTATGAAAAATCAGACATATCTAAATCTTAGGTGGACCATAGTGAGTGATAGCTTGAATGTGGGGCCCACCTCTAACATTTATTGTATATCCATGTCGTCCATTCTTCTTGCCAACTCATTTTAGGGCATGGTCCAAAAAATGAGGTAGATCCAAATCTTGGTGGACTGCACAATAGGGATTAAATTCCCACCATTAAATACTTTATGGGCCAGCAGATTTTTTGGATCGAGCTGTCGTTTGTGTTTTTCCTTCATCCAAGTCCACGTGACCTTATCAACATGTTCCATGGCAAATAAATATTACAATGGGCCATAAGAAGTTTTTAACCATGGGCATTCAATCCCTACTGTGCTTCCCACCAGAGATTTGGATTTGTTTCATTTTGGGATCATGGCCTAAAATGAACTGAAAAAACTGATGGACGACAAGGATTACAACACACAAATCAAGGTGGGCCCCGTGCACCGAAACAGTGCATGCATGTGCACTAAGTTGCACGCGCCACAGAGTATTGAAAAAAGAAGAAGTTAGTGCCTGGCTGTGAAATAGCCACAACTTCCAGTCGTTTTTTCTTTTTTCGAGAGAGTACGAGGGAGGGGGGGGGGGGGGGGGGGCACCATGGAAGAAAAAGAAGAAGCTAGTGCCGCAATAGCCTCTGAAGAAGAAGAAGACGACGAGGTATGTTTTTTCTTTTTTCTTTATTGTTTTCCATCGGGCGCTTGAGGTTTTCGAATGGGAGTCGAATTGTAGGATTTGATTTGACTCGTACGATTCAGGATCTGATCGTACAATTCAGATCGGAATCGTATGATTCGACTCTAAATGTGATTCCGAACTACGATTTGGATTGTACAATGGTACGATACGATATGAATCGTACGATTCATATCGTATATCGTACGATTATGATAACATTGGTAGTGGGCATGACAACAGAAGATTATTTGAGGGCGCTAAGGCAAGGTTACGTCATTCCTTTAGCACGCGACGGCAAGAGTCGCAACTTTCTCAGCCTAACACACACACACTCACATCTCCCATATTCATAATCTTGATGACGAGAGGGAGCCAAAGGCACCTCTTGGTGATGAGACTATTTAAAAACTAGCATGCAAAAGAAATTAAAACACATCGTTAAAGAAAATAGTGGATAATCTTGGAAAGGTAGCTGCAAATTTGTTCTTGCACAATGGTATTTCTCCACATGTTGCTGATTGCTCATACTTTCAAGTGTTTTTGGAGCCAGCAGTTGATGCGGGACCTAGGATTAAAGCGTCCAGTTCTGATTCGAAATATTCAAATAAAGTGTGGACTTATGTACAATTATTTTGAAGGATATGAGCGAGTTGATTATACGTAATCATGTGTAATGGTTGAATTAGTTGAACTAGATTGAACATGATAAATTTTATGGTCTACTACCACTTGGGTACAGTGTTTATTAGAGTCATCGATTCATTTGATGAAGTGAAGAATGTTAATTATATTAATTATATATTTGGCCTGATGGATATAATGGTGGAAGAAATTGAGGAGAGTAATGTAGTGTAGATTGTCACTAATAACGAAGCATCATATAAGGCGGTGAGAAAATTTCCTATGGAGAAGAGGCCTCGTTTTGCTTTAGTCACCTTGTGCAGCACACTCCATTGATTTTACCTTGGGGATATTGGGAAGAAGGTTAATGTGTCAACATTGGTTGAAATGGCAAGGTTGATCATGACATTTATTTATAATCACAATTGGATAATTGCTATTATGAAGAAATTCACAGGCGAGCGAGAGTTGTTGAGGCCTAGGGCGACTTGATTCGCCACAATTTTTTAGGCAATCCTGTTAAATTCTATCATTAGTTTTTCTTTTGAAAGGAAAAAATTATGTCACTAGTTATTATATCTTTTACGAAGGCCACCCCTTCCTTTGTCAGATAATGGCCCTCTTTTGGGCAAGCCCTCCTCAGGCCTTTTTACTTAAAGGGGTTGGTAGTTTTAAGGACTCATGTTGGACTACAAGTGTTCCCCCCTTTTGCCAGTCTTCGTCTCAGGTTAATGGATCTTCTCAATTGGAAGATCTCCTATGTGGAGAATACACATTGCAATTAATTGAGCTTAATTTTAATAGTTTTGTTCTGAAGCAAAGATATCCATGGGGCTATGAGTGTACACACTCTATGACTATGGAAGTTGTAGCGAATTTAGTCGCCCTAGGCCTCAACAACTCTCGTTCGCCTTTGAATTTTCTCGTAAGAGCAATTGTCTAATTATGATTGCAAATATATGTCGTGATTAACTTTGCCTTTTCAACCAGTGTCGGCATATTGTCCTTCTTCCTAATATCTTCAAGGATGAGATCAATGTAGTGTACTGCATAAGATGAGCAAAACAGATGATGACTCTTCTTCATAAGAAATTTTTCTGATGCCTTATATGGTGCCTCATTATTAGTGACAATATGCACCAAATTACTCTCCCCAATTTCTTCCACCATCTAATCCATCAGGCCAAATATATAATTAGCATTCTTCACTTCATCAGATGAATCGATGGCTCTAATAAACTACTGTACCCAAGTGGTAGTAGACCATGAAATTTATCATACTCAATCTGGTTAGGCCAATCCAACCATCACATACTATTGTTCATCCTCTACTCCCCCATATCCTTATAAATTATTGTAAATAAGTACACACTTCATTTGTATACTTTGAATCTATGGCATAGACGAGTGCTTTTTGATTTGCAGCTTTGCATGCAAACACTAAGTAGAGCAATCATAACATTGAAAAAAAGCAGACAACTTTGTAGTTGTCTTTCCAAAATTATCCACTATTTCTTGATCGTTGCAATTCTTTTGCGCTAGGGCATTCTAATAGCCTCATGGAGTTCCCGTGGATCTCATCTCAAGAGTAGAAAGGTTAGCTAGAAGTTCTGCTCTTGCCGTCGTATGCTTTTAGGCATGATGTAACCCCGCTTGGTGTAAGTGGGTTTTTTATTTGAGAAAAAAAGAATACTATGCCTTCGCCATATGTAATATGAATAATAAGTATTAATAACATGGCAATTAGAGTTTGATATCAATAAACCACTATCGTCTTTTAATAACATGGGTTGTTCGTTGCTCTGAATGAGGTGAGGGAACAAATGAAAGAGTATAGGAAAAGACCAATGTAAACAAATTGCATTTATCATTTTGTACCAAACGTGGGTGATGGTTGGGGCTTCTTGTTTATTAATTGGTTGAAACATATTGCTTCTAACAATGATATTGTGTGGATTTGAGCCCCCTACCACGATGTACTTTTAAAGTAGTTCAGTTCTGATTTGGAGTCAATAGATCTTTGTCTGTGCTGACTTGGATCTCAAGTGATGGAACCAAGTCAGCCAGAAGTGACAACTAGTCGTGGTTGAAGCTTTGGCCCTAGCCGATAGGTTAGTAGTAAGCTTGGCTACAATGAAGCGTTTACCTAGCGCAAAGTAAAGGGCCGTCACCACTTGAGTTGTATGCGGGGGAACTTGCAGTCTCATGATAAATGAACATATTATGGGCAAGGAATCTCCATTATTAAATCATTTACATTTAATATAATTAATCTTACACTTACAACGTCTTCTTTTTGAAGATCTAAGAAATTCTAGGACCTGGTGAAGATTTTGTAATGCTTTTGACGATGAGATTGTGCAGCATTTAAGGGAAGCCAATATCGGATTTCAATTCGTCAAAACCAAGTACTTGGAATTCAAAGGAGATCCGGTATATGATGAATAAAATGTTAAGGAAGAAGATGTACTAATGAACATGTCAAGAATCTGTACCTTGATGAAGGGCTAATTTTCGATGAAGGACCTTAAAGAAGATCTTTGGTGAAGAACCAGAAGGCTAGATAGCTATTAATGACATCATAGTGGTGGCATCAATATATTAAAGATTGTCATGGAAAAATATCCTTGCAAGCTGATCTACAAACAACATAAGAAGGTTTTGCACGAAAATTTTCACTAGTGATAGTTGTCATCCATCTATGATTGGAATTAGAAGGAAATCCTTCCAAGGAAGAAGAGATAATTGATGAAAATGTCAAGAATCTATACCTTGATGAAGGCCAATCTTCGATGAACCTTAAAAAGAAAAAAAGAAAATCTTCGGTGAACAACCTGAAGGCTAACCTGGCCATTAATGATGTCATAGTGATGCCATTGATATACTAAAGATTGTCATGGAAACATATCCTTGCAAACCGATCAACAAACAACATAAGAAGGTTTTGCATGAGAAGTTTTCACAAGTGATGGTTGTCACCCATCTATATGAGTGGAAATGAGCGAAAAATCAGTGCTCGTTGGGAAAGGACAAATCCCTCAATTGATGGCATGCGTCAATCGCTATGATTGCTATGTAGCATACCTCATTAAATAGATCCATGGAATGAAACTTGATGACGTTTTTTCCAAGGTAGAGAGTTTAATGTACACCACATCCAAGCCAAAAAATTTGCTCCTTTGATCGTCAAACGACCACAATCTAGACACTCAATTACCTAAAATTTGCACAGGATCGCATGCTTTTTTTTTTTTTTGGAGGAGTTTGATCATGATCATTTAGAGTGGGCTCCATTGTGAGGGTCATGTGAAGAGTCCTATGTAGAGATGACGCAAGACAACTAACCACTTGCTCTAAAAGCTTGAATCGATAGAGCGTGGTGAATCAATCCCTTTATCTCATAGCCCAGGCTCCTGCTTCACATAGGCCAGACTCTCGACCAAACCTTCCTTCGTGGGCCCCACTTCACATGGGCCTCACCTCACACGAGCCACCCGCCTCACACAAGCCATCTACCTCACACGGATCGCCCACCCCGAGTGTGCCTCCACCTCACACAGGTTGCCCCACTCGATCCCGGTGTGAAAATGCCCCTACATTAATCACCATCGGTGAGGAGTCTCGAACATGACTCCCGTTCTAATACCACTTTGATGTGGGACGACTAACCACTTGCTCTAAAAGCTCGAACTGATAGAGCGTGGCGAATCAATCCCTTTATCTCATAGCTTAGGCTCTTGCTTCACACAGGCTAGACCGTCGGCCGAACCCTCCTTCGTGGGCCCGACTTCATATGGGCCTCGCCTCACACGGATCGCTTACCCCGAGTGTGCCCCCGCCTCACATAGGCTGCCCCACTTGAGCCTAGTTTGAAAATGCCCCTGCATTAAGAGACTTCCAACTCATCATAGTTTCCTTAGAGAAATTTTCTCCTAGCTTTTAGTTATTAAAATTAAGCTCAATTTTCTCTTATTATCTCTGTTAATTATCTTTCAGCCCACTTTTCAATCATCAAACGATATAAAGTGTTATGAAATTGGTTTCATTTGAAAGCTTATTGGGTTAACTTTCCAACGAGCCTGAGATTATAATTCTTATACAGTGACTTATGGTCAATTTTTCGAAGGCATGTATGGTTGTTGCAGGATAAGATTGGTCTTGTTTGAAAGCTTATTGAGTTAGCTTATTAGTTGTGGGCCAATGTTTTAAATATCGACGATATGAGCCGATATATCCCACGATATATCTTGTATCCCACCTATGCGATACAAAACGCACAGATAGTGCCAATATATCCCACATGTTCAATTCGGTTAGCATTTTCAATTTCCGATTCCCTTTTTTGTTGAAATTATGTTAAATCAGTGTCAAATGGTTACAAATCCATTGGTTCTTCATGTTTTGCATGAAAAATCATGGAGTTGGAGCTTTGATTTCAATATCTATTGGTTCTTCTTCTTCTCCATTTTTTTTTTTTAAATTTCCTTAAACCAGTTGTCAATTGAGACTAATTTCGAAGTATTTAGGATTTGATGAAATGATAATCACATACACTTAGTTTTAAAATTTGAGTGTAGGTGGTCCAATTCGGGGAAAATTCGAAATTTCCCCAATTTCTCCCAAAATGTTTGCAATGTTGCACTCCAAGTATGAGGGCTGATTTAATGATTTGTCAAGTCGTCGTCAATTTTTTGAAAATAAAAACCATTTTTAATTAAAAATTATTATTATTATTTTTTTTGAAATTTCCCTTCAACCAGCTGTCAATTGAGACTAATTTCGAAGTATACAGGAGTGTTTGATGAAATGATCATCCATTACACTCTAAATGTTCTGCATTCAATTTGAATATAGTTGCATTAGTTCAATTAGACAACGCATAGCTTAGGACCCTATACAAAGGAAACCTATTATGTGCACTTCTTCTTTTAGATGTTATGATTTAAAAGTGTGTATTAAGATCTTTTTTTAACAATCCTTGAAGTTTCATTGAAAAATTCAACCATTTCCCCAATGTTTCCCCAGGTTTCCCAAAAAGTGCGATAAATTATTCGATATAAATGATATATCCCGTGTGATAACCTCTATGTATCAATATCCCAAGGATGCGATACGTAACGCGATACTGATATTTCGAACACTAGTTGTGGCAATGTTTAAGTGGTATGAAATTGGTCTCGTTTGAAAGCATCTTGGGTTAGCTTTCCAACTAGCCTAAAACTATAGTTATCATACCATTTGAGTGAATTATGGTCGATTTTCTGAAGGCATATATGATTGTGACGGGATTAAGGGATAATTTGACATTTTTATATTTATTTAAATAAATGGCTAGTATTAGAGGTGTTAATAATCTTAATTAGATTGAAAATCACGATTAGAGCTTTTCCCTTCTCCCCTTTTTTTTGAAAAGGTAACTGAACTTATTGATAAACCGCCGAAGGGCGGGAAAGAATACAAAAGCCTAAGAAAAAGAAAAACTACAGCCTGAGCAAGGCAACGACGACACAAATGTCTAAATCCTTGACCCCAATTGTCCACTCTACAACCCAATGCACTGCCTTAATGTAAATTCAAGCTTCGATTCCAATTTGCTTTCAAAGCATCACCTGTTTCTCTCTCCCCATATAGCCTACAAGGCCGCCATCCCCGCAAGCCTCCAAATCACCTTGCCTTCTTTGCCAATGCCTCCACCATGCCAAGATGCCAAAAAGGCGGGGAGCGGGCATCACCCAAGAAACGTTGATAAAATAATGGAAATGGTAGTCTGTAGCATCACCCAAAAAAAGAATATACTCTCTTTCTAACACTCCTCGAGATAGAGCATAGATATCGACCATGCCCATCTTGGAACCAAGAAAAGAAAACTGAGCATGTAGTAAGGCCTTAGTAAAGATATTTGCAATCTTGTAACTTGACTGAATATAGCCTGTGGTAATCTCCTTGGAAGTAATTTTCTCTCGAATAAAATGGCAATCGACCTCTATATGCTTATTCCTCTCATGGAAGACTAGATTAGTTGCAATGTGGGTTGTTGCTTGATTAGCACAAATTCACAATAGAACATCATAGTATCACCTACAAATAAGTAAAGCTCTTGTAATAAAGACTTGAGCCATAACAACTCACAAATAGCATGACCCATAGCTCTATACTCGGCCTCTACGCTAGAATGAGCCAATACATTCTGTTTCTTACTCTTCTAAGTGACCATATTCCCTCCAACAAAAGTATAATATCTTGAAATAGATCGCTTATCCATAATGGAACCTACCCAATCAACATCTTCAAATGCCTCTATTTGAAGATCACCATTAGCCCGATATAAGATTCCTTGGCCAGTTGCTTTCTTTAGATATCTAAGAATCCTAATGACTGCCTCCTAATGTGGAACTCTCAGCTGTTGCATCTACTAATGTGAAGACAATTTTTGGCCGAATAACTGTGAAATATATCAATTTTTGCAACCATCCTCTTGTATCTACTTGGATCATTAAACAACTCTCCCTTATTATCCAATAACTTCCCACTAGTCTCTATAGGCGTATCAGCTAGTCTACACGCAAGCATGTCAGTCTCCTTTGGCAAATCAAAAGCATACTTCCTTTAAGAAGGTTAGTCCCAGACTTTGATCTATCAACTTCAATCCCAAAGAAGTAGTCAAGCAACCCTAAATCCTTAGTCTAAAAATGCTTTTAGAGATACTTCTTGAGCTTTGAGATGCTCGATGTGTCACTCCCTATGATAACGATATCATTAACATATATGACTAATGCTATTATACCTTTATCACTATATTTCATGAAGATCGAGTGATCAACCTTACTTCGATGAACGCCATAAGTAAGCAACACCTTTCTAAATTTATCAAACCACGCCCTTGGGTACTGCTTTTAATCCATAAATCGCTTTTCAAAGTTCTTCCCCTAAGTAACAAATCGAGGAGGTTGCTTCATGTAGATTTCCCCAGCTAAGTCCCCATGAAAAAGGGCGTTCTTGACGTCTAGCTGATAAAGAGGCCAGACTATTAGCTGCAATAGATATCAACATTCGAACAAAGTTTAGTTTGGCCAAAGGAGAAAAAATCTGATCACAATCAAGTCCCTGAGTCTGCGTATAGTTCTTAGCTACGAAATGAGCTTTAAGTCGCTCAATGGAACCATCTAGATGATACTTTATGGTGTAAACTCATCGACACCTTACAAACCCTTTTTTAGTAGGTAAGTTAGCTAACTCCCATATATGGGTTAGTACAAGGCAACAATCTCATCTTCTATGGCCTTACGCCAATCAGGATGTGCAAAAGCATCATGGTCTAGATACATATGATAGAAACATAGCATAATCATGGAAAGAAGGGATCAATCGATGATAAGAAGGAAAATGGGATATAGGAGCCATAAGTAAGAAACACCTTACTAAATTTATCAAACCATGCCCTTGGGGACTACTTTAAGCTGCAAATCACTTTACAAAGTTCTTCCACTAAGCAACAAATTGAGGAGGTTGCTTCATGTAGACTTCCTCAATTAAGTCCCCATGAAAAAGGGCGTTCTTGATGTCCAACTGATAAAGAGGCCAGTCCCTATTAGCTACAATAGATATCAACACTTGAATAAAGATTAATTTGGCCATGGGAGAAAAAGCTTTGTCACAACCACTGGATGCCAAAATTGCTAAAGATAACACACTAAGTAATGCGGCCATCAATCCCTTTAGGGTTTATCAGTGTAGGAGGCGAGCGACGCATGCATCTCTTTAGCTCGATGAAGGGCTTGGATCATTCATGATGACATGAGGAGCATTGAAGGCCCTACGCATGTGATTTGGCACGTAGAAGACCTCACAATGGGAAGACACGTGTGTAGGATGATAAAGACCCTACTGGATAGTTTTCACTGTCTTCGGGCGCCCAATCGAGCGCCCGAAAGTTATCCGTTTCTATGTTTTAGGCGCTGGACGTTTTTTGTCGTCTTTGGGCGACCGATCGGGTGCCTGAAGTCCCGCCCGACCACTGCGCAAGATGTTTTTTTTTTTTTTTTTAGTTTGTTTTACTTAAGTTTAAAGGGTTTAGTCTTTTCCTTCTTTGTTAATATTTATTTAAAGGGATTAAGCCCTAAACTCGAATTCAGTTGATTATTGGTTAAGAAAAGCTTGATAGCTCCTCTTCCTCCTCTCCTTCTCTTGTGGATCTTCATCTTTTTCCCCAATCCTCTTCTTCTTCTTTCTTCTTTCTCTCCTTCTTCCAACTTTCTTCAAGGTAATCTAGTATTTTCCCCTCTTTCTTCTACACTTACTTTCCCTCATTATCTACAACCCCAAAATCTGAGATTTGGCCTTAAAATCATAATTTTCAGATTTTGATCCTCTAATCTGAGAAATCCTTTGATTCCCCGGACTAGTAAATCTCATTGCACGTTTGGATCATAACCATACAAGATCTTGAGGTTTCATCCCTTGCCGAATCCAATCGACGTAATACTTGAAATCCTTACTATGTGGTTGTGATGATGGCCCACATTATTGCATGTGTCCTTTTGATTTTCTTAGATTATGATGGTGATTGCTGAATATTTTACTGTTATTGCTTTTGATATTCCGCCGAATTATCCATGATCATATGCATGCATCATAATTAGGTTATCCTGCATCAAATTTTGGTATCAAAGCTTAGAGTTTTGCATGGTTGTGTTTAGATCGAGTTAACAAATTAGGGTTTCACTTTAGGTCAGTTTTAGAAATTTTTTAGATTTAGAAAAGTTTCCAAAAATAGAAACTTTCCATTTTTAGAAAGTTTCCAGATTTGGAAAATTTCCAAATTTAGGTCGTAGTGTCCGAATTTAGTGTTTTCCTAGACTTAGAAAGCCTGATTTTCGAAATTTGCTATGTTTAGAAAATTTTCCATTTTTGGAAAGTTTCCAAATTTAGAAAATTTCCTAAATTATAAAATTCTGGTTTGGTGAGTCTAGAGTTAGGAAGTTTGTCAGTTCATGCATCATCATAGGATTAGATTCATATCATTCACATTGTGAGTCTTCCAGTCCATAGAGTCGAGTTTAGGAAGAACTTAGGACAAGTCTTTCGTTGTGTGCCCATTCGTTTTGGTTATGGTTTTGGATTACACATCACCACCACGAATCAAGATAAGATTTTGGAGGCTTTGGCTAGCATATCCCGATGTCTGGATAACTTTTAAAACTAGTCTAGAAAATCCTTTCAGAATCTTATCAACAAATTAGAGGCATTCAACCAGGCTAGCTTCGGCTATAGAAAAGATGATCAACTTCGTGCCTTGGTGAACAACAAGTTGGAAGGGTCCAAACATGATGTTTATGAAGTGGAAGAGTACGTGCTTGATATCGATAGTGATGAAATGGAGGAAATTGAGGCATCGCTCATCATCTTTGAGAATGACGAAGTGTGTACTAGTGATAAAAATGTCAAAGAAATTGAGACCGCACCACTTCCAGATGTCATGTGTGACTTAAGTGATGTAGAGTCCCAATTTAAGTCTCTTACCATAATGCATACGAATGAATTTAAAAAGGAGACTAGTGAGGATATGATGGTAGACACCCACATGACTTGTGATATCCCACCAGATGATTTATGGGATAAATTTTCACCCAAATGAGACATTCAGCACACAATTAATCTTGTCCCATAGGTCGGTTCTGTCAAGCTTTCTTCCATACCAGGTGAACCTCGTAGAAAATACAGAAATGCAGCGCCAATTTGATAAACTTCTAGGGGAAAATTCAATAAGGAAAGTTTGAGTTGGAGTTTTGTTTTGTGTGTCATGCCTGCCCTTTTCACTTTAAAAATAATGGCATATGATGCACATGTGGGCATGTCCTGGCCGTCCACAAAGCTTTAGCCAAGTGTCACGCCACCTTATGACCTATTCACTTCATGGTGGATATGATGGTCAGAGCCCTTATCCTGCATTGTGATGATATTTTGGACATAATGGCTGATGGCAAGATCTGCTCAAGACTTGGTATCAATAGTGTGTGTTTTCAAGTGTTGGAATACTTGAACATCATCCTTATTTATAACACTTATAATGAAATATTATGTGCCACCCATGGGAAGTGTCCTTTTGTTATAGTTTTTCAAGTTCTAGATTATAGGATTGTTTATTTCCATAGGATTGTTTATTTCGAGTCCGTTGCTTTTTCAACGCGTCCTTTAGTTTCACCCATGTTTGTCACCCAAAGGTCTTCAGAGTCAACCAATGCATTTGCACAACACATTTATGAATTGCATATATATATTAGACAACGAATTAATAGAAGCAATGATAGTTATAAATGTTCAGCTGGCTCACATTGTAGATCACAAGATTTTTAGGAAGGAGACTGTAATGGTGAAGATAAGGCCAGAGCAGTTCTCATAGGGTACTGCTAAGAAATTACAAGCGCGTAGTGCTGGACCATTCAAAGTATTGTTAAGAATTGGGTCCAACGCGTATAGGATAGACCTTCCACATGAAATGAGCATTAATCCAACGTTTAATGTGGAATATCTAGTCATTTCCCTTAATCCTACAATTAATCTTTCTTCTCTTTCATGGCCATACTCTGAGTTTGCTTCACAACTTACTCCACCCCTTCCCCCACCTATTACTTGAAAGCAAGAAATTGAAGGGATTTTGGATGAAGAGATAGTTTCCACGAGAGATAGAGGTTTTCAGAGATACCTTGTAAAATGGAAGAACAGGCCACCGTCTGATTACACATGGTTGACAGAGGCGGAGTTACAGAGACTTGGTCCAGATTTGTTGGAGATGCACTAGAGCTTTATCTCGACGAAGTCGAGCTCTTCTTAGCCGAGGAAAATGATGGGACATCAATCCCTTTAGGGTTTATCAGTGTAGGAGGCGAGTGACAGCATGCATCTTTTTGGCCCAATGAAGGGCTTGGATCATTAGTGACGACATGAGGAGCATTGAAGGCCCTACGCATGCGATTTGGCACGTAGAAGACCTCACAATGGGAAGACGTGTGTAGGATGATGAAGACTCGACTGGACAGTTTTCACTGTCTTCGGCCGCTCGACTCCTATTCATTGGGCGCCTGATCGAGCGCCGAAAGTCATCCATTTCTATGTTTTAAGCGTTGGATGTTTTTGGTCATCTTCGGGCGACTGATCGGGCGCCCGAAGTCCCGCTCGACCACCGTGCGAGGTGTTTTTTTTTTTAGTTTGTTTTACTTAAGTTTAAAGGGTATTTTAGTCTTTTCCTTCTTTTTTAATGTTTATTTGAAGGGATTAAGTCCTAAACTCGAATTCAGTTGATTATTGGTTAAGAAAAGCTTGGTGGCTCTTCCTCCTCTCCTTCTCTTTGTGGTTCTTCATCTCCTTCCCCAATCCTCTTCTTCTTTTTTCTTTCCCTTCTTCCAACTTTCTTCAAGGTAATCTAGTATTTGCCTTCCTTCTTCTGCCTTACCTTCCCTAATTATCTACAACCCTAAAATATGAGATTTGGCCTCAAAACCCTAATTCTCATATTTTGATCCTCAGATCCGAGAAATCCTTTGATTCCCTGGACTAGTGAATCTCATTGCACGTTTGGATCATAACCATGCAAAATCGGGAGGTTTCATCCCTCGCCGGATCCAATCCACGCAATACTTGAAATCCTTACTACGTGGTTGTGATGATGGCCCACATTATTGCATGTGTCCTTTTGATTTTCTTAGATTATGATGGTAATTGTTGAATATTTTACTATTATTGCTTTTGTTATTCCGCTGAATTATCTACGATCATATGCATGCATCATAATTAGGTCATCCTGCATCACTAAGCCTTCCTCACAAATTCGAAATGGAGTAGATGAGATGGGGTTCTTCATTAACCTTAGAGAGGATACATCTTTAAGGAAACATTAGGCATCTCCTCTGCAGATATCTGATGTCAAGATTTTGTTCTGACATGTAACCCTTTAAAAGGATTCTAATTGATGATCGAACTAGACAAAAGTAGCCCAGTCAGCAAGAGAGGGGGGCTTGGAGGATCCTCGATTGCACCAAAAAGACACCATCAGATTCAGGAGTCCAAATTTGTTTCTCTTAGCCATCCTGGTCAATGAAAAATAAGCTCAGGAGCGAATAACATCTGAAGAAGGAGAGGAATCTCATCGTCTTTCAAGTTGTGACTGGAATTAGGAGACCACATCAATTTAACAACCACAATTTGTAGAAGTTGATGACTGGAGATCTTTATGTCGCATTATGATATAATTGCCGAAAGTGGCACTGAAGAGGAGAGTTAGAGCGCCAACAGTCCTCCCTAAAGTGAATTCTAGTCATGTCATCCACTCTAGGATGATTAAGATTGAAGAAAGACGGGTATAATCTGGAGATGTTCTTTTGATATTGTAGAGCCCTATCTGCCAGCATTAGCAACAACATCGCAAACATTATCTGTGAAGCCATATTTAGTAGAGAGAACATTCTTTAGGACAGAAGTGCTTCCAGAGCTAATTCTCCACCACCACTTGGCTAGCAGAGCAAATTTCGTATTTGTGATGGGTCTGATATTGAGTCCACCTTTTGAAGTGGGTTTACAGTAATCGGGCTAAGCCATGAGGTGAATATATGAGATTCTTCACAATTGTAAAAGGTTTTTTTTTTTTTGGTGTCTTTTTGCATGGATTCAATCTTTGCAATAACTTTAGCAGGCATTTAAAGAGAGTTAAGAGGTGGATTGGGGCATTGGTGAAACACTCACCAATGGAGAGCTATTTACTTTTCCATGTGGCAAGTTTGAGATGGCAATGCTCTATGATGGGATTCCAGTCATCCTCAGAAGGTTTTGCCACCAAGAGGTATTCCTAGAATCTTGATGGGAAGGAGGACAAGGTACACCCCAAGGTAGATTCCAGATGACTAATTTTATGAACTATTAAGTTTAGGCCTTTAGAGAGATTAATTCTCAGGCCTGTAACTATCTCATGATAGCAGAGAACATCTTTGAAGGCTTTGAGCCTCTTCGGCTGCATCACCTTTGGATAGGAGAGTATTGTCAGTGACTCGAAATGGGAGTGCAGGAGCATTGCTCAATATCATACTGTGGAGAATATCCACTTCAGCAGCTCGACACAACATCACACTGAGAGCTTCAATGATGATATTAAATAGGAGGGGGAGAGGAGTCCCTGTTGCCAAATACCCCAATAGCTTTTAAAGTATCTGGCGGAATTGATCAGAAGAGAAAAAAAGCTAACGAAATTCACACTTGAATCCTGCGTCTCATCGCTTACCAAATGCAATGTACCCAACAGATAATTTAGGAAGAACCAATTGACACACTTGAAGGCCTTTCCTAGCTCAATCTTCAAAAGAAAACCTTTAAAGAACTATTGATCAATTCATGGGTGATAAAAGGGCCACCAACGGTAAATCTGCAAGGGATGAAAGTTGATTGGGTGGGAGAGATGATAGCACTAAGGAGTTTTGCATTCTTATTGTGAGGAGTATGGCTATGATTTTACGTGGACCGTTGGTTAAGCCAATGGGCCTGTAGTCATGAATTTCCTTAGCATTCAGCTTTTTGGGGACTAAAGCAATGAAAGTAGAGTCTCTCTCTACAAAAGTGAGATCCCCCGTAGAATTCTTTAAGGACTACCATAAAACCCCTCTTTGAGCACAACCCAACACCTCTGATAGCAAGTGACTGTGGATCTGTCAGGAATCCGGGATGCAGTCTCCTTTTGAACTGAATATGACCTCTTTGACTTCATCAACAAACTAGCCTTCAAGTTTCAGCAATGGAATATTCAACATTGTCAAAATACAAGTTACTGAGAACAAGCCCAATTGGGAATTCTTCATCTTCACACACACACACACACACACACACACATTCACACACAAATGCTCTCCTGGGAACTGATTCTCATGGGAACTTCATGAGAACTTTTGACACTTGATGTGGACACAAAATTTGGACGGTGCACTAGATGAGTCACCTCATGAAACCCCCTTGGCTAACTTTTTGGCCTGACCAAGAATCTGGTGGGCCATAGCAAAGTGGAAACACCCAGGCCCTTTATTTGCCTCTCACCTTTGCTATGGCCCACAGATTTTTGGATCAGGCCAAAAAGCTAGCACTGGGGATTTCATGAGGTGACTCGTCCAGTGGCATCCGGTGCCCACATCACATGTCAAAAGTTCTCACAAAGTCCCATGAAACCGTTCGGAGGAAGCCTCTGGTGGTTGTGTGGGTGTGTGTGTGTGTGTGTGTGTGTGTGTGTGAAGTAAATTTACAGTAGAAGCACAAATACAATTCTTATCTGTAAATTCCTTGCCACCATGCTTGATAAAGGTTAGTTGATTTGATCTTCTTCTGGTACTTGCTATTTTGTAAAGTGGTATTACAGTCCCCATCTTTGATCCACTTGAGTGAGACTGCTACCTCCAGTGGATTTCTTCCTTCTTAAGAGTTGCTTCCAAATCAACCCTTAAAAGCTCTGACCTTCTCCTTGGATGGATCATGTTCCACCCCAGCTCAATCCAGAATCCAGACAGGCAATGCCATGGAGAAGCCTATCATTGGATTCATTGATGTCACGAAAGTAAGCTTAATCTAGATAGGCAAACACTGCTTAGAGCCTCTCTTCATTGAGACCAACCACTGCCTGATGACTGCATAGAACCAGGGAATTTGGTATAACAAAGATACCCCTTGAACAATGCCTTCAATATAATAAAGATCACTGCTCAAGATCTTATTCAAGCTTGCTGAGTAAAAGGGTTTGCAGAAGAGATAAATCATGCAGCCCAGCATAATAATGAAAACTTCAGAGGGCAGAAGGAAATGAGGGAGATGAAGGGGAAGGGCATCAAAATGAGTTCAACATGAAGCTGCTATAAAGTTCATCAAACGATATTGCAGGAGACTAAAATCCAGAGTATGAATAGCAGGATGATTGCCTTCTTGGAATTCGGACACATGGGTGAAAAAAGATTAGTAGGTTAGTATGTAGTCAATCTTGATGCGTTTGGAGGATCGTGCTTCCTGATTCAATGGGTAGCTGACAGGATCTTGACTCAAGCAAATAGGAGAACTTTTTTAGCTGATGAGACAGGATCAACGTTTAGGAGAACTTTACGATCATTGTTAAATGGTGTTTTTTAACACACCCACCACACCACACACCCACACTGCATGGGCACTCGATCCCATGATCTTAGTGTTGAAATAGAGTCTGTCTACCACTAAGCCATGGAGCCAGACCCAATCATTATTAAATGGTGTAAAACAGTAAAACTAACACAAAAGTCTAGCCTTTATAAGAACAAAAGGTTCTCAAAAGAGGGCTTTTGAAATCCCAATGTTGTAAATAGCATTTGTTGCGTAGCAGTAGTATGCTACATGGTGTAGAATAGCTACAATGCTACGTAACACACCAGAATAGTGCATTTCCCCTGGTAGTGTGTTGTGTACACTACACATTATTATTATTATTTGAAGAAGAAGAATTTTAATGTTGTTATTTCAATGTCTCTTGCTCGTTAGATGGGCTGGTAGAGACAAGGTAGTGTGAGTGATCCAGGGTTCAATCCCTAGTAGTGTTACCTTCAAAAAAATAAAATAAAAATGTTGTTATTTCAAATTTTGTTGTAAGATGGTGGTGACCCATTCTTCTCACACGTGGCAATGATGTAGAGCTATACAGACCATCCAAACAGTGGATCCGATTATTGATGGAGAATATTTGTACATGTACCCTTATTAAACAATCTTAACTATCTATAAATGGGCCTCCACGTGTACATATGAGGACTTGTGAGTAATGTAAATGGTGGAGAAATCACATTTTAAGAAAATGTCTTAAAGTTTAAGGGCTTCGAATTTTGAAACCTAATACTTGATGCATGCACCCCTCCGCCCCTACTTGCTCAATTTTTTATTCTCTCGATCTACAAAGCCATTGAAGAGGAGAATTTGGCTATTCAGTCGACCCCTGCAAGAAGGTCTCTTTGCTCAATTTTCAAGAGCATTGGAGTTTGAATATTCAGCTTCCCCCCTTTCACATCCATACAGCTACGAAGGTCAAATATTCATTTTTTATTGATTGAATTTCTTCTCAAGCTTGATAGTGTTATGTTCTTGCCCCTTAAATATCTGTTAATGAGTTCTTTTTCATTTCAAATGAAGATCTATGGTTTCATTTGGGATTTGTTTGCAATTTTTTTCTCATTTTAGGAGGCTGGTTGCTACGCAATGTCGTAGGATAGGGGTTGCTATGCTTTTTTTTTTAGGTTCCTGATGTGGCATGTTTTAGCTGATTGCTATGCAATTTGTGTGTGTATGTTATGCTATGCAATGTTGTTTTTGCCTTTCTTTTTTTCCTTTTTTGTTTTGTTTGTTTACGGAGGTGTTTGGGTGGTTGTGAATTGTTTTCTACCGCACAGCCCACGTGATGGTTACATAGACTTGATTTTCTTAGGTTACTCACAGTTGACCATTGTTTTTATAGTGTGGCCCATCGCCTAGTCCAGCTCCATTTTTTCTGTGTTGTGGTTGTCCATTGTTTTTTATCATATGGCTGTCCATTTTTTTTCTATGGTTAAATACTTGAATATTAGTCTGCTATTTGTTATTGATTGTGATTTGTGATTTGTAAATTTTTATTTTTCAGTAAACTAAAAAGAGAGATCTGAATACTATTTTCCCTATTTTTTAATTAAAAAAGTATAAATATCGTGTAGCTTACGCTACACACTACATAGCTAATGCTGCACACTATAGCGCAATACGCTACGTGCTATTTGGAACACTGCGAAAGCCCTAATACTGAACCACTTATATTGTCAGCCCCAAAAGTTGGGGTGTTTGATTCTCTTAATTCATACAACCCCTTTGAGACTAATCCAGGGGATCAATCAGCCCCAGGAGGAGGAGAATATTTGTCTAAATTTTTAGCGGCATTGGAACCCCAAACAAAAGAGAAGATTGAGTTTCCCCTTTTTAATGTCCCACACAGCTGCGGAACTTCAATGTTCTGGTTTTTTAGTTCAATTGGATCTCTTCAAAGGCTCAAGAGGGCTATGTTTTTGCCCTTATTTCATTTTAGTTGAAGATTTAGGTTCTTTTTGGGCCTGTTTTTCGTTTATTTTTTTCTTTTTTTTCTTTTTTCTTTTTGTGGGCCGGTTCCTGTGCATTGCTGTAGCATAAGCTTGTTCTGCAACACTTGTTTATGTGGGGCTTGCCGTGGTGTTTGTATGGCATGGCATCCAAACTTTCTGATCCAACAGTGTCAATCCAACTATCACGCTGGCCACCATGCTACGATGGAGGTTTTCGATGGTTGTCCATTGCTTTTTATGGTGTGGCCCAACTAATGATTGGATAGACCTGAGTTTTTAGGCATCCCAGCATCACGGTTGGGCTCACTTGATGTGTTGATTGGATGGCATACACACAACGCGGTGGGCCCCACATAGGCAGTAGCCTGCTATGGTGTTTGTATGGCATGGCATCCCACCTGTCCAGTCCAACAGGGCCAATCACAGTACTGTGGAGATCTTTCAATGGTTGTCCCTTATTTTATGGTTTTCCCAACTGATTAGAAAGGTCTTTTTTGGGGCATCCTATCACCATGGTTGGGTTCACTTGACATGCTGATTGGATGCATGCACACAAAACAGTGGGCCCCCCATAGGCGATGGCTAGTGTTGTCAAAATCCTACGATTTTCGATATACGATTTTAGTTGAATCTTAAGCGAAACGATTTGAATCCCAACATTGAATCCCTTTTTATATGAATCCAATGATTCTATGATTTGAATCCTACGATTTATTATTCAAATTATACTTGTTCTCTTCTACTTTAAGCTTCACTTGGCTTTCATTTTATGTTTTTAAATTTGTGGGGGCTTTAAGAATTGTTTAGAAAAGGTAAATTATTTTTATTTGTTCTTTATAAGAGATTAAATGATATATATTCTCTTCAACATTAAATCATGTAACTTATTTTATTTTTTCTTTTTTTCTTTTTTTCTTTTTTTGTGATTCCTTTATTTCTTAATTGGTCGAAACACCAAATTGATGTATGACCTACCTGTAATGTTTTTATGGATGGTTACGATCAACATGACTAATATGTATTATGTAATGTTTAGAAATCAAAACATCTTCTTTTGTCAGTCTACAGTATCAAAGGTCACTTTTCCACCGTGATTCTACATTCAAGAAAGGTAACAAGAATGTAAATCATTAAAGGACCCTTGTATGTTATTTAAAGGGAAATTTCATGGAAGACAAAAAAATGAAGGAATTAGAATCCTTTTAACACCATTATGACCGGTATTACTTGGTGCACATTAATGGAAAAGGGAAGACGAGTATTTTTAAAAAAAAAAAAAACTGATTTATTTATATTTTTCATATTTTTTCAAAATTTTAAGAAAATTTTAAAAAATCTTATGATTTGCAATCCGATACGATTCAACCCATACTACGATTTGCGATACGATTATGATTTTGACAACATTGGCGATGGCATACTTGTTGACGTAATTGTTTTTGGCTTGAATATAAGTTGGTTGGCTTTTGATAACTTGTTCTGAACATGATTTTACTTGAAAAATCAAGAATATTTTTCTAGATCTTTTTTTTGTTCTTTCTGTTTTTATCTTTATCTTTATTATTTACCATGTTTTCCATATTAATTTTAATTAAAAATATAGAAGCAGCTTGTCTACACACTTTAGAGGGGTGAATGCTACACTAGACATTGTGCTATTTAAAACACTGTTTACTACCTTTAAATACACTTTATGGGAGTATTTGGATTTTTTTTTCTCCATTATTTATGGCTTTTGAATGGTTATTAGAATTTCAAATCTATTGTAAGTTTGACTATTCGATTTTTTTTTTATTATCCTTCTCGATTCTCTACTTTCATTGTGGAGGTTTGTTTTCTTGAGATTATTGGTGAATTAGAGGTCTAATCTGTACAATCAAGCCCCCAAGTTGCACCGTAATATGATCAAAATGATGGAATGAATAATGAATGCATGCAAGTAGTCTCTTATAAATTAGTGTACTTAAAAGATGTCTCATTGTAGACAAACTTGTATGTTTCATATGCGAGCAAGCATTTATTGTTAACAGTAACACCATACATGTGGCGTTTTATCCTTCTTCTTCTTCTTCTTCTTTGTGCAAATTAGCTTCTTTCCATATGCGATTATAAGAGAGAACTTTCATCATCATTCTTAACACTTGCTTCTGCTTGGGACGTCAGTTCTCTCCAATTTCATCAAATTTTGTAACAGCATCGTCTTTCCCTTCACAGATCACTCTCAGTGGGTTCGCTAGCTGAAAAGAGAGGGCATGAAATCCTCGTATCAGATGTAGAAGAGTTGATTATTGGTTGCCCTCAGTTAGAAGTAAGATTGTATTGTATTTGAGTAGCTTTTTTTTTTATGATAAAAAAAGATTACTATTGGTTTTGCAGAAATCAGCTAAATTTTCTCTGATTTTGCCTTAGAAGTTTCCTGTTGACCTGTTTGTTTAGAGAGAACTGTGGTCTGCCATGGAAAAGAAAATGAATTCCTTTTATATGACAATTTCCTCTGTTCAAAAACCAACAAAGAGGAGGAAATCGAGTTTCTTTTCCAAAGCATTCATCAAATAGTGACTAAAACCATTTCCCCACAGAAACCTGTCAAATCAAATTCCTTAGTTGGTGGAAAAATACTATTTATGTGATGTTGAAAGTTATCATTATCGCACTTTCATGGCTTAGGTACATTTACTCATTCAAAATGTCAAAATGAACAATTGGAATGGAAAAGGAAATACATTTTCATAGAAATCCATGGTGCTAAACTAATATTGGAAATGGGAAAGGATTTCCTTTTCCCTTACATTTCCCTGATTCGAGGATTCCAGGGGTGTTTTCCATTTCCACATTTTGGTTTCACCCTATCCAATATGATCTCTACTAGATAGTTTGCAGTTACAACTCATTAATCTTCAATACTTCCTCTGGTTATTGTGGAAGCATGTTCAGACTTGAGTACAGCCAATGAGTCAAACATACTCTCTCTGAGATCGTTTGCAATGAGATGTAGCTTGACTGCCTGAGTGGTGCTCCTGTTTAGCCTTCATTGTTTGCATTTTTTTTTTAAATATATTAACTAGTGCAACTAATGTAATCTGCCTGAAATATATTTTCGAAGTTTCTTTCTGATAATGATTATGAATTTCAAAGTAATGCATCCTGAGCATTGTGCTTTTATAGGAATATATGTTACCTGTCTGAATATCTGAACTGTCTACCGTAGAATCTATTTTAGCCAACATTTTATTTTGTTTGTCCTCATGGTATTCCCCATTTTTCTTTGGAAGAGGATGTCATGTTGTATGACTAATCCTAATTTATAGAAGAATCTTTTCCATTCTAGATTGACTTCGGTTGAGATGAAAATTTTGAAAGTACGTCGGTAGTCTAACACGACACCTTCGTATATGCGGAAGCTTAAAAAGCAACTAGAATTATGGCTAAACCTATAGGGGGGGTGATTAGGACCTTTTTGAAATTCTTTTCGCCTACTTACACAATTTTAACAAATTAAACTAAGTAAGCTAGAACACTTCCAAGCCAAAGTGGGTCCAATCACAAGACTAGCATATGATTTAAACAATAAACAACCTAGTTTAAGCATGCATAAATAAACAAATGATTTAACTAATCAAGCTTCTAACCTATGCACCCTATGTAGACTTATGAGGATGGATCAATGAGCTCAAGTCTACACTACTAGTGAAAGTACATCTTGTGTGTGGATGTGCCTATCTAGTGCCTAGCATACATTCCTATCAAGCATTCATAATTAAACATTTAAACTTACAATGCTAAGATATCAATGTGCTCAATACATTCCCAAACACAAGCATGTATAGTGGTTCGACTTTGGGTCTACTCCACTCCCGGTTCAAGTACTCAACTCCTTTGAGCACACCGGCATTCACTATCGGAGGTTTTAAATGAGGTTCACTTTTCAACTTTTACACGAAGGTTTTACCGGTTCACCTCTCAACCACAACCGGAGTTTTGAACAAAGGCTAACTCTCAACCCGACGCACGTTCACTCCCGTGTCGGAAGCTCCTCCTTGGAGACTTTGTTTAGGCCCGGCTAACAGGCCAAGGAACGGCCAACGTCCCTAGATCGAGTTTGACTAACAAATTCTACACTCAACTCCCAAAGGGAATTGAGTGGATGGACTCTCAATAAAGACAACCTTACTTGTCGGATGAAACCCTTGTTTAGCGTTGGTTCGGGTTGCTTGATCTGCGCTCTCCCGTGCTTCAATCAGCTTCCGTTGCTCCCACGATCGTGTTGCCGTTGCGTCGCCAATGCCTCAGCTACACCTGATCAATCACCTTGCTTGTGTTGCCTTTGAGATGCCCAAGGTGATAGGAGGGTAGGTTTGAGAACTCTACAACTAATGGGAATGAGTTGCCTAGAGGTTCTCTCCTACAACGATCTCATCTTGAAGTTTTGGACAAGGATATGCCTATCAAGGAAGGTCCAAACTCTAGAGATCAAGAGGGGATGAAGGTCATCTTCTTCATGAGCTTAGAATGCTCCAATCTTGTGTTAAAGCACAAGGAAGATGCCTTGCATAGGTTGGGAATAAGCCTCAAATGGTCTCCAACAATGGTGGCTTCACTCCTCTCGAAATCCCTTTTCTTGCCCCTCAATTTGAGCCAAGCCCTTTTATAGAAAAATGTGCAACGGATTTAAAACGGGCAAAAAACGGCTAGTGCTGACCGGTCGGCCAGGGGTCCACGACCGCTCTTGACCAGTCGGCCATAGGCTAGAAAGTGGATAGGGGCTTTGTTGCCTGCAGGAGGGTCTGCCCGACCGGTCAAGACCGGTCGATCCATTGCCTGCCCAACACAGCAGCTTGCTGTATGGACTGGAAGCCTGTCCGACCGGTCTTGACCGGTCGGATAGGCCTGGGTTTAGCCTGATGATTGTTGACCCACCTATTTCACAACCCTCTCACTTTGGCCAAGTTTTGGGTGCTCTTTTGGTACACCTAGGGCCAATCTATGATGACTAAAGGTATTCCTAAGATGGTCAAGGTCATCAAAGAGGTTAAGGGTTAGGTTTTGGTTAAGGTTAAGGCACATCAATGCATCACTTTTACCTGTTTCTTCTTCCTTGATGCAGCAGGGCCACTTGAGTCTTCGGTCTTCGTCTTCATTAAGCTCAACCGACACTAGACCCACTTACCTAAGTGAATAACAAACAAGGTTCACTAGTATGCCACAGAAAAGTGCACTAACAATTTTTGGTGTCGGAGAGAATTGAGGCATTGGGTGTGAGAAGCAATGAGACCTAGGAAGAAGGTTCTTCCCCAAGATGAGATGGTGGCAGTCCTTGCAACTACTGTTTTAGACAGATTGAGGCATGATGTGAGGTGATGTATACAGAAAGTAAACAAAGGTGCATTGTTGCTCTCGAGACGTAGTGAGGAAAACAAATTTGGTTGGCGCAACCAGGTGCCCATTAACTCTTTAATCCTTGAAGTGACAGTCTTAGCAATGATCTGGGTCACGTCTCCAAGAAAGATGATTGGGTTGAATCCGTAGAATCTGAAGCATGATTGATTTTCAGAGTGATGGCTTTGTATTAGTTGAAGGCATTATACGATTTATGACAGACTATTAAGCGCACTAATCGCTAATTTCCCATTAGAAGCGGATAATGATTTTATTTCGTATTGCTGCAAAACAGTTATTCAGTATGAACAAGTGGCACTGACAATGCTTAGGGATTCAATCCCAGGATCCAGCTGTAATTAAAAATGCTGCATGCAGTTTGATTTAAAGTTGTACGCGATAATGCAGTATCAATAAAAGATACACATCAAACCAGCAAATGAGGATGCATATTCCTCTATTGGCATGATGGACTGATAGTATGCATCGACCTTCTGTGTCCAGTACCTTATTCAAGCATTTGTTGTTGCAGAACACAGACCCTTCAAAGCATCTCAGCCCCCATGTTTCCCAGGAACAAATCTAGTTATGGCTCAGATACTGCATTCACATGTAAAATTTTCAGTGTTGGACACTGGTACAACATCCATTTAGGAGTGTCCATGTAATAGTCTCACCCTAATCAACCTCTGCATCTCCCCTTGCTGGAGATTTCATGTCCTATTTTAACTTGGATAGATTGATATGACCACATCATATTAGTGTAAATATAATGCATAAGTCGCCCCAATAATCTATACATACCTGCATTAAGCTGTTGAACAAACACACATTATATGTTCTTAGCCTAAGAAAACCTTGTCCTACTTGTAAACTCTCAGATGAAAGAGCAGTTTATTCTCATCAATCACAATCAGATAAGATAGTGTTGTATAATCAGATAATACAGGTTTAGGGGATTACTTGTGGAAACAATATGGGGTAATTGGATTCAGATTCTGAAACACACCAGGTAACTAATCAGTCAATCGGGGTATTTCCTTAACGCTCGATTTGAATAATAATAAAAAAAAAAAAAAAAAGAAGAAGCCCATACCGGTCTTCTAACGGCCGTAATGGACTGTTACACTATTGTCTGTACATACCATTTTCTTCTAGGAAATTTGGAGGTGTTTCCTTGACTATTAACATGACTTGGTGTTCTTGTTATCTCATCAGCTTTGCCCATTTTCAAGTTTTGCTTCTGTACTCAAAAGCTTTGATACCTGCTCTATCTGTTTGTTAAACACAATGTAATTTGTGTGAGAAAATCTGAGGTGATTTGAGGGAGGAGCGATTGAAGAGGCCATATGTGGCACATTGTCAGCATAACATGTGTGCAGGATCCAGGCCACCCATCAAGTGGGGAGTGGGGACTGCCATGAATCTGCTCTGGCCCAAGGATCAAGGTCGAGTCATCAGGTGGCCACATGTGCGTTGAACATAGAGTCATTGACCACTCATCATCTTGTCTAACCATCCATCTTTCTCAAACACATGGCCCACCTGTTGAGTACACCAGCCCGATCTTTTGGACAGGGCATGCTTGTGGCCCAAAAGTAGAGAATGGCCCAGAGGAAACTCATGGAATGTAGGCAGATACTGTGAATCACCTCTCCCATCTCTCCATAATAGAATCACCCTAGCACTCAGCTATTTGCATTAGCATTCTGCAACTGTTAACATCCCACAATTTAACTGATACACTTTTTTTCCCCCCCCTTTTTTTGTAGTCACTGAGCCTGATGTTTGACGTCTCAAGATTTAGCCATCAGAAGTTTGCTCAAGTCTGGACCACAGCAGCAAATCTCAGAGCTCTCGAGATCATTTACATCGATTCTGTGATGATGATTGAACTGCTCAGACCAAATGTGGGCCCACTCCAGCCACCGTATCACATGCTATCATTTGCATTGCCATGTCTTCAAAAGCTGTGTCTCTCAGTGGACTCCATCACAGATTCTTTGGTTAGTGCAATATCAAAGGGTCTTACGTCCTTGACCCATTTGGATCTTTTAGATGCACCTGTGATGGATCCAGATGTAACAAATGATCTCACCAATTCTGGCCTTCAACAGATCAATCTACACAGGAAATTAAAACATCTCTCCCTCATCCGGAACCAAGAATTCATGTTCACTTACTTCAGACGGGTTAATGATCTGGGCATCCTCTTAATGGCCGATAGGTGCTCAAACTTAGAAAGTATCTGTCTCGGAGGCTTCTGTCGTGTTACGGATGCCGGTTTCAGGGCTATCCTTCATGCATGCTCAAACCTAAACAAGCTTAGGGTATGTCACGGAACCCAACTCACAGATTTGGTGTTTCACGACATCTCCGCCACCTCCCTTTCTCTGATGCATGTCAGCCTAAGATGGTGTAATCTCCTAACCAACCTTGCCATCATGCGGTTGGCATGTAACAAGGATCTCAGGGTTTTGGACTTAGGTGACTGCCGGAGTGTAGGGGATGAGGCATTGAGAGTAGTCAGCAGTCTTCCCAAATTGAAGATTTTGAAATTGGATGGCTCTGATATCACTGATTTGGGATTGTCGTACTTGGCAAAGAGCGCAGCTTCGTTGATCTCATTGTCTGTTAGAGGGTGCAAAAGGCTTACAGACCAGTGCATTTCAACTATATTTGGCAGTTCTTTTGGGCAGACCCTGCAAGTGCTGGATCTCTCCAATCTTCCTAATATCTCTGATGAAGGGATTCTTTCGTTAGCCAAAAGTGGTGCACCAATCTTTGAACTCCGTATGCGAGAGTGTCCACTAATAGGGGACACTTCAGTCATGGCTTTAGCCTCAATGCAGGTTAAGGGCGGGTGGTGCGGGAGTAGCTTGCGGCTACTTGATCTTTACGAGAGCGGCTGCATTTCAGGGCTTGCATTCCGGTGGTTTAAGAAGCCTTACTTCCCGAGATTGAGATGGTTGGGAGTGACAGGAAGTGTGAACCGAGTTTTGGTGGATGCTTTGGTGAGAAACCGACCATACTTGCACATGGCGTGCCATGGTGAGGAGCTGGGGAGCGGATACTGGGATGATAAGTCAGATGGTTTTTGCAGGAGCGAGCATGAAGAAGTAGATGAACTGGAACAATGGCTACTGGAAGGAGGGTATGAGAGTGATGAGATTGAAGAAGACATGATGGAAGAGTGAATCTGTATTTGAGGAATGGCCACGCTCCAGTGGCAGATGCTTCACCTCTGAAAACCCCTATCACCCAATATTCAGACTGATCCAAAACTAAGATTTGCCTCAGCAAAGGGAACAGGATGGGATGGAACACGCATACTTGAATCCCACAGGGGCCCACCTGAGCCACTAACGCAGCCTGAATTTTTGCCTGACCCTTCATCTGTACAGGATGAAAGGATCTTAATGGCCTTGATTATATTACAACATGGTGGGCCCCCACAGTAGTCAACAGTGACCTTTCCCCTCAATATGCTCCCTACACTGTGGCTCATCTGACTCTTTTATCAGGCTGAATTTTGGGCTCTGGCTGTTTTCTGAGCTAATTCATCTTATGGACACGTTGGATTCTGTGAAAACGCATTGGGACTGGTAGAACTGGAGCATTCTTCCTTTTGAGGAATTATGGGATCCTTGTGTGGCAGTATGCACGGTATGCTCACTGTTTTTAGTTTGCACAAGTGGGTCGTCATTGGCATATTGGCTCCACCATGATATGGGTCGACCATGCCATAAACATCTCCTTGATAGGACAAAGATGGCCTTGATAATATTATATCTCCTTTCAGTTTGTGGTTGCATAGGTGGTTACAAAGATAAATACAGCAAAGGTCCACATTCAACTGCATAGAGCCCCAGGACTGATGGCTATGATCTTCCTATCTCTGAAGATTTTTGGGACATGGTCCATTTGTACAAAATGAAAATTATGTTGTGCACATCCTAATGATCAAGGGTCATGTTCTTCCTCTTTGTTTGTACTGCATGTCTAAGAAATATTTATGTGTACTGTGTATTTTATACTGTCAGTGTAAATTTGGATTGCAAATCATAGTTGCAGTTGCCCTTGTAGTGATTGATATTTTTTTCTTATCAATTTCATTTAGAGGCCCATTTGTTTGCTGAGAAATTTTGAGGCTCTTCCTGCCATGAGAGATGGAAGACGCCATTTGGGGCATGATCCAATCCATTCATCTGGTTGGTGCAACTGTGAACAAGCGCTGGACTAAAAAATTACCACCCATCAGGTGGGTCACACATGAACTTCGAGAGTACACTGTTGCTGGCTATATTTTTCCTTTTCTCAAACAACAGCAGCCCACGTTAAACTGAGTGAACAAGATGGATCTTTGGTCCAGGACATTATCAGTGGGACCTCTTAACTGATGAATATCCCGGATCTCTCACAGGTGTGACATGTGTGGCACGAACTGCCCCTTTGAACTGTTCCCCTATGAATCATTCTAGCCCAGATCAGGGGCCCAATCCAATCATTTCAAAATCTGGGCTGGCTCGGCTCATCTGCACGGAATTAGGTCCAATCAATTTGTAGCACTAAGAGTCACTTTTGTTAAGCAATCTTAACCATGTCATCCATGGCTCTGAAAACAGGAGTGCTATAAAAAAACGGTTTGAAACATTCCAATCTAATATTGATTATTGACTCATGAGATGAGTCAGAGGAGATGCACGCATAGAAGCTGACACGCTCACACACAGATCCATAGCCCAAAGTGGTAGACTGAGTGAAGACAACCTCGTTTCAAAACAGGTATTAGTACCGATTCCCAAAGTGGGGTGTGTGCGCCAGCGTGTTAAAAAAAAAAAAAAAAAAAAACCGACGCTCACACATCTATGTGCATTGTTGTGGGTAAATCTGAACTGACCGCAGATCACGAGGAAAGCCCACATGCCCAGGCATTCTTCCTCAAGCTTGCACATTCCTCCCACATGCCCAGGCATTCTTCCTCAAGCTTGCACACCAATGTCGGATGCCAAATAGCTGACCATGACTAGTAAGAGAGCTGAGGTTAGGAAAAATAAGGGGAAAGCTCTGATGATGGTTGGGCCCTCCCTTTGGCCTTTACAAAGGACATTTTGGATACATGCAAACAACCTGAACTAGGTTCTATTGACACGGTCAACGAGCCGAGAGATCGGTCTTGGACCGTGGGACCGCCAAGCTGACCTGAGGAACGACTGCCATGAAGGTGCCCAACAGTCCAGGGATGAGCCCGGATAAACCAGACACATCTCTGGTGGTTACAAGCGTGATCCACGTCGTCGGGAATCACGTCAGTCGATAGGGCATAATGTCCACTTTCTATGCCCTCCACAACTCTCCTGGTTATCCTATAAATAGAGTACCCCCTCACTGTTACAGGTACGCACAACTCTACCTACGAGACTTGCCTCTACTCTCTCAAATCCTTACCCGACTTAAGCATCGGAGGGCTAATGGGCAGGACCCTGGCCACCCCCCTTCGCTCTTTTCCTTGTGTTCTACAGGACCCATGAAACCTCCGGTCCAAATCCAGTCCACTTACTTCAGGAGATCAGAGGCAACCTATTGGCCAACGGTGGAGATCTTATCATCGCAACTGTTGTCCATTTTCTAACGGACAACAGATTGGCACCATCTGTGGGAACCAACAAAGTCATGTTCTCACTTTTTCGAAGTTCTTCCAAGCTTTCTGTCTGATTGCCATGGCAGGAGGAAGGAAAAATAAGGGGAAAGCTCCCATGATGGTAGGGCCCTCCCAACTTGATCTACATGAAGAAGGAGAGGCCGTGGAAACGCCTCTCCCCAGCCTCGCGTCACCCCAGCATTCCGGACAAGGGACCGAGCATCAGAGGACCCGCAATCGCGGGGCCAAACTTTCCACCCTTGAGGAGCAAGTCGAGGGGATGACTGAGCAGTTGGGTTATATCAGGACCCTCCTGGAGGGACAAGCCCCTCAGTAGTTGTCCCATTCCCAGGGAGCGGCTAAGGAGCCAGTTGCACATGCACCAATCAACATGGTCAACTATCCCACTAGCAGTAGAGCCAAGTATGAATGCTAGACGACAACGACCGCGTCAGCCAGGCTACGTCGGTTTGAGTATGAACCATGGCCGGGCTTAATGCATCCAATCTATGCCATACGTTGGAGGAACGACGACAAGACCGAAGAGACAAAGCCCCAGAGCATGTCTCAGAGAGTAACACCCTATGGGAGTTCGAGCTACGCGAGATCAGGGAGCGCCTCAGCGATCTACAGCAAGCCTACAAAACCAAGCCCCGATCTCTATCGATGCCCTCTGTCAAGTAGACCGAGTCCCCATTTACCGACGACCTTATGATCAAGCAGCTTTCGATGGTATTTAAAGTGCCCCAGATCAAGCAGTACACAGGAGTGGGGGATCCCACCAAGCACTTGGAGTCGTTCCGTGACTGGATGGAACTTCACAGTGCCAGTGGACCCATCATGTGTAAGGCTTTCCCATTAACTCTGGCTAGCTCAGCTCGAACATGGATTCAAAATTTAAATTCAAAGTCCATCAGTTCGTTCATACAACTCAGCAAAGCGTTCGCAACACGGTTCATTGGGAGTACGGACCTGCAGAAGCATTCAATGCACTTTGTCTCGGTAAAGCAAACGGACGACGAGTCATTCAATGACCACTTAGCCCGATTCAATACACAAGTTATCCAAATTAAAGGTTTGTCTGACCAGGTGATGCTTCACACCATGATAGCTAGGTTGAAAGCAAGGAAAGTTCCTCTAGTTGATCAGGACTCTTATCGCCAGCATCGTAGCCGAGCTTTTAGATAAAGCTCAAAAATATACGAATGTCGAGGAGCTGGTCAATTCTCATAAGACCGAAGGTAGTTCGTTGAAGAAGAGGAAGGAGGCTAAGGAAGAATCTAGCCACAAGCGACAGAAGGACAACCACAACTCGTCCAACTGGGGCCGTGCTCTTTGAGGAGTCAAGGCCTCGTCTAGCTGATTTGAGCGCTATACGTCGCTGAACACCCCTGTTGAGTAGGTGTTCATGGCAGTTCGAGAGAAAAAGATCATCAAGTGGCCCAGCAAGATGAAGATCGATCTTGAGAGTAGGAGTAAGTCCAAGTACTGCTTCTTTCACAAGGATCACGACCACAATACTATCGATTGTATTGACCTGAAGGAGTAGATTGAAACCCTTATTCAGCAAAGTTTCCTATGAGAATATGTCGCCCAAAGGCAGGACGACCATAGGTCGATACTTCAACAAGAGCCATAGGAAGAGTGGATTGACAATGAACCAGTTGGGGAGATTCGTACAATTTTTTATGGACCCACTAGAGGTGACTCTAATTAGGGTTGAAAGTCGGACGGGTTCAACCCGATTGACCTATGATCAACCCGACATTGGGTTGGGCTTGGGAAAAAGTATCGGATTCGATCTTGAGCTTGGGCTATGCAAACACCTAACCCGATAAAGCTTGGGTTGGGCTTGGGTTGAGGTCTCGGGTTGCCTGACCCAACCCAAACCCGATCTATATACAAGTTACTTATAATTTTATTATACTTTAGTTAAGTAAACTTATTAGTTTATATTGCTTTAGTAAGTAAACTTATAATGGTTAAAATTTGATATGCTTGAGTCTTAAAGGAGTAGTTATCCTATATTTTAACTTGTTTGTTTAGAAAAAGTGAAGTTCTTTACAATAAATAACTACATATATAATTAGTAAAGCCAGAAGTACAAAAACTAAGATATGGATTGAAACATAATAGACTAATGTAATAACGAAAATATTAGCATGTATCAACCTGACCGAACTTGCTTGGGTTGGGCTTGGGTTGAGAATTCCCAACCCAAGGTTGGGTTGGTTTGGGTTAGGGTTGAGGTATAGCAACCTTGGGTTGAGTTAGGGTTGAGCACCAACCCGACCCAACCCGCCTGACTTTCAGCCCTAACTCTAATAATGCCCGCAAGGAATATGCTCAAGAGGCACGAGCTATCGAGGACGTGCACTTGGTCAACCTTACGAGCCGACCAAGCAAAGCGCCCAAGGTTGACTCGTGCCCCATTCTCTTTATTGAAGAAGATCTCAGAGGGGCTATCCACCCCACGACGACTCGCTAGTAGTGACCATGGTGGTCGCCAATTAGAAGATGTTCTGAATGTTGGTTGACACCGGAAGCTCGGCTGACATTCTCTATGCATCGGCCTTCGACAAAATAAAATTCGATAGGGCAAGGCTCCAACCAGTGAAGACCCCATTGATCGAGTTTACTGGGGAGAGCATCATGTCAAAGGGAAGGATCACCCTTCCAATCACTGCAGGGGAGGCACCTCACTAGGTCTTCCAAATGGTAGATTTCTTAGTTGTGGGCACGCCCTCAGTCTACAATGCTATTTTGGGCAAACCTTCCCTAAGAGCCCTAAAAGTTGTAGTCTCCATCTACAATATGATGATGAAGTTTCCAACTGAGGGTGGGGTCGAAGCTGTTAAGGGCGATCAGGAGGAAGCTCGGAGATGCTATGTGATGGCCCTCTGAGGAAAGAACCAAGTATCCACAATCATGCAGGACGCCTCTTTAGACCCTAGGGAGGAGTCCTTGGAGAGAAGCTCTCCTGCCGAGGACCTTCTCACCATACTAGTTATCAACAACGATCCGATGAGGACTGTGCAGATCGGATCCCAGCTTGATCTCGAGCTCCACCAAGAGCTCAATAATCTTTTGAAAGAACATGCAGATGTGTTCGCCTGGTGTCACCAAGGCATGCCTGGGATAGACAGGGATGTTATGATCCACCAACTGAATGTGGACCCGGATCACAAGCCAGTTCGCCAGAAGAGGTGACCATTCAATGTAGAGTGATACACCGCTATCAACAAAGAAGTCGACAAGCTACTCCAGGCCGGTTTCATCGAGGAGGTCTACTATCCTGATTGGCTCGCCAACATAGTGCTAGTAAAAAAAAACAAATGAAAAATGGAGGGTCTTTATAGATTACACCGACATCAACAAGGCTTGCCCGAAGGATAGGTTTCCCCTTCCGCAGATCGACCAACTTGAAGACACAATGGCAGGTTATGCACTGCTCGGTTTTATGGACGCTTATTCCTGGTACAATCAGATCTGGATGCACCGTCTTGACAAGCAGAAAACAACCTTCATCACCGACAGAGATCTCTATTGCTACAAGGTCATGCCCTTCAGCTTGAAAAATGCAGGGGCGACCTACTAGAGATTGATCAATTGTATGTTTACAGATTAGATCGGCAGAACAATGGAAGTTTATGTTGATGATATGCTCGTTAAAAGCATCATCCCATCATATCACATAAACGACCTTCGCGAGATGTTCGACACTCTAAGGAGGTACGAGATGAAGCTTAACCCGAGCAAGTGCGCCTTCAACGTCAGCTGGAGAAAATTCCTAGGCTTCATGGTGCACCAGCGCAGAATTGAGGCAAATCTAAAAAAAATATGATCTCTGATTGAGATGAGCTCTCCCAACACAACCAAGGAGATCCAATGCCTTACAGGCCGGATTGCTGCTTTAAGCAGATTCGTCTTCAGGGCGGCGGACAACTACATTCCTTTTTCAAACAACTAAGGGGGAGTCAGAAGCCGACTTGGACCGACGAGTGTGAGCATGTCTATAAGGAGCTGAAGGCATACCTCGGGTTACCGCCTCTACTATCCAAGCCTGTTCAAGGAGAAGATTTGATGCTTTACCTGGCCGTCTCGTCGTCGATAGTTAGCTCAGCCCTGGTAAGAAACGATGGAGGCACCTAACGGCTTGCATACTACATCAGCAATGTCATGCTTGATGCAGAGACTAGATATCCAAGCATTGAGAAGTTGACACTGGCCTTGGTCATCTCAACCAAGCGCTTGAGGCCATACTATAAGACCCATACCCAAATTAACCAACTGTTGACATCATTTCCGATGTCGGCATACCCGGAATAGTTTAGATCGTCGAGTTTTGATCAGGTACCCTATTTTGATACCGCAACGACCCGAGACTTGTACCCCAGCGACTGCGCGGGTGCCGCGATTCCAACGCCGCACGGCACACTCCGTTTCGATACCTAATTTGAAAGATGCTTACATATGTGTAAATCAAGACAAGCTACGCTACATGGCGTGGGCCCCACTTGCACAAATCTCAAGGTTGTCCAATCAATCAATCAAGCATCTCATCAATCAATCAAACCCTCATTAATTACATCCCACTCTATCTCCCCAATTGTCAACTAGACCCATGCCTCTCCCATGCTCACCCCATCCCTCTCTCCACCAAAAGTCAATCTAAACTATACCACCCCCTTCATTCTCTCTATCTTATTTATTCCTATAAACCCCCCTCCAAGCAACTCACGTATGAGCCATACTTGCTAAGGTGAGAGAGAGAGAGAGAGAGAGGAGCTTGTGGGCCATCATCAACACCATCTAACCCATCTCAACCATCCATCAAGGTAAGTACACCTCCTCACCTCTATTTTCTTTGATTCTTTACCTTATTTCTTTGTGTTATAGTTATGGGACCCACTAATGTGGTACCCTTGTGTTCTCGAGTGGCTAATCATAAAGGCTAGCAATGTGGCCCCTAAAGTTGGCCTACCATGATGTAGTTCATAGTCACATTTGTCCAAGTGAACTGTTTTTCAATCTGGATAGTAATTTGTAAAGTTTATATAAAATAAACCATATTAACATCTTACCTGAAATTTGGTGGACATATGACCCACACAAAGAGCTAACACTGGACCGAATGTCATGGCAATCTGACGGTCCGATCGCCCATAATGTTAATTTTACCGATCTGCTATCCAACAGCATACAGAAGGTCACGAATTGCTGAAAACGGACCACTTTTTGATCCATTGAATTGGCCCATTATAAATATTTTATCCGTTGGAATCGTAGATCATTGAAATATCTTTCTAATGGCATATGACACGTTTCAATCGGAGTTCTGACGACCAAGATCTTGGCCAAGAACGGAAATATGTCTAGAGGCTAGCTATGACCATACATTATATGGGCCATATTCAAGATTCAAATGGTCAGATCTAGTAGTAATTTTTATCCAATTATATAGATTAGTTTTCTAATATATGAACGGTCATTGTGCTTATATGATATTTTGATAACGTTTAGGAAATTTCGGATAAACGGATGCTCCAATAAGGGCATATCTTGAACAGTTATTTGCGGATCAGGCGAATCCAAGGTCCTGTACGGTTGGAAACCTATATATAGCCTAAATAATATGTTATAAATTTATTCATTGGCTCATATTTTCTAATAGATAATATAATCATACTGATTTGATCAATAAAATCCATGTCCCCCTTGATGTGTATATTGTATGTAATTATCCATGCTAGCTATCCTCTTATTGTGGGCCCACATGGAAGTGGGACCCACTTGTGATGCATGTGTTTTATCGTGTTCATAGCTATATGCTAGATGTATGTATTTTATCTATATATTTTCAGTGTGTGGACCCCACTTGCCTTGGATCCTTTTCTTCTCTTTGTAACTTCTGTTTGCTGGAAATTTTTCTAAATACCAGAATGTGTTGCAAATAGGCCACCTTGAGACCTCATGGTGGGCCCCATTCTCTGTGGATAAGAGTCCTACCATGGGAGATGTTTAATCCACATAACATAGTGATGAGAGGTCCCACTACCTCATTGGGTTGGCTTTCAAGTGTTTGGAAAGTGGGCCTAAAGTTGGGACAGACCCCACTTATGAAACGACATATCTGATTTTCTGTCTTGTGAATCAACTTCAGGCCTCCATGGCAAGCTCCACGCACAGGAGATGTGGGGACCACCAATTGTAACTTTTAGTCCACACATGTCTAGAGAAATGATATTTTTTTCTTGGTCCATATTGAACCCCACGTGATTGGTGTTTGGATCCCAAAATAGGACTGGACTAAGTTGTGCAGTAACTGCTATGCAGCAATTTTAAATGCCCATATTGGGTCTTGTGCCAAAAATTGTGTATATGCACCTAGTAAATTTAACCTTGTGAGTTTTAAAGGCCACACGTAGGTCTACTGAGGGAACTTAATGTAACACCAAAAGGTGTCTCCATCTAATCATGGGACGCACCCAGAAATGGCCAAAAACCATTTCTTCACAGTTATTCTCCACCTCTCCTAAGCACCCAAGTTTGGTCTTTCACCATAAATTGTATATGAATTATTAAGAAGGTCCACCTTGTGGGTTTTGAATCCCATATATAAGGCTACCAAATTCCTTTTTTTCCTTCACCATTAGTGGGCTCCATGTGATCACAAAACAAACTAAAAGATGGCCCCGAACCAATTCTACACTGAAACCTGCTTAACCTGAAATTCGTGTGAGGCTACATCTGTGGGGTCCACCATATTTCCCAAGCATATGATGGACCATTTAGAGCCTAGAAATGAATTCCCAGGCTGTGGTGGGCGTAAAATTCTAAGCGGGCTATCTTGTATGGGCCACACCCTTGTCTAATGAAGCCCACTTACTTTGTGGTGTGAACTTGATATTTCTTGATCTTGTGGGGCAAGTAGTGGACAAACGTTGCTGCCCATTTATTTACATGAGTAATAGGTGGCCTTGGGCCCATGCAAATAAAGCAAAATTGAGGCTCAAGTTGGCCATATACTGTGGGGAACCGTTGGAAAGCGAGAAATCCGTCAAAATGACTTTTCTTGGACCTCTAGTAGGCCCATTGCCTAGTGGACAGCGTGCCTTGTATGCTAACACATTTCAATTGGACCACACTTGGTGAGGCACAATTTAAGTTAGCTTTTCTTGGTTTAACTTGTGTGTGTAGCTAGCGGGCCCAATATGATAAAGTATGTGTGGGGCCTAAATTGTGTTGTATGATCCATCTTAAATGAGTGTATTATGTGGTGCTTTTCATATTGTGGAACCATCAACCACTACCTTAAATCAAACTAAATCTTATGTGGGTCGTACCATAGGAACCCCAAATACTTGGAAAGCCCATTAACCATACTCGCTGGGCATAACCTTTAAGTATTCACATCACCTTAAGCTAGGAGGTGCCCACTTAGTTGTGGGATTGGATCCACACCATCGAAAGCCTTGTGGTTGGAAGTTTTCCTTTGGATTTGGTTTAGTAGTTACCAAGTGGGACCTACACTTAACCCATAAGATTGCGGCCTCGCACGCAGTCCAAGGTTGATGTACGGTCACGCATTGTGGGACTCGCCTATTGATGGATAAGATAATGATGGTGAATTGATGACATCTGTATTGATGATAGATGAGTAGTTGTTGATGATGATTATGATATTGCTTATGTTAATCATGATATGGAAATGATCCTCATGTTAATGATGATGATAGTATGTACGTAATGATAAGATATACTTTTTATGATCATGATGATGATACATGATGACCATACTATGCTAGATGATGATAACCTAGATGACAACAAAATGCATAATGTGATTCGTATGCATGATGCCTAAAACATACATGATGCTAGTGGTATGATGATGATTGGCACGCTTAATGATATACGTATGCTTGTGACGATATAGCTAGTGATGATGAAATAATCGATGAATGGTGATTAAGATAATGACGATGAAACATGTGAAACCTTGCCTGCGATCATGATTAATGCATTTCATACATAAATACATATGTATGTTATGTGATGCTTGGCGGCCCTCTTATTAAATGACTCACATTGATTATAGGCCTAGCATGTTGTTTGGAATACTAGAATTATGGGCTTTTTCCATTATGTTGATTATTCTTAAGTTGAGCCTAGTGTGTTGGACTTATGAATGCCCACTTTTTCATGGAACATGGAATGAAAATATATCACTAATAACTATGGAATAAGGGGCTAAGTAAGCCCAATTCCATGGCCAAGGGAAAGATATTGTGGATGTTTATAACTCACTAGTATACCTGGCCCTGGTAAGGTCGACTCTAATAATATGCTTAGTGTAATGCATATCATGCCTATTTGTAGACACCCCACCTTCGACTACACTGTTGGTAGAGATAGCTGGATGCATGGAGGACCATACCCCCAAACCCCAAGTCCAAACTCAGCCAAACTCACCCTTGTAAGCCCCATTCCATAGCTCAGTTCAAGCCTGAACCCAGTCAACCCAGTCCTAAACATCACCCTGAAAAACCCCCATAAGAAAAGCCAGTCAAAAATCCCAAAAAAGTCAAACTCGCTGAGTCAACCCACTGAGTCAACCCGCTGAGTCAACTCGTCGAGTCAAAACACCGAGTCAACCCGTCGAGTCAACCCGCTGAGTCAAATCACCGAGTCAACCTGCTGAGTCAACTCACCGAGTCAATCCACCGAGCCAAACAGCAGCCCCGAGGGAGCGACCGTACCTCGCTGGAAATCGAGGAATGGTCGTACGGGCGGCCCATAGCAGGCCGCCCAAAAATATTTACAAGCTCTGCCACTGCCCGCTGCCATAAATACCCCCCTCCCTTTCTCATTTCAACACAACAACCGGCCAGAGAGAGTCCGTCCATTCGAGTTTCCTTCTCCACCTGTAGACACCCCACCTTCGGCTACACTGTTGGTAGAGATAGCTGGTTGAACGGAGGACCATACCCCCAAATCCCAAGTCCAAACTCAGCCAAACTCACCCTTGTAAGCCCCATTCCATAGCCCAGTTCAAGCCTGAACCCAGTCAACCCAGTCCTAAACACCACCCTGAAAAACCCCCCATAAAAAAGTCCAGTAAAAAAGACCCAAAAAAAAGTCAAACTCACTGAGTCAACTCGCTGAGTTAACCCGCTGAGTCAACCCGTCGAGTCAACCCGTCGAGTCAAAACACCGAGTCAACCCGTCGAGTCAACCCGTCGAGTCAAACCACCGAGTCGACCCGCTGAGTCAACTCACTGAGTCGACCAGCGAGTCCAACAGCAGCCCCGAGGGAACGGCCGTACTCGCTGGAAACCGAGGAGCGGCCGTACGGGCGGCCCATGGCAGGCCGCCCGGACAAAATTACGACTTCTACCACTCTCTGCTGCTATAAATACCCCCCTCCCCTTCTCATTTCAACAAGCCATTCGAGTCCATTTCAGCCCGAGAGCTCTGAGTCCATCTCTCCACCCTTTAGCCCATTTTTCCACCAAGGAGAGCCCGAGTGAGGAGAGTCTAACCCTGGTCCAGCCCAGCCTGACCACTGGTCCAAGCCTCCCAAGCCATCTAAGTCTTGATCCAGCCACTCGAAGCCAACCCTTGCGACACCTCCGTCCATCCAGCTACTCATTTTCCAGCATCATCTCATTTGCATCTAGCATAAGTGCAACATTTACTTTTCTTCCAACCCCCCTGCTTCACTACTGGCACCTTGATCCGTCAAGTACACATGCATATGTCTTTATATTAAGCACCTGTCAGTTCGAGCGTATGCTCTGGGCTTGCCCGTTGTTGGAACCTGCCCATCAGAAACTCTTACTGTTCAGACCTGCATTCATGCTTCACCATAAAACACCTTGATCATTCAAGCACACTGCATACGTCTTATATTAAGCACCTGTCAGTTCGAGCGTACGCTCTGGGCTTGCCCGTTGTTGGAACCTGCCCATCAGAAACTCTTACTGTTCAGACCCGCATTCATGCACCATGTCATTCATGAGAATATACGAGGATTAAATTAGATTTTCAAGTATTCGATCGATTCTGTGAAGTAGAGACCGTACTTCGGTACGGGCAGTGTGTGGGGTGCTTAACCTCTTCCCACCCTGTAACCGTGATCCCTTACCTTGAATCTCTGACCGCAGATCAACAGGAGTCATTTTAGAGGAAGGAATCTTCGGATTCCCTTCTCTAATGTTTCTACGGGGTCTAGCCGACTGTAGATTCGAAGTAACTGGCTAGTGGCGACTCTGGTCTTATATAAATTCACTTAAACACATCCAGCTCAATACGACAACCAAACGAAGCCCTCGAGAACGAGGCAAGTCAGTGGCACAAACGGCGATTTCGCACTCACGCACCTCTTCTTCTTCTTCTTCCGAAAGGAAAGGGAGAACGACGTCGTGTGGGAGCGCGGAAAAATCGGCGAGGGTCCACAGAATGGCGACTCCACTGGGGATAAATTAGTCCCACTAGTCGTGATCCAACTTGAAAAACAGAATCCTTCTCATACTTGAAAGTCACTAATCCTCATACAATCTCATCTGCATAGCATTCTACCCAAAACAAAAAAAATAGAAAAACCCCAAAACCCCAAAAAAAATAGTGCATACTTCCCACCATTACTCCTCCAAACCAAATCACCCTGCCACGTCCAATACAAAATCGACATGGCTCTCCCATTCACTATACCTGAAGCTTCCTCTCCACTGTTAAACTCGAGTGAATCCATATTAATTCCTGGCATCCAAGAGCTACAACAAAGCATGAAGGCCATGCAGGAAATGCTTCTCCGATTCACACAAGCCCAGGCTTCAGCAGCCAGCAATCAAGCTGGTCCAGTTCAACAACCACAACAAGCATCTCTTCCAGCCTCCAGTTCATCTCAACCACAACTATCAGGGCTGGCGCAGGACTTTCGATACCCTCCTAACAGGGGCCTTCAATCAGAACAACCCTCGACCTCAGGGCATTTCTTCCAGTATCCCCCTGTAAACAGGAGCCATTTTCAGGTTTCCTTACAGCCTCCCTTCTCAGCTCCAGTCCAACAAAGTCCTTACAATGGGAATAATTACCAGGCCCAACCTCCTTCAAGCAGGAATCATAGGAGCATCAATGACACCAATTATTATGAAAGGGGGCCATCTCAGTCATGGCAAGGGGCAAGATCTCCCTCATCTGGTCCATCTGAAATCGAACAACTCCAAGAGCAGATGCAAGAGATGAAGAGAAAGTTGCAGAAGCAGCAAGGGGTGGATCTTCCATCCACTAAGTTCAGGGACCTCTGTCCCTTTCCAGATGCAATGGTACCTCAAGGCTTTCAGGTACCAAAATTTAAAAGATATGATGGGACAGGGTGTCCTGTAGACCACTTACGAGCTTTCTGTGGAGAGCTTAATGCTGTGGCGGGCAATGATGGAGCACTCATCCGCTTGTTTCAAAAATCTCTGAAAGACGATGCCCTAGACTGGTACACATCGTTGGACTGTCATCGCATCAGGACTTGGGAGCAGCTCTCCCATGCTTTCGTCAACAGGTTCGCATACAATCTTAACATGGCACCTAGGAGAGCAGACCTCGCAGCTCTCAAGCAAAGAAGCGATGAAACATTGTCAGCTTACGTTGGACGGTGGCGGGCCATGGCCGCTAGAATGAAGACTCCCCTCGACGACGAGGAGCAAATCTCCATGATCGTCCACTCGGCAAATCCAAGTATCTCTGGATACCTTGTCTCACATCCATATGCGAACTTCAACCAACTCATCTGCGCCGGGGAACAAGTCGAAGCCGGAATAAGGGCTGGGATGATCTCCCCTTGGTGGCCTCAGCAGGTCTCTCCAGTACAACCGATAGTGGAAGGTGAGCCTACCGGATACGAGAGCGATAATGGTAGTGTTCCCATCTCCCATCCAATGGAAGAGGATGATCTTGTCGCCTCTACCGAAGGTGCACTATTCCTCCCTCAGCATGGACAACCGCAGCAACAGCAACAGTCAAGATGGAACTCATAGTTCCCTAATCAAGGTTGGCAAGGGGCACCCCTAACCAGTCAGGTTTCAGAACCCCTCATCTTGCAAGGGGCATCTCCAGTCGATCCAGTCTCCACAATACAAGGGGCACCTCCTGCCTATCCAGCTTTCACCAGCCAAGAAAAGCCTCCTCTCCAGTTTATTCGTGCCATCAACTCTAGTTCAGAGTTCGAACCTCTCATCCTGCAAGGGGCATCCTCAACTATTTCGATCCCAGAGCCCATCATCATGAAAGGGGCACCTTCAGTCGATTCAATCTTCGCACCCATTTCTAACCATGGGCACATTCAGCCCATCTCAGTCAACCAAGGGGACAATCTCCCTAACGCAGCATCAGCAAACCAGGGGCACAACCTGCCCGTCTCAGCAATAGTCAGTCAGGGGCACAGTTTGCCCACTCCAGCTTACCAGGGGCAAAGCCTGCCCGTTTTTCAAGCAAACAACCAGGGGCACAACTTGCCCACCGCACCTGTCTATTCGGCTTCTACTTCAGCCATCGTCCTCCAAGAAGAAGACCCTTCCTCGGACAGCATGCCACATGCCCTAGCAGAATTAGGGCCCAGCTTCAATTATGTGGCCACTATCGAGGAGGTCGAAGGGGAGATTGATGTCCAGGTTCGGATCGATCCAAAAACATCAACCATTACTCTTCAGGTCTTGGACATCTCAGCTTCATTCCATCTCCTTTCCGATCGGACCTGGTTTCACAGAATCGGTGCCATCTCTTCAAATCTTCACCAAAGGGTCAAGCACATCTTCAGAGATAGGGCAATCACCATCATTACTGATCCCGGACAATTTTCCATGGTAGAAGCATCCAACATTCGAGAGCCTACCATCCCAGCCATGGATGTGCAATGCTCTAATGGGGAGGTCTCATACCATCATAATGCAAATTACTTCCCTCGCGCATGTCCCATCGGATCGAACTACGTCTTCCTTCCCGCCGAGCGTCAAACCTTCTACTATCAGCTCGAATATCAAGACTCGACCCAAATCATGGGAGTTCAAGAGAATGTGGATAGGGAAAGACTGCGGTATCGGCCTACTCGGATTAGGAAACCAAAGCACAGAAGTATCAGAAGAAGATGGGGTCATCAAGAAGGCAATCTCTGCATCAGCACACCAATCCAGTTCATCAATGTAAGGATTATCTATCCTGATGATGGACTGGATTCCACCTTCGATGATCAAGCAAGCAGATTGAGTCTGATAGAGTTGCCCAAAGAAGACTCAAGAAAGGGGCAGAAATTTCCCCCGATCGACTGGACTGCCGTCCTGGTCCCACCTCAACCAGATGAACCCGAAGAACTGCAATACACTGGGGATGAGCCAGGAGAAATCGCATCCGACACTGACTCGGAGCCCAATTTCAGATCTACCATGACGTTTGGGCACAACACAGAGGGTTGGTGTAATAACCTGAAAATTCGAACGCACGAGTAAGTACACGAGTGCATGTTCCGACGTTAGAACTTAAATTCTAGGCCGTGTTGTTCACTCGCATACACACACGTATGCACTTTGATACGCGTTCTAATACTTTTAAGGCCTGGAAAACTCAAAATACTTAACTAAGTCAACAAATTGACCGTTAGAAGGATCTATCGTTACTAGACCGGAAGATCTAACCTTCCATTGTGATTTCGAATCTCGCGATCAATGTGAACCGCCGTGTATCGTCATGTACTCACGTCCGTCTATAAATTTAATTCGTACATCGTGTCCGTCACTGGACATGTGCTTAAATCAGCGAGTTCACGACCCTATGAATCTGCTCGGGTGTGTTTGTAACACTCTAGGAGTTTAGAATAATTCAAGTTATAGAATTAGATGGTTATTTAATAAATTAAATAACTTTAATATTGATAAATCAATAATAAATCATCCTTGAAGAATTACTATACGGTCCCTTCATTTAAATCACTCAACATGAACTCTATAATAGCATGGAAGTGCCAGGCTTCGCAAAACTCGTAATCTACAAGTATTATCAAAATACCGTTTGCTAAACTTAAGTTATAGGACCATTTTCAAGTATCAGGATTTCTGGTGATCATTCTCATACGAAACTTCGTATACTAGTTCTAAGACATAATCCAACCATACACGTTAAATTTCAACCCTCCGATCATCCTACAAACGCCCTAATCAGAAATCGGGCCATAAGTGGGCCATCTAACTTCGGAACTGTCCCATTTTTAGCGTCATACCCTAAAATTATGTGGCCTACCTGATGATTGGAGTGGATTTTGTAAATACATCAAGGTGGGACCCACGTGTACAGTTCAGGGGGGGCCGGCCGCGCGGTCAACGCGCGTTGACCGCGTATCTCACGCGTTACGGACGAGAGTCCGTTTCGGACGCGGAGTAGCGGCAGCGTCATCGCTGTCGCCATTTGTGGCCCACACCGTCCATCACAGTGGACCCCAGAAGCTGATCCAATCCGTCCATCTGGTGCGTACCTTGTACGGACGTAAGTTGTAGGTGACCTCATTATTTTTGGGAGATCGTACGGTCCACCACGGCTTTCCAAAACCGACACTTAGAGCCAAGAAACTCTGAGATCGACTGATCTGCGATGCATGGGTGGGCCAGGCCTCTTCCAAACCTTCGTGTGGACCCCACCTAGCTTTCCAACGAGCTTCATATGCGTAGGAGTCCCAGAACTATGTAGCTTCCTTCTTCTACTCGGAAACACATCCGAGAATCCGTCCGCAACTGTGGATTTCCGTCCGTCTTCGAGCTACATATAGGGGCCATGGTAGGTCTCTCTTTGCCTCCTTAGAAACGCAGGATAGAGAGAAAGAAGTTGTGAGAGTGAGAGAGGAGCGATAGAGAGAGAAGGAGCGGTAGAGAGAGAGAGTCGGTGGCTGCGGTTGCCGCTGTTGCCACTGCTGCCGCTGTTGCTGCTACTGCCGCCGTTGTTGCTGTTGCTCCTCTTGCTGGGGCAGCAAGGAAGAAACAGGAGAAGAAGGAAAAGAGAAAGAAAAGAAGAAAGAGAAAGAAAGGAAGAAGGAAAAAGAAGAAGAAGAGAAGAAACGAGAGAGAGAGAGAGAAGCAGTGAGAGAGAGAGAGAGGAGGGTAGTTTGCTGATGCTGTAGGGGCAGCACCAGTCAGCAAGAAACAAGAAAAGAAAAGAAAAGGAAGAAGAAGAAGAAGAAAGAAAAGAAAAGAAAGGAAGAAGAAAAGAAAAGAAAGGAAAAGAAGAAGAAATAAGGAACAAGAAGGAGAGAGAAAGAAGAGGGAAGAAGGATCTTCTAGATATTCAAACCAAGTCGACTCGCTGAACGACTCACTGAGCCAACTCAGAACCTAGTTTGGGCTTGTGCGAAACCTATAGTTCATCATACTGTGAGTGATTCATCCCAAGTAACTTTCTTGTTAATGTTCTTTAGTGTTCTTCCTTGTTAGGTGCAAGACTACTTTTCTAGTTAGGATTTTAGGCGTACTTTAATACTCTCTCCCTTATCATGGCATCATAAGTATAGGGTTAATCTATCTAAGTTTCTCTTTTAACTAGGTTCTTAGGATTCTACTTTATTATTTCATGTAATTATGGATCCTAGGTAAGGGATCCAACTATTTCCTATCTCTATATCCATAACAATTTATCAGTTATCTTTTTCCTATTTAATTAATCTTCTCAAGTTTTTCGTTTCAATGCACATGTTAGAATTCCACGAAAATTCGATTTAGGATTTGTTACATATGACGTAACCAACATGCAACACTAAATACATGTAGTATTCTTAAGAGTCCCTGTGACATCATTCTCAAACTTCCCGATAAACAACGACTTAGAGTTCGACAGTATACAATACATAACCCTTGAAACAATGTTAGCCTGTCAACATTCTAAACCTTACATGACGACCTCCTCAAACTCCTCGATTGACAATAATTAAAGTAAGATAAAGAATTTCCTAAGTGAAGATAACACATGCATGTTGTGATTGGACTTGAAGATTGATATGCATTGTATGCTTGATGAATGCTTCCATAAACATATACATGTGCATATATTTTTACACCGCGACAGAACAGGAGCATGGTTGATTTGACTCCTGGCGTGCATGGTTGATTTGCCGCCTCGCTGTACCGGTTAGGTGAGCATGGTTGATTTGCGACAGGTTCCTAATGTTCAGTGGCAGCGAGTTCTGGTCGTTTCACTTATTGAGCATGGTTGATTTGCTCGGTTGGATCAGTGGTGCATGGTTGATTTGCCCACTGGCGTGCATGGTTGATTTGCCGCCTCGTTGTACCGGTTAGGTGAGCATGGTTGATTTGCGACAGGTTCCTAATGTTCAGTGGCAACGAGTTCCTAGACGTTTATGGCTCTCACACGTATCATGTCATACATGACATCATGATAATCATGTTCCATTTGTAATAAATCATAAAGTGTATAACCATAACCTCATCCTCATTTATTTCCTATAATTTTATCAGTTGATGATTCATCTCCTATCTCTTATTAACTGGAATATTACCTGTGATGGAAATGACCTCACTGGGCTTTTAGCTCACCAAAATCACCACAGTTCTTGCAGGTTTTCAGGAAGAACAAGACATAGGCAAAGGAGAGTATACAGGGGGTCTCATCCTTCTCGAGCGTCAATCGTGGCAGATTTATTTTAGTTTTGTAAAAGTTTAATGTAATAAGACATTAGTGGAAAGAAATTTTATATTTGGGGATTTATTTTAGATATATGATGTGTGGAATGGAATCTCAAGGAATCTATGCTCGAATTTTCAATTCACACCCTGGAACTCGGGCTTCGGGTTGTTGTACTCGGGTTTCGAATTTCGGGGCGTGACAGTTTGGTATCAGAGAGAGATTTCGAGAATTCCTAAGTGCCTAGGGTTAGGGCTAGCACCTAGTGAAATTGGAGTAAAGTTATGATGCTTAGTAAGGTCTTAGATTGGATCTCCTTATGAACTAAGGTAATAGTTGATTAATAATGATTAGATTAGGTTAAACATGAAAGACCTATTAGTGTGTCAGAACCTAAGCTTTAGATTTCTCTTAGGGTCTAGGTACATATCACACTAAGGTTTAAAACATGGGTGATAGAGAACCTGACAATAGTTTCGGGCGATATACTCTAAGAAAAAAATTGAAGTAAGGTCTATAGATGAACATAGGAAAGTGTAGTAGGGAACTAGATAATAGGATAGCTTATAGACACATAGAAATGGGTGCGCCAGGTATGATTTTGTTGCTATTGTACTTGATGTGTGTCTTTACTTTTATTGATGATTGTTTTGGTTGCAAGGTTGTCAAATTGCTTGCTCTTACATAAATTTGTTGTTGTACTGCGACCTTTGTTTTGCTAGCGTCATTACTTGTAGGGTCATGTCTGTAATATTGAGGATAGGGTGTCTGTTGGTTTGTCCGTGATGTTTTATTTGTTGTAATGATGTTTGTTTAAGGACGGTTAGTTTTGTTAGGGATCTTACTCTAGTGTCAGGATTGCGTGTGTCTCCATTTGCTATGATTGTTGTGATTGCAGTGTACTGTTGTTGAATGCCTAACTTGTGATGTTGCTTAAATGTTTTGTTAATGTTCTTGCCCTTTGCTTTGGTAACATACGGTTAGGCACATTAGAGTGTAAAATAGAAGTCAGGTTGCGGGAGTATTTCGAATCTCGAGGACGAGATTCTTATAAGGGGGGTAGATTGTAAGAACCCACATTCTTGTTAGCAAGTATACACACTTGTACGCCCTCGAGCCTTAGATTCGTACACATGTTAGACTCTTCAGGAAAATATCTTCATTAGTTAGCTTAGTAGGTGGATCGAATTTCGAGGACGAAATTCTGTGTAAGGATGGTAGAATGTAATAACCCGAAAATTCGAACGCACGAGTAAGTACACGAGTGCATGTTCCGACGTTAGAACTTAAATTCTAGGCCGTGTTGTTCACTCGCATACACACACGTATGCACTTTGATACGCGTTCTAATACTTTTAAGGCCTGGAAAACTCAAAATACTTAACTAAGTCAACAAATTGACCGTTAGAAGGATCTATCGTTACTAGACCGGAAGATCTAACCTTCCATTGTGATTTCGAATCTCGCGATCAATGTGAACCGCCGTGTATCGTCATGTACTCACGTCCGTCTATAAATTTAATTCGTACATCGTGTCCGTCACTGGACATGTGCTTAAATCAGCGAGTTCACGACCCTATGAATCTGCTCGGGTGTGTTTGTAACACTCTAGGAGTTTAGAATAATTCAAGTTATAGAATTAGATGGTTATTTAATAAATTAAATAACTTTAATATTGATAAATCAATAATAAATCATCCTTGAAGAATTACTATACGGTCCCTTCATTTAAATCACTCAACATGAACTCTATAATAGCATGGAAGTGCCAGGCTTCGCAAAACTCGTAATCTACAAGTATTATCAAAATACCGTTTGCTAAACTTAAGTTATAGGACCATTTTCAAGTATCAGGATTTCTGGTGATCATTCTCATACGAAACTTCGTATACTAGTTCTAAGACATAATCCAACCATACACGTTAAATTTCAACCCTCCGATCATCCTACAAACGCCCTAATCAGAAATCGGGCCATAAGTGGGCCATCTAACTTCGGAACTGTCCCATTTTTAGCGTCATACCCTAAAATTATGTGGCCTACCTGATGATTGGAGTGGATTTTGTAAATACATCAAGGTGGGACCCACGTGTACAGTTCAGGGGGGGCCGGCCGCGCGGTCAACGCGCGTTGACCGCGTATCTCACGCGTTACGGACGAGAGTCCGTTTCGGACGCGGAGTAGCGGCAGCGTCATCGCTGTCGCCATTTGTGGCCCACACCGTCCATCACAGTGGACCCCAGAAGCTGATCCAATCCGTCCATCTGGTGCGTACCTTGTACGGACGTAAGTTGTAGGTGACCTCATTATTTTTGGGAGATCGTACGGTCCACCACGGCTTTCCAAAACCGACACTTAGAGCCAAGAAACTCTGAGATCGACTGATCTGCGATGCATGGGTGGGCCAGGCCTCTTCCAAACCTTCGTGTGGACCCCACCTAGCTTTCCAACGAGCTTCATATGCGTAGGAGTCCCAGAACTATGTAGCTTCCTTCTTCTACTCGGAAACACATCCGAGAATCCGTCCGCAACTGTGGATTTCCGTCCGTCTTCGAGCTACATATAGGGGCCATGGTAGGTCTCTCTTTGCCTCCTTAGAAACGCAGGATAGAGAGAAAGAAGTTGTGAGAGTGAGAGAGGAGCGATAGAGAGAGAAGGAGCGGTAGAGAGAGAGAGTCGGTGGCTGCGGTTGCCGCTGTTGCCGCTGCTGCCGCTGTTGCTGCTACTGCCGCCGTTGCTGCTGTTGCTCCTCTTGCTGGGGCAGCAAGGAAGAAACAGGAGAAGAAGGAAAAGAGAAAGAAAAGAAGAAAGAGAAAGAAAGGAAGAAGGAAAAAGAAGAAGAAGAGAAGAAACGAGAGAGAGAGAGAGAAGCAGTGAGAGAGAGAGAGAGGAGGGTAGTTTGCTGATGCTGTAGGGGCAGCACCAGTCAGCAAGAAACAAGAAAAGAAAAGAAAAGGAAGAAGAAGAAGAAAGGAAAAGAAAAGAAAGGAAGAAGAAAAGAAAAGAAAGGAAAAGAAGAAGAAATAAGGAACAAGAAGGAGAGAGAAAGAAGAGGGAAGAAGGATCTTCTAGATATTCAAACCAAGTCGACTCGCTGAACGACTCACTGAGCCAACTCAGAACCTAGTTTGGGCTTGTGCGAAACCTATAGTTCATCATACTGTGAGTGATTCATCCCAAGTAACTTTCTTGTTAATGTTCTTTAGTGTTCTTCCTTGTTAGGTGCAAGACTACTTTTCTAGTTAGGATTTTAGGCGTACTTTAATACTCTCTCCCTTATCATGGCATCATAAGTATAGGGTTAATCTATCTAAGTTTCTCTTTTAACTAGGTTCTTAGGATTCTACTTTATTATTTCATGTAATTATGGATCCTAGGTAAGGGATCCAACTATTTCCTATCTCTATATCCATAACAATTTATCAGTTATCTTTTTCCTATTTAATTAATCTTCTCAAGTTTTTCGTTTCAATGCACATGTTAGAATTCCACGAAAATTCGATTTAGGATTTGTTACATATGACGTAACCAACATGCAACACTAAATACATGTAGTATTCTTAAGAGTCCCTGTGACATCATTCTCAAACTTCCCGATAAACAACGACTTAGAGTTCGACAGTATACAATACATAACCCTTGAAACAATGTTAGCCTGTCAACATTCTAAACCTTACATGACGACCTCCTCAAACTCCTCGATTGACAATAATTAAAGTAAGATAAAGAATTTCCTAAGTGAAGATAACACATGCATGTTGTGATTGGACTTGAAGATTGATATGCATTGTATGCTTGATGAATGCTTCCATAAACATATACATGTGCATATATTTTTACACCGCGACAGAACAGGAGCATGGTTGATTTGACTCCTGGCGTGCATGGTTGATTTGCCGCCTCGCTGTACCGGTTAGGTGAGCATGGTTGATTTGCGACAGGTTCCTAATGTTCAGTGGCAGCGAGTTCTGGTCGTTTCACTTATTGAGCATGGTTGATTTGCTCGGTTGGATCAGTGGTGCATGGTTGATTTGCCCACTGGCGTGCATGGTTGATTTGCCGCCTCGTTGTACCGGTTAGGTGAGCATGGTTGATTTGCGACAGGTTCCTAATGTTCAGTGGCAACGAGTTCCTAGACGTTTATGGCTCTCACACGTATCATGTCATACATGACATCATGATAATCATGTTCCATTTGTAATAAATCATAAAGTGTATAACCATAACCTCATCCTCATTTATTTCCTATAATTTTATCAGTTGATGATTCATCTCCTATCTCTTATTAACTGGAATATTACCTGTGATGGAAATGACCTCACTGGGCTTTTAGCTCACCAAAATCACCACAGTTCTTGCAGGTTTTCAGGAAGAACAAGACATAGGCAAAGGAGAGTATACAGGGGGTCTCATCCTTCTCGAGCGTCAATCGTGGCAGATTTATTTTAGTTTTGTAAAAGTTTAATGTAATAAGACATTAGTGGAAAGAAATTTTATATTTGGGGATTTATTTTAGATATATGATGTGTGGAATGGAATCTCAAGGAATCTATGCTCGAATTTTCAATTCACACCCTGGAACTCGGGCTTCGGGTTGTTGTACTCGGGTTTCGAATTTCGGGGCGTGACAGTTTGGTATCAGAGAGAGATTTCGAGAATTCCTAAGTGCCTAGGGTTAGGGCTAGCACCTAGTGAAATTGGAGTAAAGTTATGATGCTTAGTAAGGTCTTAGATTGGATCTCCTTATGAACTAAGGTAATAGTTGATTAATAATGATTAGATTAGGTTAAACATGAAAGACCTATTAGTGTGTCAGAACCTAAGCTTTAGATTTCTCTTAGGGTCTAGGTACATATCACACTAAGGTTTAAAACATGGGTGATAGAGAACCTGACAATAGTTTCGGGCGATATACTCTAAGAAAAAAATTGAAGTAAGGTCTATAGATGAACATAGGAAAGTGTAGTAGGGAACTAGATAATAGGATAGCTTATAGACACATAGAAATGGGTGCGCCAGGTATGATTTTGTTGCTATTGTACTTGATGTGTGTCTTTACTTTTATTGATGATTGTTTTGGTTGCAAGGTTGTCAAATTGCTTGCTCTTACATAAATTTGTTGTTGTACTGCGACCTTTGTTTTGCTAGCGTCATTACTTGTAGGGTCATGTCTGTAATATTGAGGATAGGGTGTCTGTTGGTTTGTCCGTGATGTTTTATTTGTTGTAATGATGTTTGTTTAAGGACGGTTAGTTTTGTTAGGGATCTTACTCTAGTGTCAGGATTGCGTGTGTCTCCATTTGCTATGATTGTTGTGATTGCAGTGTACTGTTGTTGAATGCCTAACTTGTGATGTTGCTTAAATGTTTTGTTAATGTTCTTGCCCTTTGCTTTGGTAACATACGGTTAGGCACATTAGAGTGTAAAATAGAAGTCAGGTTGCGGGAGTATTTCGAATCTCGAGGACGAGATTCTTATAAGGGGGGTAGATTGTAAGAACCCACATTCTTGTTAGCAAGTATACACACTTGTACGCCCTCGAGCCTTAGATTCGTACACATGTTAGACTCTTCAGGAAAATATCTTCATTAGTTAGCTTAGTAGGTGGATCGAATTTCGAGGACGAAATTCTGTGTAAGGATGGTAGAATGTAATAACCCGAAAATTCGAACGCACGAGTAAGTACACGAGTGCATGTTCCGACGTTAGAACTTAAATTCTAGGCCGTGTTGTTCACTCGCATACACACACGTATGCACTTTGATACGCGTTCTAATACTTTTAAGGCCTGGAAAACTCAAAATACTTAACTAAGTCAACAAATTGACCGTTAGAAGGATCTATCGTTACTAGACCGAAAGATCTAACCTTCCATTGTGATTTCGAATCTCGCGATCAATGTGAACCGCCGTGTATCGTCATGTACTCACGTCCGTCTATAAATTTAATTCGTACATCGTGTCCGTCACTGGACATGTGCTTAAATCAGCGAGTTCACGACCCTATGAATCTGCTCGGGTGTGTTTGTAACACTCTAGGAGTTTAGAATAATTCAAGTTATAGAATTAGATGGTTATTTAATAAATTAAATAACTTTAATATTGATAAATCAATAATAAATCATCCTTGAAGAATTACTATACGGTCCCTTCATTTAAATCACTCAACATGAACTCTATAATAGCATGGAAGTGCCAGGCTTCGCAAAACTCGTAATCTACAAGTATTATCAAAATACCGTTTGCTAAACTTAAGTTATAGGACCATTTTCAAGTATCAGGATTTCTGGTGATCATTCTCATACGAAACTTCGTATACTAGTTCTAAGACATAATCCAACCATACACGTTAAATTTCAACCCTCCGATCATCCTACAAACGCCCTAATCAGAAATCGGGCCATAAGTGGGCCATCTAACTTCGGAACTGTCCCATTTTTAGCGTCATACCCTAAAATTATGTGGCCTACCTGATGATTGGAGTGGATTTTGTAAATACATCAAGGTGGGACCCACGTGTACAGTTCAGGGGGGGCCGGCCGCGCGGTCAACGCGCGTTGACCGCGTATCTCACGCGTTACGGACGAGAGTCCGTTTCGGACGCGGAAGTAGCGGCAGCGTCATCGCTGTCGCCATTTGTGGCCCACACCGTCCATCACAGTGGACCCCAGAAGCTGATCCAATCCGTCCATCTGGTGCGTACCTTGTACGGACGTAAGTTGTAGGTGACCTCATTATTTTTGGGAGATCGTACGGTCCACCACGGCTTTCCAAAACCGACACTTAGAGCCAAGAAACTCTGAGATCGACTGATCTGCGATGCATGGGTGGGCCAGGCCTCTTCCAAACCTTCGTGTGGACCCCACCTAGCTTTCCAACGAGCTTCATATGCGTAGGAGTCCCAGAACTATGTAGCTTCCTTCTTCTACTCGGAAACACATCCGAGAATCCGTCCGCAACTGTGGATTTCCGTCCGTCTTCGAGCTACATATAGGGGCCATGGTAGGTCTCTCTTTGCCTCCTTAGAAACGCAGGATAGAGAGAAAGAAGTTGTGAGAGTGAGAGAGGAGCGATAGAGAGAGAAGGAGCGGTAGAGAGAGAGAGTCGGTGGCTGCGGTTGCCGCTGTTGCCGCTGCTGCCGCTGTTGCTGCTACTGCCGCCGTTGCTGCTGTTGCTCCTCTTGCTGGGGCAGCAAGGAAGAAACAGGAGAAGAAGGAAAAGAGAAAGAAAAGAAGAAAGAGAAAGAAAGGAAGAAGGAAAAAGAAGAAGAAGAGAAGAAACGAGAGAGAGAGAGAGAAGCAGTGAGAGAGAGAGAGAGGAGGGTAGTTTGCTGATGCTGTAGGGGCAGCACCAGTCAGCAAGAAACAAGAAAAGAAAAGAAAAGGAAGAAGAAGAAGAAAGGAAAAGAAAAGAAAGGAAGAAGAAAAGAAAAGAAAGGAAAAGAAGAAGAAATAAGGAACAAGAAGGAGAGAGAAAGAAGAGGGAAGAAGGATCTTCTAGATATTCAAACCAAGTCGACTCGCTGAACGACTCACTGAGCCAACTCAGAACCTAGTTTGGGCTTGTGCGAAACCTATAGTTCATCATACTGTGAGTGATTCATCCCAAGTAACTTTCTTGTTAATGTTCTTTAGTGTTCTTCCTTGTTAGGTGCAAGACTACTTTTCTAGTTAGGATTTTAGGCGTACTTTAATACTCTCTCCCTTATCATGGCATCATAAGTATAGGGTTAATCTATCTAAGTTTCTCTTTTAACTAGGTTCTTAGGATTCTACTTTATTATTTCATGTAATTATGGATCCTAGGTAAGGGATCCAACTATTTCCTATCTCTATATCCATAACAATTTATCAGTTATCTTTTTCCTATTTAATTAATCTTCTCAAGTTTTTCGTTTCAATGCACATGTTAGAATTCCACGAAAATTCGATTTAGGATTTGTTACATATGACGTAACCAACATGCAACACTAAATACATGTAGTATTCTTAAGAGTCCCTGTGACATCATTCTCAAACTTCCCGATAAACAACGACTTAGAGTTCGACAGTATACAATACATAACCCTTGAAACAATGTTAGCCTGTCAACATTCTAAACCTTACATGACGACCTCCTCAAACTCCTCGATTGACAATAATTAAAGTAAGATAAAGAATTTCCTAAGTGAAGATAACACATGCATGTTGTGATTGGACTTGAAGATTGATATGCATTGTATGCTTGATGAATGCTTCCATAAACATATACATGTGCATATATTTTTACACCGCGACAGAACAGGAGCATGGTTGATTTGACTCCTGGCGTGCATGGTTGATTTGCCGCCTCGCTGTACCGGTTAGGTGAGCATGGTTGATTTGCGACAGGTTCCTAATGTTCAGTGGCAGCGAGTTCTGGTCGTTTCACTTATTGAGCATGGTTGATTTGCTCGGTTGGATCAGTGGTGCATGGTTGATTTGCCCACTGGCGTGCATGGTTGATTTGCCGCCTCGTTGTACCGGTTAGGTGAGCATGGTTGATTTGCGACAGGTTCCTAATGTTCAGTGGCAACGAGTTCCTAGACGTTTATGGCTCTCACACGTATCATGTCATACATGACATCATGATAATCATGTTCCATTTGTAATAAATCATAAAGTGTATAACCATAACCTCATCCTCATTTATTTCCTATAATTTTATCAGTTGATGATTCATCTCCTATCTCTTATTAACTGGAATATTACCTGTGATGGAAATGACCTCACTGGGCTTTTAGCTCACCAAAATCACCACAGTTCTTGCAGGTTTTCAGGAAGAACAAGACATAGGCAAAGGAGAGTATACAGGGGGTCTCATCCTTCTCGAGCGTCAATCGTGGCAGATTTATTTTAGTTTTGTAAAAGTTTAATGTAATAAGACATTAGTGGAAAGAAATTTTATATTTGGGGATTTATTTTAGATATATGATGTGTGGAATGGAATCTCAAGGAATCTATGCTCGAATTTTCAATTCACACCCTGGAACTCGGGCTTCGGGTTGTTGTACTCGGGTTTCGAATTTCGGGGCGTGACAGTTGGCCTACTGATCCCTCTGGCCCTGCCTCCTGAGGGGAAGGAGTGCAGGGCAGTAACAGGTTTGTAGTCCCCATGACGGCCAATAAAAGCCGACAGTGCTCGGGTCCTTTACAAAAAAAAAAAAAATTTCAAAAACCCAAAACACCAAATATTTAAAAAAAAAAAAAAAATTTCAAAATTTCAGAAAGTCCAAAAAGTTCAAAAAAATCCAGATACTCACAAAATTCCAAGAAACCAGAAAATCTTTGAAAAAAAAATAAATTTAGAAATCTTTTTCAAAAAAGTGTCAAGTCTGTCGGTCAAAGCACTTGAGTATGGAGTTAACTCATAAGGTTTCGATCTAGAGTTGGACTTCAAACTCAAGGGTTTGGACAAAGCCAAATGATGTGGAAAATGATGAGCTGACTCCCAAACTTAGAGGGTCTCCTCGAAAGTTCGAACAAAAAGCCGATGTCATCTCAAAATTTTTTTCAAAATTATAAACCTAGGATCTCCTGAGACCCATAAGGAAGTGTGCATTGAGAATTCTTGTCCCTGAAAAATAAGCAGAGAATGATCGAATTTTTGAAGTCATGACTTCCCAATCTTTGCGTCCTATGAAGACTTATCGATCAAAAACTCATCAAGCCTATCAAGAAGATGCTGCGAAGACTATGCTTGCATTCCATGCTGGAGTGTACGACTTGACGAATGATCGAAGAAACCTCACGGCTCGATGAAGACATATTGTTGCCAACATGTTAGAAAGCACTTCAAGTGTCAGCAACATGCACATCGGATCCATGTGTGTGCTTCGAAATTCTATAACCTGATAACGCTCCAGCTATTCCCCGTACAAGGTATCTACATCAACAGAAAGATCGACTTGACATCATCTAGTGCTCATACGCATATACTCGTGGCAGTCGATTACAGCACAAAGTGGATGGAGGTAACATTCTGATCTCGCACGATAATTCTCATGAAGAATGACATCATCAATTGTTAAGGGTTCCCACATGCTATCAACATTGGCAATGGGACATCCTTCGGAATCTAAGGATGGAGGAGTTCCTAAAGAAGCTTAAAATCAGAAGACAGACCTATGAGTTCGAGTCAAAATCATGTCACCGTGGGTGCTGATGAAGAATGAAGCCAAAGAAAGAAAAGTCATATCGGGTTTACAACAAGCACTGCTGCATTTATCAGACTCAAGGGGCAAGCCCCAAGAATCAGTGAATTTCTTCTGGGACGCACCGTTCGACTCACCAGCCTGAGGGGTAAGGATCTTCCAGAGCCAATCAACGCCGACAACGTGAAAATCTCTCACAGGTAAGCCATTCCAACCTTATCAAGAGTTACATTAGTAGAGCTGAAGTCAAGAAGTTAAGGCTTAGACCCCTGAGAACCCCTTCCCGTCCACCAATAAGTGTTCCAAATAAAGGGTTCAAAAGAGAAAAAAAAGAATAGAGCAAAAAAAAAAAAAGGGGGGGGGTTTAAAAAAAAAAAAAAGAAGGGGCACACAACCCACAAAAAAAAAAGAGAAGAAGAAGAAGAAAGAAAGAAAGAAAGAAAGAAAGAGAGAAAAAAATTGACCCAAAAGAAACACATATATCCATCCATCCACCTCAGAAGGGTCTGTAGCTAAGGCCGACAGCTCTGCTATTGTAATTTAAGATAAGGGCCGAAAGGTTACCATCGGCCGGCAACGACGGATTCCTGACCTCTGGTCGCCGCAGTCATCCAAAAAAAAAAAAAGAAGAAATGTGTGCCTAAACAAAGAGGGCGGAGTGAAAACCCGAAAGGGCGCTCCGAGTAAAAACAGTGGGCACACAGCGGACTTGGTGAAAACCCGAAAGGGCGCCAAGGGTAAAAACAGCATAGCTGCCAAGGGGCACGCAAGATCAAATACCCGGGACGTGGTGAAAACCCGAAAGGGCGCCACGGGCAACAATGACGGCAAGCCGGACGCAACGAAAACCCGAAAGGGCGTTGCGGGTAATAATGGCTAAGAAAAGAAAAAGAAAAAAGAAAGAAAGAAAAAAAAACAGGTACATGAGAGATCCAAGCGACATGAAGATTCAATGGAAGCAAGGAAGGCGGCTATGAGTCGAGAATACTTTCAAGATCTGCCCAAATTTTAGGGACAGGATACCATTGCGCACTATCTTAAGGGGACCAGGACTCTTGGTGAATAATTAAGAAAATCGAGTATGACATTAGGCTGAGTCAAATATTCTGATTCCTACATCTAAAAGCACAAATCCGAATCACGCATAGACAGATAAGCACTTGACATAAATTTTTACTTCATGATTTACATATATTTTTCAAAAAAAAAAATAGTTTTCCTTATATGCACAAAAAAAAAAAAAAATCTTACAGGGCTTTCAAAGTAAACGTCCAGTCAACTAATGGGGTACCTTCCGTGAGTGCATTTCTCTCGATCATTCCTCCCAGAAGGTAAGTATCTCTCTTCCTGCTTCGATACTTCAAACCTTTTACTAAAGTGTTTTCTCTCCTCACAGGTACCAGAAGGCGATCTAAGATCAGCCCATCAATGTCCGTCATAGCCCCATCACCACCATCAATCACATCATCCATATGGCCCACATTCAAGGGATGCATAGCCTCACCTATGTCCCATCTCACCATCTCATCCATACCACCCATTTCTCCCACAATCAAAGGCCTATTCAAATCTGGAATTTCAGCATGGCTGCCATTAATGGGGCCATTCAAAGCTCCACCAACAACCATCTCTAGCCCCTCATCAATGCCCCCATTCAATGCCCCATCTCCATCATCCATTAAAGAAATCCCTCCATCATTAAAGCCTTCAATACTTTCTGAAGTGTGGGACCCACTATGGACAGCCCCCACAACCCTTAAATCTCCACCATCCATTGCCCAAGAAAGGACAAAGCAAGATGAGGACAAGATGATGAGGAAAGAAGAGACAAAGAGAAGATTCATTGTTGGAATCGAACTTGAACGTACAGAGCAGGTGGGGACAGCAGCAACAGAGATCAAGGAATGTCCGAGCACGAGCCAGCCCAGGCCGCTCAAGAGGCGAGCCCTGGGCGGCCTGCTCTGGGCCGCCCGTACGGACGCGGTTCCTCTCTCTCCGCGGGATTGGCTCCAAGGTTCTTGGTAGGTGAGGCTGACAGTCCACGTCAGCAGATGGCACTCCGTGGGCCGCCCAAGGCTCCGGTCCACTCCAAATTTCAACTGAAGATGATCAAGATCATACAAAAGGTGCCCCACTGGTCCAATCACGAAGCAATGTGGCCGGAATAGGGCTGATCAAGCCAAAGAGAAGGAAAGGTGATCAAGTGGGGGCCACAAGCAATCCAAGTCATTCAAAGACTAGATCATCATGATCTAAACCATTGAAGAACCTACATGAGCCGTCAAACAACAAGATCAAAGGTTTGATCATCACAAGAAGGGCCAGAATCCAAGATCTAATCATCAAGTGGGCCCACAAAACTAAATCAAGCGATCAGAGACGTTCAAGTCATCATCCACACCATGAGAAGCATTCCTAGCCTCACAAATCATCAAAAGAGGTGCCCCAAAGTAAAGCTAAGGTCTCAAGTGGGCCCACAGGGACAAATCCATCAATCTGAACCATTCAAGGGCCAAATCATCAAGATCCAAACCATTGGAAAGCTTACACAAGTCATGGAGCAGCAAGATCAAAGGTTCGATCATCAAAAGAAGGGCCAAAATCCAAGATCTAAACATCAAGTGGGCCCACAAGGCCTAATCAAGCAATCTGAACCATTCAAGTCATCACCCATGCAACTAAGCAGTCTCAAATCATGAAGGAATGAGTCAAGAGTCAAAGCATCCAGACATCACCAAGGAATTTGGGAGAAATCAAAGCCTGTATATTCATCCAAAAGGGCTTGATACAAAAGGGGACAAAAACAAAAGTACAAGGCCATATAAAGCAGAGCCAGCTACAAGTCACCAACATAATCATCATCGCCCCTCCTCGCGTCCCGCTCCCGACGATAAAGATCCATCAAAGGAGCAGTCACTGAACCTCCAGCATACCTGCGACGGCCACCTGGAACGTAAAGCGAAGGAAGCAAAGGCCCCTGGCCAAATAGCAGATACCACTCGTCATAATCACGATCCGGGATCGTGAAACGGAAGCCAGGCTGGCCCACCAGAGCCTCAACTCTCTCATCAGCTGGCATCCGAGCAGCTGGAGGAGGTGCAGAACAGGGGACCCGAGCCACCCCAGTGACTTGCCGAAGCAATCTCTCTCCCAAGTACCATTGGAAGGACTCAGTGTCAGAAAGCATAATGCGGAGACATGAAGCATCGTATGCCTCCACGCGCTGGGGTGTGTAGTAAAGAGGGAAACTAGCGTACGGCATCCGGGCAAACTGCAGCAGAAGAGGTTACCACGATTAGTTACAAGTACAGTACAAGGACAAAGACAAGCAAGATACTTACGTCCTCGACGGTCAGCCCGTCTACATCAGCATGCCAATTGTCCCCGGGAACTCGGGAGTTCCGCTGACGATTCTGCTGATGCCAGTACATGTGGCGATACTGAGCGGGTTCAATGTCATCTCGCATCCTCGGCGCAAGATGCGGAAAATGGTCATAAAAGCAAGTCTGGATGAAAGTACATTTAATGATCAGAGAGAGAAAGGAGGCAAACGGCTCCAAAGAGGATGAAAGAAGAGGTACCTCAACAACAGGCCAGAAGCCTGTGAAGGACCGGCTATGCCGACAGGTCTTGTCCAGACCTTGAAAGAGACGGGTCAGGATGGCCCCATTCCAATTATAGGGGTGATGAAGATCCTCGACTAAACGAAGAAATTTAGGATCAACTCTCTCATTCGCATGGCAAAAAAGAAAGGATCCAAAAGCATAAGTGATCATGGCTCGCGCCTTGTGGAGGGCCTCTCGCTCGGTGGTAGGGACGACGGAAGCAAAATTGTTATAAAACCATCGCATCTTCACTTGATGGCCTTGGAATTCACCCTCAGGAGGGACGTCACCGACAAGCCGCAGCCAATCAGTGGAAGAGAGGGGAGCTAAAGAGCTAACTTGAGGGACAATTGCCCCATGAAATGGGAAACCTATCTGCATGTAAATGTCCAAAGGGGTTATCCCCCATTCTCCACAAGGAAGCTGGAAGGTGTGGGTCTCATCCCGCCACCTCTCACAAAGGGCCGCAAGCATCATGCGGTTGGCGTCATTGTTATGGAAGCGTAGGGTGAGGAGGCCAGCAAAAGGAGTACCATCTAGTACTCGCTCAAGCAAGGGCTGTGGCTCTTTCATCCAATTGTCCCAGCGATCCCTGGTACCTCGACCCTTGATAGCAGGAAGAGGTTGATGCTCCATAGCTAGGGAACACATGTGGTCCCCTCGGCGGACAATGAAAGCAGGATCATCCTCGTCAACCACTTGGTGGCCCCTAGTACCATCCGCCATGGAATCCTACAAGCTTGGCAAGGTAAGTCCCTATCCTTTACCCATTAAAATCCAAATCCTCATCCAAGAAACCCATGGGATTGGACTCACATTCAAATGCAAAATCTAAAGTCCAACTCCATGTGTCACTTAGGATATGTGTTGGACCCATTGGAAAAAGTAAGGCCCACCTTAAAGAAGGTGGCATGGCATGCCTTAGGTAAGAAAAGTCCATTATCCAAGGACACATTTTGGACAACAAATGCACTCAAGTGCCATGAGATCAACAAAGAACAAGAATCCTACTTCACATGAGAAATCCCTTTTCAAAGTCCATATGTGGCCAAGGATTGGTCCATTTTTTATGCCAAGGCCATGGCTCTCACTTAAGATGTTTCCATCTTTTTACACATGTGCATGGACAAGTGGGGAATAGAAAGGAAACGGGTCCCCAAGAGCAACCCAAATGCCTCATCTCAATGGATTGAAGAGAGCACATAGCCCACTTGAAGAACATGAGGACCCATTCATGGGTTAACCATGGGCAACCTTATGTGCCTCATCTTGATGAAAATTTTGACCACGAAAATGCAACAAGGAGGTCTACCCACAAACATATGAATCAAAGAAGCTAAGGGTAGAAAGTCGATGCACATAGCCCACATCAAGAATCAAAGTTGAAAATACCCATGAAAAGGCAAGTTTGGGCAACTTATGTGCACCAACTTTTTCACCAAAAGGGAGACCATTTGAGCACAAAAGAGCATGGCTTGATGAGTCACCCAACCATCATGAAAATGGATAAGAATGGTACACATAGCCCACTTGAAGATCAAAATCCAAAATGTCCCAAGGCATGGGACAAAAATGGGTAACTTATGGGTACCACTCCTTCTCACAAATGGAAGAAGAAATCACTCATATTTGAATGATGATGGGTGATCCACCAAGCCCCCATAGAAAAGTTCAAGGAGCTATGGTTGTATGGACACTCACTTGAGGATCATCCAGTTGAGGTTGATAACATTAAAGGGAAACTCTTGAGAATCACATTCCTACCACAAAGGAAGCCATTTGAACTTAGTGAGATTGTGGGAACAACTCACTCATGGGACTTGTAGATGGTCAAGTAACTCAAGTCCTCCATCCATCAAGAGAGAAAGCATGAAAAGAAAAAGCCTACATGAACAAAGTGTAGTGGGGCACACATGGTTCAAAGAAGTGCCCAAGTTTCAATGAAGGCCCAAAAGCCCATCCACATGAAAAACTCCAAGGAGCCCACCACACTTTGTGCAAAGATGTACATCATAATCAAAGAAATAGTGGAAGACTTGGGCTATTTGTCCATGTAAGCCCACCTAGGAAAACTAGCCCACTTGAGATCCAAAATGAAGAATGGGCTAGCCACCTTGATCCATACACATGTAAAGAAAGATGGGGTCACCCAAAGTGAGCCCCATGAGCCCAAAACTTAAGATGGGCCCTATCATGCCCATGGGCCCAAATCTTGAAAAGAAGAGGGAAAAGAAAGGATAGTTCCAAAGGAAAAATGACAAAGGCAAGAAAGCATGAGGGAGCCCAAAATGAAGCATTGGGCCCATCAAATACACCAAGGGCCATGACTTCACTTTGAGTCCATTTGATACACATGAAAAGAGGCCCAACTCCCATGAAAAAGATAGAGTATTTTGCCATGCACACTTGATGACATGGCAAAATTACTCCTTACATGCACATGGAGGGAGTGTGAAAAAGGAAAAAATGATGAAGTGGAGAGCTTGCAATGTCCTTCTCCAAGCACCACCTTTGAAAGACTTGAGATCTAAGAAAAGATCAAGAATGCTTGGGCCCACCTTCACACCCCTTTGAATAGCTACATGAAAAAGAAAAAGGATCATGAGAAGAGACAATGAAGATGGAAAAGGACAAGAAAGAGAAAGGAAGTGGTCCATACCTTTACCACTCACCAAAGAAGGACCACCTTGCTGTCCCAAGATTTCTCTAAGGCCCACCACTTGAAAAGAGCAAAGGACCACCAAAGAAGAGAGAGGAAACTTGAAGAAAGAAAGAGTATGAGAGAGAGAAGAGAGAGATTGCACGTTTGAGGGGGGGAGGGTGTCCCATGTTATATAGAAAAGGGGAAGGCACCCTTTTACCCAGCCCCCTGAAGAGACCAGGAGGCAGAGACCGGGCAGGCGGCCCATGGGAGGCCGTCCTAGCCTCTACCTAGGTGAAACGACCTCCCTCTCCCTCTCCTTGGGAAGAACTCCTCCTTGGGAAGGGTGGTTGCAAGTGAATCTTGTACCTTCAGAAAAGAATGAAGTGATGGAAGAGAATGGTGAGAAAAAAGAGAAAATCTCACCAAAATCTCATCTCATGAGAAATGGGTGAGAAATTGGGTGGATGATGTGGAAAAGTTCCATGGAATTTCCAAGAAAAAGAAAGAAGAATTTGACTTGGTCAAACAATGATCTCAACCATCCAAAGGCATGACCAGATGATCCAAACCATTCCAAGAAGAATCCCAAGAATCTCCGCCCTTGATTACTGTTCACATGTATGAATTGTGGTCCGAAGACCTTAAACTACGTCGGGACCAAGATCCCGAGGGATTGTCAATAAAACCGGCATCAGTCTTCTTCAAGATCTGGTGGCTCCGGACATTTTCAGAAAACCAAAAAAATATATACATCACTTGTACAGTTTCTGGTCCGAAGACCTTAAACTACGTCGGGATCAAGATCCCGAGGGATTTTTAATAAAAATGGGTATTGATCTCGACCATCAAAATCAGAATCGATGACCCAGAATTTTTTCCAAAAAAAGAAAACAAAAAAATGTCTTTCCTCTTTTAAAGTTTTGGGTCCGAAGACCTTAAACTACGTCGGGATCAACGTCCCGAGAGATTTTTAATAAAAACCAACATCGATCCCAGCCTTTCAGGCCAAGATCTGATGATCTGGATCATTTCAAAAAAACAAAAAAATGTGTTTGCCCCCCCTTTTACTAAGTCTGGGTCCGAAGACCTTAAACTACGTCGGGATCAATATCCCGAGAGATTTTCAATAAAAGCCGGCGTCGGTCTTGTTTGCTCACATCGAGATCAATGACTCCGGACATTTTCAAAAATCATAAAGATATATTACCAGCCCCGCTTTTAAAGTTTTTGGTCCGAAGACCTTAAACTACGTCGGGATCGACATCCCGAGAGATTTTCAATAAAAACCGGCATCAGTCTGGATTGTCCATCCGCTGACACCGGACATTTTTCCAAAAACAAAAAAACATGTTTGCCCCTCTTTTGTACAGTTTCATGGTCTGAAGACCTTAAACTACACTGGGATTAATTTCTCGGGGGACCTTTCTCGCTTTCAACTAAAAACCGGCATCGGCCTCGACCGTTGGGATCATGGTTCGATAACCCGGATCATCTCAAAAATACCAAAAATATTTTAAAGCTTTCCATAAAAACCAGTGTCAATCTCGATTACTCGAGTTGAAGTCTAGAACTTTTTCAAAACAAAAAAATATATATATACAATATAAAACAAAAAAAGTTTTCATCACCAGTTTTGATCCATCAATTTATCCCCAGTGGTCCGAAGACCTAAAACTACACTGGGATTAACTTCTCGGGGGCTTTCTTTCCTAACCTGTCCCAGACATGGCTGACACTTGATCGTACGGGTGTCTGGAATCTTTTAAACAGGTAAAGGATGAGGCGGGCAGAACTCCGCAATCCTGTTCGTGTTGAACGCACCGTGATAGACAACCTTGAGTTGGAAGTCGCTGTTGAAGCTGACGGATGTTCCCTGTTCCTAGAACTCATGAAGGGGATTAAGGCTGTTGGGAGGTGAAGCTCACCCTCACGGAATTGTGAGCAACGTAAGACCCCAAACTGGATTGACTAAGGGAAATGTGAGGATGTGGCTCATCTTGTGGCCGAAGGAGTCCGTCGGACGATACGTGGTCTATGTGCATTGCACATGAGGAACAGGCAACTTTGTGGGTGTGTTGACTGAAAACCCTCAAAATCTCCTCATCCGAAGATGTAAAACTACGGCACTTAACTGTGTGAGACTCGTCTTGCTCGCTGACGTAAAATGGATCGGGTGCTTTACCAGCAGTAGAAGCTGGAAGTGGATGAAAATTCCACACTTTTCCCTGCATTTCAGAAAAATCACAAAATACAAAAACATTGCAAAATCATCTCTTCAAAAATCACAAAAATATTTCCATCAAATATCTGCAAAAATCACAAAAATATTTCCTTTGCTTGCAGCCAAAACTTTCAAAATCACAAAAATATTTCCTGTGTTTTCAATAACCAATCTCTATCCTGATCACTCAGGTAAAGATTCGGACCACATATTTACAAAAAATCACAAAAATTAGCATCCCTAGCACTACAATTCAGGAGTCTTGAACTCCGCTCACTTCACAGTATGGGATGACGGATCCAAGCGCCCGCAAATTGGAATCTTGACCAAAACGGGCAACCAAACACCATCTCAATCACCTGTATGCCCAGAAGAACATCTTGAAGTCAAATGATATCCTCGTACATTCTCATTAGCAAAGAAACAGCATCTTGGGACGATGGACCTGATCGACCACGGGTCGGGATCTTGACCAACCCGCTGTCCAAACCTCCGTATCAAAAAGAAAAATCCCCAAGGGAGTACAACCCTACAAGCAATAAGCTCAAAGTTCTCTGCACCCACAGCAAAAGCAAAACCATCAAACGAGAAGAGAATGAGCCAAGCCATGCATTCATCATGCATCTCCATGCATCAGCATCCATCGCATCAATCATCATGTTTACCTGCTTTCAAAATAAAAGCCGGTTAGCCAAAGACCCCACAGGCATCCCTAGCGGAGGCACGTGCAAACCAGATTTCCATTTCAAAAAGACAAAAAATATTTCTATTTGTAAATAAAAACCCCACGGAGTATCACTCCCCAGAGTGGGTGCTTTTTCAAAAATCCAAAAATGTTTTCCAGTAGAGCGTTCTGCCTCCAACACACCAGGAGATCTTCCATATCTCTGGGTAGGAGCCAACGCAAAAATCAAATAAGATCCAATGTCTCGCGGTTTCCCCGGAGATCATCGGATCCAATGCACTCAAAGTACGGTCGAACCGAACTCCAGTGTCAGTGCGGTCGTACCACATGCCAAGATACAAAAAAGATGAAAGCCAAAAGACTCGGTCACAGAAACCATTTGAACAGGTGGAAACGATGAATTGTAACCCAAGTATCCAAATCAGCAGATTGGGTGGAAAGAGTTCACCCGCACATACCTAGGCGTGGATGCCTGAAGTACCTTGACTGAGTCCAAGACGGCGTAGTAGAATCCCGTAAGACTATCGGACGCAGGGCGTCTAACCACTTTGACAGTCAAGCGAAACAAGTACTTCTGGAGTGATCTGGGAAAACATCAAACATCACACAAACAGTCTCAGGGTCAGCATCCTCGTAAGACTAACTGACGCAGAGGCTCTGCTGTACCTTTCCGATGTTAGTACCGATCGGGAATGGAAGGGTTGCGATTGGGTACCCAGGTTGCAGCAAACTGCAGGGACAATCGCAACGTTTTCTCCAAACTCTCGCGGTATGTGCGAGTTATCAATTTCCAGACAATCAACTGACTCAGATACAAAGGACAACAAAGATTCCAGACCACAATCAAGGAAAGAATAAATTGCAAACCAAGCATCAAAACCAGTAGATCGGGTGGAAAAGCCCACCCGCACATACCTAGGCGTGGATGCCTGAAGTACCTTGACTGAGTCCAAGTCGGCGTAGTAGAATCCCGTAAGACTATCGGACGCAGGGCGTCTAACCACTTTGACAGTCAAGCGAAACAAGTACTCCTGGAGTGATCTGGGAAAACATCAAACATACAATCAATCACAGGGTCAGTAACCTCGTAAGACTGTCGACGCAGAGGCTCTGCTGTACCTTTCCGATGTTAGTACCGGTCGGGAATGGAAGGGTTGCGATTGGGTACCCAGGTTGCAGCAAACTGCAGGGACAATCGCAACGTTTTCTCCAAACTCTCGTGGTATGTGCAAGTGAGCGATCTCCAAATGATCAACTGGCACAGATGCAAAAGCAAGCAAAGATTTCAGACCATGATCCATGAATGACCGGGTCAGAAGTGGGGTGTCCACTCGCTTTGGCATTCGGTTGCATGCAACCTCTGCCAAAGAGGGGCATCTGTAGACACCCCACCTTCGGCTACACTGTTGGTAGAGATAGCTGGTTGAACGGAGGACCATACCCCCAAATCCCAAGTCCAAACTCAGCCAAACTCACCCTTGTAAGCCCCATTCCATAGCCCAGTTCAAGCCTGAACCCAGTCAACCCAGTCCTAAACACCACCCTGAAAAACCCCCCCATAAAAAAGTCCAGTCAAAAAGACCCAAAAAAAAGTCAAACTCACTGGTCCAAGCCTCCCAAGCCATCTAAGTCTTGATCCAGCCACTCGAAGCCAACCCTTGCGACACCTCCGTCCATCCAGCTACTCATTTTCCAGCATCATCTCATTTGCATCTAGCATAAGTGCAACATTTACTTTTCTTCCAACCCCCCTGCTTCACTACTGGCACCTTGATCCGTCAAGTACACATGCATATGTCTTTATATTAAGCACCTGTCAGTTCGAGCGTATGCTCTGGGCTTGCCCGTTGTTGGAACCTGCCCATCAGAAACTCTTACTGTTCAGACCTGCATTCATGCTTCACCATAAAACACCTTGATCATTCAAGCACACTGCATACGTCTTATATTAAGCACCTGTCAGTTCGAGCGTACGCTCTGGGCTTGCCCGTTGTTGGAACCTGCCCATCAGAAACTCTTACTGTTCAGACCCGCATTCATGCACCATGTCATTCATGAGAATATACGAGGATTAAATTAGATTTTCAAGTATTCGATCGATTCTGTGAAGTAGAGACCGTACTTCGGTACGGGCAGTGTGTGGGGTGCTTAACCTCTTCCCACCCTGTAACCGTGATCCCTTACCTTGAATCTCTGACCGCAGATCAACAGGAGTCATTTTAGAGGAAGGAATCTTCGGATTCCCTTCTCTAACGTTTCTACGGGGTCTAGCCGACTGTAGATTCGAAGTAACTGGCTAGTGGACCAGGGTTAGACTCTCCTCACTCGGGCTCTCCTTGGTGGAAAAATGGGCTAAAGGGTGGAGAGATGGACTCAGAGCTCTCGGGCTGAAATGGACTCGAATGGCTTGTTGAAATGAGAAGGGGAGGGGGGTATTTATAGCAGCAGAGAGTGGCAGAAGTCGTAATTTTGTCCAGGCGGCCTGCCATGGGCCGCCCGTACGGCCGCTCCTCGGTTTCCAGCGAGTACGGCCGTTCCCTCGGGGCTGCTGTTGGACTCGCTGGTCGACTCAGTGAGTTGACTCAGCGGGTCGACTCGGTGGTTTGACTCGACGGGTTGACTCGACGGGTTGACTCGGTGTTTTGACTCGACGGGTTGACTCGACGAGTTGACTCAGCGGGTTAACTCAGCGAGTTGTGCGTGCAGCCCCCACGCACCCGTAAATCAGGTCACACGCACTCAGAAATCAGCCAATTGAAGATCATGTTAGCAGGTGCACCGGGCTCAATTTTGAGTATTTTCAAGGACTACTGGAGCCGGTCTTGGGTATTTCGAGCATTCCGGACGCAATGGAACGGCCAAATGAACGTTTCGAGAACTCTAAATGAGCAGAATCGAGCATCTTCAAGACTTAACCCTATCCGACGCAATGAACGGGATAACTTCCCAGAAAGGAGTCACCAACATCCAGAGCTATGCAAATATGCTGATATTTACGTTCACTGTAAAGGCATGATCCGATTTGTGCTAAAGCTAGACCAGCAGGGCCTTGATTACCACAATGAAACGTGCTAAAGAGTTTCAATCCTCTACAAACCAAGTGCTCAACTGCCACAACACAACAGTCGATGCCTACCCATTTAGACGGTATCCGCCGGTTAGACTGCGCAGGTACACATAACTGTAGAACGGACTTCCCGAGGTCACTTGTCCCTACATTGACAGGCGCGGGCCCAGAGTCGTCCATCTCAGTAATAAACCCTGACAGTCCTAACCTGGGTCTCCGGCCAAAATATGGGACATAGACATCTGACTAACACAAAGTGGTTCAGTACACAGCAAAACAAATATAGGCCACATGGCCATAAACTCTAAAAACCCTAGTCCCGGCTGGCTAGTCTTTTGCCTTCTAATCAAGGGTCATCGATCATTCGATGTAATTAAGGGTCCGTGCCAGACCACGGCCTGGAATGTACAAGATCTCAGAATCTCTGGAATAAAATTCGCCTTGCGATATCTCTTCATATGTACTTTTGTGAATGCTTGTGATTGTCTATGAATGTTTCCATTACTCAGAACCCCCAGAGCAACAAAACACCACATCCTAGAGAGCGTGCCCCACGATCCATCCTCTAGTTCTAACAATGGGGCATCCTTCTCAATATCTTCCTGCGACGACAAGGCCATCCCAGAGCACTTCTATTGCAGGAACATCCAGTCAGCTTCCAGTCAATCTTGCAAACAATAATCTCAGTAGGTTTCAGCATGTCCCCGCCTACGGGACCCGTTTTCCTTCTCAGCATGTCCCCGTCGATGGAACACCTTTTCAATTTCAGCACATCCCCGCCGAGGGGATTTCAATTCAATTTCCAGCAATAGGGACAGCACTGGCGAATGCCCACAATGGGGGTCAGTGTCAAGCCCACATCAATCAGCGGACAGTGGCGAATACCCAACAAGGGGGTCACTTCCCAGCATCTCAGCCTCCTGCAAACAGGAGCACTTTTCAATTCCAGCACATCCCCACCAATGGGATTCCAGTTAATTTTCAGCAATCTTCAGTTCAGTAATCTCCAGTTAATTTCCAGCAAGTTCCAGTTCAACCTTCAGTACAATCTCCAGTTCAGTTACAATCCTTTCAAGCACCAGTTCATCAGAATCCAGTTCAGTCATCAAATCAATTTCAGCAATCCGCGGTAGCTTTTCAGCAAGCCCATAGGGTCGAGGACATCGACCACTATGCCAAAGAAGAACGTGCCTTACTCCAGGAGGCACCAGTCGCTCGAACAGATCACTCAGGACTGGACGAGTTGCGGGAGCAGTTCCAGATCTTGCAAAATCAGCTTCAGCGACAACAAGGAATTGATCTACCTTCAACCAAGTTCAGAGATTTGTGTCGCTTCCCAGATGCTCAAGTACCTCAAAACTTTGAGGTTCCAAAATTCAAAAGATACGATGGCAGCAGTTGTCCCACAGCACATCTCAAGGCCTTCTGTGAAGAGCTGAGTGCAATCTCAGGAAATGAAGGGGCCCTCATTCGCTTGTTCCAAAAATCTCTGAAGGGCGATGCCCTAGATTGGTACACTTCATTGGACTGCCACCGCATCAGGACATGGGAACAACTTTCCCATGCTTTCGTCGACAGATTCGCGTACAATCTCAACATGGCACCCAGAAGAGCCGACCTCGTAACTCTCAGGCAAAAGAGTGATGAGACACTATCAGCTTACGTGGGACGTTGGCGAGCTATGGCAGCTCGAATGCGAACGCCTATCGACGACGAAGAACAAATCTCCATGATTGTTCATTCAACATATCCAGGCATATCTGGGTATCTCATCTCGCATCCATATACGAATTTCTCACAATTGATCCGTGCTGGAGAGCAAGTCGAAGCAGGAATCCGTGCCGGGACAATCTCCCCATGGCCTCATCAAGCCACTCCAATCAAAAGGAACAGAGTGGAAGGAAGACTTATCGGGCACGGGAATGGAAACCGCAGTGGTTCTCCTCCTCGCCCAACAGAAGTAAACAACATCAACACCACTGCTCAAGAAAATCAACATGCTCCCCCACAGGGACGTCAACAGTATCAGCAGAATCCAGTGCAGCATCAGCCTCAGCGGTATCAGCCACAACCGAATCCTCAGCCACAACCACCTCGACAACAACAGCAGTTCAAAGGAAACGGTCAATACTCATATCAAAATAGGCAAAACTACAAGGAGTTCAGGAAATTTACTCCCCTCTCTCAACCACTCAGTCAAGTCATGGCTACGCTGGTGCAAAAGCAGTTACTTACTCTAATGGCACCTCGGCCTCCGCCTCATCCTCTGCCACCAAACTACGGAGAAAATGAGTATTGTGCCTACCATCAAGGGAATGGCCACACCACTGATCGATGCTATACCTTGAAGAATGCCATACAAGACCTGATTGATGACCTCAAGATCGTCATCTCGGTCCCTGGAACTTCTCCAGCAGCTTCCACCAACATCCTTCAAAATCCTCTGCCTCGGCATCCAACGGACCCCAGTTCGTCTCGTGGCCCTGCAGTCAATAGTATAGAAGAAGGGAACCATCTCGATCGCTTCTTCTCCCCTATCCAGTCCATTCATGCTTACACTTACGGGCCGACAAATCCTCCTCCAATCTTGCAAGGGGCAAGTCCCTTTCTTCCTTCAGTCTCCGAGCCAGTAGTAATCGAAGGAGCGCTTCCATATGATGTACCAGTTGTTCAAGGGGCACCTTACAACCATTCATGCTGGGAACCAGTCGTCCTGGAAGGAGCACAATTATACATCGAGCCCACATACGAACCTGTCATCTTGCAAGGGGCAATTTCAGCACAAGAACACTCCAATCCGCAATGGAAGGATTATACTCATCAGCAGCAAGAACCCATTGTATTAGAAGGAGCTCCTCCAGTTGAGCCAGTCATATTGCAAGGGGCAAACCCCGGAGGCGTCTCAATCACACTACGACAGTTGGGACGAACAGAGAAACCTCCTGCCATATCAAGAGGACCAGTATTCATTCCATGGGAGCCTCCTGCTCCAGGAACAGTCAAGCCAGGACCGCGACCTTATGTGGTCTATGAAGACAAGCCTCGATATTACCCCTTTAGCACAGGCAACAATGTAGTCCTCAAGGCAAAAGCTCCATACGAGGAAGATCTGGTGCCCACACCAGCATCGTCACAAGAACCGGTGATCCTAGAAGGCAAAGGTGAGGAAAGTTATAAAGAGGTCCCATGGCACTATCTAGAGTGCGCAGAAGTAGGAAACATGAATCCCAATGGGCGTTGCATCCGAAGAGATAATCAGAACAGAGGAGATCCCAAAGGCGCTCTTTCAGGCCTCGGTAACAAAAATGAAGCCGCATACGATGTGGCGACTCAGCTCAAGTCAATCCCTGCACAAATCTCAGTATGGGAGTTACTCTGTACATCTCGCATACACCGAGAAATGTTTGCCAAGACCTTGAACGATGCTCACGTCTCCTCTGATACGGCACCAGAAATGATAGCTTTGATGATTGGACAACTCCTGGCTCCGCGCGCCATCACCTTCACAGATAATGAGTTGCCACCAGAAGAATGAGATCATGGGCGATCTCTCAACATAGCCTTACAATATAAAGACCTCTGCATCCCACTGGTCCTTATCGATAATGGCTCAAGCTTAAACGTCTGCCCACTCAAGACTGCAGAACGTCTGGGAATCAGTCCTTCTTCATTCAGTCCCAGCACCATATGTGTTAGAGCATTCGACAACACCCGCCGATCGGTGGAAGGGGAGGTCGACATAGAGGTACAGATAGGTCCGGAAGTCTCCACCATCACATTCCAAATTCTGGATATATCAGCCTCTTTCAACATGTTGCTCGGACGACCGTGGCTGCACAAGGTTGGAGCTGTGCCATCAACCCTGCATCAACGAGTGAAATACATCTGTGGAAATCAAGTGATCTCTATCCATGCAAAGAAGGATCTCATCATTCCTTCCAATGCTGCTGCCACTGAACCAGACATCCCGGTCATTGATATTCAGCACTCTGAAGAAGACATCCCGTTTCACAGTTTCGAATTCGAGACTGTGAACTCTATCGCCAATCCAGAACCGATAAGGGTGGACCGTACCTTTTCACCGGCAGAACGTCTGAGCCTCAAATACCGAATGAAGAATCACTTCAAGTCCAGAAAGGTACCGCTGATATATAACCAACGCAAATGGGGACTCGGATACAGGTTAATCTTCATGGACAAAGGAAGGAAGAAATTTCGGTGCTCGCCCATCCAATTCGTCAAGCCAGGAGAACCTTGCAAAGATCCAGGAGGGAATCAACCGACTGCACTACACAAAGGCCTCCCGATGAGCCTAGTTTGGGCCACGTGGCCCCCCATTCGATGGGATCAGATTCTCAAACCATCTAAGCCTCCAGAAGAAGAAGGAAGTGATGAAGACGAAGAAGGAAGTCAAATACAGCAGCTTCAGGACCAGGTTACTCTGATACCTGCTCCCAACCAGGGGCACAACCTGCCCACTTTAGCATCAATCAACCAGGGGCACAACCTGCCCACTTCAATTCCAGCCAGTCAGGGGCACAACTTGCCCATCTCAGCATCAATCAGTCAGGGGCACAACTCGCCCATCTTAACATCAATCAGCAAGGGGCACGACTCGCCCATCTCTGCAGAGTCAACATCATCAATCATCAGCCAGGGGCAGAAGCAGCCCATCCATTGGACCAAGAAAGGGAAATGGCCAGCCCTAGATTGGTCTGATGTCTAGATTCCAAACTTGTGGCTAGCCGTGGAACCAGACGAACTGTAATACGAAGTAAGTGATCCGAGAGGGACTGAGTACGACTCAGATCTCGAACCCGACCAGCGAGAAATCATGGTCATTAGGCCTGACCATGATTCTTCGCCCAAATCATCAACCCCCACCTCTTCAGGGGAGGAAGTGTGGGGTCCTAAATGGTCATCCGTTCCCCTCACTTTTGAATCAGCCAAAGAGCCATCTGAGGGCTCTGGCTTCCAAAAAAAACGCCTGTTTAAGCAGCGACCGGAACTTTGGAACAAGTTGGGCTCAATCATGGTCTGCAATGCCTGCTTGTTCAAAGTCCCGTGAATTTCAAAAGGCCAAAAAAATCAAAAACTTTCAAAAGCCAAAAACATCTAACATTTCCATTTCAGAAAAATCTCAAAAACCAAAAAATATTTCTTTCCCTGCATTCAATAGTGTGCCAAGTTCGTCTAAAGAGTCACATGAGTTTGAAGTCGAATCATATGATTTCGACATCGAATTAGACTTCGAGCTCATGGGTCTGGACGAAGCTCGGGATGAGGAAGATGATGATCCGGCTCTCGAACTAGAGGATCTCCTCAAAAAGTTTGAATCTAAAGCCAATGTTGTAGCCGATGATTTCGAGATAGTAAACTTGGGGACGCCTGAGATCCCTAGGGAAGTACGCATCGGAAAATCGTTGCCACCTGAGATGAAACAGAAAAAATGATAGAGTTCCTAGCTCCAAGATGGTCCAACTTCGCGTTCTCATATGAAGACATGCCGGGGCTCGATGAAGAGCTCGTTGTACATCATCTGCCAACCAAGGCAGATATGAAGCCAGTGAAGCAGAAACTTCGAAGAATGAAGCCAGAATGGGCTCTGAAAGTCCGAGATGAAGTCATCAAGCAGTATAACGCGGGATTCTTGGTAGTCTCCAACTACCCTGAATGGCTCGCCAACATCGTACCAGTACCAAAGAAAGACGGCAAGGTTCGAATGTGCATCGACTTTCGAGATCTCAACAAAGCCAGTCCTAAAGACGACTTCCCTTTGCCACATATCGACACTCTGGTTGACAACACTGCTGGATACAAGATCTTCTCATTCATGGACGGGTTCTCAGGTTACAATCAGATCAAGATGGCCATCGAAGATCGTGAGAAGACATCGTTCATCACTCCATGGGGAACCTTCTGTTACAAGGTAATGCCGTTCGGTCTGAAGAACGCAGGAGCAACATATCAGCGAGCAATGACAGCACTCTTCCACGACATGATGAACAAAGAGCTTGAAGTATATGTGGACGACATGATCGTCAAATCTCGCACAATTGAAGGACACTTTGAAGATCTGAAGAAGTTATTCAACAGATTAGAAAAGTACAAGCTCCGCCTCAACCCTCAGAAATGTGTTTTCGGTGCAATGGGAGGAAAGCTCCTCGGCTTTATGGTGAGCGAGGATGGCATCAGGGTCGACAAGACCAAAACCAGAGTAATCATCGAGATGCCCCCTCCTATAACAGAGAAAGAAATTCGCGGCTTCCTCAGCAGAATTCAATACATCAGTCGCTTCATCGCACAGCTCACACCTATTTGTGAGCACATTTTCAAGCTCCTTCGAAAGAACGTTCCGCTATTGTTATACATCTCGGTAGCAGCAGAAGCCATTGGCTGTGTCCTCGGCCAGCACGACGAGACCGGGAAGAAGGAACAAGCAATATATTATTTGAGCCGAAAGTTCACTGACTACGAGACCAGGTATTCCCCGATCGAGAAGACCTGCCTCGCCCTAGTCTGCGCAACTCAGCGACTCCGTCAATACATGATTGCATTCCCTATTCTCCTCCTCGCTCACATGGATCCGCTCAAGTACTTGTTCGAGAAGCCAGCACTCACTGGAAGGATAGCTAAATGGCAGCTACTCCTGTCTGAGTTCAACATCACCTATGTCACTCAGAAGGCAATCAAGGGACAGGCCCTCGCCGATCATCTTGCCGCCCACTCCCTCCTGGATTATCAACTGCTCAAGAGATTCTTCCCTGATGAAGATCTCTTGCTCATTGAAGAGGAAGAAAAGAAGAAAAAAGATGAGTGGACGTTATTCTTCGACGGCGCAGCAAATTCTAAAGGAAGTGGTATTGGAGCAATCCTCTACTCTCCAGATGATGTCCCTATTCCTATCTCAAGGCGCATAGCATTCGAGTGCACCAACAACATGGCAGAGTACGAAGCATGCATCGCTGGCTTAAGGGAAGCCATAATCCTGGGCGTCAAGAAGCTGCGAGTATTTGGAGACTCACAGCTTATCATAAATCAGACCAATGGCGAATGGAAAACCAAGGACGAGAAGTTGATACCATATCATGTGTATCTTGACAATCTGATCGAGGAGTTCAAAGAAGTCACCTTCTCATACATGCCCAGAGCCAAGAACCAATTTGCAGATGCTCTCGCCACACTTTCATCAATGCTCGAGATACCAAAAGGAGCTTCAGAATGGGAGCTCACAGTCGAAGTTCAAGATGAACCTGCTTTTTGCCTGCAAATAGAAGAAGCCGAAGCTGTCCCTGACAAACCCTGATATGCCGACATCAAGCAATATCTCGAAACCCAGGAGTATCCAGAGTCAGCAATAGCAACGGATCGCCGAACCATCCAGCGTTTGGCCAGCCAATTCACCATCAGTGGCGAAGTTCTTTACAAGCGATCCTATAATCACATCCTCCTTCGATGCGTCAATGAAACAGAAGCTGCAAAGATCATGGGAGAAATACACAAAGGAATCTGTGGCCCACACATGAATGGGCACATGATGGCAAAGAAGATTCTACGACTCGGCTACTATTGGCTCACCATGGAAACAGACTGTTGTCAGCACGTCAGAAAATGCTTCAAGTGTCAGGAGCATGCGAATCAAATCCATGCCCCATCATCAAAGTTATACAACCTGACCACCCCCTGGCCCTTCTCCATGTGGGGACTCGACATTATCGGCAAGATCAGTCCCAAAGCATCAAATGGTCATGAGTACATACTTGTGGCAGTCGACTACTTCACCAAGTGGGTAGAGGCAGCTTCCTACACCACGATTGCAACATCTCAGGTGATCAAATTCATGAAGAACAACATCATATGCCGGTATGGAATCCCTAATGCTATCATCACAGATAATGGGACCCCGTTCGTCAACAAGAAGATGGATGACTTCCTCAGCAAATTCAAGATTCAACGTCATCGATCAAGCCCCTACCGTCCTCAGATGAATGGTGGGGTGGAAGCCGCAAACAAGACAATCGTCAGGATACTTGAGAAGATGGTCGTGACCTATCGAGATTGGTCAGATATGCTCCCATATGCACTATGGGCCTATCGAACGTCTGTACGATCTGCTACGGGCGTTACTCCTTTCGAACTTACTTATGGAATGGAGGCAGTTTTGCCAGTCGAGGTGGAAATACCATCACTACGAGTGTTACTCGAAAGTGGAATTGAAGAAGGAGAATGGCAACGGGCTAGATTCGATCAGTTGCAGCTAGCAGATGAAAAGCGCATGCGTGCACTAAGTCATTCACAGTGCTATCAGAAAAGGATCGCTTGGGCTTACAACAAGAGAGTCCGAAAAAGAAGTTTCAAGGTAGGCGACATGGTCATGAAGAAGATTCTACCGTCGCACCTTCCGGATCCCAGAGGAAAGTTCAAACCCTCGTGGGACGGGCCACTGATCATCAGAGAAGTACTTCCCGGAGGCGCCCTCAGACTCACCAACATGAGAGGGGTGGATCTTCCTGAGCCAACCAACGCCGACAACATGAAGATCTTTCACGGGTAAGCCATTCCGACCTTATCAAGAGTTACTTTAATAGAGCTAAAGTCAAGAGGTCGAAGCTAAGACCTCTGAAAGATCATTTCCATCCACCAACAAGTGTTTTGAATAAGGGGATTCAAAAAAGGGAAATACAAAAAAAGGGGGGGGGGGGGGGGGGGGGGGGGGGATTCAAAAGGAAAAGACAAAAAAAAAAAAACAAAAGAAAAAAAAAAGAAAAGAGAAAGAAAAAGGGAAGCCAAAGCAAGGCACCCAAGAAAAAAATCAACCCAAGAAGAAACACAGTCATCCATCCATTCATCTCAGAAGGGTCTTTAGCTAAGACCAACAGCTCTATCATTATAACTTAGGATAAGGGCTGAAAGACTACCATCGGCCGGCAACGACGGATTCCCGACCTCTAGCCGCCGTAGTTATCCAAAGATTCAGAGAAAGAAAAAAGAGAAAAAAAAATGTGTGCCTAAACAAAGAGGGCGGAGTGAAAACTCAAAAGGGCACTCCGAGTAAAAACAGTGGGCATACAGCGGACTTGGTGAAAACCTGAAAGGGCACTAAGGGTAAAAACAGCATAGCTGCCAAGGGGCAGGCAAGATCAAACACCCGGGACGTGGTGAAAATCCGAAAGGGCGCCACGGGCAAAAATGACTGGAAAAGGCCGGCTGTAGTGAAAACTCGAAAGAGCGCTACAGGCAAAAATGACTCAAAAAGAAAAAAAAATTTAAGTGCAGGTACCAAGAAATCAGACGGTCTAGATTGGTTCAAGCTCAAGAACAAGAAGAAGTACAGTCAGGAACAAAGAGCTCTACAAACTCTAACAATCTCAAGAAGCAATAGTTTCCGTTGCCTACACCTCTAGGGAACCAAAGGATCACGCAAGTTAATCTCGAGACATCGGTAAAAGCATTGGCCGAGCCCCAGTTCTGATTCCTATATCCCAACACAAAATCTAGACACACTCACAAGACAACTCATGGCACAGTATATTTTCAAACAGTTTTCTTTTTTTCAATTAAAAACATCATATTTCTTTTACACATATCATGTCATCTTGTTCAAAAAATACAACAAAAAAAATGCATCATCATCAATCATATATGCAAGGGAATGTGCAGGTGGCCAACACAATCAATCTCTACCCTCCTCCTTGGCCACATCAAGTAAGTCCTCTCACTCATAAAAAGATAGCCTCTCTCTCAACCTGCTCACCTCCATACACAGGTAACGCACCTCATCGCACTTAAGGGTACGGATCGCTGTCTCCTCATCAGACAATCTCTGATCGGCAGCCAATCTCCTCGACATCATCTCACAATGATACTGAAGTGCAGAGATCTCAGATAGCAGATGGCCATGAGTGGCCAAAAGGAAGCAAGGATCAATGAATGGGTGCTCCTCAAAAGGTTCATATGAACCAGATGAAGAGCCGTATCTCCAAGGATATCCTGCTCATCCTCATCAGCAGTCTGGTGCCAGCAAGGGATACGTCGATACAAAGACTGCTCAGCAACCCAGTACTGATATGGGGTGGTCGCCATCAGAAAAGTCCGCAGCTCAAAACCCAGCAAATCAGCAGTCAAGTAACTCACCCAAGAATAATCAATCCGGGTCCTGAAGTCAGATGATCTAGAGGGAAGTGCTCGACGCCCCGATACCCGTGAAAGCGAAATGAGGAACATCCTGCTCATATCCAAACTGCCGCAGGAACCGAATGGGATGATAAGAAAAGTAGGATCGAAAGCCTACCAACATCAGAGGAAGGCGGTGTGCATCACAAAGCACTGGAGGAAGTGAAAGCCAAGATGACTCCCAACGAACGTTCTAGTCACGAAGATCAGCGAACATCCTGCGATACAAGGGCTCGCTCATCCTGGCTGTATGAGGAAGGAACTCCATGATATAACGCATGATGTCAGAGCTAGGAATGCTAGGAAGGGGTACAGGAACAGTCAAAGAAATATACTCCCATAGCCAGACCTGATCACAAAAAGGAAAAGAAGTTCAGCTAGAGCCAAGCAATTCCTAACAAAGTGAGAAAAAAAAAAGGTGGAAAAGATACCTGAAGAAAGGCACAGCAGCCGCGAAGGACACGAGTGCGGCCCAGGGCGCAGTCGGTCAGCCCGTTAAACAGCTCGGCCAAGATAAGAGAAATGATCCCCTGCCGTCGGATAGCTCGGCTCATTACCTCAAAAAGCAGAGGAGTCTGGGACCTGCGCCATCCCGAGAACAACACCTCAGCTATCAAGCAGAACATCAGTGCGTTCCGAGCAAAGGTAGAATCGGCTACACTCTGAAGACCCGAAAAAAGGTCATACAGTAAATCCAAGGAGAACACTATAGCATCCTGGCCAGCGGCCGCAGGCCGAAACAAGATAGGGATCCCGAATCAGTTCTGCGGTGTAGCAGTCTTCGGCGATGTCTTCGGCGAGAAATACTGAGTATAATCCCAAGGTAGGCCTGTCAAGCGTGCAAGCTCCTCCAAAGAGGGTCCCATCTCCATATCATTGAACGCGAACAGGTTCAACGAAGGGACCCAGTCAATCAAGGCAGCTCCGAGCATCCTCCAATCAATATCAACTCTAGCCATATAGATCAGACTGCCGAAGCCATAGGATTCCAAATCTCGAATCTCATAAGCTGACAAGCTGAAAGCCAAGCAAGCAGTCGTGGCGAGCAAGAAGGACGAGGAAGCAGCTGACAAGTCCTCACTGGTACCCCCTCAAGAACAAAAGGCCCAGAAATCAACGATGACTCATCAAGGATCGGAAGGTCAATAGGCGAAGGAGAAGGAAAAGCTGGAACCTCTGCAGACTCGACAGCCCCTGACCTGCCCTCAGTAACGGCTATGTCTGATATAGTCGCATCACTATCAGAAACTGTCATAACCTCAGCCGCATGAGAAGACTCGCCCACCTCATGAACGGAGTGCGCAAAAGACCGACGATCAGGAGAAGAACGATACTCCCCATCAAAAGGGCTACCAGCGAAGATCACACCACACATCGTGGCACCCTGGCCAATCTGACCATCGAAAAATGCATCCGAACCATCAAAAAGGGTCCCGGCAACCCCGATCGAAGAATCAACGGTCAGATCTGGACCTGCGGCCCTCTCCGATAGGAAATCATGAATCCAGTCATCATCCTTGCCGATCAAAGGGATCATCGAGGCATTCACACTATCCATCATCAGGGGGACATCATCAATGACCACATCAAGTCCACCCAAACAAGTATGCCGCACATCTCGGCCCTCATCAAGAGCATCCAAACCGTCAAAGGTATCATCTGAACCATCCATCCCATCCAAGCATGAGATCAGCCCACCTATGTCCATCATACCCCCATCACCACCATCCATCACAGCATCCATGTGGCCCACACTCAAGGGATGCATAGCCTCACCTATGTCCCAGCTCCCCATCCCATCCATACCATCCATTTCTCCCATAATGAGGGGCCCATTCAAATCTGAAATTCCAGCCATCCCACCATTAATGGAGCTATTCAAAGCTCCACTAACCACCATCCCTAACCCCTCATTAATAACCCCACTTAATGCTCCATCTCCACCATTAATCAAAGGTACCTCACCATCTTTAAAGCCCTCACCAATTGCTGGAGTGTGAGACCCACTGACCTCTCCCACAATGGCCCCCAAGCCATCATCAATGGCTGCCCAAGAGAGGATCAATCAAGAAAAAGACAAAAAGAGAAGGAAAGAAGGGACAAAAGGAAGATTCATGGCTACGGTCGAACCTGTGAGTACACGGAATGTGGGGACAAGAACAGAGGACAGCAGAGAATGTCCGAACCCGAGCCAGCCCAGGCCGCTCAAGAGGCGAGCCTTGGGCGGCCTGCTCTGGGCCGCCCGTACGGACGCGCTCCTTCTCTCTCCGCGGGATTGGCTCCAGGGTTCTTGGTAGGTGAGGCTGACAGTCCACGTCAGCAGATGGCACCCCGTGGGCCGCCCAAGGCTCCAGTCCACTCCAGATTTCGATTGAGGTTAATCAAGATCATAAAAGGTGCCCCACCGGTCCAATCACGAAGCAATGCGGCCAGAACATGACTGATCAAGTCAAAGAGAGGGAAATGTGATCAAGTGGGGGCCATAAGCAATCCAAGTCATTCAAAGACTAGATCATCATGATCTAAACCATAGAAAAGCTCGCATGGGTCATCAAACAACAAGATCAAAGGTTGGATCGTCAAAAGAAGGGTCAGAGTCCAAGATCTAATCATCAAGTGGGCCCACAAAGCCAAGTCAAGCGATCTGAGACGTTCAAGCCATCATCCACACCATGAGAAGCCTTCTTAGCCTCACAAATCATCAAAAGAGGTGCCCCAAAGTAAAGCCAAGGTCTCAAGTGGGCCCACAAGGTCGAATCTATCGATCTGAACCATTCAAAGGCTAGGTCATCGGGATCCAAACCATTGGAAATCTTACACAAGTCATGGAGCAGCAAGATCAAAGGTTCGATCATCAAAAGAAGGGCCAGAATCCAAGATCTAATCATCAAGTGGGCCCATAAGGCCTAATCAAGCAATCTGAACCGTTCAAGTCATCATCCATGCAGTTAAGAAGTCTCATCTTCCACAAATCATTAAGGAACAAGTCAAAGGTCAAAGCATCTAGACATCATCAAGGAATTTGAGACAAGTCAAAGATTGTATATTCATTCAAAAGAGCTTGATACAAAAGAAGATAAAAGCAAAAAGAACAAGGCCATACAAAGCGGAATACAAAAGCAAGCTACAAGTCGCCAACATAGTCATCATCATCCCTCCTCTCGTCCCGCTCCCGACGATAAAGATCCATCAAAGGAGCAGTCACTGAGCCTCCAGCATACCTGCGACGACCCCCTGGAACATAGAGCGAAGGAAGCAGAGGCCCCTGGCCGTACAGCAAATACCACCCATCATAGTCACGATCCGGGATCGTGAAACGAAATTCGGGCTGGCCTATGGGAGCCTCAGCTCTCTCATCAGCTGGGATCCGAGCAGCTGGAGGAGGTGCAGAACAAGGGACCCGAGCCACCCCAGTGACTTGCGGAAGCAACCTCTCACCCAGATACCACTGAAAAGATTCAGCGTCGGAAAGCATGATACGGAGGCATGAAGCATCATATGCCTCCACACGCTGGGGGGTATAATAGAGAGGGAAGCTGGCATACGGCATCCGAGCGAGCTGCAGCAAATGAGGTCACCACAATCAGTTACAGTACAGCACGAGGGGTAGGAAAAGCAAGATACTTACGTCCTCAACGGTCAACCCGTCTATGTCAGCACGCCAATTGTCCCCAGAAACTCGGGAGTTCCGCTGACGGTTTTGCTGGTGCCAGTACATGTGGCGATACAAAGAGGGCTCAATATCATCCCGCATCCTCGGCGCGAGATGGGGAAAATGGTCATAAAAGCAGGTCTGGGCAAAAAGCACACCTAATGATCAGAGAGAGAGAAGGCAAATGACTCCAAGGAAGGTGAAAGAAGAAATACCTCAACGACAGGCCAAAAACCTGTGAAAGACCGGCTATGCCGACAGGTCTTGTCCAGACCTTGGAAGATATGGGTCAAGATAGCCCCATTCCAGTTATAGGGATGATGAAGATCCTCGACTAAACGAAGAAATTTAGGATCAACCCTCTCATTCGCATGGCAGAAAAGGAAGGACCCGAAGGCATAAGTGATCATGGCCCGTGCTTTGTGGAGGGCCTCTCGCTCGGTGGTGGGGATGACGGAGGCAAAAGTATTGTAGAACCATCGCAACTTTACTTGATGGCCTTGGAATTCACCCTCGGGTGGGACATCACCGACGAGCCGTAGCCAATCAGTGGAAGTGAGGGGAGCCAGAGAGCTGACTTGAGGAACAGCTGTTCCATGAAACGGAAAGCTTACTTGTATATAAATGTCCAGGGGAGTTATTCCCCATTCACCACAAGGGAGCTGGAAGGTGTGGGTCTCGTCCCGCCACCTCTCGCAAAGGGCCGCGAGCATCATGCGGTTAGCATCATTGTTATGAAAACGTAAGGTGAGGAGGCCAGCAAAAGGAGTACCATCCAGTACTCATTCAAGCAAGGGCTGTGGATCCTTCACCCAGTTGTCCCAGTGATCCCTGGTGCCTCGACCCTTGATGGCGGGAAGAGGTTGATGCTCCATAGCCAAGGAACACATGTGGTCCCCTCGGCGGATGATGAAGGCAGGATCATCTTCGTCAATCACTCGACGTCCCCTGGTACCGTCTGCCATTGAATCCTACAAGCTTGGCAATGGTAAGTCCCTATCCCTTACCCGTTAAAATCCAAATTATCATCCAGAAAACCCATGGGATTGGACTCACATTCAAATGCAAGATCTAAAGTCCAACTCCATGTGTCACCTAGGATATGTGTTGGGCCCATTGGAAAAAGCAAGGCCCACCTTAAAGAAGGTTGCATGGCATGCCTTAGGCAAGAAAAGTCCATCATCCAAGGACACATTTTGGACAACAAATGCACTCAAGTGCCATGAGATCAACAAAGGATAAGAGTCTTAATTCACATGAAGCCCCTCTTCAAAGTCCATATGTGGCCAAAGATTGATCCACTTTTATGCCAAGACCATGATTCTCACTTAAGATGTTTCCATCTTTTTACACATGTGCATGGACAAGTGGGGGATAGGAGGGAAATGGGCCCCCAAGAGCAACCCAAATGCCTCATCTCCATGGATTGGAGGGAGCACATAGCCCACTTTAAAGCATGAGAACCCATTCATGGGTCAACCATGGGCAACCTTATGTGCCTCATCTTGATGAAAGTTTTGACCATGAGAATACAACAAGGAGATCTACCCACAAACATATGGATCAAAGAGGCCAATGGTAAAAATTTTGATGCACATAGCCCACATGAGGAGTCAAAGTTGGAAATGCCCATGTAAGGGCAAGTTTGGGCAACTTATGTGCACCAATTTCTTTACAAAACAAGGGGACCATTTGAGCACAAAAGGGCATGGCTTGATGAGTCACCCAACCATCATGAAAATGGATAAGAATGGTACACATAGCCCACTTAAAGATCAAAATCCAAAATGTCCCAAAGCATGGAGCAAAAAATGGGCAACTTATGGGTATCATTCTTTCTCACAAATTGAAAGAAAATTGCTCATATTTGAGAATGATGGTGGATGACCCACCAAGCCCCCAAAGAAAATATCAAGGAGCTATGGTTGTATGGATAGCTCACTTGAGGATCATCCATTTGAGGTTGATAGCATTAAAGGGAAACTCTTGAGAACCACATTCCTACCTCAAGGAAAAACCATTTGAACTTAGTGAGATTGTTGGAACAACTCACTCATGGGACTTGTAGATGATCAAGTAACTCAAGTCCTCCATCCATCAAAAGAAAAAGCATGAAAAGAAAAAATCCTACATGAACAAAGTGTAGTGGGGCACACATGGTTCAAAGAAGTGCACAAGTTTCAATGAAGGCCCAAAAGCCCATCCATATGGAAAAATTCTAAGGAACCCACCACACTTTGTACAAGGATGTACATCATAATCAAGAGATGGTGGAAGACTTGGGCTGCTTGTCCATAAAGGCCCAACTAAGAAATCTAGCCCACTTAAGATCCAAATGAAGAATGGGCTAGTCACCTTGGTCCATACATATGTGAAGAAAGATGGGGTCACCTAAAGTGAGCCCCATGAGCCCAAAACTTGATATGGGCCCTACCATGCCCATGGGTCCAAATCTTGGAAAGAAGATGGAAAAGAAAAAGAGAGCTCCAAAGGAAATGACAAGGACAAGAAAGCATGAGGGAGCCCAAAATGAAGTATTGGGCCCATCAAATACACCAAGGGCCATGGCTTCACTTTGAGCCCATTTGATACATGTGAAAAGAGGCCCAACTCCCATGGAAAAGATAGTATATTTTGCCATGCACACTTGATGACATGGCAAAATCACCCTTTACATACACATGAAGGGAGAGTGAAAAGAAGAAAGAAAAATGAAGTGGAGAGCTTGCAATGTCCTTCTCCATGCACCACCTTTGAAAAAGACTTGAGATCTAGAAAATGGCCAAAAACACTTGGGCCCACCCTCACTCTTTTTGGAATAGCTACATGGAAAAAGAAAAGAGTCATGAGAGGAGATAATGAAGAAGGAAAAGGACAAGGAAGAGAAAGGAAGTGGTCCATACCTTTACCACTCACCAAAGAGGGACCACCTTGCTGTCCCAAAACTTCTCTAAGGCCCACCACTTGAGAGAAGCAAAGAACCACCAAAAGGAGAGAGAAAACTTTGAGAAAGAGAGAGTATGAGAGAGAGAAGGGAGAGATTGCACGTTGAGGGGGGCAAGGGTGCCCCATGTTATATAGAAAAAGGGGGTGCACCCTTTTACCCAGCCCACCAAAGAAACCGGGGGTCAGAGACCGTCCGGGTGGCCCACAGGAGGCCGTCCTACCCCCTACCTATGTGAAACGACTTCTCCTCCGCTCTCCTTGGGAAGAACTCCTCCTTGGGAAGGGTGGTTGCAAGTGAATCTTGTACCTCCATGTAAGAATGAAGTGATGGAAGAAAATGGTGAGAAAAAGGAAGAAATCTCACCAAAATCTCATCTTGTGAGAAATTGGTGGGAAATTGGCTTGATGATGTGGAAAAGTTTCATGGAATTTTCAAAGAAAAGAAAGAAAAATATTGACTTGGTCAAACAATGATCTCAACCATCCAAGGGTATGACCGGACGATCTGAACCATTCCAAGAAGAATCCCCAGAGTCTCCTACCTGGATTGCCGCTCTTTTGTACAAAATTGGGTCCGAAGACCTTAAACTACGTCGGGAACAAAATCCCGAGAGATTTCTAATAAAAAGCAGTGTTAATCTTGACCGTTCAAAATTGAGATTTAACAGCCTGGAACGTTTTTTCGAAAAATCACAAAAAATGTGTTTGCCTTGTTTTTACAAAAATTGGGTCCGAAGACCTTAAACTACGTCGAGATCAACATCCCGAGGGATTTTAATAAAAACCAGCATCGATCCTAGCCGTTCAGGCTAAGATCTGATAATCTGGATCATTTCGAAAAAAGCACAAAAAGAATGTACTTTCAGCATGTACAGTTTGTGGTCCGAAGACCTTAAACTACGTCGGGATCAAGATCCCGAGGGACTTTTTAATAAAAACCGGCAGCAGTCTGGATCATCGAATCAAGAGCTGCTGATACCAGATATTTTCCAAAAAAGAACAAAAAATAGGTTTTCCCTGTCATGTACAGTTTTTGGTCCGAAGACCTTAAACTACGTCGGGATCAACATCCTGAGAGATTTTTAATAAAAACCAGCATCGATCCCAGCCTTTCAGGCCAAGATCGGATGATCTGGATCATTTCGAAAAACAAAAATGTGTTTGCCCCCTCTTGTACATGTTTTTGGTCCGAAGACCTTAAACTACGTCGAGATCAAGATCCCGAGGGACTTTTTAATAAAAACCGGTAGCAGTCTGGATCGTCGAATCAAGATCCGCTGATACCGGATATTTTTCAAAAAAGAGCAAAAATAAGATTTCCCTGTTTTGTACAGTTTTTGGGTCCGAAGACCTTAAACTACACTGGGATTAATTTCTCGTGGGACCTTTCTCGCTTTTAACCAAAAACCGGCAGCAGCCTTGATCAAGGTTTGATAACCCGAATCATTTCAAAAATACCACAAATATTTTAAACCTTTCCACAAAAACCAGCATCAATCTCGACCATTCGAGCTGAAATCTGGAACTTTTTCAAAAATACAAAAAAATAAAAAATAAAATAAAAATTTCACCATCAATTTCAACTGCATAAATTCATCTCCAGCGGTCCGAAGACCTAAACCTACACTGGGATTAACTTCTCGGGGGCTTTCTTTCCTAACCTGTTCCAGGCATGGCTGACACTTGATCGTACGGGTGTCTGAAATCTTTTAAACAGGTAAGGGCTGAGGCGGGCAGAACTCTGCAATCCTGTTCGTGCTGAACGCACCGTGATAGACAACCTTGATTTGGAAGTCACTGTTGAATCTAACGGATGTTCCCTGTTCCTAAAACTCATGAAGGGGATTAAGGCTGTTGGGAGGTGGAGCGCACCCTCACGGAATTGTGAGCAACGTAAGGCCCCAAACTGGATTGACTAAGGGAAATGTGAGGATGTGGCTCATTTTGTGGCCGAAGGAGTCCGTCGGACGATACGTGGTCTATGTGCATTGCACATGAGGAACAGGCAACTTTGTGGGTGTGTTGACTGAAAACCCTCAAATTTTCCTCATCCGAAGATGTAAAACTACGGCACTTAACTGTGTGAGACTCGACTTGCTTGCTGACGTAAAATGGATCGGGTGCCTTACCAGCAGTAGAAGCTGGAAATGGATGAAAATTTCATACTTTTCCCTGCATTTCAGAAAAATCACGAAATACAAAAACATTGCAAAATCACCTTTTCAAAAATCACAAAAAATATGTCCCTTGCTTTCAAATCAAATACTTGCAAAAATCACAAAAAATATGTCCCTTGCTTTCAAATCAAATACTTGCAAAAATCACAAAAATTATGTCCCTTGCTTTCAAATCAAATACTTGCAAAAATCACAAAAAATATGTCCCTTGCTTTCAAATCAAATACTTGCAAAAATCACAAAAAATATTTCCCTTGCCTTCAAATCAAATATTTGCAAAAATCACAAAAAAATATATTTCCTTTGTTTTCAATAACTGATCTCTATCCTGACCACTCAGATAAAGATTCGGATCACATATTCACAAAAATCACAAAAATTGGCACTGCCCCCAGCACTATACTTCAGGAGTCTTGAACTCCACTCTCTTCACAATTTGGGATGACGGATCCAATCGCCCGCAAATTAGAATCTTGATCAAAACTGGCGACCAAGCAATCGCATTTATGGCCAGAAGAACATCTTGAAGTCAGATAACATCCTCGTACATTCTCATTAAGCAAAGAAACAGCATCTTGGGATGATGGACCTGATCGACCACGGGTCGAGATCTTGACCAACCCGCTGACCAAACATCCGCATTAAAAAGAAAATACCCAGGGGAGCACAATCCTGCAAGCAATAAGCTCAAAATTCTCTGCATCTCCAGCAAAAGCAAAATCATCAAACTGAAAGAGAATGAGCCAAGCCATGCATTCATCATGCATCTCCATGCATCAATCATCATGTTTACCTGCTTTCAAAATAAAAGTCGGTTAGCTAAAGACCCCACAGGCATCCCTGGTGGAGGCGCATGCAAACCGGATTTCCATTTCAAAAGACAAAAAAAAATTCCTATTTGCAAATAAAAACCCCACGGAGTATCACTCCCCAGAGTGGGTATCTTTTCAAAAACTCAAAAATATTTTCTCAGTAGAGCGTTCTGCCTCCAAAACACCAGGAGATCTTCCATATCTCTGGGTAGGAGCCGACGTAAAAATCAAATAAGATCCGATTTCTCGCGGTTTCCCCGGAGACCATCAGATCCAATGCACTCAAAGTACGGTCGAACTGAACTCCAGTGTCAGTGCGGTCGTACCACATGCCAAGATACAAAAAGATGAAAGCCAAAAGGCTCAGTCAAAGAAACCATTTGAACAGGTGGAAACGATGAACTGTAACCCAAGTATCAAAATCAGCAGATTGGGTGGAAAGAGTTCACCCGCACATACCTAGGCGTGGATGCCTGAAGTACCTTGACTGAGTCCAAGTCGGCGTAGTAGAATCCCGTAAGACTATCTGACACAGGGCGTCTAACCACTTTGACAGTCAAGCGAAACAAATACTCCTGGAGTGATCTGGGAAAACATCAAACATCACACAATCAGTTTCAGGGTCAGCATCCTCGTAAGACTAGCGACGCAGAGGCTCTGCTGTACCTTTCCGATGTTAGTACCGATCGGGAATGGAAGGGTTGCGATTGGGTACCCAAGTTGCAGCAAACTGCAGGGACAATAGCAACGTTTTCTCCAAACTCCCGCGGTATGTGCGAGTTATCAATTTCCAGACAATCAACTGACTCAGATACAAAGGATAACAAAGATTCCAGACCACAATCAAGGAAAGAATGAATTGCAAACCAAGCATCGAAACCAGCAGATCAGGTGGAAAGAGTCCACCCGCACATACCTAGGCGTGGATGCCTGAAGTACCTTGACTGAGTCCAAGTCGGCGTAGTAGAATCCCGTAAGACTATCTGACGCAGGGCGTCTAACCACTTTGACAGTCAAGCGAAACAAGTACTCCTGGAGTGATCTGGGAAAACATCAAACATCACACAATTAGTCTCAAGGTCAGCATCCTCGTAAGACTAGCGACGCAGAGGCTCTGTTGTACCTTTTCGATGTTAGTACCGATCGGGAATGGAAGGGTTGCGATTGGGTACCCAAGTTGCAGCAAACTGCAGGGACAATCGCAATGTTTTCTCCAAACTCCCGCGGTATGTGCAAGTGATCGGTTTCCAAACGATCAACTGACACAGATGCAAAGGCAAGCAAAGATTTCAGACCATGATCTATGAATGACCGGGTCAGAAGTGGGGTGTCCACTCGCTTTGGCATTCGGTTGCACGCAACCTCTGCCAAAGAGGGGCATCTGTAGACACCCCACCTTCGGCTACACTGTTGGTAGAGATAGCTGGATGAATGGAGGACCATACCCCCAAACCCCAAGTCTAGACTCAGCCAAACTCACCCTTGTAAGCCCCATTCCATAGCTCAGTTCAAGCCTGAACCCAGTCAACCCAGTCCTAAACATCACCCTGAAAAACCCCCCATAAGAAAAGCCAGTCAAAAAATCCCAAAAAAGTCAAACTCGCTGAGTCAACCCGCTGAGTCAACTCGTCGAGTCAAAATACCGAGTCAACCCGTCGAGTCAACCCGCTTAGTCAAATCACCTAGTCAACCCGCTGAGTCAACCCACCGAGCCAAACAGCAGCCCCGAGGGAGCGATCGTACCTCGCTGGAAATCGAGGAACGGCCGTACGGGCGGCCCATAGCAGGCCGCCCAAAAATATTTACGAGCTCTGCCACTGCCCGCTGCCATAAATACCCCCCTCCCCTTCTCATTTCAACACAACAACCGGCCAGAGAGAGTCCGTCCATTCGAGTTTCCTTCTCCACCCCTTAGCCCATTTTCCCACCAAGGAGAGCCCGAGTGAGGAGATCCTAGCCCTGGTCCAGCCCAGCCTGACCACTAGTCCAAGCCTCCCAAGCCATCCAAGTCTTGATCCAGCCACTCAAAGCCAATCCTTGCGACACCTCTGTCCACCCAGCTATTATTTTTCCAGCATCATCTCATTTGCATCTAGCATAAGTGCAACATTTACTTTTCTTCCAACCCCCCTGCTTCACTGCAAGCACCTTGATTATTCAAGCACACTGCATATGTCTTAAATTAACTACCTGTCAGTTCGAGCGTATGCTCTGGCTTGCCCGTTGTTGGAACCTGCCCATCAGAAACTCTTACTATTCAGACCTGCATTCATGCTTCACTAAAGCACTTTGATTATTCAAACACACTGCATACGTCTTATATTAAGCACTTGTCAGTTCGAGCGTATGCTCTGGGCTTGCCCGTTGTTGGAACCTACCCATCAGAAACTCTTACTGTTCAGACCCGCATTCATGCATCATGTCATCTATGAGAATGTACGAGGATTAAAACAGACTTTCAAGTATTAGTTCGATTCTGTGAAGTAGAGACCGTACTTCGGTACGGGCAGTGTGTGGGGTGCTTAACCTCTTCCCACCCTGTAACCGTGATCCCTTACCTTGAATCTCTGGCCGCAGATCAAAATGAGTCATTTTAGAGGAAGGAATCTTCGGATTCCCTTCTCTAACGTTTCTACAAGGTCTAGCCGACTGTAGATTCGAAGTAACTGGCTAGTGGCGACTCTGGTCTTATATAAACTCATTTAAACACATCCAGCTTAAACACGACTATCAAACAAAGCCCTCGAGAACGAGGCAAGCCAGTGGCACAAACGGCGATTTCGCACTCACGCATCATCCTCTCCTTCTTTTCCCGAAAGGGGAAGGGACGAGAACGTCGTGTGAGGAGCGCGGAAACGGCGAGGGTCCACACTATTCATATGCTTCTACTTATCATTTGTATACTTGAATATGAATATGAATGTGACAGAACATATACTCTAGGATTGTGGTTGGTACTCAGGCCATGGATGTTGGCTTGCCGGTGTACGGTAGAGATGTGTTAATAACCCTATGACGTGGGACCTTTCAGGGAACCGTATGAGAAAGGGCTTCCCTGCATGTATGCATGACTCGCATAACATGGTTGCATGGTTTAGATTATGAACTTGGCGTTCACACATTTACATATTGCATTTTCATGCACACCCTAGACATATTAAGGTTGTGACCAACGTGGGATATTATGGTTGACAGTTGTATGGACACTGAAAATTGGTTCTAGCACTTGGGCTCCAAAGATGTCCTTGGGTGAAAATTCCTAAACCTCGTGGCAACGAGATGCTCCAATGGTTGGAGCGAATGGACACATGAGTGCATGAGGGCTGGACAATGTAGGCTGCGTCTCCCACTGTGTCGAGTTTGATTGGAAGGGGGTGTGACCTTACCTGCCCGGTGCGAAAGGAGCTATATACTAGGTTCAGTCTGACCAGCTCGTGGTGAATGGGTCCGCTATTGTCGAGCCAAGTGGATTTTGGTATACCACTGATGAGGCGGATAGTGAGGTCTCCTCCACTCGCTGGTTATACGCGCAATGGGCGGTAGCCAGAGTCGGAAGTGTACGAGACCTCGGTGATTTTAAATGAGAACCGTATTGAGATGTGGATAGACATCAAGGTTGACTTGTGGCATATGGTAACCATACATTCATGCATACGGGTTTGTGGATGCATAAATACAATCTAAGTGGCATACAATCGTGAGTCACGGTCCCCAATAGGCACGGCGACTATTCAGGATCAGGAGTCTATCATCCTAGGATTACTTTACATGTTAGGTTATGGGATTAACATGTATTGTAACCTTGGATGTGAGGCCCCAGAGGCAAATGATACTACGCTCTACAACTCATTCATTCATCAAGCACTTTTGCATTCTTACATCATGTCTATGGTAATAACATGTCCCGTTCACATTATATCACGAATATATATGGTATACTCTTAATATGACTAGTTGTATGATTAATCTCTATCATTTCCGCTTACTCTGATATTAATGTTGATATATTAATGAAATATATATGTCACACGCATTATGCATATACACACACACTCTACTAAGCTTCATAAAAAGCTTAGCACGTTGTTTAACATGCAGGTTACTGAGAAAGGTAGCAGTTAGCTATGCTAGAGCAGCTCCTTGTTTATGTTTCGAGAAATTTGTATTTACCTTATCGATATTGTACATTAAATGATTGATTAATGGATATGTGATGTAATGCTTTTTGGTTTGGTAAACTTGTGGTTATGCTATTATGGTTCAAAAAAATCATTCTAAATAAAATCCTCCTTGTAGGATTTCGTTTTCAAGACTTGGTGTAACGCTAGGTGCTGAAATCGGGGTATTATGGAGGCTGTCAACTCTAAGTTCGGATTACGGCGATTGTGCATCGAAAATCGAATTAGGGGCATGACACATACTTTCTGGTATATTCAATTGTCGTTCTAACATATCAACCTCTATGTCAAGTTCTCCAAAAGCCAAAGACATCTGGTAGGCTCACCAAGTGGGCCATTGAGCTCGGTGAGTTCGATATACAGTTTCGTCGACACACTGCCATCAAGGGGTAGTTCATGGCAGATTTCATCATTAAATTCACCAACCTACCAGATACGCAACCTACAGAATCAAGAGAAGGTGAGGGCTCGTCGGGACCGATGTGGTCCCTTCACATTGATGGGTCCTTTAATGCCCAAGGGAGCGGAGCGGGTCTGATCTTGACCTCTCCAGATGAAGTAAAAACCCAGTACGCTTTGGGGTTCAGCTTCCGAGCTTCAAACAATAAAGCAGAATACGAGGCCCTTCTGGCCAAGCTCCTACTGGCCAAGGCATTGGGAGCTCGAAGGCTGAAGGTACATAGTGATTCACAGTTGGTGGTCGGACAAGTGACCACCGAATATCAAGCAAAAGGAAAGAGAATGATTGCCTATTTGGACAAAACTCGAGAGCACCTCAGATATTTCGAGCACTTTGAGATCGTTCAGGTTCCCAGGTCGAAAAACTCGAATGTGGATTCATTAGTAAAGCTCGCATCAATAGTTAATGATGAGCTCACGAAAATGATTCCAATTGAGCTCCTACCTGAGTGGAGCATTATTCGAGAAGACATGAAGGAGTCCCTCCTTGTGAGTGTCGAGCCGACCTGGATGGATCTGATAATCCGCTACTTACAACAAGGAGAGTTGCCTGAAGATAAGCTTAAAGCACGAAGGATCCAGTATAGATCAGCTCGGTACATGATGATAGGTGACACGTTGTACAAGAAATAATTTTCTCTCCCTTGTCTAAGATGTCTACGCCTAGATGAAGCGGACTATGTCCTGGAAATCATTCTAGGAGCCGGGCATTGGCTCACCAAGTAATTCAAGTAAGGATACTACTGGCCGACCATCCAAAAAGACTCCCAGAAAATCACAAGGAGGTGCGACAAGTGTCAGAGGTTTGCCCCAGTTCCTCATCAACCTCCTGAAAGATGACCCCCATGACTGACCCTTGGTCGTTCACTCAGTAAGGGGTTGACATCATCGGACCTCTCCCCAAGGGCAAAGGGCAAACCAAATACACGATTGTCGTTGTGGATTATTTTACTAAGTGGGCAAAGGTCGAGCTATTGGCCAAGATTACAGAGAAGAAGATGATCAACTTCATCTGAAAGTCGATCATTGGTAGGTTCAGAGTCCCCAATACCATCTTTATTGATAACAGGAATTAGTTCGACAACACTAAGTTTCAAGAATTTTGCAAGGAGCTCAGCATTCAGAAAGCTTACTCTTCCCCCCACCATTCACAGGCCAATGGCCAAGTCGAGGCCGTCAATAAGATTATTAAGGGAAATCTCAAGACGAAGTTAGGCCAGTACAAGGGTGCATGGGTCGATGAGCTTCCAAATGTGCTCTGGGCATATCGGACCATAACTCGGTCGACAACAGGCGAGACGTCGTTCTCGCTAGCTTTTGAAACCTAGGTCGTGGTCTCAGTTGAGATCGGAATACTGTCCTACAGGACCAAGATCTTCCAGTTAAAAGAAAATGAAGGTCAGATACTGGTCAATCTCGATTTGCTAGAAGAAGTCAGAGAAAGATCCAGGATCAGAGTTGTCGCTTACCAGCAAAGAGTGCCCCAGTACTACAATGTCAGGGTGAAGAAGAGAAGTTTTAGAGTGGGAGACCTCGTCTTGCGAAAGGTCTCTGAAGGAACCAAAGACTAGAGCTCTGGAGCTTTGGGTCCAAGTTGGGGAGGACCATATAAGCGTGGCTCGGCTGGGCACATATTGGTTGGAAGACCTGGAGGGATGACCTCTCCCTCACCCATGGAATGCCGAGCACCTAAAGATTTACTACCCCTGATCGACGTATCTATAAGGGCCTTATGTCCAATCTACAATGAGCGTTATGTGTGCATCGACTACTTGTAAATAAATTTCATGAAATCAAAGTAAGTTTATTTTCTACTTAATTATAAGTTTATTTTCTACTTAATTAACAATCACGATAAACGACTGATAGAACCAAGGCCCAAGAACAACTTCTCACGATTAAGGCTCGGAGATGAGCTGAGGAAAGGTTGGAAACGACCCCTCCAAAAGGCGTACTTTAATTAGCACGCACATTGGCCCATGAGACAACGACGACCCCAGGTCGGGTCACCCACAAATCAAATTGGCACTCCCATGACTGAGCAGTACATTGCTCGGCATTGGAGTGGGGGGGACTACACTACATATGTTATCACATAAAGCATAAAAAAATGCACACCAATGTGAGCAACATAAAAGCAAAAGAATTATTAAAATATAAAATCCCAAAAGGGGTACCATCATCATCCACCAAAAATAAAAAATAAAAATAGAAGTTCTAAGCCCTACTAGGGCAAAGCAAAATAAACTTCAGAACAAAGAAAAAGAAAAGGCGTTAGGCCTGGGGAGCATCATTCAGAAGGGCCTGAGGAGTCTCGACAGCTTCAACAGTAGCAGTGGCCTCAAGAGAAGCTTTGTCCATAACTGGAGTGCCAGCTTGGGCCTGCTTAGCCTGAGCCTCCTCGCCATCCAACACGACGTCAAGGAATGAGAGGTTAAGCATAGGGTATTGAGTTTGAATGTCAGTCCGGCACCTCTCGTAGGTGACCTTGTATATTTGGTCGAACTTGGTTGTCCTTTTCTCGAGCTTCGCCTTTAGACCAATTGACCTTTGTTGTTCTACCTCCAAATCAGCACGGCCCTTTATCACCTGATCCTCACAAGCCTTCAACGCCTCCTCACAACATGCACCAGCTCTGCCTTAGCTTCCTACTGCTCAGCTAGGGAAGCCTCAAGCTCTTCCTGCTTTGCCTCGGCCGCCTTCCTCCTCACCTCGGCCTCCTTCTAGGCCTTGCTCAGCATGCCTTCGAGACCGGAGATTGTCCCCTTAGCTCAGGTCACCATCTCCTTGAGGGCTAGGCAGCTAAAAGCAATCTGTTGCAGGAGACGAGAGTTAGATTTTTAAACGAAGTTCAAAAGTAAAAAAATGATAGATAGAATCACACTACTATGAGAAAGCTTACCTCAGTGGCGTTAGCCGCCATCGACTCAAAGACCCTCTCCTCAGGAACCTTAAGAAAGGAATTGACCGTCGCCTCAGGGACGCCCTTGTAAGCCCACTTACAAAATTTGTACAAGTAGGGAGGGACATCGAACTGACGGCGTGAAGGGCCCACGGTAGGGACTGGGGGGTTGTTCCCTCTGTTACCCCGACCTCTTCTTGGCTTGGCCTTGCTTGGGCCACCAAATCAACAACCTCCGTTGCTAAAGGCGGAGCAGCAGAAGTGGCGACTGGTGGAGGAGTAGATGTGACGACCACGAGCGTCTTGGCCTCGGCCAACAGGGTTGGCAATGATGCAGGAATTTAAGGAGCAGCTCCCGAGATGCTTGCTAAGCGCTTAGGAATCGCCCTTATCTTCTTCGCAGCTAACAAGTGCACTACCTCTTCTTTAGAAGGACGACCTCTCTTCAACAAGGGAGGAGGGGCAGACATGTCTGAAAGCAAAAAGGAGAATGGGTTAAGCAATAAAAAAACTCACTATCTCCCCATGAAGAGCTAAACAAGACAATTACCTTCCAAGACAAGGTCGGCTCATTGAAAAGACTCAAAGGAAAGTAGTTCCTTCTGACTCCGACGAGCAGTAGGGTGCTACCAAGCAATTTGGATCTGTTGAGGGCTGAGGTCTTGCTTCTTTTCTCAATGAACTACATGCAGAAGATACAAAGTCAAAGCTCGGAACAAATCAATTTCACAACAAAAACAGACAAGAAGCTAATGTGCAATTTTCCGACCTAGTGTGGAAAAGGCGTTGGGGACCCGGGAGCACAGAGTCCTCAGCTCGGCAGAAGGCGCCTCCCATCCCTTGGTTTCGAAGAACCAACTATCCTTCCATTTCTTGATTGTGGAAGGAAGGTCGCCAATCAGAGATTCACATTTCCCCAACTAGGACGACAAATAATACCAGCCCTTCGATTTCGGGCTGCTCTTCAACCGATACATGTGCATGAGCTTAGCATTACCAACCTGCTTCCACAGGACATAGCAACTATAGATCATCCTCCAAGCATTTAAGACGAGCTGACCTGGGGCTAGGTTCATGAGGATGAGAAACTCCCTCACCAGAGGATGGAGAGGGAAACGAAAATCACAAGAGAAAAAGGCCGAGTAGAGCGCGACCTCACCCTCATGAGTTCAGCTCGAGACCTCGCCGGCATCAGGCAAGTGAAGCCCTATTGAACTAGGAATGCCAAAGTCCTTTCTAAGCTGGCTCAATCAGACTTCGTGAGCACGAATTTAATGGAGTCAGTCGGGAAACAGCTAACCCCCTGAAGTGGAAGCTGGGTTCTCAGTCCGGCGTTCCACGATAGAAGGGGGAACTTCCTCTGACCCTTGTTCAGAAGGAGCCTCATCATCTATAATGTCCTCAGGGGCCTCCCTAAGGTTGAACTAACCTCCCCCCGGGACTGACTCAAACCGGACAAATTCCGTCCAAGAGATATTCGCCGGAATCCTCAACTTCCGGCGACGACATGACGAACAAGAGAATGAAAAAGAAGGGAACATAAACAACAAATGGAGGCCCTAAACCACTGGGCCAAGGGAGGGAAACATACCAGATGGGTTCCGGAACAAAGGACGACAACGAATGTGCAAGATTCCAACAAGGATTCTGGAAAAGACGGGGACAAAGAAGAAGGAAAGAATGAGGATGGAAGCAAGGAAGTCCGAAAAAAATTGCGAAGGGGGCAATTTATACCCCCATCGCGTGCCTGTACCGAGCTTGTGTTGGCGCCACGTGTCACCTCGAAATGACGTCAGAAGGTGAAGTGACGCAACTCACAACCCTCTGCTCCATGTGTCATGCGTGAGTGGCCAAGGTGCCAACTGACGGCTTGTTTGGCACGCCTCCACCACACATAAACCGTTCATTCACCTGGGCTACTGAAACGGTTGTTGCGTCGTTCGACAATCATGACGATGTTGGTGCACTTTTCTATGGCATACTAGTGCACCTTGTTTGTCAATCACTTGGGTTAGCGAGTCTAGTGTCGATTGAGCTTAATGAAGAGGAAGACCGAAGACTCAAGTGGCCCCGCTGCATCAAGGAAGAAGAAACAGGTAAAAGTGATGCCTTGATGTGCCTTAACCTTGACCAAAACCCAACCCTTTAACCTCTTTGATGACCTTGACCATATTAGGAATCCTTTAGTCATCATAGATTGGCCCTAGGTGTCCCAAAAGATCACCAAAACCTTGGCCATTGAATAGGGTTGTGAACTAGGTGGGTCAACAAGCAAATAGGCTGAACCCAGGCCTGTCCGACCGATCACAGCCGGTCGGCTGGACTGGACCGACCGGTCAAGATTGGTCGGACAAGTGTCCAATCCATACAACAAGCTTGCTGTAATGTGCAAGCTAAGGACCGACCGGTCCTGACCGGTCGACTGGGCTGGTCCAACCGGTCAAACAGTTCCCCCTCTAAACAGCAACATCCACTGTCTTCAACGGCCTTTGGCTGACCGGTTGGGACAGGTCGGTAGAGCCATTTTTTGCCCGTTTGAACACCTTTTATAAAGGGGCTTGACTCATTTTGAGGGGTATGTAGATGGATTTCGAGAGGAGTGAAGCCACCATTGTTGGAGACCATTTGAGGCTCATTTCCAACCTATGCAAGGCATCTTCCTTGTGTTTTAACACAAGATTGGAGCATTCCAAGTTCATGAAGAAGCTGACCTTCATCCCCTCTTGATCTCTAGAGTTTAGACCTTCCTTGATAGGCATATCCTTTTCAAAAAATCTAAGATGAGATCGTTGTAGGAGAGAAACTCTAGGCAATTCATTCCCATTAGTTGTAGAGTTCTCAAACCTACCCTCCTATCACCTTGGGCATCTCAAAGGAATCACAAGCAAGGTGATTGATCAAGTGTAGCTGAGGCATTGACGACGCAATGGCAACACAATCGTGCGAGCAAGGGAAGCTGATTGAAGCACGAGAGAGCGGAGATCAAGCAACCCGAACCGACATTGAACAAGGGGCTCATCCGACAAGTAAGGTTGTCTTTATTGAGAGTCCATCCACTCAATTCCCTTTGAGAGTTGAGTGTAGAGTTTGTTAGTCAAACTCGATCTAGGGACGTTGGCTGTTCCTTGGCCAGTTAGCCGGGCCTAAACAAAGTCTCCAAGGGGGAGCCTCCGACACGGGAATGAACGTGCGTTGGGTTGAGAGTTAGCCTTTGTCCAAAACTCTGGTTATGGTTGAGAAGTGAACCGGTAAAACCTCTGTGCAAAGGTTGAAAGGTGAACCTTATTTAAAACTTCCGATAGTGAATTCCGGTGTGCTCAAAGGAGTTTAGTACTTGAACCGGGAGTGGAATAGACCCAAAGTCGAACCATTATAAATGCTTGTGTTTGTGATTGTATTGAGCACATTGATATCTTAGCATTGGATGTTTAATTTTTTAATTATGAATGCTTGATAGGAATTTATGCTAGGACACTAGATAGGCACATCCACACATAAGATGTACTTTCACTAGTTGTGTAGACTTGAGCTCATTGATCCATTCTCATAAGTCTACATAGGTTGCATAGGTTAGGAGCCTGATTAGTTAAATCATTTGTTTACCTATGCATGCTTAGACTAGGTTGTTTATTGCTTAACCATATGCTAGTCTTGTGATTGGACCCACTTAGGCTTGGAAGCCGAAGTGTTCTTGCTTACTTAGTTTAATTTGTTAAATTGTGTAAGTAGGCAAAAAGAATTTCAAAAAGGTCCTAATCACCCCCTCCTATAGGACTTAGCCATAATTCTAGTTGCTCTTCAAGCTTCCGTACATACGAATGTGTCGTGTTAGACTACCGACGTACTTTCAATTGGTATCAAAGCAGGTTGCTCTTCAAGAACTTAACCGTCTAGAGTAAGATCCGGTACCGGAGCACTAGCATAATGTCTAACCGAGATGGGAGTACCACCAACCGTCCACTATTCTTTGATCGGGTCCAACTGCGCTTATTGGAAGGATAAAATGAGGATTTTTCTCCAATCCATGGATCATCCAGCGTGGTTAAGCACACAAAATGGATATACCTTGCCCACCGAGCAAGTGGAGATTGATGGAAAATACATTGTCATTCCCAAAGATGATGCAAAATGGGATGACAGAGAGAGCTCATTACATAGCAAATGCTAAAGCTCTCAATACGATTTGCTGTGTGATTTTTCCAGATGAATTTCAGCTCATTCTCACATGCGCAACTACAAAAGAAGAGTGCGATATACTTGAGGTTACCCACTGAGGGAACTAGCACAGTAAGACGCTCGAAGCTTCAGCTCTTAACCACTAAATTCAAAAACATTAGGATGGAAGAGAACGAAACCTTCATTGAGTTTTATATTAAATTGTCAGATATTTGCAACTCCATGTTTGTCTTAGGTGATCGGGTTTCTGAAGGAAGGATTTGTAGAAAAATTCTTAGGTCTCTCCCGGATAGATTTGACACCAAGATAGTAACCTTAGAGGAGTGTAGAGACATAGATAACATAAAAGTAGAAAAACTCATAGGTTCCTTACAAACTCATGAACTACACTTTAAGGCCCCCTCTAGAAAGAAAAGCATCGCTCTAAAGTCCTCTCACAAACATAAGAAATTAAGAGTGAGTCGGATGAACATAGTAATGATGAGGATGATGAAGAAGAAAAGTTGAACAAAAAATTCAAGAGATTCCTCAAATTTGATAGAGTAACCGTGACAAGAAGGACAAGAAGGGTGAAAAATATAAAGAAAAATCATCCATACCTTCGTCCATCCGTTGTTACGATTGCAGTCGTTGTGGTCATATTACCCTGGAATGTCTGAATGAGCCTAAACCGAAAGGTAAAAAGGCAATGGCTGCCACTTGGGATAATACGGAGGAGTCCGAATCCAAATCTGATTACTCAGCTGGTGATGGGAGCCAACATAAAGACCTAGCTCTCACGACTTTCACCACTACCTCTCTTCCCCCTTATCTAAGAGGGGATCTCGACCGCTATCCCTTCTAGGAGAAGAAGGAGTTCCCAACCCCTCACCTCATGCTACATTTTATGAAAGTGTTGAAGAAATTAGTTACCCTTAGGCTTATCAAACTAAACATAGTTAGTGAGGGTAGCTAGAAATGCTTAAATAGGAAAATCTGAGGATTTCAGCTTCATTTCTGTGTGTATGGGCAAATCAGAGGATTCAAGCCTCATGAGCCCAAATTTGATAGTTTATCCTTACTTTTAACTTGCATATTTGCTTGCTAGACTATCATCATGCTTAGATTAACTAATTTTGCTGATTTATATACTTCGTTGTATGCTAATTTTTGCTTAGTATTGGTCTTGATATACCTATTAAGGGAGGTTGGTTGATTTGGCTATAAGCCCTTTGTGCTTTTATTGCAAATGTATATCTTTGACCAATTATGCATGATTAACTATACTTAGATAGTTACATTTTCTTGTTAATCATGTTCCTTAGCATGCTCCATGTTTTAAATTTCATACACCCTATACTCTCCTTGTTAGCATATGCTTATAGTTATAACTGCGACATACTATCTACTCTTACCTTAACCTTATTAATATATCATTAAGGGGGAGAAAAGTAGTTTGTCAATTGCTGACAAAAAGGTGGAGAAAGATCAACTCCCACCAAAACTAGTTTGCTATATTTTGTGATGCAGGGATTGACAGGTTATGGGGGAGCAATCTGAAGAGGAGCTGCTAAGTTAGGCATGTCGAGAGTCCTGTATTTAATTCATTATCAATGTAATATCTTGTACATGTATTTTGTTTTGGTAGGTTAGGTTTTTATAAGTAATTGACAAAGGGGGAGATTGTTAGTGCACTTTTCTGTGGCATACTAGTGCACCTTGTTTGTCAATCACTTAGGTCAGTGAGTCTAGTGTCGGTTGAACTTAATGAAGAGGAAGACCGAAGACTCAAGTGGCCCCGCTGCATCAAGGAAGAAGAAACAAATAAAAGTGATGCCTTGATGTGCCTTAATCTTGACCAAAATCCCAACCCTTTAACCTCTTTGATGACATTGACCATATTAGGAATCCTTTAGTCATCATAGATTGGTCCTAGGTGTCCTAAAAGATCACCCAAACCTTGGCCATTAAATAGGGTTGTGACCTAGGTGGGTCAGCTAGCAAACAGGCTGAACCCAGGCTTATCCGACCGGTCATGGCCGGTCGGCTGGATTGGACCAACCGGTCAAGACCGGTCGGACAAGTGTCCAATCCATACAGCAAGCTTGCTGTAATGTGCAAGCTAAGGACCGATCGGTCTTGACCAGTCGGCTGGGCTGGTCCGATCGGTCGGACAGTTCCCCCTCTAGAGAGCAACGTGTTCAACGGCCTTTGGCCGACCGGTCGGGACTGGTCGGGACTGGTCGGTAGAGCCGTTTTTTGCCCGTTTGAACATCTTTTATAAAGGGGCTTGGCTCACTTTGAGGGGTATGTAGAGGGATTTCGAGAGGAGTGAAGCCACCATTGTTGGAGACCATTTGAGGCTCATTCCCAACCTATGCAAGGCATCTTCCTTGTACTTTAACACAAGATTGGAGCATTACAAGCTCATGAAGAAGATGACCTTCATCCCCTCTTGATCTCTAGAGTTTAGACCTTCCTTGATAGGCATATCCTTGTCCAAAACCCTAAGATGAGATCGTTGTAGGAGAGAAACTCTAGGCAACCCATTTCCATTAGTTGTAGAGTTCTCAAACCTACCCTCATATCACCTTGGGCATCTAAAAAGTATCACAAGCAAGGTGATTGATCAAGTGTAGCTGAGGCATTAGTGATGCAACGACAGCATGATCGTGGGATCAAGGGAAGTTGATTGAAGCTTGAGAGAGCGAAGATCAAGCAACCCGAACCGGCACTGAACAAGGGGCTCATCCGACAAGTAAGGTTATCTTTATTGAGAGTCCATCCACTCAATTCCCTTTGGGAGTAGAGTGTAGAGTTTATTAGTCAAACTCGATCTAGGGACGTTGGCCGTTCATTGGCCCGTTAGCCGGGCCTAAACAAAGTCTCCAAGGGGGAGCCTCCGACACGGGAGTGAACGTGCGTTGGGTTGAGAGTTAGCCTTTGTCCAAAACTCCGGTTGTAGTTGAGAGGTGAGCCGGTAAAATCTCTGTGTAAAGGTTAAGAGGTGAACCTCATTTAAAACCTCCGATAGTGAATGCCGATGTGCTCAAAGGAGTTAAGTACTTGAACTGAGAGTGGAGTAGACCCAAAGTTGAACCACTATATATGCTTGTGTTTGTGATTGTATTGAGCACATTGATATCTTAGCATTGGATGTTTAATTGTTTAATTATGAATGCTTGATAAGAATGTATGCTAGGCACTAAATAGGCACATCCACAACAAGATGTACTTTCACTAGTTGTGTAGACTTGAGCTCATTGATCCATTCTCATAAGTCTACATAGGTTGCGTAGGTTAGGAGCCTGATTAGTTAAATCATTTGTTTACCTATGTATGCTTAGACTAGGTTGTTTATTGCTTAAACATATGCTAGTCTTGTGATTGGACCCACTTAGGCTTGGAAACTGAAGTGTTATTGCTTACTTAGTTTAATTTGTTAAATTGTATAAGTAGGTGAAAAGAATTTCAAAAAGGTCCTAATCACCCCCTCCTATAGGACTTAGCCATAATTCTAGTTGCTCTTTAAGCTTCTGCACATACGAAGGTGTCGTGTTAGACTACCGACATACTTTCAAACAATGCCTCAAAATTTAAAACGACTCATTAATGATGACATTTCCCTCCTAGCTGGTGACAGCGGATATGGGGAATTCCAAATTTTGGAAAGTGTCAGCGTATGCAAAGGTCAACTCATCATTTTCTACTTTACTCTCGAGCCAAACGGGTCGGTCTCGAGAGTGGAGGGGCTACTGTTGTGGGTAAATCCGAGCTGACCTCAAATCACAAGGAAAGCCCATAGGCCCACGGGCCCAGGCATAGGTCCTCAAGCTGCACACCAACGTCAGATGCCAGACCGCTGACCATGACGAGCTAAGAGAGTCGAGGTTATGACATTTCAGCCTTTATGAATGACATTTTGAATACATCAAAACAACCTGAACTAGGTTGTTCTACTGACATGGCCGACGAGTCGAGAGCTCGAATCTTGGACCATGAGACCGCCAGACCGACCTGAGTAATGGCCACCATGAAGGCACCCAACAGTCCAAGGATGAGCCCGGATAAACTAGACACGTCTTCAGCAGTTACAAGCATGATCCACATCGCCAGGAATCACAACGGCCGATACAGGCATAATGCCCGCTTTCTATGCCCTCCACAGCTCTCTGGCTACCTTATAAATAGGGTATCCCCTCACCGTTACAAGTACACACAACTCTACCTATGAGATTTACCTCTACTCTCTCAAATCCTTACCTGATTTAAGAATAGGAGGGCTAACGGACGGACCCCGGCCACCCCCTTAACTCTTTTCCTTGTATTCTACAGGATCCATCAGACCTCAGGTCTAGATCCAGTCCACTTACTTCAAGCGATCAGAGGCAACCAACTAGCCAATGGTGGAGATCTTATCATCGCAACTGTTGTTAATTTTCTAACGACAACATGCATGATAACCAAGGTGCAGGCATGATGAGGCATGTTTGAGGCCTGAGCCTGTTTGAGCCAAACCACAGTCGATTTGGTGCATTTGGATGCATTTTGCTAATCCCTAACTGATTCCCCACTCAACAAAACAAAATAGGCACTAACCTGACTGATTCCTCACTAAACAAAATAGACACTAAAAAGGCCACTCTTCAAAAACCAATCAGATTGGTTTTCAGCAAGGGACGGATGAAGCAGACTTCGAAGCCCCTTCTTCTGCTAAACCTCCTTTGACAGGTGCATTGAAACGGACCCTAAGGGTGGCACCCAGCCAGGTAGGTAGACTACCCTGCCAGCTTTGGACCGAGCTTGGACCCATTAGCTGAGTCTGTGGGCTGGCCTTGGACCTAGTATCCATGGCCGATCAATTTCTGAACCAGGCTTAGGATAGTTCATTTTGGCTGACTCAGCCTAAATTCATGTGTGTTCGTACGTATGCCACTCCAATAGACAACACATGCATCTTGCATTTAGACCTTAGTTTTCATTTTTCTAAATGCCTATATATTTGTGCATGTTGAGCCGACCTTATGAAGTAACAATCAGCCCATGATGCAGGGATTTGATCAATTTTCAGACCAGACTCAGGGCAACCTTTTTCTGAGCTCAGGTTTTGGTCTGTTGTGCTAGGGCCCTGTGCCTTATAGTGTTGGATCAGGCCGGGCCTATCCAACCTCAGCCCAGACCCAGCTCATTGCCAGCCATGAGCTACATGCTGGAAAAAGCAACCTCAATCCTACGGAAATGGGCTGTGGGGGGCTTTAAACAATCTCAAGTACCGGCCCTTCAATTTTAGGTTCATGGCCATTCATTAAGATCGTGAACGGACCAGTTAACGAGCTTGAGCCAGGGATTAAAAGAAAAGGTTGCAAACATATGCCCATGGCCAAACCATTTATCCATCAATCCTCAAAATCAAAATTGGGCAACCACGTTCATAGATCACAGAACAGTAGTTGACAACCAGCACAACTAGGGTTGCAACATGAGCAGGTGGGGTCAGGTTGAGCCCAACCCAACCTGAACCTGAAAAAGGCACGAACCCGTAACTCAATCCAAACCCAATCTTGCCTCAGGTTGGGTTAAATGGGGTTGGGCTTACACAAACTCAAGTTGCAACCCTAATCACAACTCCAATTTCAAAGCAATCTATCTAGTTATTACTAGTAAAATAATATTTCTTTTAAGGTTGGTTTGTCAATGAACTGAGCTAAGGGCCTCCTTGGTCTCAATTTTGAACTAGTCGGGAATGTTATCTTAATAGGCGTGGGCTCAACCCATTGATGAATTGAAGTATATCTGGTAAACTCATCACCCCCGATGAAAAGTTGAATGTGGCATATTTATAGCACTTAAAAAGATGGACAATGATACCTGTGACACAGAGAGTGGACTAAGTGCGGCCCAGCCTCACCCAACACGATACAGCCTCAACTGCAGGGCTTGCGAAGATGTGTATCCACATCTTCCATCTATTTTGCCAGCTCATGTAAGTCATGTGCCAAAAAATGAAGCAGAACCAAATCTTAGGTGGAGTACCATACCATCAGAAGCAGTGATGACTAAATGCCCACCATTAAAACTTCCTAGGGGGTGGGCCCTGTTATGGGTAAATTCGGGCTGAGCTCGAATATGGAAAGCTTCCCACTGGGGCTCATCTACAATGGTCATGGACCGATTATTTAAGAGAGGAAGCTAAGTCAGGCTTCGGCCCACTCGAGCTCGGCATTCAGCCTTCTCGACCTTGGCCCACCTCAGCTCAACATCTGGCCCTCATCTTGGCAAGAGACCTGGCCTCATCTACCTTGGTTTGAATAAAGCTTATCTCTCTTGATAAGATAAGCACTAATCCAGATAAGGATAAGGATAAGATAAGGATAAGGATAACCACTGATCCAAATAAGGATAAGGATTATCCCAACTTAAATCTCTCCAAGTAGTTATCTATAAAGAGGACTCACACTCTCTCTCGAGGTAAGCAATCTACTGCCATTAAACCTCTAATAGCCTTCTCTTTCAGTATCCATACTGACTTTGCCATCGGAGGGCCGTAAGCCGGGCCAACCGGCGGCGGTCCTAACCTTTGTTAGTGGTTGCAGGTCCCTCAATTTACACCATTTATATCTGAGTGGAGATCAGACGACGAAGAATCGAAGTTCGTCCCTGACCAACAGCTGTTGGCCAATTTTTGGCATCAACAAGCCCCACGGTTAGGGCTGCAATGTGTGGGGTGAGGGTGGGACTGCACCTAATCTGATCTGGCATATCATAATAGAATAAATCACCACTTATCACAACTACTATAAAACTGTTCTTAGTTTCTTTAGGATATATATATATATATATATATATATATATATATATATATATATATATATGAAGAAGAAGAAGAAGAAGAAGCTGTGAACTATCAAAATTTTGAGCAACTCATATTTCATTTATGTATTTATTTATTTATTTATGAGTATGTGCAGATTAGTAATAAACGGACCATGGACATTAAGCATGTCAAGTCATTTTCGTGACTAGTTGGTTACCATCTAAACTTTTACTGCTTACCAAATGACACTAAGGTTCGATTCAGACCATCTATTATCAAATGGATGTAGAAGAGGAAAACCAGCCGTCGTACAAATAAGTGATTAGTGCCGTGGACCTTCATAATCTAAGCGTGTATTCCACGTTTAATTGCCCCCAAAACCTATTCTAGAGTCTATCCATTCTCACCAACCGCGGCTTGAAAGTAAAATGTCTGGCGCGAACCATATCCGTGACGTCGAATCAGACAATATCGTTTTATCTGTCGGACAGAGTTGGAGAAAATTAACTACTTTATATGCTAACCGTTTACTTATCGATCCGATCCAAACCGTCTAAATTATGGAATGCGACCCAAAAATCACAATGAGTGGATGATCTTGACCATGGCAATGAGAACCATCAAACGTACGCACAATATGAGAAAGAGTTAGCGGGTCAAATTCAATAAGCATTTTGTCTAGAATTTCTAATAAATCTGAAGTTGGGGTACCATCTACGGTGGAGGACACACAGCTTGTATGGTTTGAAGTGGTACAGGTCTGCCACTGTTAAAGTGACCGTCTCCAAACAGTTTATCTGTTTCATTCCACAGTGTATGACCAACGAGTTGCATGGACGCGGATTAGCTACTGAACTCGACACTAGCGAGAGTCGCTACTGAAGTGACGTAACCACGTTATGTGGGGGTCACCACTATGTATGTGTTGTATCCACACCGTCTATCCATTTGGAGAGATTATTTTTACAGCATCATACAAACAATGAGGCAGATCCGAAGCTCAAGTAGACCCCACCATAGAAAATAGTGGGGACTGTGACACCTACCATTGAAACTTTCCTAGGGTCCACCATGATGTTCATTTGAGATCCAACCTGTATATAAGCTAATACAGTCATGGAATAAGGAAAAGCACAAATATACTGTTTGATCGAAAACTTCTGTGGCCCAAAGAAGTTTTTAATAGTAGGCATTCAATCCCCACTTTTTTCCGTGGTGGGGTCCATTTTAGCTTCAGATCTTTCTCATTCTTTGGCTCATGCCCAAAAATGACTCTCTCCAAATGGATAGACAGTGTGGATACAATAAATACATCATGGTGAGCCCCACATAACAGTGGTGACCTCACTTCAGTAGCCGCGAGTCTTCCGTAGCTAATCCGCGTCCGAGTTGTATAGGGCTGGGAGGCCAACCTCGTCCTGAGCAGGCAGGCCCAGGCTGGTTGGCCCAGTACGTTCATCAAGTGGCCCACCAATATAAAAAAGAATGGACGGGTATAAAACGCTTGTAAGGATCGTGTTTCAAAGATCCAAGCCATTCATAGGATGGGACTTATGGTAGACAGAGGACATGTAAAAAAACAATGGACGCGAATTTCCTGCAAGTTCCTGGGCTTGCAGTGATGTTTTGTGATAAATCCACCCGGTCTATCCGTTTTGGGAGCTCATTTTAGGACATGAGAACAACAATGAACCAGATCCAATACTCAAGTGGGAAATTACTACCATTGAATCCTCCTTGGGATCCACAGTGATGTTTATATGACATCCATACCATTAATAACGTCACTACTACTGGGATGAATTGAAAACACAAATATTAGCCTGATTCGAAACTCCTGTGTGACCCTACAAATATTTCAACTGTGGATGTTCAATCTTCACGTTTCGGCCCACTTGAGTATTGGATCCATTTCATTTTTGTTCTCATGTCCTAAAACGAGCTCTCAAAACGGATGGACGGGGTGGATTTATCAGAAAACATCACTATGGCCCCACCTAGGCTCCCAAGTGCAGAACTTCCTGCGCAAGGCTTCCGCAGGAAATCCGCGTCCAAAAACAATACTCTTACATTAATAGGAAAACCCAAGTATTCTGCAAATGTCCTCCGGCGGTGCTAAATAACATGACCGTATTCCTTTGCCTAGTTTAATAAAAGTATGACCGTATTCTTTTGATAGTTTAATGAGTCGCGGGTTTCGGTGGATCACGGATCCACCGAGGTGGGTGATATCCCTGTACATGGAGCCCACTTTGATGAATTTATCTTATATCCACACCTTTCATCCGTTCTGAAACACTATTTTAAGGCATTATCCAAAAAATGAGTTAGATCCAAATCCCAGGTAGAGAATATTATACGAAACAGTGGTAATAGACCATTAAAAGCTTCTTATAGGCTACGAAAGTTTTGAATCAAGCTGATATTTGTGAAGTGTCTTCATCCAGGTCTTTGTGACCTTATCAACAGGTTGGATGGAAAATAAATATTCCAGTGGCCCCCACGAGGTTTTAATGGTAGAGATTTAATTTCTACTGTTTCATGTGGCATGGTCCACATAAGATTTGGATCTTGTTCTTTTTTTGAATAATACCCTAAAATGAGGTTTCAAAATGGACGGACGGTGTGGATGTAAGAAATATACATCATGGTGGACCCACAGTTAGGGATCCACCGCCCAGTTTAATGGTCCTTGTATAAAAAATTCAAAATGATATAAATCTCTAATAGCAATGCCAGCGGCGACAAGTCTCCACCTACACCTAGGGACTGTCACCTGTCAATACACGTACCGAACCGACTTACCGCTTGATGCTCTCCAAAAGCCACTATTTCCACTTTGGGGGAGTGAATTAGCTGTTACCTGGGTACAGCTTACTGGATGTTACCCTAACCTTGTGGGGCCCACCTTGATGAGTTCCTTTATATCCACACCTTTCATATGTTTTTTCATTTCATTTTAGGATGTGATCCCAAACCTTAAGAAGATCTAAATCTAAGGCGGACCATACCACTAGAAACAGTGATGAATGGCTATTAAAAGATTTTTAAGCACCGCAAAAGTTTTGGATCAATCTAATTTTTGTATTGTCCCTTCATCCAGGTCTTCTTGACATTATCGAAAGGTTGGATGGAAAAAAAAAATTATGAAAACCTTAACAATGAGCCCTTTGGAATTTTTAACAGTGACGCACTCAATCACTACTGTTTCCTGTGGGGTGGTACACATGAGACTTAGATCTACTTAATTTTTGGGAAGACGGTCTTAAAATAGACTTGAGAAACGGATGAATGGTATGGACAAAAAATCACTTAGGTGTTACGGAGGTAACCCCGAATCCGCCCCCCACTTTGGATGCACTGTGCTATGTGTTCTACAAGCAAGCTCCACGTCTACATTAACGCTTAGCTCAACTGCATGGTGACCCATGGCCTGACACAATCACATAGCCCAATGGGATGTGATGCCCCCATGCGTTGACATTATTATACGACTGACGGGATGTATGATCATACTCAGCATCTTAAGAAATCTTCAATTAATATTCTGGGTGACATATAGCATGTCAAAAGCATGGCTCACGCTCTGAAACAACCATATCAAACAATGAAATTTTTCAAAGATAACAATGCTTTCTTGAAGACTGCATGAGAGTACTTCTGAAATTAAAAGCAAATCAAACCCAAAGAATCTGAATTCCACTTAGACATGCCAGGAAACTTTCAAGGACCGATGAGAAAATTTGACTTGGCCACAGCTTTCCAAGTTTATATAAACAACAGTCATTGAAGAGCTCCAAACCGTGTTACAGTGAAATTGGGCAACAAAAAACACTATCAGGCCCACCATGGTGTGCGTGTGTTATATCCAGCCTTTCCATTAGTTTCTCCAGCTCACATTAGGGCTTGAGACCATAGTTTAGATAGATCAGGAACTGAAGTGGACCACACCATAGGAAATAGAGGTAGATTGAAGCATCCACCATTAAAACGTTCATGGGCCCACCAAAGTTTTGGATTTGGCTGATATTTGATTTTTGTCCTGCGTCATAATGGGACTGACGTTATAAACGGGCTGGATGGTATATTAACACTACGGTGAGACATAGGAAGGTTTCACTGGTGGGCGCCCCATCCATGCAATTTCCCATGGTTTGCCCTATTTGACTTTTTCAATCAGCCAAATTTTTTAATTCACGTTCTAAGATAATTAGGCACAACTTTATTTTTCTTTGGCTGCAATTTTAGCCACCCCTACTTTGAAGATCAATACCAAGACCTCAGTGTCGAAACAAGGCTATTATTACTCAGTCTCGAAACAAGGCTATCATTACTCAGTCTACCACTTGAGCTATGGATTTTTCAAGGTATAATCCGGCACGATTGATTGTCTCTTGATGAACGCATTCGAAACATTTTGTTGACCTTGCTCCGAGGACTAGTGTTGTAAGAACTTGGCGTGAACTATCAAAATTTTGAGCTGTGAACCATCAAAATTTTGAGCAACTTATATTTCATTTATGTATTTATTGATTTATTTATGAGTATGTGCAGATTAGTATTAAACGGACCATGGACATTAAGCTTGTCAAGTCATTTTCATGACTAGTTGGTTATCATCTAAACTTTTACTGCTTACCAAATGGCACTAAGGTTTGATGTGATGGGTCGATCCAGACCATCTATTATCAAATGGATGTAGAAAAGGAAAACCAGCAGTCGTACAAATAAGTGATTAGTGCCCTGGACCTTCATAATCTAAGCGTGTATTCCACGTTTAATTGCCCCCAAAACCTATTCTTGAGTCTATACATTCTCCCCAACCGCTGCTTAAAAGTAAAATGTCTGGCGCTAAGCATATCCATGACGTCGAATCAGACAAAATCGTTTTATCTGTCGGACAGAGTTGGAGAAAAATAACTACTTTATATGCTAACTGTCTACTTAACGATCCGATCCAAACCGTATAAATTATGGGATGTAGTGTGGATGGGTCATAATCCAAAAATCACAATGAGTGGATGATCTTGACCATGGCAATCAGAACCATCAAATGTACGCACAATATGAGGAAGAGTTAGCGGGTCAAATTCATTAAGCATTTTGTCTAGAATTTCTAATAAATCTGAAGTTGGGGTACCATCTACGGTGGAGGACACACAGCTTGTATGGTTTGAAGTGGTACAGGTCTGCCACTGTTAAATTTTTTAATTCACGTTCTAAGATAATTAGGCACAACTTTATTTTTCTTTGGCTGCAATTTTAGCCACCCCTACTTTGAAGATCAATACCAAGACCTCAGTGTCGAAACAAGGCTATTATTACTCAGTCTCGAAACAAGGCTATCATTACTCAGTCTACCACTTGAGCTATGGATTTTTCAAGGTATAATCCGGCACGATTGATTGTCTCTTGATGAACGCATTCGAAACATTTTGTTGACCTTGCTCCGAGGACTAGTGTTGTAAGAACTTGGCGTGAACTATCAAAATTTTGAGCTGTGAACCATCAAAATTTTGAGCAACTTATATTTCATTTATGTATTTATTGATTTATTTATGAGTATGTGCAGATTAGTATTAAACGGACCATGGACATTAAGCTTGTCAAGTCATTTTCATGACTAGTTGGTTATCATCTAAACTTTTACTGCTTACCAAATGGCACTAAGGTTTGATGTGATGGGTCGATCCAGACCATCTATTATCAAATGGATGTAGAAAAGGAAAACCAGCAGTCGTACAAATAAGTGATTAGTGCCCTGGACCTTCATAATCTAAGCGTGTATTCCACGTTTAATTGCCCCCAAAACCTATTCTTGAGTCTATACATTCTCCCCAACCGCTGCTTAAAAGTAAAATGTCTGGCGCTAAGCATATCCATGACGTCGAATCAGACAAAATCGTTTTATCTGTCGGACAGAGTTGGAGAAAAATAACTACTTTATATGCTAACTGTCTACTTAACGATCCGATCCAAACCGTATAAATTATGGGATGTAGTGTGGATGGGTCATAATCCAAAAATCACAATGAGTGGATGATCTTGACCATGGCAATCAGAACCATCAAATGTACGCACAATATGAGGAAGAGTTAGCGGGTCAAATTCATTAAGCATTTTGTCTAGAATTTCTAATAAATCTGAAGTTGGGGTACCATCTACGGTGGAGGACACACAGCTTGTATGGTTTGAAGTGGTACAGGTCTGCCACTGTTAAAGTGACCGTCTCCAAACAGTTTCTGTTTCATTCCACAGTGTATGACCAACGAGTTGCATGGACGCGGATTAGCTACTGAACTCGACACTAGCGAGACTCGCTACTGAAGTGACGTAACCACGTTATATGGGGGTCACCACTATGTATGTGTTGTATCCACACCGTCTATCCATTTGGAGAGATTATTTTTACAGCATCATACAAAGAATGAGGCAGATCCAAAGCTCAAGTGGACCCCACCATAGAAAATAGTGGGGACTGTGACACCTACCGTTGAAACTTTCCTAGGGTCCACCATGATGTTCATTTGAGATCCAACCTGTATATAAGCTAATACAGACATGGAATAAGGAAAAGCACAGATATAAGATTGATCGAAAACTTATGTGGCCCAAAAAAGTTTTTAATGGTAAGCGTTCAATCCCCACTTTTTTACGTGGTGGGGTCCACTTTAGCTTCAGATCTTTCTCATTCTTTGGCTCATGCCCTAAAATGATCTCTACAAATCGATAGACAGTGTGGATACAACAAACACATCATGGTGCGCCCCACAAAACGTGGTGACCTCACTTCAGTAGCTGCGAGTCTCCAGTAGCTAATCCGCGTCCGAGTTGCATTGGGCTGGGAGGCCAACCTCGTCCTGAGCAGGCCTGCCCAGGCTGGTTGGCCCAGTACGTTCATCAAGTGGCCCACCAATATAAAAAAGAATGGACGGGTATAAAATGCTTGTGAGGATCATGTTTCAAATATCCAAGCCATTCATAGGATGGGACTTCTGGTAGAAAGAGGACATGTAAAAAAACAATGGACGCGGATTTCCTGCTAAAGCCTTGCGCAGGAAGTTACTGCGAACTTAGGTGGGGCCGGCAATCATATTTTCTGATAAATCCATCCCGTCCATCCGTTTTAGGACATGACAACAACAATGAACTGGATCCAAGACTCAAGTGGGCCGAAAACGTTTTCGGCCCACTTGAGTCTTGGATCCGGTTCATTTTTGTTCCCATATCCTAAAACGAGCTCCCAAAACGGATCGACTGGGTGGATTTATCAGAAAATATCACTATGGCACCACCTAGGTGCCGGATTTTTCTCTTCCGCATACATTGCTAACTACACAACCCACTTTTAACGTGTGAAACTTTTTCTGGGTCCCACCATGATTTTTTTGTTAAATCTATACCATCCATCAATTTTTCCACATAAATCTAGAGCACCATCCCAAAAACAAGTTACATCCAAAAGACAAGTCGATCACATCACATAAAGCAGACGGAATTGAACAAACTTCCGTTGAAACTTTTCTAGGGCCAACATCGAGGCTTATTTTCCATCTGACCTGTTCATAAGATCACATATGCTTAGATGAAGTTAAAATAAAAATATCAGCTTGATAAGAGCATTATGTGGCCTCAAGAAGTTTTCAATGGTAGCATTAATTCTTAATGTCCTCAATGATGTGGTCCACTTTAACTCTAAATCTGCATTGTTTCTGGGTTCATAGCCTATAATGATATGAAAAAATGAATTGACCGTGTGGATCTAACAGATACATCATCGTGGAGCCCACTTAAATTTCACACCTCCGGTGCTTGCTGTGTGATGCAGGGGAGCGGATTAGGTGAGACTGGGCATCACCCAAGACGGTGCAACCCTTACTGTGGGGCCCACCTTGATTTGTTTATTCTACATCCACTCCGTACATCCGAATTTTCAGATCATTTTAGAGCATTCTGCTAAATTTTAAGAATATCCAATCATCAGGTGGACTATACTCTAGGAAAAAGTTGTGATTGAACGCCCTATTATTAAAAACTTCTTGGGAATCACCTTAATGTTTCTATGGTTTTTATTTGACATCCAATCTGTAGATAAGTTCACATAAGCCTAGATGAAGAGGAAAAACATATATCAGCTTGATACAAAACTTTTGCGGCCCGTTATTGGTAAGTCACCACTGTTTCCTATGGCATAGGTAATGGTAAGCCAACACAGTTTCAATTTTTGGATAATTCTTTAAAATGATCCGGAAAAACGGATGGACGGGGTGGATATAGAATATACATGACAAGGTGGGCACCACTGTAAGGGCCGTACGGTCTTAGGTGAGGCCGGGGTCTCACCTAATATGCTCCCGTGGTGCAGCACATTCCCGTGAGAGAAGAAAACGGAAAGTATTTATATGTGAAACTTCAGTGGGCCCTATTATGATGTATTTATCAGATCCACACCGTCCAGCCATTTTTTCATACCATTTTATTGAACTAGACGAAAAATGAGGCAGAACCAAGCTCAACCGAGCCACCTTACAGAAACAGTCTGAATTGAACGCCTACTGTTGAAAACTTCTTGGGGCCATAGGAGGCTCTTATCAAACTTATATTTGTATTTTCCCTTCATGAAGGTATGTTTAACATTATTAAAAGGCTAGATAGCAAATAAACGTAACAGTAGACCCTAGGAAGGTGTCAACGGTTTCCATTCAATCTTGGCTACGTTCTTTGACGTGATTTGCTCGAGTTTTGGATATTCTTCGATTTTGGGCTCATGCTTTAGAATCATCTTTAAAAATTGATGGACGGTGAGGATATGAAACATAAATCATTGTGGGACCCAAAGAAGTTACACACGTTAAAAATGATGTCGTGCAACACGCGTTGTATTTGGGAGAGGGAAACCCGCGTATCTCGTCAGCCAAAGTCCTCTGGGATGATGTGGACCAATGAGAAGCAATGGCGCTGGAATTTCTTGGGCGCGGATTGCCTGCGAAAGCCTTTCGCAGGCATCTCCTGCGCAAGGAATTTGGGTGGGGCCGTGAGAAATCTACGCCGTCCAACTGTTTTGTAAGATCATTTTAGGCGTTGCGACCAGAATTGAAAGGGATCCAAGACTTAAGTGGGCCGAAAACATGACGATTGAACTTCCACAGTTGAAATATTCGTGGGGCCACAGAAGTTTCGAATCAGGATAATATTTGTGTTTTCAGTTCATCTCAGTAGGAATGACATTATGAACGGTATGGATGGCATATAAACATCACTGTGGACCCCATAGAGGTTTCAACAGTAAGAACTTCACTACACACCTTTTTCTTTAGTGCGGCCTACTTGAGTTTTTGATCTCCTCTTTTTTTTGTCGCAACGCCTAAAATGATCTCACAAAACGGTTGGACGGCGTAGATTTCTCACGAACCTCACGGTGGGCCCCACCCAGATTCCTTGCGCCGGAGATGACTGCGAAAGGCTTTCGCAGGCAATCGGCGCCCGAATTTCTTGTGCCTTCGGCACAGATGATCCGCACTCAAAAACAATACTCTTACATTAATAGAAAAACCCAAGTATTCTGCAAATATCCTCGGGCTGTGCATGAAACCAAATAACAAGACCGTATTCCTTTGCCTAGTTGAATAAAAGCATGACCGTATCCTTTTGCTAGTTTAATGAGACGCTGTTTCGGTGGATCACGGATCCACCGAGGTGGGTGGTATCCCTGTATGTGGAGCCCACTTTGATAAATTTATCTTATATCTACACCTTTCATCCATTCTGAAAACTCATTTTAGGGAATTATCCAAAAACTGAGTTAGATCCAAATCCCAGGTAGACCATATTATACGAAACAGTGGTAATAGACCATTAAAAGCTTCTTATAGGCCACGAAAGTTTTGAATCAAGCTGATATTCGTGCAGTGTCTTCATCCAGTTCTTTGTGACCTTATCAACAGGTTGGATGGAAAATAAACATTCCATTGGCCCCCACAAGGTTTTAATGGTAGAGATTTAATTTCTACTGTTTCATGTGGCATGTTCCACATAAGATTTGGATCTGGTTCTTTTTTTGAATAATACCCTAAATGAGGTTTCAAAATGGATGGACGGTGTGGATGTAAGAAATATACATCACGGTCGACCCACAGTTAGGGATCCACAGCCAGTTCAATGGTCCTTGTATAAAAACTTTAAAAGGATATTAATCTCTAATAGCAATGCCAGCGGCGACAAGTCGCCACCTACACCTGGGGACTCTCACCTGTCAATACACGTACCGAACCAACTTACCGCTTGATGCTCTCCAAAAGCCGCTATTTCCACGTTGGGGGAGTGAATTGGCTGTTACCTAGGTACAGCTTATTAGATGTTACCCTAACCGTGTGGGGCCCCACCTTGATGAGTTTCTGTATATCTACGCCTTTCATTTGTTTTTTCATTTCATTTTAAGATATGATCCCAAACCTTAAGAAGATCTAAATCTCAGGCGGACCATACCACTAGAAACAGTGATGAATGGCTATTAAAAACTTTTTAAGCACCGCAAAAGTTTTGGATCAATCTTATTTTTGTATTGTCCCTTCATCCAGGTCTTCTTGACATTATCAACAGGTTGGATGGAAAAAAAAATTATGAAGACCTTAACAATAGGCCCTTTGGAATTTTTAACAATGGCACACTCAATCACTACTGTTTCTTGTGGTGTGGTACAGCTTAGACTTAGATCTACTTAATTTTTGGGAAGACGGTCTTAAAATGGGCTTCAGTAACGGATGAATGGTATGGACAATAAAAAAAATTAAAAATTTAAAAAAATCACTTAGGTGTTACCTAGGTAACCCCGAATCCGCCACCCCACTTTAGATGCCCTATGCTATGTGTTCTACAAGCAAATTCCACATCTACATTAACCCTTATCCTAGCTCAACGCATGGTGACCCATGGCCTGACGCAATCACATAGCCTAATGAGATGAGATGGCCCCATGCGTTGACACTATCGTATGACTGATGGGATGCATGATCGTACTCATATCTTAAGAAATCTTCAATTAATATTCTGGGTGACACACAGCGTGTCAAAAGCAGCATGGCTAATGCTCAGGTACAATCATATTGGAAAAATGAAGTTTTTCAAAGATAACAATGCTTTCTTGGAGACCGCATAAGAGTAAGAAACAAATTCCATAGTGTGCGTGTTAGAGTGAGATTGGGCAACAAAAAACACTGTCAGGCCCACCATGGTGTGCGTGTGTTATATCCAGCCTTTCCATTAGTTTCTCCAGCTCACATTAGGGCTTGAGACCATAGTTCAGATAGATCAGGAACTGAAGTGGACCCCACCATAAGGAAACAGAGGTAGATTTTAGCATCCACCATTAAAACGTTCATTGGCCCACCAAAGTTTTGGATTTGGCTGATATTTATTTTTGTCCTGTGTCATAATGAGACTGACCTAATAAACGGGCTGGATGGTATATTAACACTACGGTGGGACATAGGAAGGTTTCAATGGTGTGCGCCCCATCCATGCTATTTCCTATGGTTTCCATTGGCTTTTCCAATCAGCCAAATTTTTGAGTTCACATTCTAAGATAATCAGGCACAACTTTATTTTTCTTTTTCTTTTTTTCTTTTTCATTTTTGAGCTAGTGCATCCACTCATGCCTGTTAGTTAGTTAGGCTGTAATTTTAGCCAACCCCACTCTGGAGATCGATACCAAAACCTCAGTGGTGAAACACGGCTATCCTGACTCAGTCTACCACTTGAGCTATGGAATATCTGGGGTATAATCCGGCACAACTGATCATCTCAGTGAACGTCACACAAACATTTTGTTGATCTAGCTCCAAGGACTAGTGTTATAAGATCTTGGCGTCCTGTTTGCTACCCTAGATCTCGCGACATAAACATTAAATCTGAGGCATTTTTCAACGGTTTTAATCGTCTAGGCCTTGCAATGGATGGGAAGACCAAAAATAAAAACTCGCAGGCTAGAATATTTCTACCCTCCAACCGTCTCTTTAACCTATATTTTGTGTGACAAGTTTAAAAGCAAATCTAATCACGATGACCCAAAGAATCTGAATTCCATTAAGACATGCCAAGACACCTTTGATGACTAATAAGAAAATTTTGACTTGCCACTACTTTCCAAGTTTATATAAACAACGAGATCCAAATAGTGTTACAGTGAGATTGGGCAACAAAAAGCATTGTCAGGCCCAACATGGTGTGCATGTGTTATATCTAGCCTTTCCATTAGTTTTTCCAGCTCACATTAGGGCTCGAGACCATAGTTCAGATAGATCAGGAACTCAAGTGGACCACACCATAGGAAATAGAGGTAGATTGAAGCATCCACCATTAAAACGTTCATGGTCCCACCAAAGTTTTGGATTTGACTGATATTTGATTTTTGTCCTTTGTCATAATGAGACTGACCTTATAAACGGGCTGGATGGTATATGAACGCCACAGTGAGACATAGGAAGGTTTCAATGGCGGGGCACCCCATCCATGCCTTCCTATGGTGTGCCCTATTTGACTTTTCCAATCAGTCTAATTTTTGGGTTCACATTCTAAAATAATCGGGCACAACTTTTTTTTCTTTTTCTTTTTTTTTTTTAATTTTCGGTTAGTACACCCACCCAACCCTGTTAGCTAGTCAGGCTGCAATTTTAGTCAGCCTACTTTAGGGATCGATACCAAGACCTAAGTGTTGAAACGAAGCTATCTTTACTCTGTCTGCCACTTGAGCTATGAAATATCGGGGGTATAATCCGGCAATGGAGCTATGGAATATCGAGGGCATAATCCGGCACAACTGATAGTCTCGGTGAACGTCATACAAACATTTTATTGACCTAGCTCAAGGACTAGTGTTGTAAGAACTTGGCGTCCTGTTTGCTACCCTACATCTCGCGACGATAGACGTTAAATCTGAGGCATTTTTCGACGGTTTGAATCGTCTATACAGTGGGCCTTGCAATGGATGGGAAGACCCAAAAAATAAAAACTCTCAGGCTAGAATATTTCAACCCTCCAACCGTCTCTTTAACCTATATTTTGTGTGACAAGTTTAGAATCTTCAGCTCTTCAATATCTTTGAGGCAGCCACTATCAGTTGAACACCATGTCAGATCAACGGTTGGATCACTGGAACGTAACCCCAGATCGAACGGCTATAATCCTGACCACACCAACAACGATAGGCCACGACGTATTAGAGCACAGCTCACTCGTGGATTAGTTCGAGGATGAGCAGATTGGATCTGGATTTTATGCTATTACGATACGCATCTACGTTACCTTCCCCGTCAACTGGGCAAACTCCTAAAGAATCGGCACGTGCGAATAAGTTGCCGTTTGTTTTTATCTTTGCGTATGAAAATTAGCGGGAAAAGGTCTTCTATCTGATCCCCTCCCCTTCTTTATTTAAATCACAAAAAGGCTATGGAGATAGTTCACCACCACTTTCCAAGTTTACGTGACTCTTCTAAGTGGTGCCTCCTGTGCATGCACTTCAATCCTGACCGTCTAAATTGTAGGACACGTTGTGGACATGTAATAACCTGATGATCAAACCGATCGAATGATATTAATAATTCAATTGGTTGTTTTCAGATGCATTATTAAAAATAAAATGGTCGGCAGTCCAAATTGGATGAGCAAAATTGAAGAGCTAAAAGATGGTTTGATCATTTGATTTTAGGCCGTGCCTTGAATATGGTGGCCCATGATTTGGACATCGTAGATTGTAGGCCACGTGAACACAGTTTAAAAACCAAAATATTACAGTCAAGTCGACTCAAAGATTCGACCATAAAAATGGGGTGTACTAACAATGGGCCCATTAAAAAAAAAAAAAAAAAACCGGCCTAAATTGAGTCGATAACAATCGATACAAGAGGTTTTGAAATTCAGTACTTTTCATTTGGTCAAAGAGAGGTAAAACCCTCCATTATGCATTTTTCCACTAATATCTTTTGTTTCCTAAATATGAAAAAAAAAAAAAGTTGTCATTAATTTTTTGGACAGAAAAATAATTTAAATTAGGTTAGCAAAATTTGTAAAATGGTAATATTACCCTTTTCAAATCCCTAAATCCTCAAATTAATCTTAACTTTCCTTTTCTTTCTTCTTCCCAAACCCAAATCCTAACCCTACCCTCTCTTAAACTGGGATATAAATATCTCTTTTGTATCGTGCTAAAAAATGTTAACCATAGAATACTTTTTATCATGAAATGAGAAGTGTTATGTGAAGGGGAAAAAAAACGTAAGAGAAGGTATTATTTATGTTTGAGCCAAAGTTGAGGTTGCCCTAAGTCAAAATCTCTACATATAAATTTATACCTTTTAGGGATGGGAAGGAATATTTAAAATATTATATATGGTATAAGTCATATAAAAGTAACTTTGTATAGCAAAGTCAAGCATGGCTTGTTAGTGATCAGGTTCATGTGCAAGATAAGGGAGGGGTGGCAAGTTTGATTCTTTCTAGCACTCTTTTTTTAATTAGTTTCATTAAAAACCTATGACATCAGCGATATTGATTCGCCCAAGTCACCAAGAGTTGTGTCAAGTTGACCAAGTTATCAAGTCGACTCAACAAGTCTTCCAAAGTTAGAGTGAGTCATTTTTAGAACGGATTTCCCAAAGCCTTGGCTTAATATCTAGCTGAGTTGAGTTTCCTAGAGACTTAGATCAATATTTTGTTGAGTTCAGTTAACTATATCGAGTTTCAAGTCAACAAGTTTTTAGAACTACTCATGAACATTAATGACTTGTTTAGATGCCGTCAAATAAGTAGCTTTTTTAACTTATCTAAGTTAATAAGCTATTTTCTTAATTAAGTTAGTTTGGTTATTAAACTTTAATAAGTAGCATATTAGATAAAGAAACATATTTTCTTTTGGGAGAAATGCTCTCTTACACACTTTTTTAGGTGTGAACTCATGTGCACCTTTACATAGGTGTCATGGGCACAAAATCTGAACGGTCCACGTGATGCAGCATCCTATGAAATCCTCAGGGCCCAACTTTTAGCCTGATCCAGAACTCCAATGGGCCATAGTAAAGGAAAATAGTTTCTGATAGTAAATCATTTCCTTTCATGTATATAGATTTGCATATTTATATTTAGTTAGTATTTCATATATATAGGATGTACATCTTTATAAAAGCCCCTTAGAGGTTAAAGCGAATATATATATTAAAAATAAAAAAAAAAACTATTTAGTTATGATCATGGTATCAAAGTGGTTCTTACTCTTCACCTCTAACACATGTTTTTTAAGTATATTCGTCAGGATCTCATCACCTTCAGTGTGCATGTATGGTCACCAACTAAGAGATATCTCATCCCTTCTAAGTCATATAAAGTAAGACCTTGTGTAGCAAAGTCAAGCATTGCTTGTTAGTGAGGTTCCTTTGCAAGACAAGGGAGGTGGCAAGTTTAACTCTTTCTACCTATCTTTTTTTAGTTTTATTAAAAACCTCTTGTCGGATATTGACTCGGCCCAAGTCACCAAGAGTTATGTTGAGAGTTGACCAAGTTATCAAGTTGATTCAAAAATTCTTCCAAAGTTAGAGTGAGTCATTTCTAGAACTGAGTTTCCAAAAGGCTTGGCTTGAGATCTAGCTTATCAGTTGAGTTTTCTAGAAACTCGGCTCAATAATTTGTTGAGTTCATTTAACTATGTCGAGTTTCAAGTCAACAAGTTTTATAACTATTCATGAACATTAGTGACCTGTTTGGATGCTATCAAATAAGTAGCCTTTTCAACTTATCTAAGTTAATAAGCTGCTTTTTTTAATTAAGTTATTTTGGTTATTAAACTTAAATAAGTAGCGTATTAGATAAAGAAACACATTTTCTTCGGGAGAAATGCTCTCTTGCACATTTTATAGGCATGAACTCATGTGCACCTTTGCACAGTTGTCATGGGCACAAAATATGAACGATCTACATGATGCGGCACCCTATGAAACTCCCAAGGCCCAACTTTTAGCCTAATCCAAAACACTGACGGGCCATAGTAAAGGGAAATAGTTTCTGATAGCAAATCACTCCTTTCATGTATATAAATTTGTATATTTATATTTAGTTATTATTTCATATATGTAGGATGTACATCTTTATATAGGATGTATGTACATCCTATATAAATTTGCATCCCCTTAGATTGGCTTGTGGATGCTCCTCCAGTGGGAACCTCACGGAGAACTGCAAATGAGCGAAAAGCGATCAGAAGGTGTTGGGGAAAAAGAAGAATGAAAATGTATGAAAATGAGAGGAGGAGGTCCACCTATATCAGAGCGAACAACCATTGTCGTGAATCGATTGTCTGTCGATTGGGGATTTCTGATAAATGTTGCAATCGGCCAAGTTGCGATCGAAAATGAGGGCAAATTTGGCCAATAGGGTTCTTTATATCTCTCATCAAAAGGTGAATTCGGATTATTTTGAGACATCTTATCCGCCCACCATTAATTTAAGCATTTATCCCCATGGGCTTCTTGGTGTCTTTTGAAGCCTTGTTCTATTTCCTAAGTATAATCTTTAATGGTGAGCCAATGAAAAAATTTGGTGTCAAAGTATGTTTCCCAGGCTTTTATAGAGTTGGTCAGGAAATTACATGTTCTCTTGGAAACATCCTGCCAACGTGTGCTGGTAGATGGTGGCCAAGTCGTAGGAGCTGGTGGAGCAATTAGAGTTATTCTGATGCCCGAAGTAGCGGATGGTCTTGGAGGAGGACATATGGACGGGCCTAGGTCACTGGTCCTTTGAGGAATAAATGGAAGTATTGAACAAACTGCATGTATGGGTTGGGAAGAAATAGTTGTTATAGGAACAGGTGAAGTGGCTTGTGGAGTTGCAACCATCCCATGAATGATAGGAGATGTTGGTGGTGAGGAAATTATTGCTAGAATAGAGACTCTTGCTAGGAAAGTGACCGTTGACGAATAAGTGGTTAGGATTGAAGGAATAGCTTCTTTAGTCTTGACTTTCATCTTATTGGGCTTCGGAGCAAGATTGGCCGCTGGTGCTGATGTAACAGCTAATGCTTTTCGAGTCTTGACTTTGTTATGACCGATCGCAGCGATTTTAGGTTTCTTTGTCTTTTTCTTTTCTTCTGGCTTAATCATTTTGAAAAATTTGGTGTGGTAACTCCAATGGATTGAAGGATAAAGTTATTATAATTGTCGATCCATCATTCATAGAAGGTCTCAATAGTAAGCCCAGTCGATCGACAAGTTGAACGAACTCGAAAGTAGCTTTAGCATCCTCGAAGAAGGCTATTGATTCCGAAATAATCTTCAATGCCACGTATGACAATGCGAGCATAAGAGGGCTGGTTAAAAGTTTTCTGAATTAACGGACAGGGGATACCCTGCATAAGGCTGAATTGGGAAGCGAACAAATTTGGGCAATACCATTCAATTGCGACTTTTGCATTCTTGCCTAACTCAATGGTGCCACCATAAGGAAGGTCCCTAGCAATTAAATAACTTTCTAAAGCATCATGCATGTCATTTTCATCACACGATAGCCAGGTGGGCCAAACTCTTTCTTATAGAAGGGGTGGAAGGAGCAAAGATCTTTATCAATAGTCAGAGCGAGAAGAACAAATTGTTCATATAAACCGGAAAGAGGACGTCTTTTAGATAATACATGTTGCAATGACCATAAGATGTATAAGCGATGTCGTCCGAATGAGGGTCAGTGACTAGTGATGAACTGAAGTATTAAAAAAGCCACATCTGGACAACCAAAGAGGGTCGCCACTTTTATAGATGCCTTTGGTAGTAAGCTCGTACATACCTCAATACAAATGGCCGATGATGAAAGGGGCAAGAGCAAGTTTTTCACCTCGGGCGAGCATTTTAGCCAAATGTATATATTCATGGGTCATGTTGAGCGCGTTCACACACAGGAGAAGACGGTGTATCTAGAGAAGTAAAAATGCCGTAAGTTCTTCATGATCGATCGGGCCATAATGTTTCCTGTGCGCAGTTAAGAAGTAGGAATATACTCTGCTACCTCGAAGTTCAAAAGTCTTCGGCTCATCCACAGTGAAGTTTAAGAAAACGGCTTCGTCAAAAGGCAAAAGATGGGTAAAAGCACAGACATCCAAAATAGTGGGACTCATTGGACCACACTTGAAGAGAAAAGCATTCAGGGATCTCCTCCAGAATGTCAATGCAGCAGTTAAGAGAGCAGGATTTATTGAGTAGTTAATGGTGGATAGCTTAATGCACTCATAAATACCCATTTCTTTCCACAAATCCCCATGAAATTCTTCAAGGAGTTTGAACCAATCTTTCTGTTTGTCCAGAGGCAACATATAAGACCTGGGATGTTTTAGAGCAGTTCAAGGATCCAGGACTTTCACATCTCACACTAATATCTCTTCATCTGAATAGAGTGGGGGTAGAAATCCAGCGTAAAGAGCCCGTATAAAGTCACTGTAGGAAGGAAGGACCGAGATGATGAACTATCTTGTTGTCGATGATGGTCGAGTAGATGATCTCATTGGTAAGGTTATCGGAAAGACCATCTAAGACCTGATCAATCATTGTATCTTGATTGAAGGAATGTAAGGATGAGGAGGAAGCAACCATTGGTAGCGAGAAAGAGGAAGATACAGAGGAAATTTGAATTCAAGAAGCATAAGAAAAGAAATGAGATTTGAAATTTCATTTTAACGACCGTTTCAGAAGAGCATTAATGAGAGTGTAATCATGATACCTCGTTCTTTTGAAGAAAGGGACACGCGTCGCTGCGGGGTCATCTTTGTGAAAGGCATTACCGTCACCTGAAGTTTAATCGGCCATACGTAGCTAACGGAAGCGCGACACGTGGACGAAAGGATGTCCGCATTTAATGAAAACTCAAAATGTTGCCTTTACCTTTTCCCAAAGGGAATGCGACGTGGGAATGCGACGTGGGGGTGCATTTAATGAAAACTCAAAATGTTGTACCCTATTTCTGCCTAGCCTTGGGAGAGCTAATTAGGAAAGGACGCGTATGGTTGTATGATCTTGAGAAGTTGATGCACGAAGTAAGGGGTGAGAGAGTAGCAAGAGTCATGGTGACATAATTGGCATTGATTAAGTGATGCCACGACACCAATAGGGATGAAGTAAGCGGGTGGTCATGGGTGAATCGGCGAGACGGTTACAAGAACATGTGGCAAATTAAGAAAGATCTGGAAGATAGATCGTGCCAAATGAAGCGTCAAGAACTGGAACATATAGGTGTGAAGGCTATCAATATAGAAAGAAAGTGACAAAGCAAAGGGTCTAGCACCAACCAAATCAAATCAAATCTTTCAATTATCATGCTCCTTAGCATTTTGCTATTTACATTTCTTAATTTAATTAGCATCCTTAGTTTCATTTTCATATTCATTAGCATAATCTTGCTATTTACATTCCATAGCATTAGCTGTGAATTTATTATTCGTAGTAATAAATCAGTAAGGGTAATCCAGTAGCTGGCAACTTTAGTTATATTCGAAGTCTACATACGCTGGACTTATTTTAATGAAGTATTTTGCTCGAAAAGGTGATCTGCGACACATTTCACACGGCCGACTATAAGTATCATTTTCTCGTTTTATTTAGTTATGTATTAAAAAGTACTTTCGTACAGAAGTCATAGGAGTAACCCATCATTGGAGGACGAACCCCACCCTCCAAATATCGCTTAATCATCATTCAACAATTGTGCAAGTGGCTGAATAGGCGATCGATCTGTATAAGTCCTTATCACATACGACCGATTACGACGTATCTGCCTATCTCAGTGCTTGGGGTCATCGTTGTTCGGTTTGAATCGAGTCGTACATTCAATTTTGGCACACCCACACATCACATGCATGACCGAAAAATTGAGGGCAACAACTTGTAGTGCAATAACCACAAATTAATCATATATGCCACACCTCCAAGGCCAATGTCCAACACATTCCTCCAAATATCTAACACATATCACTACAGTTACCAGATGGAAAGTACTGGGGCTGATATCCAAATGAACTATGGTGTATGACTCGCATACCCGCCTTGTCGATGGGGCCAAACGCACCACAATCAATAAGCTAATCCACCCAACAACCTATAGCAAGTGCTATTGCACTTCACTTGGCCAGGGAGGTCAACCTAAACCTATTTCACATATTTACTTGTGCAAGAATGGTTAGACCTCTTCTCTGTAACGCCCCAAAATTCAACACCCGAATATACCGCCCGAGCACAAATTTTTTAGCACTACTAAGGTAATAATTACAAGAATACAAATAATAGTAGCAATTTTTTTTGAATAACCAAGCCACGTCACGCTCTTATTCCAAATGAAATTATAAACTAGGGTCTTAACATTCATAAACAATAATTAGTAACTTTATTAAATTCAGCTACAGTTCTACTAACTTCAAACAAAATAATAATTCTAGAAATAAATGAAATCGTCTTCATTAGAGTTGGCGTTCTCCTCCTCCTGGATTTTCACTATGTCCTCAACTTGTGCCTTGCCCTCGAAAGATTTCATGTCACCTCTTGAACCTACAGTTCCCTAAGAAGGGTGAGCAAAACAATGCCCAGCGAGTAGGAGTACTTACTCCACTCCATAATATGAATCACGCATCCAAGTAAACAGATAAAAAGAATCAAAACATAACTATTCAGTTTGTAAATTGTAGAATGCCATGCTCACATTTTTTCACCCCACAATGACACATTCATTAACATTAAACACACATCCCATAATGAATTTCCATGCAGCACGCATAAATCAACCATATACGTGGCCTTTAATACAAGGTCTTTAGTCAGGTTTCACACAAGTAAATCAACCATACGAGGTTACGCCTGAAAAATAGTATCACAACTAATCACAACTAGACAGGTGAGGTACATTCCAATCCTGACATGGTACGCCCGATCCTGACACGGGTCGCATTCCTGACGAGATGCAATTGCTCCGATCCTGACACGGTACGCCCGATCCTGACACGGGTCGCATTCTCAATGAGAAAATAATTGCCCCGATCCTAACACGGGTACGATCCGATCCCAACACGGGACGCATTCTCGATGGGAAAACATACCACACTTGATGGTTTTCCATTTCCAGTTCATCCAATGATGTATCCATACATAGGTGTTCCATAACCACACCCATATCCATCCCACACAAACTTAACCACACTTAACCACACCCATATACACCGACCATGCTTAACCGTACTTGGATAGTCATGGTTAAGAACCATTTACATACCCCTACTCTGATTTAATTCCGTGGACTTAACCTCACCATAAACCGCTCTATGCATGGGTCCATCATATGTGATCATATAAACATAAACATGTGATAATGAGAATTTACTGCATGTCAACACAATTTAATGAATCATACAACATAACTATTTAAGAAACAAATCAAGTGCATATATATCAAGATGGCAAGAATGCATCTACATTATGAAACACAACATTTTGAGGGGTTTAAGAACTTTAAACTAAACTATAACCATACATTCAAAGAGAATGGACATGTGTTGTCCCCACAATTTCGCTTAATTTGACTATTTAGGAGGTCTGATGTGTACCAAATTTATTTTATAGTTTTAAGACTTGCTGGTCTAAGCATTAGACAGCTTAGATTGGGCAAAATATTCCTCAATGGGACCCAAAAGTTGGAGTCCAATCAGATTAAGGTTCTGTTATTTTTCAAGGTGTCAATCCCATTATTTCAAGTGGTGTGGGCCACCTGGAATCCTGTTCCAGCCCATATTTTTATGGTGAATCCCACACAACCCAATAAACAGTGTGGACGAGGTGGATTTATCCAAAAGTTCACATGTGGGGCCCATAAGTGCCTGTTGTCCCCACTTTAAAATCTGCTCACCTCCAGATTTATATTTTATTATATCGTTCACTATTTGAGACGGTGTGGCCCACTCGGTTATCGAAACCCTCTGAAATTTAATTTCCAGCCTCCTGACATAGTAATGTAACAAATGAGTGGTATAAATTTGACAGAAAGCTTAGAGTGGGGCCCACGAATTACCCGATATTCATGAGAGATAAATTCAGGAATTTTCTGCACAATTGCAGAAAATTCAGCAAGATAGGCCAATTTGTAGAAGTTGGTGTGGTCCGCTCGGGTCTCGGATTTAGCTGAAATTTGGTGGGCTATCAAAACACATGATGAAGTAAATTATGGTCGGAGTAGATATAGAAAAGTACATCAGAATGGCGTCCAAATGTGGACCCCCAACTGCTGCCCGTCCGCCCCTTATGTCAGCAATCATGACGCTACTAGACTGGCAACGTCCTTGGGGTGCTGAATAGTCCAGCAGCCCATTGTTTTATTTTATTTTTTTATATATGTATCCACACAAGGCGGGGCCCACTAGGTTGAGATCCAATCCATCCATTGAATTATTCGGGCCTTTAGTCCACCCAATAAATTTAATTTTTGCATAGATCGAAAATTATAAAACAAAGATAGTGGTTTTATTCCCTTTTTAATGGTTGGGTCTATTTCTCTCCACCCTGGCCCACTTAAATACCAGATTCCTTTTAAATCTGGGCCCACAAGCAAACGTAAACTATAATACATGATGAATAGCATAGATTTAATCAAAGTAACATAATTGATCTACTAAACAAAACACAAGTGCGCAAATTCAAACTATGATGTGGAGTGAGTATTTCCGTAGACTCACCAATTGTCAATCCGATCCGAGATTTTGAAAATGAAAATAACAAAGAAAACCAATCTTCGGCCCACTACAAAATACTACCTCCTTCCTCCCAATCAACGGTCATAAGATGATGATGATGATGGATGGTGATGATGGATGGTGATAATGGATGGTAAGGATTTGAAACTATTGATGATGAATGGTGATGGGATGGCTACGATTCGGTCGTAATTCTAAAAGTAGTAGAATAGGACTCTCTTACGAGAGTTTAAATAAAGTACATTAGCTTATAACATAAATATTTGTGGTGAAAATAGAAGTAATATTTTGATAGTCCACCTAGTGATTCCTTCTTAGATCTAAGACGTCCATCATATAGAGAATTAACACAACAAGTAGTGGGTAAACTCTCGGGTCAAAGGGTCGATGGATGGACACAATATGATTTATGTAAGAGTTAGCCTAAATGAACGCTCTAGAATAGATGTGTAACATCTTAAAATCGGGCCCACCTTTCACAAATCTGCGACCATTATGACATTAGCCTCGAAAAACTGACAAAGTGGTATGAATTTGGGAGAATTTAGTAGTGTCCACACCCACGATCTAATAAGGACACAAATGATGATCTAAATGGTGGTAAACACCACAACTTAAGGTGGTTAGTTTCTAAGGATAAGCTTGACCACTTTGAGGTGAGATTAAATCATGACCGTTGAGTGTTGTGCAAAGTGGTTCGCACCATTGGTTAGAATGTCCATGGATTGAATAATGAACCGTTGGGTCGATGAATCTCTTACTGGTTTAAGAGTAATTGATAAAAAATGTGATAAACGGTGAACACACCTCGGTTCAAGATTCTGAAAACATGGGGACGTGGGTCCGTCTTAGAAAACCTAAAATACCCAAAATCTAGACACACCCCGACGTACATACATAAAGATGGACGGTCCACAACTAAGATAGAAATCTCTCTGTACCAAACTCCGTAACCATATCCTAAAATTTAGATTTTGAATTGGCACATCGCAGCGAATGTGACTTCTGTACTTCTCGGTCCACATGGACATATCTAGGACCTTATGAGGGAATCTAATCGAATAGGTCATCTAAGTATATGAAAAAGGTCGTCCATGAGTAATTTCACCTTGATTAGTGGTCCACATGGCCCTACGCAGTAATTCTTCGATTAAACGGTCTCGGAAGATCATCCAGTGATGAAATTTCACATGGACGGCTAAAATGCTATAACAAAGGTGTGGAGAAAATCCCACAGCTAACTGACACACCAATTGAAATAAATCACGGGGGTTCACTTTCACCACTGGTTTGGTGCTAGGACAAGTTTTAATGGCTTTATCGAAGTCCGATGAGAATTTCAACGGTCATAAAAGTTCTTTTAAGGATACTCTATAATTCCAACGGAACCAAACTCGGTTTGATCAGCTCAATGGGCCATGGTGATTAAAATGAGGATGAATGGCCACGATAGAAAGATCTATGATCGGATCTGGGTAGATCAGACTATATTATTGGATTCTACATTATTTAATCTATCAATCTATAGCTCAGATCAATTCCACAGATAATATAAATAATTTAAAATGAATTACTAAAGTTTATGTGCATGGAATATGGTGTATAATTCTACTTTTATACCCAATTATCCCATGAGAAACGTACATCAAACATGTTATCAACTTACACACATTAAATTATTATTATTTTAATTTTATAAATTCTAATCCAGATTTTTAAATTAAATAATAAATCATAAAAAATCACAGATATTACATTCTCACCCATCCTTAAATGCAGGAGTCAAATGCACCATGACCCATGTGTCTTCTCAACTCAGCAGTGAGGCACCCGATGATCCCAACAAGGTTTAGGGAATTTCACCTAAGGGGCTCAGTGTATTAATCCCATCAATAATAACATTTTCGATATTCCGAACCACAAATACAATTACAGTATCTAATCTATCATAAATCTATATCCATCACATAGTGCCATGTATGATAAATTACCCATAATCCATATGCGTGTCATGCATAATCCACACCCAACAATGCAACACACACCTCATGATATGTATGCATGCACAATGGGTCTTAATCAATTAGGGCTACTGTCACGCCCCAAACTCGGGGACCGGGCTAACTAAATTCCCAGCCGCCGAATCCGGTGCCGACAGCCTCCGTAGTACCCCATTCTCGACCCCTAGTTCCCATACACCAGATTCCGATCCTGGGATCCCACAAGGAGGATTTTCAGGGTAAACTTTTTTTTCTTTATAGATGAACATAACCACAAGTGTACCAAACCAAAAACTTCACATCACATATCCACTAAGATAATCTTTTGAGTACAATGCGGCAGAAAAAAGGAAATACAATGTATAACCGAAAGCTAAAAGATCAAATACGAGCCCCTGTCTCACTGCTGTCGCGCTATAGTATGTCCTGCACGTAAACAACGTGCATAAGCTTATTATGAAGCTTAGAGAGTGCGTGGTGTGTGCGCAATGCATATGACAGGTATACAGATATCAGAGTAAGCGAAATGATGGAAGGCTACACTACCAAGTCTATGAATGTTATTAGCCATCCCGAGGCTATGCAATGAAGGGGCCTATATGGCCGAGTGTCATATAATAAAGATGCAATGTGCGCATAGTCAATCCTCAACTGCCATATATCATACGGTTTACAACTGAGACATCACCAGGGTCTAGTACACTCCTGACATTGGTTGCCGCCCATCGCGCGCATAACCAAGCGGGTGTAAGAGACCTCTCTATCCGCCTCATCAATGACATACAAGAAAATCCACCCGGCTAGTTGATAGCGAACTCATTCACGAGCTGGTCAGACTCAACCTAGTATATAGCCCTTTACACCCGGGCGGGGAAGGTCACACCCCCTTCCAATCGACCCCGATACAGTGGGAGACGCGGCCTACTGGTATTTGGCCCTCATGTGCTCATAAATCCACTCAGTCTAGACATTGGAGCATCTTGTTGGTACCACAGGGTTTAGGGACTTTCACCCAAGGACATCTTTGGCACCCAAGTGCTAGAACATATTTTTGGTGTCCATTTCTACCATTCACAATGTGACTATGGTGGCCACCACCCCGATGCTGCTAGGGTGTGAAAGCGATCGTGACATACATAATGCGAAATGCATGAGTCACACAATCCAAGTCATGCACCAAACTTACGCATACTGCGTAATCATGTGGGGCGACCCTGTCTTGCACGAGTCCCTAAGTATAACAAGCCAACTAGCATATGTTATGATTAATCGTGATCCATAACAGGCATATAAATGATGCGTATGGGCATATAAATGAGCATGGTATTCATTATACTAAGCATATTATCAGTGCGAAGTATCAAGCTAAGTATACTAGCATGTTACCAGACATATCATGTAATGTTGGCCTTAAATGGCCTAATATATATATACAGAGTGTGGGACCCGAACTGTGGGCCCCATTGGAAATGTAAAGGTCTTCGCAGCATAGCCCACTTGAGACTACATTGGCCCCATACTTGGGCCTGCATATACAAAATAGGCCGACAAAAATAGTGTACGGCATAGATAAAACATATATATCAAAGGAAGGACCATGGTGGGTCCCACCCACTGGTCGGATAATAAATACACATCATCGGTCTTAGGAAGTTTCAGTGATAGGTATTCAATCACCACAATTTCCTAAGTGAAGCCCATTCAAATCGGGTCCCACGCATCGGTCAGACGGTTGGCATGCTACACAATGCATCCATCAAGGTGGAACCCAAAGATGGGCCCACAACCCCTAGTTGAATGGAAAAACAACACTAAAGTGGCCCCAAGGAAGTTTTCAATGGTGGGCATTAATGACCACTATTCCCTGCGGCTGTGGCCCACCTAACATCTGGATTTGCCTCATTTTTGGGGCCATATCCTAAAATGGCATGAAAAAATAGATGGGCAGCATGAATAAAACAAATACATCATGGTGGGACCCACAGGGTGGGCCACCTGGTGGGCAGCGCATGCACGCACGCTCTCTGCAGCGTGGGACCCCCTAGGGTCGCCTTAGTTTTTGGGATTAAGCTAATATTTGTGTTTTCCCCTCCATCCATATCCATGTGATATTATGAACAGGTTGGATGACAAATAAACATCACTGTAGGGCCTGGGAAGGTTTCAACGGTGGAAATCATTATTCCCACTGTTTCCCGTGGCATGGTCCACTTGACATTTGGATATGCTTAAATTTTGGGCTCAGCCACTAAAATGAGCTGAAAAAAACATATGGACGGAATAGATAAAGCACATACATTCTAGGTGGGTCTCACGAGTGGGCCACTTGCTGGGCAGCCCAATCAGCCCACGGCGCTGGTTGCTACCAGCGCCCCTTTTATTTTTATTTTTATTTTTATTTATTTTATTTTATTTTTTTATTTTCTCATCAAGTGGGGCCCATAGAAGCTTTCGATAAAACTGATATTTTTGTTTTCCTTTCTTCTACACGTGTGTGGACTTATGAACAGGTTGGATCTCAAATAAACATCATGGTGGGCCGTAGGAAGGTTTCAACGGTAGGGTCACTGTCCTCACTGTTTTCTTTCAAGTGGGGGTTCCACTTAAGATTTGGATCTGGTTAAGGTTTGGGCCCTGGCCCTAAAATGATTTGGGAAAACTAGATGGACAGCGTGGATTGATCACAAACATCAAGGTGGGTCCCACGAGTGGGGACCCCACTCAAACCGTCCGAGCTCCTGACGCTGGACAGTCCCAGCATCTCTGACGCTGAGGACGTCCAGCGTCCGGTCTTTCTCCCTTTTCTTTTTTTTCTTTTTTTTATTTACAGGTGGGGCCCAATTGGGGAAGATCTACTCCGCTTATCAGGTTCCCATCTCATGGGGGACCCAATGAGTCCTATATTGGGCAGCGGGCAGGGTCTACAACCATCACAGTGGGCCCAAGAAGTTTCGACAGTGGACATCCTTGTCTCCACTATTTTCTATGGTGTGGTCCACCTGAGATCTGGATCTACTTCATTTTTGGTGTCCAGCCCTAAAATGGGCTGGAGAAACAGACGGACGGTGTGGATAATACACAAACGTCAAGGTGGGTCCCATGAGTGGGGGGCCATGGTCAACGCCCAAAAGGGGCTTTAGCCCTAGCGCTGCTAGGCGACAGCGTCCTCTAGACGCTGTCTGTCCAGCGGCCAAACCCTTTTTATTTTATTTATTATTATTATTATTATTATTATTATTATTATTATTATCATAGGTATGTGGGGCCCATTCATGGATGATCCAGCCCATCCGTCTGATTGCCCATCACAAGATGGGCCCAAAAAAAAGAAAATGAAAGGCCATTAAGAAAATGGGGAGTTTATGTCCCCCTTGCACTCACCTTGATGGTTGGATGGTTGGATTGGGTGGGGTTGTCGATCGGACGGTCCAGATGATGGTTAGGGCCCTCCAAGCTTGGTTCCTTCCTTCTAAATCTTCTAACTCCCTCTTCATGTCTCTCTTTCTCTCTTCTTATTTTCTTCTCTCTCTCTCTCTCTCTCTCTTTCTCCTTCTTCTCTCTCTAACTTGAAAATTATGGACGTGAGATTGCTTGGGGTGTTTGGGGGGGTTTTCTTAGGTGATGTAATGATGATGGCTAGCATGGGAGGGGGGTAGGATGGCATGGGAGGTATGGGAGGTATGGGCTTTAGTTGACTTGTGAGGAGAGAGAGGGATGTACTTGATGGAACACTTGATTGATTGATGCTTGATTGATTGATGGGATGTTTGATTGATTGATGGGACAACCTAGAGATTTGTGCAAGTGGGGCCCACACCATGCATGTGTAGCGTGGCCCGCCTTGATTGCGCACAAGTACGCATCTTTCAAACTAGGTATCGAAACGGAGCGTGCCGCGCGTCGTTGGATTCGTGGCGTCCGCGCGGTCACCGGGGTAGAAGTCTCGGGTTGTTGCGGTACTAAAATAGGGTGCCTAATCGAAACTCGCTGGTTTGGACTGTTCCGAGTATGCCAAGTTCGAAAAAGAGGTGTATGGAGGGCTAATTAGGGTACGAGTGTTACAGCTACCGTTCTCCACATACCATCGAACATAAATTAGTGGCCCCTCAATTCACGTAGAACCAATCATAATTATCACCGGTAAATCCATATAGTTATAATAATCATGGCCTCTCAGCCCATGTATATTCTGTTGGAGAGCCTTCAAACAGTGCATGGTTTGGGTGCTCAAGTCGGTCGGTCGACCGGTCTGCACTTTATGGCTCAGATTGAATCTGGAATTAGGAGTAATCCTAAGGTGTCCAAGGTTTTCTAATTGTATTGGGAAGAGGGGAGAGTGATTTTTGAGAGAGAGAGAGAGAGAGAGAGAGAGAGAGAGAGCTTGGGTTTTCTCTGTTTTTCCTTTGCTTGTGGGCTGTCAATCTTTATAATCTTTTGTTAATCATAGTGAATCGCTTTGTGCCGTGGTTTTTTACCCATTGAAGGGTTTTTCCTCGGAAAATTGGATTGTCTCTTGTGGTTAAATGCTTGGGTGGATTGGTTTCATTGTGTTTCTCGTTTGATCTCGCATTACTCTGTGCGTTTGGCTTCTGCTTCCGCTGTCAGTTTTCCAAACAAGTGGTATCAGAGTTAAAGTTGGGGTGAAGTAGAATTGGATTTGAAACGAGGAGATGGGATCAAGCACAGGGTTCGACATAGAGAAGTTGTCCAGCAAAAATAACTTTGAGCTATGGAAGGTGAAGATCGAATCCCTTCTAGTTCAACAAAGGCTTAATGAAGCTTTTGGAAAGCAACCCAAGGCTATAAAAGATGATGAGTGGACGAAGCTTGACAAGAAGGCTAGAACCTCGATCCTGTTAAGCCTTACGGATGATGTCCTCTATCACGTCACGAAGGAAAAGACTGCGGCTGAAACGATGGCGAATCTAGAGAAGATTTATACCAAGAAGTCTCTAGAGAATTGCATGTACTTGTTGAGATAGTTATTCACCTTGAGGATGGCTGAGGGGACGGATGTGGAGGACCACTTAAGCACGTTTAATAAGCTGATTTGCAAGTTGGTGGAGATAGATGAATCGATGAAAAATGAATATCAAGCATGCATCCAGTTGAATTCTCTTCCAGATTCATATGAGTCATTCAGGGACTCTGTGTACGCAGGGAAAGAGACCATCAACGTCGAGACTGTTATCTCAGCCCTCCAGTTGAAGGCGATGAGAAATAATAGTGGTGACGTGGGCTCTCGTTCTTCCTCAGAGGCACTGATTATGAGGGTAATAAATTCTGAGTATGCTAGAGGATATTCAAAATCGGGATCTAAGGCCAAGGGCAAAGGAAAAGCTAAGGTGAAGTGCTAGAGTTTTAGTCAAGATGGCCACATGAGAGAGGATTGTCAAAATCCTAAGTTGAAGCAAGAGAGGTATGAAAATTCTTCTAGAGAAGGAGCCAATACCATAGAGGACGGTGGCGATCTTTGTGAAATTCTGATTGTATCTAGCAAGGGATCTCACGGTAAAGAGTGGATCTTAGATTCAGGGGCTTCATGTCACGTTTGTCCTGACCGGAGTTCATTCACGACATACAGGGAGTATAGTGGTGAATCGGTGTTTGTGGGCGATGGCTACGCTCATAAGGTTGTGGGTATTGGTATGGTGCGCATCAGGATGTTCAATGGGATCGAACGAGTCCTGGAAAATGTAAAGCATGTCCCCAAGATGAAGATGAATGTGATTTCTCTTGGTGCACTCGAGGCGAAAGGGTGCACGTTCATCCGTCATGATTGTTGTTGTGAAGTGTTGAAGGGGGCACTCGTGTGTATAAAGGCACGGAGGTGTGGCCATCTTTACAAGTTGATCGGAAGCACAATTCACAGTGGAAATGCGGGATCGGCAATAAGATCCACGGTTGCTCGTATGTGGCAAGTGCCTAAGGGCCACATGAAAAGAGCGGAAAAGGGCGTGAAAGTGCAAGGTTAGGGTTGATGGAGGCATGAGAAGCGGTGGAGCTATGATGAAGATGAGATGATGAAGCGAGGATGGTTTTGATTCGACGTTTGAAGCCTCGGTGGAAATTGTTGGAGATCCTTCAAACGGTGCACGGTTTGGGTGCTTAGACCGATTAGGCGACCGATCTGCGCGTTATGGCCTAGATGCACAGAAGGCGCTGGATTGTTTTCTCTCACCCTATACCTGTCTGGCAACAGGTATGTAGGGGGCTTAGACCGGTCGAGCGACAGGTCTAAGGTAGGGCTTAAACCAGTCGGGCGACAAGTCTAAGGTGAGGCAGATGTGTGATTTTTCTTTGGACTGTTTTGTGCTAGGTCCGACTAATCGGGCGACTAGTCGACTGTGCCCACGTTTTCTTATGTATTACACGGTTGTGCGTAAGATGTTTCTAATTCCGGCTTGTTTGCTATATATATGGCATGAATCCGGTATTAGGAGTAATCCTAAGGTGTCCAAGGTTTCCTAATCATATTGGGAAGATGGGAGAGTGATTTGTGAGAGAGAGAGCTTGGGTTTTCTCTGTTTTTCCTTTGCTTGTGGGTTATCAATCTCCGTAATCTTCTATTAATCGTAGTGGATTGCTTTGTGCCGTGGTTTTTTACCCGTTGAGGGGTTTTTCCATGTAAAATTGGATTGTCTCTTGTGGTTAAATGCTTATGTGGATTGATTTTATTGTGTTTCTCATTTAATCTCACATTATTCTGCGCGTTCGGCTTTCGCTTGTGCTGCAGTTTTCCCAACATATTCCACCTTACAAATATTGGGCACCCATGGGCTTAGTCTCTAATCGTACCGCCATGCATATGCTCTCCCATATGCGCCATACACACATGCCATTCTTCACATTAAACATGATGCATGCTTACTGTATCAAAATGTTATTGTGAAACATACGTGTTGCTCGGGTAGCAATACTACAAGGATACAAAGAAGGATTCAACGGCAAGCACTTCTTTTTCTAATTTCCCCCCCGTGTAGCCCACTTAACTTTTGGATCCACCTCTTTTTTTCCGTACTTCCTAAGACGAGCTCGCAAAACGGATGGACATGATGGATTTCTCATAAACATCACAGTGGGCCCACTAGCATACCCGCGCAAGGCTTGGCAGGAAATCTGGGTCCAACCTTGGGGAGCGAATGAGGTGTTACCGGGGAACATCTTAGTGGTTGTTACCCTACTGTGTGGCCCACATGGATGATACTGTCTATATCCACGCGGTCCATCTGTTTTTCTGGCCCATTTCAGGATGGGGTTCCAAAAATTATGCAGATCCAAATCTCAGGCGGACCATACCCCTGGAAACAGTGGCGATTGAGTGCTCCTCCGTTAAAAATTCCAACGAGCCCATCGTAAGGTTTTATTAATTTTTATTTGCAATTCAACCTATTGATAATGTCAAGATATGGATGAAGGGAAAATACAAAGATCAGCTTGATCCAAAACTTTTGTGACCCACAATTTTTTTTAATGGTCATTCATCACTATTTCTAGTGATATGGTCCACCTGAGATTTAGATCTTCTTAGGGTTTGCGATAAAGTCCTAAAATGATATGGAAAAGAAGTTGGACGGCGTGGATATATAAAAAATACATTAAGATGGCCCCACACGGCCAGAGTAACACCCACTAAGCTGTTCCGGGTAGCAGCTAATCCGCTCTACCCATGTGGTGGGGGTACTAACCCTGTAACCCATCCGCGGGCGCGGATTGCCTGCGAAAGGCTTTCGCAGGCATCTCCTGCGCAAGGAATTTGGGTGGGGCCCACCACGAGTTTTGTGAGAAATCTATGCTGTCCAACCGTTTTGTGAGATCATTTTAGGCGTTGCGACAAAAAATGAACGGGATCCAAAACTCAAGTGGGCCGCACTAAAGCAAAAGGTGTGTAGGGAAATTCTTACCGTTGAAACCTCTGTGGGGTCCACAGTGATGTTTATATGCCATCCATACCGTTCATAATGTCATTCATACTGAGATGAACAGAAACACAAATATTATCCTCATTCGAAACTTCTGTGGCCCCACGAATATTTCAACTGTGGAAGTTCAATCGTCATGTTTTTGGCCCAATTAAGTCTTGGATCACGTTCATTTTTGGTCGCAACGTCTAAAATGATCTCACAAAACGGTTGGATGGCATAAATTTTTCACAAAACTCACTGTGGGCCCCACCCAAATTCCTTGCGCAGGAGATGCCTGAGAAAGCCGCGCTCAACTGGTGGGGCGCGGATGTCCTGCGAAAGCCTGGCACAGGAAGTTCCTGCGCTGGGAACCAAGGTGGGGCTAATAATGATTTTTTTAATGAATCCACCCGGTCTATCCATTTTGGGAGCTCATTTTAGGGCATGAGAACAAAAAGGAACCGGATCAAAGACTAAGTGGGCTGAAAACGTGAGGATTAAACGTTCACAGTTGAAATATTTGTGGAGCCACAGGAGTTTCGAATCAGGATAATATTTGTGTTTCCCGTTCATCCCAGTAGTAGTGACGTTATGAATGGTATGGATGTCATATAAACATCACTGTGGACCCTAGGGAGGTTTCAACGTTAGTAATTTACCTACCCACCTTTTCCTATAGTGAGGCCCACTTGAGTCTTGGATCCGGTTCATTTTTGTTCTCACGTCCTAAAATGAACTCCCAAAACGGATGAACGGGGTGGATTCATTAAAAAAAATCACTGTGGGCCCCGCCTTGGTTCACGAAAGGCTCGGAATTTAAGTGGGGCCCACCTTGATGTTTTTGAGAAATCTACACCGTCCAACCATTTTTGAGATCATTTTAGGCGTTGATACAAAAAACGACTCAAGTGGGCCGAAAACGTGACGATTGAACCTCCACAGTTGAAATATTTGTGGGGGCCACAGAAGTTACGAATCAGGATAATATTTGTGTTTTCAATTCATCTCAAGAGGAATGACATTATGAACGGTATGGATGGCATATAAACATCACTGTGGACCCCATAGAGGTTTCAACGGTAGGAATTTCCCTACCCATCTTTGCTTTAGTGTGGCCCACTTGAGTCTTGGAGCCTGATCATTTTTGGTCTCAATGCCTAAAATGATCTCACAAAACGGTTGGACGGCGTAGATTTTTCACAAACATCACGGTGGGCCCCACTTAAATTCCAAGCGCAGGAGATGCTGCGACAGGCTTTCGCAGGCAATCCGCGTCCGAGTGGAAGTCATGTCGACATCCGGTGGATTCCATGGAGCTCTGGGTTACATGGGCTCCTCATAAAAAAAGGTAAAATCAAAGCTCCTAGGATTTTAAGGCTTTTTAAAGTTTTAAAAAATACATAAATGCCAAAACTGTCTACCAAGCATGCGCGGATTAGGTGAGGCAGGGGCAACAGTAGTGGGTGAGGCCCTGAGACAGATCTATGACGTGGGGCCCACTTCAATGTATGTTTTGTATATCTATGTCGTCCATCCCTTTTGCTCGCTCATTTTAGAACATGATTCCAAAATTGAGACAGATCCAAATCTTGTGATTTCTGAGAACTTTCTATCATCCACCAGGCTCGCCCACGCTATAGCTTTCCATTTATTTGGATAGCGGATTGCATGTTCCCGCATGAGTATATACCTGTTCCGGGGGCTGTGTGGGCCCACAGATATTTCCGTGATAAATCCACTCAGTCCATCTGTTTTTAAATAACACAATAAGATAGGATACTAAAAATCAGGCAACTCCAAAACTCATGTGAGCTACCACAAACGAAACAGTGGGAACGGAAACTTCCACCCTTGAAACCTTCCTGGAGCTGACCATGATGTTTATACACCATTCAAACCGTTCATATGGCTATTAACACTCAGATAAACTGTAGGAGTAAATATCATCCTGATACAAAACTTCTGTCAACCCTGGCGTTCAACATCGAGTGCTCTTTAAAAACAGATGGATGAAGTGGATTTGTCATGGACATTTCTGTGGACCCCACGCAGCCCTGGCACGGGTATATTTCTGTGGAATCCAGATCCTCTGTTGGCCTCCAAGCAGAGAAACCCTGCTTGGAGCCTCTTAATTGGTCCACGTCACACTGCATGATGTTAGTGTGACCAGGTTGTACTGACGATGTGACATCGTAGTAAGCCTATGTGATGACGTGGACCAATGAAAAAGCTTTAAGCAGAGTTTTCATGCTTGGAGCCAATAGAGGATCCGAACTCATTTATGTGCACATGCAATCTGTTGTATTTTTTTTATTTTTTTATTTTTTACTTTTTTGGGTTAGTTCACACACCCCACTGTTAGTACAACCACCCTCTCTATTAGCCACACCACAATGTTAGCCACCCCCACTTAGGGCCCGTTTGGTTGGCATCTGAAACTCGTTTCCAACTTAAAATCTGAATTCCAACAGAATCTGATTTTAACTAGGGTGTTTGGTGGCAAGTTCCATCCAAAGAGAATTATGTCTGGAAACCTAAATTGAATGAAACTGGGATTAGCGGAAACGGTGTTGGCGACGGGAGCAGATTAGGTACTACCCAAGCCTGTCCCGAGCTCAGGACAAGCTACTACGTGGCGTGTGGGCATTGGGGAAGAGGAGGCGTGACATGACTGTGTCATGCTTGCCGACGTTGCTAGTCTCCTCTGACAATGTGCCCTTCACCAATATAAATGTGACACGTACGTGCCACGTAGGGCCTGTCCTAAGCTCGGGACAGGCTCAGGTAGTACCTAATCCACTCCAGTTGGCGACTGTTTTTACCGAAGGGAAAAGAGGCGGAAGTGAGCATCACCACCTCCATATATGCGTTGTACAACTATGTTGTATATATTTTATATCTCCACAATCCATCAGTTTTGAAATCTCAATTAAGGGCATTGGAAAAAAAATGAGACAGATCTAAATCTCAAGTGGGCCACACCACAGGAAAACGGTGTTTGATTGAATGTCCACCATTAAAATCTTCCTACGGCCCACCATAATTTTTATTTGCGTCCAACCTAGCCATCTGTCTTGCGGGACTATAATAGGCTAGGGGTAAGGTTCTCAAGTGGATCCGAAGCCTAAGTGGGCCATGTCACAAGCAACGATTGGAACACAATATGAATTGCACCGTTTTCAACCAAACAGCAAGTTACATATGAAACTTGGGTTCCACTTTAGTTTCCACAATTTTGGATTCCAAAAGGGGAATCTAGATTTTCTCTTAAATCTGGGTTCAGCAACCAAACAGGCCCTTAGGGACCCTAGGGCTTGTTTGACACATGGTATTAGAAGGGATGGAATATTATTAGGTGGGATTAGCATCATTTTATTGCACAATGATTACATGTATGGTAATACCATGGTATTTTCACCATCCAATCTTATGTTTGGGATCAAATTTTTATCATGGGAAAAACATTGGATTAAGCAAAATCCCATTTGGTGGACCATAAAATTGTAATGAATGGACCAAATTCACAACGGATGTCAGTTACTTGTACATGTATATAACCATAGCGTCATGTATAAAGGGCTTATATGGATCGACGACATGGATAAAACACATGCATCAATGTGGGGCCCACATTTGTGTGGGATTTTGAAATCTCATAGAAACCCCGCATTTGATCAAATGCAATTCCATCCCACCTAATCCCAAGCATCCCATCCTCCCCAAACATCGTATGGAATTTGCATGGAACCAAATGCAATTACATTCCACATAATTTCATCTAATACCATGCGCCAAACGCCCCCTCAATGTTTAAACGAGGTTATTCCCATTCAGTCTACCACTTGAGCTATGGATCGGGTGTTATTTGATACTCTGGTTTTGTATGGCTTTTTAGCACATGGCTAACGTGCCATATATGAAGTTAAATTAAACTGACAAATTGTGGAACCCATTGTTTCAAAGTTACCATCTAAAATTCAAAGGTGGGGCCACATGATGGATGGTCCACATCAAAGTTTGGCCTATAATGATAAAAAGCTTGCAGGCTAGTACGATAGACAACCCACTTCAAAGGTGGGGCCTACATGATAGACGGTTTACATCAAAGGAGGGTTCCCCATGATGGGCAGCGGACATTGAAGATAGGCCATGGATGGCTCATATTGAGGTGGCCCCACACGATGGACGGTCCACATCAAAGGTAGGCCCCTAATGATGAATGACCCACATCTAAGGCGAGCCCTGCATGAAGGGCAACCCACATTGAAGGTGGGGCCCACGTGATGGATAGTTCACATCAAAGGCGGGATCCACATGATGGGCAATTAATAATTGTGGTCCCACACGATGGATGTTCCACATCAAGGTAGGCCCCACATGATGGACGGTCCATATCAAAGGTCAACCCTAATGATAAGTGGCGCATATCCAAGGTGGGCCCTGCAGGATGGATGATCCACATGAGAGCTGAGGCCCGCACGATAGAGGGTCCATATCAAAGGTGGGCTCCACATGATAGGTAGTGGATATTGAAGGTGGGCCCCACTTAATGGATGAGCAACATCAAAGGTGGGCCTATACATAATGAACAGTGCACATTAAAGATTGGGCCATAATGATAAATGGCCCACATCTAAGGTGGGCCCATTTGATGGATGGCCCACATCAAAGGTGGAGCCATGCAATGAATGGCCCGCATCAAAGGTTAGCCTCATATGACAGATCGGGGATGCGAGGGGGACCAAACAGACTTGAGAGATGCTTGCTTACTATGCTCGAAACCAGCCATACTTTTTCTTCTTACTTTTTGTTTGATATGTATGCTTTTCAGCCGAACAAGTAAAAACCAGGATATGCTACTTTGGCATAAGTAACTTGCCATCCAAATGTTGCCTAGATGTCCAACAGTCTGATAGTTACATGACCAAGAAGGGTGGCTCATGATCCATCTAAACTGCTACCCGGCCCATAATGTAGACGGTTTACTTTGAATGACTTGGTTTTCACGCATGCAATTTCACAGTGATTTCAAACTGCCTAATTATCATCTACGGCGCTGGGCCAGAGCATAAAAGTATTTCTCTTTCTTAATTCAAAGTGCCTTTTACGTCCGCATAACGTGTGTATCAAAAGTGAAACTCATGGCTGGGATGCCAATGCGTGTAATGCAAAATCATGGGCCCTAATACAGATGGAGCATGGGCCTGAAATCACATAGATCAGGCGATCTTAACCGTTCAAGTGATGACCGTCAACCACATCAAAAAATAAAATGGTCGGATTTCCAAATTAATGTGAGAATCCAACGTTTTGGACCGTCCTATCAGCGTGATTTTCAGCCTAATGCTCCACCAAAATGGGTCCCACAAACTGGAAACCCAAACGTTTGCATCAGCGTACGGTGAATGAGTTGCTGCATATTAGTGAGGTGCAGCTTCGTCTGTAGCATCAGCGCCGTTCATCATGGCGCGAATTGCCTGTGCCCCGCAACAGGAAGTTGCTGTGGTCTGAAGCTATGTGGGCCCCCCAGAGATGCCCGTGACAAATCCTCTCCGTTCATGTGTTTCTCGAGATCACCATAAGGCTGGAGTCCAGAAATAAGTGAAGTTGCAAATCCTTCCTGGAGCCGACTATGATGTTTATGTACCATCCAAACTGTTCATAGGTTTATTCCCACTCAGATAAACTAGAGGGACGAATATCATCCAGATACAATCTTCTGTGGCCCCTACAAAGTTTCCAATGGTAGGCTTTCAATCCCCGCTGCTTCGTGTGGTGTAGCCCACTTGAGTTTTGGATCTGCCTGATTTTTGGATTTCTGTCCTGTTGTGCTCTTTAAAAAATGATGGACGGAGTTGATTTATCACAGTTATCTGTGTGGGCCCCACATAGCTTCCGACCACAGAAACTTATTGTCGCTGGGCACAGGCAATTATTTTCCAGTTCATTAGAAACCGTGCGTCTGTGCAGCATGGATAAATTAGAAAAGCAATGAAAAAGAGTCAGAGCTTATCCATTTGTATACATGCGGGGCACATCCACGTAAGAGAAACGAGAACTGATATCTACAGTCAACTGAACCACAACTTGTGGGGCCGTGCCATCGTTCCAGCCCATATGCTACCTGTTCAGAAAATCAGTACCCGGAAAACGATAGGTCCCACCATGAAGATCCACTTTCTAGAAAATCAGGCTGATCCACTTGCTAAGTGGCCCAAACTTGTATGTTGAGTCAAACCTTCGGTTTTCTGTTGATTCCAATAGTGTGGCCCACTTGATCACAGGACTCACTTTTTTTTTTCGTATGATGTGATATTCATAGCGAAAAATACCTCTTGAATGGTCCAGATTTCTTACCAAAGTGGGCACATTGACGGATAAATATCGTATTGTACAACAGGTCGTAGTAGCTTGCATGGAGGTGATGAGTTTTCAAATAGAAATATGAGTGGGGAGGACTCGAGGCATGGAGAGGCCGTCGTATTGGAGAGACAGGAGGTGGTGGAAAATGGCATCACGGATCCAAAGCCATCATTCAAATCCATATATTATATTAGAGAGAATCCTCCGTAACACCAAGTATGAGGGCCCACCTGTTTTACATAAAGCTTAAGACACCCAAGCTTTGGGGCCCACAATATTTTTAATTAGGCTTATTTTTTCCACGAACGGTTAAAATAATTGTTCTCAGTTAATGGACGGATTGGATTTTACCTATACAACAAGGTAGACCCCACTGAGCTTGCGTGTTTATTTTGGGACCATTCGGGTCCGAGAGAGAGATGTTGAGCACTCCGTGAGTTTTACACCATTTCAACAGTGGTCCTGATTCGTCCACTACATGTACTTGAGAGAGTCCAAGTACGAGGACGCGCGTGCGGGTGCAGCATGTCTCCATAAATTCAGCATTGGACCCAGGGCAGGTTAGGTACGGGCGCGGATTTCCTGCGAAAGCTTGGGCAGGAATTTCCTGCACTGGGAACCAAGGCGGGGCCCACAGTGATGTTTTTTTGATAAATCCACCCCGTTCATCCGTTTTGGGAGCTTATTTTAGGACACAATAACAAAAATGAACCGGATCAAGACTCAATTGGCCCTCAATAAAGGAAAAGGTGGGTAGGTAAATTACTATGGTTGAAACCTCTCTAGGGTCTACAGTGATGTTTATATGACATCCATACTGTTCATAACGTCACTACTACTGGGATGAACTGAAAACACAAATATTATCATGATTCGAGACTACTGTGGCTCCACAAATATTCCAACTGTGGACGTTCAAATCTCACGTTTTCGGCCCACTTGAGTCTTAGATCCGGTTCATTTTTGTTTTTGTGTCCTAAAATGAGCTCCCAAAACGGATGGACATGGTGGATTTATCAAAAAACATCACAGTGGCCCCACCTCAGATCCCAGCGCAGGAAATTCCTGCACAAGGCTTTCACAGGAAATCCACGCCCATTAGGTACTACCTGAACCTCTGCAAAGCTTGGAATTGACTAGTGCGTCGCATATTCATATTAGTGGAGAGTAGATGTGGCAGACTTGTGCCAGATTTGCTTACATGGCAGATCTAATATATTAGTGGAGAGTTAGGATCCTCTGTTGGCTTCTAAGCAGAAAACCTCTACTTGGAGCCTTTTCATTGGTCCACATCAACACATAGGTCTGCAACCCTATCACATCCTCAATGTAACCTAGTATGTTCCCACCGGAAATTTCTTGCTTGGAAGCCAACAAAGACTCTGGACTCACCAATGGAGATTGGATCTGGCGGACGGATTTCCTGTGAAAGCCTGGTAGGAAGTTCCTGCGTGCTGGGAACCAAGGTGGGGCCTATAGTGATGTTTTTGATGAATCCACCCCATCCATCCGTTTTGGGAGCTCAGTTTAAGACATGAGAACAAAAATGAACGGATCCAAGACTCAAGTGGGCTTAAAACGTGAGGATTAAACTTCCACGATTGAAATATTTGTGGAGCCACAGGAGTTTCGAATCTGGATAATATTTGTGTTTCTAGTTCATCCCAGTAGTAGTGACCTTATGAACGGCATGGATGTCATATAAGCATCACTGTAGGCCCAGGGAGGTTTCAACGGTAGTAATTCATCTACCCACCTTTTTCTTTAGTGAGGCCCACTTTAGTTTTGGATTCGGTTCGTTTCCGTTTTAATGTCCTAAAATGAGCTCCCAAAACGGATGGACGGAGTGGATTCATAAAAAAACATCACTATGGCCCTACCTTGGTTCCCAGCGCAGGAACTTCCTGCACAAGGCTTTCGCATTAAATCCGCGCCCCCATAATACAGATCTGCCATGTAAATGAAGCGTTGAGCCTTCCTTAGCTCTCCATAGGCTTCGGCAGTATCTAATCCGTACTCCATTAAATCTGCATCTAATTGTACGGTACACCCATCTTTTCCGTTCTTTCTGAGCTTCTTTTTCTACCTTTGCCCGCCAAAATGCTTGGAATACAATGGGATGTACGTGATTAGTCTTAGAGGAGAAAAGGGGTCAAACAACCCATCTCCAATGGCTGATATCTGATGGAACGTTTTGGTCCTTGCTTTTTTGTCCACAATGAGGGTGACAACATGGTCTGTACTCCGTGCGAACACGGTTGTACCGCAAGTGTACGAGCGGATGACCAACGTGTAAAAAAGGGCTCCACGTAGACAATAGACCTGAGGAATTCCAGCCGGACACGTGGTCGCGTGAGATTGAAGATCGCGCCGGACTTGAACACGCCTGCAAGATCCATGCCGCTCGTCAGGTGGGGTCCACTGCCAACTTTTCCTGTCCCCCAAAATAAGCTTCTCCATTCATCAGGTGGCCGCGAGTGCATTTCTGATCTTATTTCCATGTTCTACGTACAAATGTGGGCCATCAGGCGAGTGAACTGTCCTGAACCTTTAGGCAAAGGTATTTCCAAGGCAGAAGCACAAATGCTCTACTACGTGCGCACGTGTCATGCGTTAGGAACTTCCCAAAACTCACGCGACCAAGTCCCAACAGCTACGTAGCATGTTATCGTGATTGTTCAGTTATTTGATACTCTTGCGGAGTGTGTGGAGCTTGACGCGCAAGGCACACAGAATCTATAAATTGGCATGTTTGTGGAAGCCGCTGTTTCTGTAACACTGCCAAAAATTTGGAAGCAGATTGTGTACTGGGTAGTGCCCCGCGCCTCCATTTTGATAGATAAATTTAGGGTGTGATCCAAAAAGTGAAGTATATCTAAATCTCAAGTGAATCAAACAATGTGAATTGGACATCTACCATTAAAAAATTTTTGAGAGCCATAAAAGCTTTAGATCAATCTAATACTTGAATTTTTCCTTCATCCCTCTGATCTTATGAACAGATTGGATGACAAATAAACACCATTGTAGGCCTAGGAAGGTTTCCATGATGGAAATCATTATTCCTATTGTTTCTTATGGTATGGTATATTTGAGCTTTAGATATGCTTTAATTTTGGGTTCAACCCTTAAAATGAGCTTAAAAACGAATGGATGATGTGGATAAACCACATGCATACACGGTGGGCCCAACTAAGTTTACTCAATATGATAAAAGCATACTGAGTTACTCAATATCCAATCCGGTTTCCTAAAAATTTGGTTGGTTGAACAATCTTAACCCTTGATTAATGGACAATCGTCCCTTGAAACAAGACCATGGGTATATTTCTCATTTTCGACCTTTTGATAAATGACCACGAGTCAGATGCTCAGCTATAAGAGGGACCCATAACGTGTGCAGTTTAAATTGATTAGTTGCATGCCATGCAATTTTATCGGTAATTTCTAACAGCCAGCTTATCACCCATCACCCCCTCGGTATTAGAGTTTTTTAAGGAGTTAACGTAATACTCCAGGTGCATATAACATTTGATACACAAGCATGCATAAATTGTACACATGACACTTGTTCCAAAAAATAAGATTGTTGGATTTTTTTTTTTCATTTTTAACCATTTAATAAATGTCCACCTTTTCATTCTAACCGTTCAATGAATGTCCGGCATTATTATACATCTCGAGTATTATAATTTGATAGCTTCAACTCAACTGCTTTATTTTTTCCTATTTTTTAATGATAATTGTAAACACATCCTTCTACTTTAAGACAATTGCAAATGCTCCCCTTTTGATTTGAATTATTGCAAGTATACCTTGCCTTTATTTAGGGCCTGTTTAGATGGAAGGAATCCACGATAATGTGGTGTGGACCATTGTAAATATGTAGTGATTATCACTACCCAAGCAATCCAAAGTAAAGCCGTATGTAATACAACTACTACTTCAGTAGCTTCAATTTTTTGATATACATGTAATGTACTTACGTGGTTGGATATATGTGGATATAACTTGTCTAATATTTGTTAGATCTACACTTGTCCATCCATTTCACAATATCATTTTAGGGCATGACCTCAAATAGTAGATTCATCCAACACTTCTACAGGCTGCAAGAAGTTTTTAATGACGGGCGTTTAATCCCAACTACTATGGTGTGGTTAATTTTCATTTTGAATGTAGCTCATTTTTATTTTTTTATTTTTTATTTCTTTCCATAAAATGATCTCACAAGATGTATAAATGGTGCGGATATAAAACACATATCTTGGCAAGGCCCATGAAACTATGCTATATCAACGCAACTCCACCTATTGCATTTGGATGGATTCTTATGATTTGACAATTTAGTTTATCCAATCACCTATAAAGAATAATAATAAAAGCTTTACAATATACTACGGTGGAATTCGATCATCCAAATAGGCCCTTACATATTCATTGTCTTCTAATATTATTGTCTTTGACCAACTTACTCTTTTACCCCTATTTCATATACAAATAATTATAAATGCCTAGGCCTACTAGCACATATATGTTAATCCATATCCGTTAGTATATTCCATCTTATGGTATAATCATTTGACAAGGATAATGGGATGTTCCAAAAATAGGCAATCCGCCCATGGGAGACTTTTGGGTGGTTCTCTAATTGTTTTAAACTTGGTAATTGGATTAGTTTGATTTTTTTGTTGTCCAATATTCATTGCAGATTAACACCATTTATGCATAATGGTGAATCTCACATAAAAACAAACTCCCCATGTGAGGGTCTTTTTTGTAATTTTGTATGGATTTTTCATGGAAGTACTTATAATAATCCAAATTAGGAGGAGGTGTTTACAATTTTTTAAAACTAGATGGAGGTGTTTAAAATGACAGGAGAAACCACATCGACATGTTCGATGGGTGCGCACGCCGTTATACGTTACGCCAAACAAGAAAGCATTCCATTTGAAGGGGGAGAGAGAGGTGGCGGTGGGATAGTACCAGCTCTCGTGGTTCTCTTTCAAAAAGCGCAGAGAGAGAGGGTAAAAAAGGTGTTGAAAAACTTAAATCCCATGCTCTTCTTCGCTTCTTCCCATATCTCCTCTCTTTCTCTATCTTCCTTTTTCACGTGAAGCATGAGAGATTGCTTTCTTTCCTTATTCTCCTTCATTTGAAGAAAAAAAGGCTTTTATTGTTGCTATTGTCGTTGTTTTTCTTTTCTTCGAATACCTTAAATGGCAATGGAAGACAACGAGAGCTGCAGCAGCAGAGCTGTGGATTCGTCCCCGACGCACCCTCGGCAGCAGCGTCACAAGCTCCATGTCTACAACGAAGTGCTCCACCGGCTCAGGGATTCTGCCAATGAAGAGGCCCTCCTCCCTAGCTTCGACGACGAGCTCTGGGCCCATTTCAACCGCCTCCCCACCAGGTCCCGTAAAACCCTATCCATCTCTCTCTGTTGCCGATTCCTTTCCTTTTCTAGGATCTTGAATTTCGACGGTTTGATCTGATACTTAGTCCACCGGTTCGAGATCTTTGATTTGGGTTTGCATTTGAAATTATTTTTCTTTTTGGATAGTGATTTGAAGTGAGTTGATGAATTCTTAAATATCAAAGTCATTCTGGTTTTGATCTACGGATTGGATCAGGCGGATTCTGATCATCGACGCTGTTTTCTGGATTCGTTTTCTGTATGTTTCTGACCGTTGGTTGCTTGCTTTCTTATGTCATAGGTATGCAATGGATGTGAATGTGGAGAGGGCAGAGGATGTTCTCACTCACAAAAGATTACTGCAGCTCGCGCATGACCCAGCGAATAGACCGGCATTCGAAGTTCGTGTTGTTCAGGTAAAAATGGCTGATCTTAAAATGGGATGTGTTTTTCTTTTCAAAAGTTTGTAGATTACTTTCGGGTTAGGGGTGCGGAGCTGGGAGAAGCAGAAAATGGTTGAACATTCTCTGATGGTAGATGTTGCAACTGAGGCTGTCCATCTATTGCCTCTATGATGGATAGCTAACGATTCTCCAATAAGTGGCACTCAAAGTGGTGGTGGAATGGTTAACTATTGATGTTGAGAAGTGCAAAAAAGTAATGGCCAAAAGGCCATCCATGATAGGATCCACTAGTTGGACCTTTCTGATTGGTATGTAACCCTGCCACTTGTACTGCAGAGAGAGGGCTATACCATATCCGATTCTACCGATGTTTCTGTACTAATTCTCTACCCATCTATCTGACCAGTTTGTAGTGCAAAAGGTTGTGGCTTATGTTAACTTGAGCAATTCTCTACCCATCTATCCGAAAAATTGTGTTGTGGGCCCCGCCCCCTCTTGTATTTTTAGGCTACATGCCTTTTTGGAGGAAATAAAGTGCTTTTCTTATCTTCCAAAAAAAAAAAAACACCTTGAACAATAAATGTATTGCACTGTGTGGAACTGGAAAGATATCTTTCTTTAGTGATACATGATGGAACTTTAGCGCTACATAAATTGACATATCATGAATTTCATTTTATACTCTAGTATTGTCATGTGCCACCTAAATTGTGTTAGAATTCTTTGAACCCACATTGGGCAGATTTGTTGTAGAATAAAACTTATTTGTTGAAACAAAGCATATTTTGTGAGCGGAACATCCATATGTAGAGGATGAAGATCCAATAACCAAATAGGAGCGAAAAGAAGAAAAGATAAAGAGAGAGAATTCATGCTTTATTCAAGCATGAAAAGATTTCCCGACTTAAGTCTTGCTAATCACCTTGTTGACATTCCTCTTAATGGTGGTATGTTACGTGACCAATTAATTAGGAGAGAGTGGTCATGTGCATGCTCGAAAGATCCTCATTTTTTTTAATGGATTGGGAGAACCATTTTCAAGAGCTTTGAAATCCGTGCTTGCTGAGCACCATCAGATCATGTGCCGACTATGTTGGGTTGGGAACGTCTGGGTTTTCTTTTGGGCCAGTTTTCTTTCACTTCTAAAATTGGTGGCTTTATTCATCTTACCTGTGTATGGTTGTTGGACATGTTTTGACGAGGAGGGATTGGTACTTGGTAGCCTTCAAATCAGGTAAAAGAAAAAAAAAATGCCATATGATGCAAGTGGGTGTGGAGAATAAGTTTGACTTTGAGAGATGGAGCTGAAAGAAGATATTCTTTCTAGATTTGCTTGCATTGGCATGGGAGAAGAATGAGGGATTATCTCCTCGTGAGTAAGGTGCAAAGGGAGAATCTAAAGGAGTAATGTCAAAATGTTTTGAGAAGTGAAGAGTTGATTTGGAAGCAAAAATCTAGAGCACGTGGCTCGAGGAAGGTGATAAGAGCACGACCTATTTCAATTGGATGTCTAATATGCAGAGGTGCATTGTTCTAAGTATTGCTGTGATGCTATGTATTACACCCTTGGGATATAAATATCTTGGGAAACAGTGGGAAATATTGCATGTATCGTGTAATGTATCACAGTTTGAGGGAAACACTGGGGAACTTGGAAAATGGTGGGATTTTTCAATGAACTTCAGGAGATGTTAAAAGACACATGATTGCACACTTGGAACTCTAAACATTACAAAGAAAACAACATATTATAGATTTCCATTGTTCAGGGGTCTAAATAATGTGCTGTCAGACAAGACTATGCTCTGAAATTTCTCTCTGGTTGCGATTTCACCACCTTATTCTTCTTTGGATGTGAAACAATCCAATTGGAATTCTTAAAACACAATCGCAAAGAGAACCCAAAGAAAGGGCATAAAATACCTATTCATTTACTTTTTTTTTTTTCAGATTTTTGTTGATTTATGCTGATTTCAGTTCAAATGTTGCAAATATCTCCCAAATACTAAGAGAGATTTTGATATTGCCCATGTGCAATACAGATAATATCAGCTGATGCCATCTATATGTTGATCACTACAGACGCATAGTAACTCAATTAACAGGATTTCTTAAAGAGATACTCTTGTGGACAACCCAAGCTAAATCGTGGATGGAATTATTAAATTTATTGAAGAATTATACTCGAAGGAGAATTTCTTAGGGCCCAATCTTGATGACCTTGAGTTTAGAATGCTTGTTGAAGTCGTTTTGAATTGGCCAGAGAGGGATTTTGAGGATGGGGAGTTTCAAAGAGTAGTCTAGGAGATGGACAAAGGCAAAGCTTTGGGGATTGACCAAGGTTATTGGGAGGTCATAAAAGATTAAATTCTTAGTGTTCTTGAAATAATTTTAGGGAAGATCAAGTCTTAAGAGAAGATTGAACTCCACCTTTGTCACCCTCATCCCAAAAATGGAGGTGCAAAGGAAATTACAGGTTTCTGACCCAACTAGTTTGAGTAGTTGTAAGATTCTAGGCAAAACATTGTCAGCTAGGTTAAGAGAAGTAATGCATCATGTGATTTGAATTTGCCTTTGTTTAGGTATCGTCAAATCTTGGACTAGAGCCTAGTGGGAGACGAATATATTTATTTTAGGATCAAGAGCGCAAAGCTGAAACTCTATGCTTTTCGTCATCTGGTAGAGGAGATGGGGGAAGTGGCGGCGGCGGCTGTGGTACAAATTTCAGTGGTAGCTGCGGCTATGGCCGTGGCAATCGACAGTGCACTCACTATGGTCTCAGTAACCACATAACAGACACACATTAGGATCAACCTGCCTGGGCAAATCAAGTTCATTCCTCTGACGATGGCACTGAGGTTATGTCTCCAAGCCTTTCTCCTATGGCTCCATCACTCTTGCTTTGTTCTGCCGGGTGGTATTTGGAAACTATATTTTAATGGAAGTTCTATGGGTAAGTCAATTGGGTTCATTGATTCCAGTGAAGCAGGTGGGCTCTTTGCCAGGGCCTTAAAGAATTGATTCAGATTCATGCTCTTCTATCCATCACTGAAGGTGATTTGGCTAGTGCTATTCAATGGGTGAATTTGTTTGATGCTTACCCTTGGGCCTTGGCGCCTCACGAGATGGGTGGAGGAAATCAGAGAGTTAAAGAAAACCGTCCTGGTTGCTCTCTCATGCTTGTAGAGAAGTAATTTTGTAGTGGATGAACTAGTGAAGAGGAGAGCTCATCTCCATTTCCTTGTTCTTAGAGACTCCCCTCCTTCAATAAAATTATTTCCAATCCTAAAAAAAAGACAATTATTTGCCTAGACACTGTCATTTTATTTTCTAAGCTGTTTTATTTTCTTTAATGTCAAATTATATACAGTGGATTATGTACTGTTTGTCTTAGATACAGGACCAATTGAAGTCACTGGAAAATTCATTTTTATGCAGGTTCCGCCTGTTGGTGACAGAAATCCAGTTGATTTTATTCCTTCAAACTCTCCAATGAAAGAAGATCCTCAAAGTTCTTCAAATTACCTTGTCAAACAGAGGTAGCTAGTTTTTTTTTTTTTTTTGCCTGGTCAAACAGTGTAGCTAGTTTTCACAAAGACATCTCTGTTTGGAGCCTTATCTTCGTCAACTTCTCATGCTTTCTCCTTCCATATTGTTTATTCATAACAATTCTTACTCTATTTTTTATCTTTTCGCCTTCTCCATTCTGTAGCATTCATCCTCCTCCTGCCTTTGGTTCATCACCAAATCTTGATGCCCTTGCTCTTGAAGCCAGCAAGCCAAATGTTCCGGATGGAGATAGTGCTGTTAATGCCAATCCACTATTTGCAAGGTAATTTCTGAAAGAGACTGCCTTATGGTTGTGGCTCATGTTTATGCTAATTTCTCTTTCGTATCCTAGAGCATTCATTACACTAGAATTCTAATAAAATACTGCTGATCTGCTTGATATGCCATTATGTGACATATTTTGCTTGTAAGGATTGTTGACTTTGCGAAGGCAATTCTACTGCATCAACTGCTTGTAGATTACATGATATTCCTTCAGCGCTGACCTACTGTATTGGGATCTATACAGCATAATCAGAATGATTATACACCATAATTCATAGCAAGTTGTACAGGATTTACACTTAGTGGATTTGTTTCTACTGCATGTCCACATCTATGGTATGCTGCGCATTGTTAACTAATTGGTCGTATTATATAGTTATTCGATATGTGTTAATTTGTTCACTGGGATCAGGAGATGGAATGAATTCCCCCACCCTTCTTGATGTAAAAAAGTTTTCCCATATATATGGGAGGCAAACAATTTGGCAGAAGAAGGTGGGAAAACATGCTGAATATGAATGATAAGCTGAATGGCCCCTGTACTTCTGGTATCGCTACTACACTTTGTAATTAGGACTGCAACCAAGCTGGGTCAATGTGTCAAAAGTTTTGCGTCTGGCCCTCTTTTGGTTGTGTTTCAATTTGTGCCTAGAGGTGGTTCAGGACCCAAACTGATCCTGTAGATAATCAGGCCATTCATGGGCCTATGTTTGTGTAAAGGACTGATAGGCCAACATGACTTGCTAACACTGTTGGGCCTGGGCACTTTGCTGGTGGGCATGATTGACTTGGTCCTCTTGGTCTTCATTTAGCTGGCGGGTCTGTTCTGAGCTTCTACCATGTTCTTAGCTTACAAGTTGGGCCTGGACAAGCCTCGACACGGCCTTTAGTTGCAGGATCCTTCTAATTAGTTGCCGCTCCCGCTCTGAATTGTCTTTGGACTCGTGGACCCTCTTCTGCTTCCTACCAATGTATTAAATAGAGAATAGAGTGTAGCGTAGCCTTCACTTTAAAGTGTGAGGCATAGGGTACATGCTATTTCTAGATTTTTAATCAAGGTGCACTTGGTTGCACCAAATATCATGAAATTTCATGATATTTAGTGCAACCAAACACAACCTAAAATAATAGGAAAAATAGAGCAATGATTAACTATAAATATTAAGAAAGAACAACAAAATTGGTTTAAAATTGTCACTTTTATTATTTTAATAAAATTGTTGAAACAATTAACTTTTAATGATCCCAGGGACCTTCTGGAACCAGCCAACGGCTCAGATCAACAATGAAGTGTCGGCAGTAATCCAATTTTTGCTGGTCACCCTCACTCACTAGAGCATGCTAGTTGTCCTCAGTGCTGATAAGCAATCAAGACACTTTGGAAAATGTGCAAGAAAGCATCGGCAAGAGTCCAATTCCTGCCGGTGCCAAAAAGTGCCCTTAACAGCACAAACTGCTCTTATCACTTGTAAACACCTCGAAATTCTTAAAACTGTTCTGCCGGTGTAGTCTATAAAATCTGGCTCCTTCCACTCATTTTAGAGAGATTAGAGGACATTTGAAAGGCCAGAGGGCACAAGAAAAGGATTGGGGAGAGCTGGAGATCATCCCACAAGCCATCAGGGGGGTCACAAGAGAGGGGCAATTTTTAGATGATAAAAGATGCCGGAAGTCTGCCAGATTCGAGGGAGAAGAAACGAGAGAGGTCCACTGAAGTCCAGAGTAGGGTTGGGGTTGGGGGATACCCGACCCTCTCTTTGCAAAAAAGGGTTTACGGTCTCCCCCTTTCCCTCTCACATCTCAATCTATGCATTCCATTCCATTACCTGCATCTCTACTACTGCTTTCGTTCTTTTCTTTTGCAACTCTGGTTAGTTAACCTAATGTCGAGCAAAGTGTCTCTGTAGGCCAATCCCAGATGTAGCCTTTTTATAACTTAGCCGAATCCCAAAAAAATTCCAAAGTTCTATAAAGTAGAGACCGCATGGAGTGTGGGTGGAAAAGGGTGCCTAACCCCTTCCTTTTTTACCATCGAGGCCCTTAGAATCTTCAGCCATAGACCAACCGTAGGAGTAACTTGAGTTGGGAGTCTTGCAATTCCCCAACTCTTAAGCAATTCTACAGTTTTTAGCCGGTCGTAGACTCTAGGCTCACTTGGCTAATGGTGTCTCCAAATTGTATGCATCACCGTGTTTGAGTCAATACCACAACCCATCTACCTCAACGGAAAGGAAAGGAAGTGAGCCTTGCTCGTGCGGAGCGTTCACAGTAGTGTAAGCTACATGCTACATAGTGTAAGCTATTTAAAGCACTGCTTTCTACCTATTTATACTTGCTTACATTTTGAAACATACGCTTCCTCACTCCGGCTCCCGAATTTGTTGCTGCTTTGCTTCACACTGGTCTCATTTTAGCCTTATTTTTGGGGTGACACAATCTACAATCTTCCTCACTCCGGCTGCTTAGCACATAGAGTGGGTGTCAATAGCGTTCCTATGTATATTTTCCTTTAGGACCACTTGGGAGGCAGGAAATGAAGACTTGGAAATTTTATTTCCATGGAATGGGAATGTTCCATGTTTGGAGTAGGATAGAAATATCATGACCATGGAAAAGTCATTTCTATAGCAATGTTTTTTCATGAAAAAATTCCCAATTTTTTTTGTTCCCACCAGAAGTTGTTACTTTCCGAATTGATGCTTCTAAAGAGCTTGTTCGGAACTGTCATTTCCACGGAATGAGAATGTCAGTCGTTTGGGATTTTTTTAAAATTTATAAAAAATAAAAAAATCAATTTTTTTTTCGGAGGTAACTAAAAATTTATTGAAAGACCCGCCATGGGCAGTAAAAGAATACAACACAAAGGCTAAAACAAAGAATGTCAGTTGTGTGGGATTAGGATAGAAATATCGTGGCCATGGAAATGTCATTTCAATAGCCACAATCATGTTTTTAATGAAAAATCCCCAAACTTTTTTTCACTGAAACTTGTTATTCTCCAAGTTGAAACTTCTAAACGGCCTGCTTGGATGACACCCATTTATCCTTTTTTTATCATTTCTGCCCAAATGGATTTGCACCATTCAAAAATAGCCCGTGACTCTTTTAAAGAAATCCCTTGGGGAGCCATAAAGAGTAGAAAAAAAAATCAGAAATCTGGAATAAAAAATAACCCAGTGAATGAAAGTTTGTAACCTCTCACAAAGAGTAATGTTCTTTATCAAAGATTTCCTGAGGAATGGCAGATAGCATATTTCTACTGACATTTTGGGAAATATGTAACCCCTCTATAGGCAGACATGAATTGGTCGAAAGTTCACTTTTTGTAGTTTGAAAAGAAAGTAAAAGTTGAGGCAACGATCAAAGTTTTAAATGGAAGATGGGCAATGAGAAGAATATTGAAGGTGTAATGAAATACAGGTTCCAAATGATGCATCAGGAGCTATTTACTCAAGTTAATATGTAGGGCCCTGAGAATGCTTTCACGGGTCCTTGCTATGAGAGAGCATCTGCTTTTCTCACTAGAGTATGACACAACTAGAATTCAAGAAATGGAACTAATTGCAATTCATTTTTTAAAGGTGGAACTAATTGCAAATTTAAACTAAATTTACCAGTTTTGAATGACCAGTATGATCCAAGAAAGGATAAATCGAAGGAATTGCACCACTCAATCATAAGGCATTGAAACTGGGGTTTCTTAAGGCATTGCTACTATGGAAGAGGTTCCCATCTTAGGAATCACCACGAAATTGTGTTTTATTTAAAAATATTCATTATAACTATTATGCTTAGGTGACCCTGCCATGTATGCTGAGATCAATGTTTGTACTATCGGTATTGTTACATGTATTGCTGGCTGGGGATATAGAAACATGTATCGATTTGCCGATATTACGCTGATAGCTGGAAATGTATCGTCGATTGAGGGAAACATTGGGAAAACATGTGGAAATGGTGGAATTTCTCAATGTAAATTCAGGAGATGCTAAAATACACATATTTACATATTTAAGAATCAAATAATTGCCAAAAAAAAAAAAAGCATACATAATAAGTTCCTCTTTAATGGGGTTTTAAAAGCATGTAACAGTGACTTAGGGAAACATTAGAGAAACATTGGGGAAATGGTGGATTTTTTTAATGGTATTTCAAGGAGATGCTAAAATACACACTTTCATATTTAAGAATCAAATAATAGCGAAAAAGATGCATATTTGCATATTTAGGAATCAAATAATAAGTTTCCCTTTAATGGGGCCTAAAAGCATGTATCATCGACTATGGAAAACATTGGGGAAACATGGGGAAAATGGTAGATCCAACCATCCATCCATGCATTCACATACATACATACAAACGTACATGCGTGATCCATCCATCCATCCATGCCCAAAAAAAAGAAAAAAAAAAAAAAAAAAACATAGAGGCACGCATCCATCCATCCATGCATAAATGCAAACATCCATGATCCACCTATCCATCCATGCATGAATACATCTACACACATAAAAACATGCATTTCATTATACAGCCATGCACCCATAAAAAAATTGAAATGGAAATTTGTTTAATATCGCTGATACGTTGGCGATATTATCGAAATGTTTCCGATACATTGGTGATATAAGTGACACTTGGAATTTACAAAGTTGAAAATATTGGCGATACATTGGTGATATCGAAATGTTGGTGATACAAGCGACACCTAGACTTTACATGGTCGAAAATATTGGTGGATACATTGGCGTTACTTAGCAATGTATCGCCAATACTTGGAGTTTCTGATACCACCAGTGTTATTGGTCTCGTTGAGTTGGAGATATAGATAATATTGAGGATATTATTGATAATATCAGGGATACTCACGAACAATGGCTGAGATTGAGTTCATGAATCACCCTTCCTATTAGCAGAATCTTTACCTGTCAGCTGATGGTTATAATGACAAGCGACATTAACATCCTTCTTCTTCCTATGAAAGTATGCCACGATGTGCTGGTTATTCGGAAACACCTTGTAGTAAGACACCAAGTGAGGGGTCAAGAAGAATGGAAAATGACACATAGGGAGCACAGGGAGATGAGGCAGTGGATGGGAATTTTCTAAATGGTAAACAACTGGTAAATGATGAGCAAATTCAAACAAGAGATAAGAAATAAAAGAGGAATACGATAAATGAATGAATTAGCTTTGACATTGCATCGAAAGAAATTGTTGAATCTCAATTTATTGTATCTTAAGATTAAAAGAAGATTTGCCTGAAATGGTATCCATGGTGATGAACACAGAATCCTCCACTGCTGGATTGCTTCATGGATCCACGAGTGGGTCCATTATGAAGTACATCGAAGAATCTGCGGAAGAATTAGAAGATGAAATAAGAGATGATCCAACTGTTAAAGTGAAAGAAGAGGTGGTTGATAATTTGACGATCATATCAGTGAATCTTTATGAGAATTTATTGGTTCCATTCTGTTAAGATTAATCCAGTAGAACATCTCTTAGGGGTCATCGTCGGTGTATGGTCTAAATTCCCTGTTATAGCCAAATTGCAGTGGTCGAAGATAGTGAAGACTCGAGACCTGCGAGCACCTTTGTGACGGAGTTCGACCTGCGAGCCCTCATGTTCGAGGCTCGCATATTGGCAAAGTAGATATACAACCCCCGAACCACCGAGCCCTTTTGGTCGAGGCTCGTATATCGGGAAAGTGCGGAATACCCTTACGAAAATGCGAGCATCTCGATTAGAAGTCATTGGAAGGTTCTGTATCTCGAATATGCGAGATGTTACTCCTGAGCCCGAGCGTCCTCCGCCTTTTCAGTACCAGCAGCCCATATAGACCGATTTTGGGCTTATCTTAATTCGTGGTTCCGAACCTCAGGGGATCACCATCAGGGAACGTAATCAATCAGATATCTAATTGGATCAAGCCATCCCCTTATCTCCGGAGATCAGTAGTAATCTTAACGCCTTGCGTAATAGATTGGATCACTTGAACCTATATAAATGGGTGGCCTCATAGATGAAAGAGGTATGCAATCTCTAAGCTAACATTCTTGCTGTTTCCTTTTTCACAATACCCCATCTGACTTAGCTTCGGAGGGCCAACGGTTGGACGCCGGCCACCCTTAGTTTTCCCTTGTGTTCTTTCAGGTTCGAAAGGAAGCTGGCTTGAAGGAAGGTGGACGTTTGGAGGATCCTGTTACTAAATCCGACGTAAACAGATTGGCGCCGTCTGTGGGAAACGATCCTCAGGATTAGCCATTCTAATCACTGATTGAAGTTCTCCCACCATGCCTCTCAAGAAGACGGTTCATCCTTCCACTTCAAGGCAGACGCTACCTCCGCCTGACATTACCGAACCAGCCTCTAACCTCCCTCAGACTGATTCGATGGGCATTCCCTAGGGAGATCCTAACGTGCTATCACAAAACCCATTGTTTGATACATCCGGCAATCAAGAAGACGTTATGCGTTTTCTCGGAAACACGCTTCTAACACTTAAAGCCAGATTTCAAGCCTTATCTAATCGGCTTGATCAGCATTTTCCGGAGCCCCAGCGACAACCTCCAGAAGGGCCGCCGGCACAACCTATACCAGTGGCTTCTAGACATTCCGCGGGCGAGCCACAAACCCAGCCAAATCCTCTTCCATCAAATCGAATGCCACTTGGCAACCAAGTCCATGTACTTCCTCCACATTCTATACACTCCAGTACTTCCTGGCAACAACAATCTCAGGAGTCCACCGTCGAAACTTCAGGCTACACCTTACCATGGGAAGGAGACCCCAAGAGAATCCACGATCGCTTCGACGATATGGAACAACGATATCAGATGAATCGACCATCTATTGCTGTGGCGTCAATACATCGATCTGAATCTCCTTTCACCCGCGAGGTCATGGAAGCACCCTTACCTAAGAAGTATCGCACGCCTATCATCACTTCGTATACAGGCACTGGCGATCCTCTCGAACATTTGGAAACGTATAAGTCTCTTATGGAGCTGGAGGGACATGGTTCAGAAATCATGTGTAGGGCTTTTTCCCTAACCTTAAAGGATGCAGCGCGTACATGGTTCCGGGGGCTAAAACCCCGATCCATCGGGTCCTTCTCACAGCTATCGGAGCTCTTCCTCTCTCAATTCATGGGGAGCATCCGTACCGAAAAGCCGGCATCTCACTTAATGAACTTGAAGCAGCAGCACGGGGAGACGATAAAGGAGTTTACAGTTCGGTTCACTGCAAAAGCCGTCCAGACTGAAGGTTATACTGAAGATAAAGTCCTCACCGCCCTCATAGCCGGAATTACAAGCGAGAAATTCAGATTCGCCCTAGATAAAAATCCCCTAAAACTATGGTGGAATTCCAAGCAAAAGCCCAGAAATACATCAATGCGGAAGAAGTCGCTTTGGCACGTCATGGTGTGCAGGGTAAGAAGCGTAAGCCTGAGGAGATCTCTCCTCCTGACAAAAAATACCGGCGTGATCGACGGGACCGCTCCCCTAAGAGGCCTTACTCTGGTAAATATTGTAATTATACCCCTCTTATCCAATCTCCTGAGAAGGTATTAATGGAGATCAAGCACAAGCCTTACGTGAAGTGGCCTTCAAAGATCAAATCTGATCCCGAAAAAAGAGATAAGAGTAAGTTTTGCTATTTCCACAAGGATCATGGGCACAACACCGAAGATTGTATATCTCTGCGAGATCACATCGAAGCTCTCATTTGGAAAGGTCATCTTCGAGATTACGTTGTTCGACAAGGTCGGTCACCTAAAAGGGCGGAAGCCCCACCACACCAGAAGAAATCACCTCACCGTCACACTTCGCAAGAAGACGTTGAACCCACCGGTGAGATCCAGACCATCGTCGGAGGACCGGCTTGCGGGGGAGATTCTCAAGCTTCAAGAAAAGCATATACTCGTAAGGCGTCTCGGAAGCCCCATCATATCTATTGGTTGGAAAAGACGCCCGATACGTCGAAACTCGGCCATCCTCCGATCTCCTTTTCTCTCGAAGATGCAGAAGGGATTCACTTCCCTCACGAAGACTTCATTGTGGTCGCATTAAAGGTATCAAATTATTTGACTCATCGTATCATGGTGGATACAGGTAGCTCTGCTGATATTCTCTACTTGGAAGCTTTCAACAAAATGACACTCGTCAGGGGCCTGCTCAAACCAGTCTCAACTCCTCTCGTCGGCTTCGGGGGCGAAGTGGTAACACTAGAAGGAAGCATTGACTTTCCAGTTACCTTCGGAGAAAGTCCGGCGAAAACAACTATCTTCGTTAATTTCCTCAGTGGTAGATCGGAGATCAGCGTATAATGCCATTTTGGGCCGACCTTCCCTCAATAAGGTAAGGGTAGCTTTACACCCTCTGTACTTATGCATCAAATTCCCTACTCCAAATGGAGTCGGCGTTGTACGAAGGAATCAGAAGGAAGCGCGAACGTGTTACGAGATCGCTGTGCAAGACCGAAAGAAGGCCCAGGCAACGCCAGTTATGATGGTGACAAAAGATTCATCAAGCCCTCCGGTGGCCACATCGTTAGATCTAAGGGAGAGTGCCCTCCAATCAGGAACTCCAGGGGAAGAGACAATTGCGATCCACTTATCTGAAGACAATTCGTCCAAAATTATCTACGTTGGATCCTCTTTAAGCAGCGTCTTTCGTGAAAATCTGGTCCGTTTCCTCATCGAATACCAAGATGTGTTTGCCTGGTCTCATAGTGATATGCCGGGTATCGACCGTAGTGTCATAGCACATCGTTTGAATGTTGATCTGAAGTATAAACTTGTTCACCAGCATCGCATGCCTTCACTGCAGAAAGGCAAATGATAATTAAAACTGAAGTCGAGAAGCTGCTAACAGTCAATTTTATAAAGGAAGTTGACTACCCGGAATGGGTCGCAAACGTGGTCCTCGTTCGAAAGGCTAACGGCAAGTGGAGAATGTGCGTTGACTATTCTGATTTGAACAAAGCGTGCCCGAAAGACAGTTTCCCGACTCCGCGAATCGACCAACTGGTTGATTCGACAGCAAGGCATGCCCTGCTTAGTTTTATGGACGCTTATTTTGGTTATAACCAGATCATGATGCATCCGCCCGACAGCCAACACACTGCCTTCATCACTGATCGAGGCCTGTATTGCTATTAGGTAATGCCTTTTGGTCTAAAAAACGTAGGTGCCACCTATCAGCGCCTGGTCAATAAAATATTCGCCGCGCAAATCGGTAGGAATATGGAGGTTTATGTCGACGATATGCTCGTGAAAAGCGTCGTAGAGAACGACCATCTCGCGGATCTTTGAGAAGCCTTCGATTTCATGAGGAAGTACCAGATGAAGCTAAATCCAGAGAAATGTGCGTTCGGAGTATCCGCTGGGAAATTTCTCGGATTTATGGTCGGCCAACGAGGAATCGAGGCGAATCCCGAGAAAATAAATGCATTAATCAAGATGAAGTCTCCGTCCACTCTCAAAGATGTCCAGCGTCTGGCTGGTTGCATCGCATCGTTGAACAGGTTCATTTCGCGGGCCTCTGATAAGTGCTTACCCTTCTTTAAGTTTCTCTGAGCCACTGCTAAAACCGACTGGGAGTGGAAACCGCAATGCGAGCAAGCGTTCCAACAACTGAAGCAATATATGAGTGCACCCCCCGTTTTATCCAAACCTGTGGCAAACGAGCAACTTCTTCTTTATTTGTTTGTCTTCTACGGCCGTTAGTGCCGCATTATTAAGAGAAGATTCCGGGGTACAAAGGCCCGTTTATTATATTAGTCGAGCGATGGTCCATGCCGAAACTCGGTATTCCGATATGGAGAAATTGACCCTCGCCTTAGTCATTGCCGCCCGAAAACTGCGACCCTATTTCCAAGCCCACGCTATACTGGTGCCAACAAACCATCCGTTAAGGCAGGTCCTTCAAAAACCCGAGGTTTCGGGGCGATTAACTAAATGGGCGATTGAGATCAGCAAGCATGATATTTCGTTCTGCCCCAGAACCGCCTATTAAGGGTCAGGCCGTGGCCGATTTCATTGTCGAATTCACATATTCCCCATCTAATGATGACTATACGACCAGCGATCAGACCCCCTGGTCGCTCTATGTGGATGAGTCTTCACGGGCTATTGGGAGTGGAGCGGGCTTAATCTTAGTCACTCCTGACAGGGTCGCGCTTTCAATATGCCTTACGATTTGATTCTCACGTCTCAAACAATGAAGTAGAATATGAGGCTTTGATCGTCGGCCTCGAATTAGCAAACGTCCTCTCGATTCAGAGTTTACTTATTCATAGTGATTCTCAGCTCATAGTCAATCAAGTACTCGGCGAATTTGAGGCGAGAGAAGAACGGATGGCTTTATACAAATCCCGAGTGCTCATCCTGCTCGCAAGGCTGAAGAATTATGAAATAATTCACATCCCTCGCGAGAAGAACAAACTCGCAGATTCTTTGGCAAAACTAGCCTCTGCACCCGAATCTGAGTTATTGCGATCTATTCCCATCGAACGCCTTCATGCTCCAAGTATCGATCAAACAACATCCGAGCAAGTGATCATGGTACATTCCTCTCCATGTTGGATGGACCCGATCGTCCTCTATCTCAGAGATGGACATCTCCCGGATGATAAGAAATCTGCACGACAAATTCGTCATCGCGCTGCCAGGTATATTTTACAAAACGGAACGTTGTTACGCAAGAGCTTTACCATACTTAAGGTGTCTTCACCCAGAAGAAGCACATCGCATTCTGGATGAAATACACCAGGGGGCATGTGGTAACCATCCTAAGGGACGGTCTTTAGTGTATAAGGCAATGAGGTAAGGGTATTATTGGCCCACTATGAAGGCGGATGCGATCGAATTCTCCGAAAGATGTGACAAGTGTCAGCGATATTCTCCTATACCTCGTGTGCCGTCCGAGCAAATGACGCCAATGGATGGCTCTTGGCCCTTCGCCCAATGGGGAATCGATATCATCGGGCCTTTGCCTACCGGGAAAGGTCAGAACAGGTTCGCAATCGTGGCAGTCGATTATTTCACCAAATGGGTCGAGGCAGAACCATTAGCCAGAATCACCAAAACGCAGACTACTAAGTTCGTGTGGAGAAATATCATATGCCGTTATGGGCTCCCCCATACTATAATCACCGATAATGGAAAGCAATTCGACAACGTCGCGTTCGCAGAATTTTGCGAAAAATGGAAGATAGGACGTGTTCGCACCTCCCCATATCACTCTCAGGCTAATGGGCAGGTTGAAGCGGTGAATAAGATCATCAGACATCATCTAAAGACCAAGCTCGATGAATGTAAAGGCATGTGGCCAGAACTCCTACTAGAAGTCTTATGGGCCTATAGGACTACGACTCGCATGTCAACCGGAGAAACCCCTTTCTCATTGACTTTTGGCACCGATGCAGTGGTCCCAGTCGAAGTTCGGGTGCCCTCGTATCGGATCGAGCAGTACGATCCCATTTGTGATCAGGAAGGCCTGAGGCTTCATCTCGACCTCTTGGAAGAGCGGTGGGATGCATCCCAACTTCGAGCAGCAGCTTATCAATAGTGCATTGCTCGTTATCGTAACGCCAAAGTCCGACCTAGAGCTTTTCAGCTTGGCGATTTGGTTCTTAGACAAAACCTCGAAATTCCTGCTCGTTCGTTGGATGCAAATTGGGAGGGTTTGTATCGAGTCATCAAAATTGTACGACCCGGATACCCTATTATCTCGAAGATATGTAAGGAAGATCCGTACGCCGCCCTTGGCACGTAGAGCATTTGCTACGGTATTTCCCTTAATTCGATATAAGTTCGAACGATATTCGAATAAAGGAGGATTGTCTTTACTATCTTTTGGTCGCTACTCCATTTAAATTGGACCCGAATAGCCCCGAAGAGAATACGCACATTCTCTTGGCCAATTCTCTACCCTTGGTAGAACCAAAGCCTCAATCGATAGATCAGTTTATCTATACGTGGACATGGTCACCAAGACCCCCGGATTGAGCCTAACTCATTGCTTCATGAGTTAAGTACGAAGGCACTCAGCACACGAGAAAGCAGGAACCAAAAGAAGAAGAAGAAAAAAAAAAGACGCAAGTAATATTATCAAAATGCTTTTTTTATTTATTTCATTGACTATAAAAGTCAAGTTGTTTACAAACAGAAAGGGAAAAACTGATACATAAGCTGGATAGAAAGAAGAAAGACGGTCACCCTTGCGCATCGGCCGGGGGAGGAGCGGTACTCTCCGCCTCAGGGCCCACTTCCGAGACCCCTCCCGCTTGAGTGACTTCAGTCACCTCGTTCTCGGCGGCCGCTCTTTCCTCCGCAGCTATGATAGTCGCGACCTTTTCGAACTCTCTCATATCGAAAGACGGAGACATTCGCTGCACCACCCGTAGTGCGAAGTCGCGACCAGCATCGTATGACTCATATCTTTCATCATCGTACAGCTGCGAAGTTCGGAACTCCATGATGGCTCGGGCCCCTTTTTCCGAGAGCATCTTGACAAGGGCCACTCTCTCCTCCTCCCAGTGGATCGAGTCATCCTTGAGCTGGGCAAGGGTGGAGCGCTCTCTCCAGATTGTCGCAACTTCCTTGAGCTACGACTTGCTTTCTACGAGCCGCTCCTCCAGCAAGATCTTGTCTTGACGGAAGATCTCTCTTTCCCTCTCTGCCTTCTCTTTCATCTCTGCGAGCTTGGCGAAGTTCGAGTCCAAAGCTTGATATCTGTCAGTCAGGACTTGGACCTTCTCGATGAGGATCTTTCTCTCCTCGGTCATTTTTGCGATCAAAGTCTCGCGAGACTTGATGACTTGGTCCCTTCCATGGACCGCCTTCTCCAAAGCAACCCTCTTCCCCTCAGCCTCATCTATTATACGACGGGCGGCAAGGATATCACGCCTCGTTCGTATGATGAGGTCCAAGCCCTGCAGGACAGAAGGAAAGTTATGAGATAAGCGTTCGGAAATAACAAAGAAAGCAAAAAACAGGGTAAAATTAAAGCACATTTCACCTGGACCATCCTCACTCCCGCGTCAAGGGAGAGGTCTTCAGGACTTGGTTCAGGGAGGGCACCGAAAGTCTGGGGGGAGATGTTGTCGAAGAGGAACTTGCAGATTGGGTGGAGGTAACTGGGGATGGTGAATGTTCCGACTCCAGAGGGCTGGGCTACGACTAGCCCAGCTGGGCTTGCATCTTGAGCAGCAGTCTTCTCGCGAGCAGGAATCAGCTCGCGAGCACCTTCAGGCTCGCGAGATTCTTCAGTTGGGGGGCAGCTTGACCCCGCCCCGTCGTTCCTCGGGGAGTTGTTGACGATATCAATAACCGGTGGTTCAGGAGGAACCAGTCCCGGTGCAGAAACTGCTGGCGCAGCCACCGCAGCCTCAGGAAGGGGGGTGTGGGTAGTTTCACCCTAGCCGATTAGATGGGTGAGAAGGACCGGTAGGCGTCTTCTTTTGCCTCTTCGAGCCGGTGCCTTTCAGGCGAGGCAACAACCCTCTTTTCTCCCCCACGTTTGTCATCGCGACCTCCTTGCGAGAGATCAACCCAGCAGCTGAGAGTCAAGAGGCTGATAGACAAGCCTCGATATGCCTGTCGCGAGCAGGCAGCTTGTAAACTTTCACGATCTTCTCGTGAATTCCTCCCCTCAAGTTCGGCTTCCCCACAGTCGGAATGCCTGCAAACACGAGCGAAGGTTAGAAAAGCAGAGAACCTTAAGTTAGCTCATAAATCTGGGAAGAGTGAAGCTACACCCACCTTCAAAGAAAAATCGGCTCACGTTGTGACCCCCAGTGGCGGACCCCGTCTCAGATTCCCAGCTCCCCGAAGCGTAAAACCAGCGTTTCCTCCATCCGGGGTAATTCGAATAGGGTTTTCTCAAGACGAAATTATCCCGGTGCCAGTAACACTGGGTAATACTAGCCTTCGCTGGAGGGGGCTTTCTTGAGTTGGTACATTCGGAGGAATTCTTCTGCCGTTAACTACCTTTTACCAGCTTGCGCCCAGAGAGCAAAGGAGCTCAGAATTACCCTCCAGCCGTTCACAATAAGTTGTCCGGGGGCAATCTTATAACTTCGGAGTGCGCCACGAATGAAGGGGTGGAGGGGAAGGCGCACCCCAAGAGTGAAGAAATACTCATAGAGGGCGACACAACCGGGGGGAGGTGAGTCCGGGGTTTCTCCCTCTCTGGGTAACCGGAAAACGACTGAGTTGGGAACCAGGTATCTCTCCCGCAACTCACTTAGTCGTTCCTCCGTCATTATGGAAGGGTACCCGGACGCAGAGTATCTGCCGGTCGGAACCCTCGCATTTTTGGAGGAAGAAGACTCTGGGGTAGCATTCCCCAGGGGGACGGTCTCCTCATCAGAATCCCTCACCATGGACGTTTAAAAATAAAAAGAGGGAGGAAAATAGCACATTGGAAGAGAAGGAGAATGAGGAGATAAAGCTATACCAGAGAGAATCGGAGGAACAGAGTCACACCAGAGGAAGAGAGTTACACCGGGAGGAAGCAAGGAAAGAGGAAGGGTTTTCGAAAACTTCGGATGAAATTTCGAAAACCTTGCGGGCTCCGTATATTTATAAGCAATCATTCCTCAAGATTTGGTGACACATGGCGACTGTTCGTTTGGCACAACAGTCGAACAGGCATGGTCATTAATTCCACGGATACGTGGCGGGCGCCTCTTCATTTCCTCTCTGCCGAAAAGCTGCGGAAGGCTGGCGCTCATTAATGCCGGTCCAATCATGTACGGCTTCACCTCCGATAAAGGCATTAGGCGGTTATGTGTGCCAGTAAGCAAGTCCTTCCCTTAGACTTCTCGATGGTAAGGACTTGGGGGGAATCTGTTATAGCCAAATTGCAGTGGTCGAAGATAGTGAAGACTCGAGACTTGCGAGCACCTTTGTTACGGTGTTCGACCTGCGAGCCCTCATGGTCGAGGCTCGCATATTGGCAAAGTAGATATACAACCCCCGAACCACCGAGCCCTTCTGGTCGAGGCTCGTATATCGGGAAAGTGCGGAATGCCCTTCCGAAAATGCGAGCATCTCGATTAGAAGTCGTTGGAAGGTTCTGTATCTCGAATATGTGAGATGTTACCCCTGAGCCTGAGCGTCCTCCGCCTTTTCAGTACCAGCAGCCCATATAGACCGATTTTGGGCTTATCTTAGTTCGTGGTTCCGAACCTCAGGGGATCACCATCAGGGAACGTAATCGATCAGATATCTAATTGGATCAAGCCATCCCCTTATCTCCGGAGATTGGTAGTAATCTTAACGCCTTGCGTAATAGATTGGATCACTTGAACCTATATAAATGGGTGGCCTTCATAGATGAAAGAGGTACGCAATCTCTAAGCTAACATTCTTGCTGTTTCCTTTTCCACAATACCTCATCTGACTTAAGCTTCGGAGGGCCAACGGCTGGACGCCGGCCACCCTTAGTTTTCCCTTGTGTTCTTTCAGGTTCGAAAGGAAGCTGGCTTAAAGGAAGGTGGACGTTTGGAGGATCCTATTACTAAATCCGACGTAAACATTCCCGATTCCATTGCGATGAGTTTTGGTGTGAGCTTAATGCTACCCTTGGCAAATTGGACATCCCATGGGCTTAGGAAGAGACTTTAATACAGTTCGCTTCTCTTTTTTGAGAAGGAGAGTCTAGAGTTATGGTTAGCATGAAGGGATTCGGCGAATTTGTCGATAGGTTATCTTCAAGGGGTGAAAGTTTTACTTGGTCAAAATGGTACATACATGAGTAAGCTAGACAGGTTTTTCTTCATTGGTAAGTGGGAGGGATTGTTCCTTGAAGCTAAAGTTATAAGTCTTCTGAAGTTTGTGTCTGATCATATCTCTCTCCTTCTGGTTTGAAAACATTTCGTTGGATCATCCCAGGTTCGTCAAGCAGGTGTGCAAGAGAATAATGGACTTCGTTTGTATGTACAGGCGGGGCAAGTAGTAGATTCAACCAAAAGTTGAAACACCTTAGATAGATCAAGGAGTCTTTGGAGATATTAGACTGAAGAAAGACACCATCCTCACTGATATTGCAACGCTGGACAAGGAGCGGAGGATCAGGAGTTGACATCCGATCAAGTTCAGAGGATCGAAGCTCTGAGGGATGACTTAGACGTCATCCTGCATAGGGAATAGGTGCATTGGAGGTAAAAATCTAGATCCAAATGGATCAAGGAGTGGGACAGGAATACCGAGTACTTCCACAGGATAGCTAGCTCCCGAAGAAGGTCTAACAGAATGGTCTCTATAAAGGTTGGAGATATGTCAGAGAAGGATGATATTTTGAATGTTATGATCGAGTTCTTTGTTAATCTATATTATGCAAAACTCCATTTTAGACCCCTGTTTGATTACATTGAGTTTCCTAGATTTCCTCACGGTATATGACGGCAGGTGGTTATACCATAATGGCACACAAAAGGTAGGTGTCTCCCTTAAAATATGTAAATAGTAGGCATATTTTCGAAAATGGACCCAAAGGTAGGCGGGTTTTCATAAATAACTCTTGTTTAATTTAGTCAAGAAATAGAGTAAAGTTGGATTTCCCCAAATTTCGCCATTTTGATCTCAATTTTGCACTTAAATCCATATCAATGCATGGGAATCATGGACATGAATTTGGAAAGAAATCCATGCAAAGAGATGAAAAAAGCCACTATGCGTTTGGTAAACTGAATAAGAAAAGTTTAAAATTAATTAAAGTACTGGATCCATTGTGTACTGAATTTTAAGTGTACTAATAAGTGTTGGAATGCTTGTTTGGTAAACTGTTCCTGAATACTAAAATTTAGTACTACATCTAAAATTTTTTGTTTGGTAAAAATGTCTAAAATTTGGCAATTTTATCAAATTGCGCATGTCCTAACATGATCTGGAAAAACAAATGGACTTTGTGGATTTCTCACAAACATCAAGTAGGCCCCACCTAACTTCTCGTGGGATGAAGTTCCTGTTAAAGGCTTTTCGCTGGCAATCTGCGTCGGATTAGGGGTTACTGGTAACACGTTAGTGGATGTCACCCTGACCATAGGGCCCACCTTGATGTATGTGTTGTACATCCACGCCATCCATCAGGGGTTGTTGGATGCCTATAAAGTCAGTAAGTGGGAATTTGTTTAAGGGGGCGTTTGGATGGGTATATTTGCCTGTAAACAGATTGTAGGCTGTAATCCAATTATAGCTTTTAGCTCTAATAAGAAACATGAGGAAAAGTCATGTTTCAGATTATAGGTAAAGTGATTTCATGCAAGTGCTATCATTTTTCAAAAATTTCAAAGCAAGGAGAGTTGCAGATCATCTTCCAACGGCTACAAGGACCCAAAACAAAAGAAGAAGAAGAAGAAGATATACCTTGGATCGAGGCTCTCTCTCTCTCTCTCTCTCTCTCTCTCTCTCTCTCTCTCTCTCTCTCTCTCTCTCTCTCTCTCTCTCTCTCTCTCTGTTACTATTGCTAGGGTTGAAACCTTTCATATGTTGGGATGTTGTCAAACCCCCTTCAACGATTGTGTTTGAGGAGCTAGAAATGAGAAACACTTGGTTGCTAGAGAAAGGAAATGAAATCATGGACGTCCATCAATAAAGAGTTTGTCATGAATGGATCTGATGATTTTAACCATTGATTGGGTGGCCCATGGCCAGATAATTAATCTAGTTAGTAAGATGCTCAATTGATGGGGATGGTGGGCCACACCTGATGAAAATGGATCATCTCGTTCATTGCCTCTTTCTGGGCCATGGATCTAAATTTTAGGATGTTAATACTGAGTCTTTTCATTTTTTTTCTGTTCTTCTTTTTTTTTTTAATTTCTTTTTTGATAGATGGTTTTCTAAAAGAAAAAAAATTGTATTTGGTGCTGTGAAATGATACTTGGAAAGTAAACTGAGTCTAGAAAAATGCCCATTAATCACATGATTTTGTTTTGTGGGTTCACTGCCTCTTAATGCTTTCATAACTAAGGGCTTGTCCGTCAATGAAGACGTTGGTCTATTGTTAATTATTTATATTCAATAGTTTCTCATCATCAAAAGGGAATTTGAATTAGTGAGCCCACTGCTGTGGCCCCCCAAATGATTTGTTTAGCGTAAGGATTGGCCACAGGCTTTATTGAGTTGGGCTTATCCCAATGATCTCTCTTAAATGAAGATTTTTATATGTCATTTGATTATTTTTAAAGGATTTAAGCATTCCAAGCTCTGTCGTGTGTGAATACCTATTTACAGGCTGTAAATAGATTTCAAGCTATCCAAACACATGCAACTGTTTACCTGTAATCAGGTTACAACTTAAAGCCAAACAGGATAGGCTGTAAACACATTACACTTGCAATTGAATTACCTGAAATCAGATTACAACTTAATGATTTTACAGGCATCCAAACAACCTCTCAGTTTTTACAGCTTATTTTGTGCCATTGTCTCGAAAATGAAGCAGATCCAAATCTCAAGTGGACCAAACAGCAAGGATTGAATGCGCGCCATGAAAAGCTTTTTTGTGGGCCACAAAAGTTTTGGATCAAGTTGATATTCATTTTTTTTCCCTTCATCCTGGTCTCTATGACCTTATCAACAAGTTGGATGTTAAATAAACATTACGTTGGTCCTTAGTAAGTTTTTAATGGCGGGCGTTCAATGAACACTATTTCCTATGGTGTGATCCACTTGAGATCCACTCGACAATGATTCCTACCATTGCAACCTTCCTAGGGCCCACCATGATTTTATTTGTCATCCAACCTGTTTAGGAGGTTACACAAACCTGGATGAAAGGAAAAAACAAATATCAGATTGATCCAAAACTTCTGCCGCCCCCAAGAAGTTTTCGATGGTAGATTTTCAATCCCCACTGCTTTCTATGGCGTGGTCCACTTGAGCTTCGTATCTTCCTCATTTTTTAGGCCCATGCCATAAAATGATCTCATAAAATGGATGGACGGTGTAGATATGACACATACATTATGGTGGGGCCAACAGAACTTGGTGGCATCAACATAGTGGTGTGTGGCATACCACACAATCTGTTTCCGTAATGGATTGCCTACCTATAGAACACGACTCCATACGCCGGTATCGTGTTGATGTGGCAAAGTTTTGTACGCCCCACCATGATGTATGTGTTAGATCCACACCGTCCATTCATTTTTTCAGATTATTTTAGGTCATGATCCAAAAAATGAGGCAGATCCAAAGCTCAAGTGGACCACACCACAAAGAACAGTGGGGATTGAACGCCTACAATTGAAAACTGCTTGGGGGCCACAAAATCTTTGGATCAAGCTGATATTTATGTTTTCCCTTCATCCAGGTCTTTGTGACCTTATGAACAAATTGGATGGCAATTAGACATCATGGTGGACCCTAGGAAGGTTTCAACAGTGGGCCTCATTGTCCCCACAGCTTTTTGTGGTGTGGTCCACTTGAGCTTTGGGTCTGCCTCAGTTTTTGGCTCATGCCCAAAAATGATGTGGCAAAATGGATGGACGGGGTGGATATAACACTTATATCATGATGGGGCCAAAGAACTTTGCCACGACAATGGAGTTTCCAGGCAGTTAACGTTGAGAGCTTGGAAGTAAGAAAAAAGGGGCAGAGTTATCATTTAAGAAAATGTTTTAATTCAAAATAACTTACCGCATTCTGTCTTAAGCGTTAAGCCAAAGAAGGAAAGCTTAAAATTAACTCTATTTTTTCAGTGAAAATCCAAATTAAGTACTTAAACTTTTGGATTTACCAAACGGTCTGAAAGGGGAAAAATCACTGAAAAAGGCCTATTTCAGATATAAGCCCTGAAATTAAGTTTTACCAAACAGGCCCTAAGTTTTGCACAAATTTATACCTTTGGTGTTCCTGCCCATGAAGCTTTAGATCTTCGATTTCTCCCCCGATCAGTTGGTTTGATTCACAAGACTTAAAAGGAATGGTCGAAATCTAGTCAGGAACAAAATCCCCACAATTTTTTTTTCTAGAAAAACCCATTTTTCTGTTTTTTTCCACCTTGTTTTGTTATTTATGTTCCTACTCAACCCGACTCCCCGTATTGACGGCATCATCGATAATATCGTCAATATTGGCGATATGGGGAACTCTTTATAAAAAAGTGGCCCACAACGCTGCAACGATATGAGATGGTATTGATGCAGAGGCAAAATATCAGTGTCTATCGCTGATATCTGGAAAAACAGTGAATAAATGGGGTTTTGGTATCGCCAACCCAGCGATACCAATATTATCGATAATATTGCCGATAACAGGAACGTTGAACACACCATTATATTGGTACTTTCAGTGGGACAAGACATGATAGCATGTGATGAAGCTGACCCCAAATAGCTGCGACAAGGCTATGATAATGAGGAAAAGTGTGTACACGCCCTGGTATTGATATCTTCTTTGTTTTCTATTTTCTTTTATGTTTTCTAACTTCTTCCTTTTCGAATCTAGCCTATTATTATTCTCTACGTTTACAATGGAGATTTAGCTCTTGTTTCAGTCTTGTGAATGGGATATCATATATATCACCAATTGAGTGGTTTTTATATTTGATAAATAATTAAGATAATCGACGGCAATTTTAACTAATGTGTAAGAGGTTCCTTTAAATTCATTTATGTGATGGAAAGATTTCAGTTGAGATTTGAAGTTTGTTTCACTTTGCAATAATTTATCTACCAATGATTTGGGTGCTGTAAGTTCATTTGCCAGCTCCTTTTGCTGCTTCCTTTTAAGGGTTACTTTGTTTAGCAAATTTACCAGCGCTTCATTGCCATTATGTTTCTGTTAGTTCAGAGCCAAGTGGCTTTTTTAGTGAAAATTGCTAGAAGAATTTACTGTGTTCCAGTAATGTATGGGCTGTTTCTGGAAGGGCCTCTTTGTAATGTAATCTTGGGTGTTCGCTTTTAGGTTATATTCTTTCCCTTTGGGGTTCCTTTAGTAAAACTCATTGCTGATAAAAAAAAGAACGATTTTGTTAGTTCTTGTTTAAATAATTTTTATCAGTACTTTCACATTTTTAATGTTCAAAATTGTGCTTCTCTGATAATCATGCAGGCCCATGCATGAAATCACCTTTTCGACAGATGATAAGCCGAAGCTCCTCAGTCAGGTAATTGACTGGTTGTTCTTTTCTTGTAGGCTGGATCCCTTTCACATGCTTATGAAGTACAATAAGATTGTATTTCTCCCTACCTCCCATTGTTTATTTTCCTTTAGTTCATTCATGGAAGTTTCATCTTTGTTTTACTTTAGTTGACTTCTATGCTTGCTGAGATTGGGCTGAACATCCAAGAAGCGCATGCTTTTTCAACAGCGGATGGTTATTCTCTAGATGTCTTTGTTGTTGATGGTTGGCCATATGAGGTACTTCTCACACCTTTACCATTTACATTTTGCTACCAAGATAAAAGTGTTAGTTTTGGGAACTATCCAACATTGTTGTGTCATATAACTAATAAACCTAGCTGTTCTAGTATTTCTCGTTATTGATTATCATTAGTAAGGAAAAATAGTCGCGGGGGAACCTTATTTGTCTTCAACACTATTTGTAGTTGAATAACATACTTCTCTTTCCTGTTGTGATCAATTGATGCCAAATTGAAATAATACGATTCATGATGTGGTGCTTGCATGATTTGAGGCTCATGTTTTTTTTTTTACCACCTTTTACATTTTTTTTAGAAGGAAGCATAATTTATTAAAAAAAGGAAAAAAGAGCAAAGGCTACAAAAGAAGAGAACAAATCATCTCAAGTAATGCAAAACAAAGATTAAATAGAAGAAAAAGAAAAAAAGGCAAAAAACAGAAGAAGAAATGGGGACCTGTCTATACAAAAGACTTCTAGTTTTCTACAAACCCTGTAAACCTATAGATTCTGGACTATGAAAATCCGAGCCCACTAGTCATGAGACTAACCTTCGTTTTGGAAAGTGAATTGGAATTTCCTTGTCTTTGAAAATCTTCCATAATCCCAGAATAATCACAAACGGAAAGCTTTTCCGACTAACTCATTCTCCTGCATTAAATTGGCTTTCTCCCAACTCGGTACTAGATTTTCAATTAATCCATAAAGGACCCAATAGATCTCAACCAAGTTGAAGAAGTAATTCCAAACTTATCTGGCAGCAGGACAGGGGATGAAGATGTGATTGACCAATTTTTTTGCTGATTTACAAATGGCACTTGCATGCCAAATAATGATTTCCTTTTTTGGAGATTGTCTATTGTGAGGATTTTAATATTGCACGACTTCCAATGATGATACTCCAACTCCCCATTATTTATTTGTAGGCCCAAGTATTTTAGAGGAAATGAGTTCATTTTGCAGTTAGAGGGAGTGTTCAAAGTATTGGTATCATTACAAGTTTCGCTGGCCAGGGATACGGAAACAATATCAATATCATCGATAATATCGTTGATAACCGGAAATACTGGAAAACATGGGAAAAACAGTGGAATTTTCAATGAAACTTCAGGAGACGCTAAAATACACATATTTGCATATTTAGGAATAAAAAATTTGCAAAAAGATTGCATACATAATAAGTTTCCATTAAATGGGTGCCTATTAGCATGTGACGTTGTAGAAATTAGTCCAACCAACCCATCCATCCCATTGAACCATCGAACCATCCACCAAACATCCATCGATATTGCACAATATCGACAACCCACGATATTTCGCCAAGAAATCATCAACAAACTAGAAAGAAAATGAAAGATTGTGGTCTCGATATCGCGCATGTTGCGATAACGATAATATCAAGATATTATCAATATCATCAACAACAAATTGAACACTATATATAACCATGTACCCATTAAAAAATTTGAAATGGAAAATTTTTTAATAAACAATTTTTTCGTGATATTGATACATTGGCGATATTATTGAAATATCGCCAATACACTTGTGATACAAGCATCAACTAAAATTTACATAGTCGAAAATATTGGCGATACATTGGCAATAACGATACAATGGCAATACAAGCGACACTTGGAATATACACAGTTGAAAATATTGGCGATTACATTGGCGATACGTAATGATACATTGCTGATACCTGGAATTTCTAATACTACTAGTGTTATCGGTCTTGCTACCAATGTTATCGGTATCGCCGAGCTGGAGATAAGGATAATATTGGGGATATTTCGATAATATCAGAGATGATTTGAACGATGGTTAGAGGAAAGCATAAGTTCCTTTAATCAAGGATTTATTGGTGATGATGTCACAAATACTCTTTCCTTGACATATTTGTTGGTCTGTACTGCTTGGAGAAAAGAATAGCCTCCAACTGCCCTGTGTTTGTAGAAGGCTAGGAAAGTTTGATGTGACTATTATAAGAGGGGATGTATGCTTGCTTATATTATCCATGCTTAGAAGAGATTTATCTGTCTAAATATTTAGTCCTATTCTAGTTTGTGTTTTTGTGTCTTGGTCCGAAATGCTTGGCTATCCTTACGAGAGCTCATCCATTATTTTGTGCCAATCTTGGTATATGAACAAATAAGCTGTTTTTCTGGAAAATGTAGCAAATTTTCCCTCACATCTTGGCAACTTATACTTTCTCCTTAATAGTCCCTAGGGTATGTTACCTTATCACTTCAGATGTACAACTCCTTTCTCATTACGTTGTGTTTTCTTATCTCCTCTCTTTTTCTTTACCCCCTTTTTCCCTGAAAGAAACATGGTGGTATTGGAGATTTCCTATAGCATATGATCTGCATGTTGGGCTTTAAAGCCTTATGGGATTGTATTAGAGATTTGTGGTTTCCAATTGGTTATGTGGCCCTAAATAGCATCTGGAAATTTGGTTTGTAACTCTCAACAGATGGCACTGGAGACCTGTGGTTTCCTATTTTTGTTACATGGGCACTATGTAATTTCTAGTTGTTGATTAGGGGTAGCTACTTGCTAATTAGTTGTCTTGGGCATTAAGTTAATGTCAAGAGATCATGTGCCAAATTCTAATATTGCAGAATCAAAAGTAGCTCTAGTCAGTCTATGGTCAGATGAATGAACCGCCAGGAGCTCGTATGAGAGTTGGTTTGACTGCCCTAACCATGGCGGATCACTTCTTATGAATTCATTGAGAATGATTCTGATCTAGTTCATGGCCTATTAGAAGTAGAAGGCGCTTTGGTGGGATCCTCATGGACAGAAAAAGATTGCAGTCAGTTTGATAATGATCGAGTGACATTTTTGGTTGAGTCTACAGAGAATCACTGGCATAGCAATACGAGCCCCTAAAGAGTAGAATTGTCTTTAGGATTGATATTTGCGTTGGTAAATTTTGGGGTTTCCACTTCTTTACAGTTGGAGGGGATGTGATGCATTGGCTTTCAGTGTATTGAACCCTGTTTATGTGAGTTATCTTCTCGATTCTCTAGTTTTGGTCATGCAATGTTACTTGGGGTAAAGTGGTATCAGAGCCTACCAAAGCATGTATATATTGCAGTTGTGGCTGATCAAAGTAGCAATGGAGCATCAGAAGTTGCTGGAATCAAACTGTGAGTATGAGTTTTTTAGAACTCTAAAATCTGGTCCTGAGGGTGGCCCATGGTTTGGAGAGCTTCAAGGTTCTTAGGGCCTATGCGTACATCAGAAACCAAGGTAAGCCCAGGCATCCGATACATTATCGTGCTATTCGAGATGAGGTGATCTATGAGGAGATCTTGGAGAGGATCAAGGCCTGATTAGTTCCTAGTATAGACTGTTTGCTCCATAGAGAATTTTCAAATTGAAATAGATAATTTGGAGTTCAATGGAACTTTCTATTGAAGAGTTTCTTTGGTCCAACTGAAAAGGTGGTCCCTGTTAAATTGTGAACCAGTGGGTCCATTTGATGGGTCCAAGTTAGATTTATGGGCCTTTTCCCGAAGTAGACCCCCAAAATAACACCCCTTTTAAAAACAATATTCTTTTAGACTTCTGATAGGTTTTGGCATTTTTTGGATGAAAATGCCCTTGAATCCTAACATCGAGCCACATGCCTTTAAAGGCATTTGCGTGCGGGAGATGATTTGTGGGAATGACGTCATCTATCATGTGGGCTGTTGAAACCATCATTTGGTCCACGTTTTGAGCCATCCAAACCATTCAAAAGGTCCCACGGACCTAGATGGTGGGAAAACACAAGTTTCAGCTTGATCCAGACCCTCCTTGGCCACCAAGAAGCCCTTAACGGTTGTCGTTCAATCCACACTCTTTCTTGTGGTCTGGTCCACATGTTAGTTGGATATGATCCATTTGTAGGCTCATGGCCTAAACCTTAAAAGCCAAAACAGATAGATGGCGTGGATTAGAAAGATACCTCACGGTGGGCCTCACCGCTGAACAGCGAAAGACATCTAGTAGGCCCCACAGACAGCGATCGATCCCAGAAAATGCCATTTTTTATTTTTTGGAGGGAAAAAAAAGTGAGATCTTCATCGAAGCTCTCTCGGTGGGCTCCGACCATAGTTTCGACAACCTTCTTTGGCATATTAAGTCCGACTGTTACTCTCTAGCGCACTCATACTCCTACATTCTCTTTTCTAGCATCATACTCTCTGGAAAAAATGACTAGTAGACTACTCTGTACTCAATCCGACTACTCAGTGGCGAACACGGCTACTCTATCTGCATAACAAGAACATACATGGTTGAGTTTTCTTTGGTGGAGGCTATTGAAAACAATCGAAAAAAACCATTTCATCGTGACATATTCATCCAGTAGTGATCGCGATCTCTCACTCGATCGCCCACTCATACAAACAATGATCCCTCGCTTGTTGAAAAAGTGATCACAAATTCGTTGAAAAAGTGACCACTAAGTTGTCGAAATAGTGATCGCTTTGATGTACCAACAACGATTGGCTACTCGCATCAACAATGATCATTTTAATACAATAACAACGATCACAAGCTCGACAAAACCGCAATCGCTATCCCGTACCAACCGCCTTCACTCTCTCGTCAGTACCACGATCGCTCTCTAGTTCAATCCGTGATCCATCTTTTATTTCATTAGTTTGTTTTCTAATTTGTTTTATGAATAACAAACCCATTTTTTTCTAGGTATATTCACATTTGCAGATCGTGGCTTTTCGGACCATCCTATGCTTTTATGATGGGGAGTGGTTATGTGAAAATGAGAGATTCTTGTATGAGGGTGGAGAGTCAAAATGTGTTGTTGTGAGTAACACAATTACATACCATGAGCTCGTATTTAGAATGCACAAGATTACAAAGACAACACTAGAGGAATATGATATCAGAATCAAAGTTGATTACCCTTGGCACGGTTGCAGATCACTTCCTCCAACTAGTATCATAGATAACGAAGATGTCTTGGTGTTTGTCCATTTCAACGAACATAATCCAAATTTCCTTGTATCATTGTTCATAGAGAAAGTGAGGTGTGTAATTGTTGTCTAAGAGAGGAGCACACCCTCTTACCACCGGCATAGTTCTTAGAACATTGTGCGTTGAGATATTGAGGCTGTTCATTAGATCACCCCTAAACATATTCCCATTCTTGAACCCGTGCTTGTAGGGTTTAATGAGTAGGCACCAATAGTAGATATTGATATGGGGCTTGGATCTGCCCACGCCACCTCACGGCACGAGATCCCAACTTTTAGCTTGCTAGATAGTCAAGATTGGCCAAATCCTATCGCACAAGACGAGATCCCAACCTCCCCACCAAGATTGATTCATCGGTTGATTTCCTTGCGCCATCATCCACCCCGCCGAGACATGATCCATCGACTGACTTGATTGCGACATCATCCTCTTGACCGAGACATGATCCATCGATTGACTTCATTATGCCATCATCATCTCAACCGAGGCATGATCCATCAGTCGACTTCATTGCGCCATCATCCTTTTGACCGAGACATGATCCATTGTCGACTTTCTTGGTCATCATCCTCTCGACCGAGACATGATCCATCGTCCTCTCGATCGAGACATGATCCATCGATCAACTTCATTGCAGCATCATCCTCTCGACTGAGACATGATCCATCGGTTGACTTCATTGTGCCATCATCCTCTCAAATGAGATCCATCGGTTGACTTCATTGCGCCATCATTCTCTCAATCGAGACATGATCCATTGGTCGACTTTCTTGCATCATCATCCTCTCAAATGAGATCCATCGGTTGACTTCATTGCGCCATCATTCTCTCGATCGAGACATGATCCATTGGTCGACTTTCTTGCATCATCATCCTCTCGATCGAGACATGATCCATCGGTGGACTTCAGTGCTCCATCATCCTTTGGACCGAGACAAGATCCCCATCGATCAACTTCTTTGTGACATCATCCTTTCGACTAAGACATGATCCATTAGTCGACTTCATTGTGCCATCATCCTCTCGAATGAGACATGATTCATCATTTGACTTCATTGCTCCATCATCCTTTCGACCAAGACATGATCCACTGAGTAGTCAGGAATGTGCAGATATCCCTGGCCCATCAACCTTTGCATCGAGACATACTTCACTGGATCTTGTGGTCGTGCCATCTTCAAGCTTGCTAACCAATAATCAATTTATGACCTTAGATGATGATGCATACGTTAATGTAGATCGTTCGAGATATCCAGACGTGGTAGAATACCCCAATGAAATATTTATCGGTCAAACATACAAGGACAAGAGCTGGCTACAGAATTTTCTTAGCAAGTATGCAATGCGAAACCACTTCCAGTAGTAGGTCTTGTATTCGACCAAGTACAGATTCACGGTTAAGTGTCTCATTGAAAATTGCTGTTGGAGGGTCCACGCATCACGATTGAATGGCGCTGGGGTTTTCAAAGTAAAGACATACATGTCCGAACACATGTGCAACTTGTCTTCTAGTTGACAAGTCATGGCTAATCAACTTCTGATGGGGGGGGGGGGGGGGGGGGGGGGGGGGGGGGTGTTGTTTGTTTATCGCTGAGCAAGTAGTGAGCATGGTGCTAGCCTTCTCAAGTTGTTGGTTGAATGTAGGCTAAGAGATATTGTGCATGAAATGTTTAAAATTTTTGGTGTTGATATCAGCTATAAGAAAACATGGATGCGTAAGGAGATTCTGCAAAACAGGTTATGAGATCTTACGAAGAATCATATGCAGAGCTCCTGGCCTATTTTTATGAGTTAAAGAAGTCAAACCCAAGGATAGTGACGGAAGTGCTTGTAAACAAGCAAATGAATAGTTTTAGCGGACAGTGTATCAGAAGCTTTAAGTCCTCATTATGAAAGGTTTTGACGGTCGATGGGACACATTTAAAGGGCAAGTATAGGTGTGTTCTCTTCGTGGCTAGGACGTTGGATGGAGATAATCACATTTCCCAGAAGCATATGAGATTGGGGAATCAGAAAGCAATAACAGTTGGAATTGGTTCCTCCACAATTTACATCGTGCATTAGGAGTGATGCCCAAGCTTGTTATTATATCAGATCGTCATAAAGGATTGTTGAATGAAGTAAAAACAGTCTTCCTATATGCAACCCATGGCTACTGTGCATTCCATATTTACATGAACATGATTGCGGCAATCAAGGACAGGACATTGGAGAAGTATTATTGGCTAGTTGTTAAGACATTTAGGCGAGCCAGATTCAAGGAGCACACACAATCTTTGGAATTGGTCAACCCACATGCACATGAATGGCTTACTGCAATAGGTAATGAAAGATTAGTATCTTCCTTCTTTCTAGCCAGAAGGTACAATATCGTAACCAATGGTCGAAGTATCCGTATCGCTACAAGTCTCACTGGTCGGGGATATGGAAACAATATCGATATCGACAACTGGAAATGTAGGGAAACATGGGAAACCAATAGAATTTTTCAGTGAAACTTCAAAAGATGCTAAAAAATACACATATTTGCATATTTAGGAATAAAAAAATTGTAGTAAGAAGCACACATAATAAGTTTTTCATTTAATGGGGGCTTAAATGCATTTGTTGTCGTAGGAAATCAATCCAACCGTCCCATTCATCCATCCAACCTCCCAAACATGGATCGATATTTCAAAATATCGACAACATGATATTTCGTTGAGAAATCGTCGATAACTAGAAAGGAAACGAAAGATTGTGTTCTCAATTTGTGATAATGATAAATTCGTGATATTATTGTTATTATTGTTGACAAATTGAACACTGTGTACAACCATGCACCCATAAAAAATTTTGAAATGAATTTTTTTTTAATAAACAATTTTTTTGCGATATTGATACATTAATGATATTATTGAAACATCGCCAATACACAGGCGATACAAGTGACACCTGGAATTTACATAGTCGAAAATATTGGTGGTACGTTGGTAATATCAATACATTGGCAATATAAGCGACACTTGGATTTTACACAATTGAAAATATTGGCAATACATTGGCGATACTTACCGATACATCGCCTATACTTGGAACTTTTTATACTACCAGTGTTATTGGCATCACTACCAGTATTATCGGTATCATCGAGCTGGAGATACAGATAATATCGGATATATTTCAATAATATTGGGGATACTTTGAACAATGATCGTAACCATGAACATAACCGAGAGCATCAATTCATTGTTGAAAAAAGCGAGAGAATATCTTGTCACCAGGCTCCTACATGCATTGAGATACAAAATTCAACACATGTTCTACACAATAAGAGAGGTAGCTTTGACTTTCCAAGGGAGATTGACTCCATGTGTACATGTGGAGAGTTTAATATGATGTTGTTGCCTTGTGTGCATGAAGTTGTATCCTTGTGGTAAGTACAATATTATACCTTACTCCTTATGATTTCCATATCACTCGGTAGAAAATGACTGAAGCATCTATTGGGAATCAGTTTATCCGGTAGCTCACAAAAGCCAAAGGGAGATATTAGATAAAATAAGAGAGTTGTGTGCAAAAATTTAACCGTTGCAACAAAGAAATCCTGCCGGAAGATTGAAGAAGGTTAAAATTCTTTTGTAAGGAGAAGATGGGCCCACCGTCTGATGCTCTAGGTGCAATCAAATGGGACATAATTATAGGAAGTGTAAGATAATGTATTTTGTTAGTGAGTGTACTCTTTTCTTTGTGCTCCTCATGAGTATGAAGTAGTCCTCTTTTCTTATAATAAAATAGAGTGTGTTAGGGGTTTGAACCTAACACACAATAGTCTATTTTTTCCAACACTCTTCTCCTTCTCCATTCCCTTTCATTTCTCCTTCTTTACTCTTCCAATTGCACATATCTTCTACTACTTGGTATCAAAGCGTAGATCAGGGCATTCCAAGGCGACACACCAGCCTGTTGACATTAGCAGTCGTACGGCTAACGCCAGCATTGTACGGATGCATGGACCCCATTTGAGCTGGAAGTTTAGGGTTTTGATAGATCGTGATTTTAGAGGATTTGTTATGATTTTTTGGAAATTTTTGAGTCCCTCTTTCATGGTGTTTTGGCCGAAATAGAGAAATTTGAAAACCGGCCCCCCAATAAGATTTTCCTCGATTTATCTCAAATCGATAAGTTTTTTTTTAGTTTCTCTCCTCAAGATGGAGCAAGATCTTCCTCCCCAGCTACTCATGGAGGAGTTTTTAGCAAGGATTCGTGTTTGAGTGGGTTTTAACCCCAAATGGACGTGTAGCCAGGCCTTTTTTCTCCCATTTGAGTCAGATCTGACTGGATTTGTTGTTGTTTTGATGGATTTTTGATTGTTTGGGGTTTATCTCTCATTCTCTTGAAGGATTGAGTGAGAGAGAGTTGTTTGAGTCAGTTTCTCCCACTTGGAGTCTCTCTTGGTGATTTTCATGGTCTTAATTGTTGGATAACTTCCTCTTTCCTGCTTCTGGGCCCCTGTATTCCCATCTGGTGCTTGTCTCATCCTGTTCTACAACGTCTTCAAAGCAGATGACAACAAAGAAGCCGCCCACAAGTGATATTGTTGTTCTATCTTGTGAGGCCTATGACGCCTTAGTGCGACTACATGCACATGAAGTTCTTGCCCCTTCCAGAGCCTCCATAGCCCAGTCAGGTACCGGTCTTCATGTAGCCTCTCCTTCTTCCTCCTAGGTCATTTGACTCGAGAGCCTCATCCCACATGACCGGTAAGACTCATCTTTTTGGCTCATATTTTTCTTCTACTCAGTCATTTTCCGTTACACTTGCTGATGAAAACCAGCAAGTATCTGGATCGGGTCCCATCACCATCTCTCCCACTATGCACTTATCCTCAGTCTTGCACGTTCCTAGTTTTCCCTTAAATCTATTATTTGTAAGCTCTCGTACAAAATCTTTGAATTGCTCAGTGACTTTCTTTCCGTCTTATTGTGTGTTTCAGGACCTCCAGATGAAGCAGACTATTGGTAGGGGCCATGAACGTGGATGAGTTTATTTCCTTGATGATGCACCTGCTATAGCTTCCAGTGCCTTGTTTCTGGATAAGGAGTCCGTGTCTTGATGGCATTGCCATGTAGGGCATCCATCATTGTGCAAGCTCAAACTTTTGTTCCCTTTCATTTGTGTATCAAAACCTTTAGCATGTGAAACTTGTGAATTCTCTAAGCATCACCGGGCTGTGTTCCCTCCTAGTGTATCTAAGAGAAAACGCATCCCCTTTGAGCTAGTTCACTCGAATGTTTGGATATTTATACTTTGTTACGTTTATTGATGATTGCACAAGGATGACTTGGGTTTATCTTCTAAAATCCAAGAATAAAGTTTTTGATATGTTCAAACTTTTTTACAAAGAAGTGACTAACCAATTTCAATGTCCCACAAAGTTTTGCATTCTGATAATGGGGGTGAATATATGTTAAATGCCTTTTTGTCCTTCTTGCAAGAGCATGATATCTTACCTGTACATCATGCCCTCGAACCCCTCAACAAAATGGGGTAGCTAAGTGGAAGAATCGTCATCTCCTTGAAGTCACTCGGGCCCTCCTTCTTGGTATAAATCTTCCAAAACAATTTTTGGGGTGATGCCTTACTTACTGATGTCTTCTTGATTAAACGTGTTCTGTCTCGAGTTCTATCTCACAACTCTTCATTTGAACTTCTTTACACACGAGACAAACCTTTTCCCTTACCCCCTAAAGTTTTTGGGTGCACATGTTTTGTTCAGCTCCTGGATGTGAGTTATGACAAGTTGAGTCCTGGGGCCATCAAGTGTATTTTCTTAGGCTATTCCAAGTCTCAGAAAGGGTATAAGTGCTATGATCCTTTGACCTGTAAGAGGTTTGTGTCCGCGGATGTTACCTTTTTTGAAGAAATTCCATACTTTTTTGTTGAAGGGCGATCAATGCATCAATACCACTCTTCCAGTTTTATGTATCAATGACAATGTGGTTCTTCCCTTACATGTTCTGAAGCCTATTCTTGTGTATCATCGGCGAGCTAAACCTTCTACGGATCATCAACCTACCACTTCGTTTGCTCCTCCTAGTGGTTCAGGTATAATCCCTTCATCTTAACTTCATGACGATCTTCCAATTGCTTTAGGTAAACCTTCCCGTTCATGCACAAAGCATCTCATTAGTAATTTTGTTTCCTACGATCATCTTTCACCTTTCCTCCAATCTTTTGCAGCTTCCATATCTTCTTCTACCATCCTGCGTAATCTCAAGGACGCATTGCGTAGCCCTGATTGGACGAAGGCTATGATGGAAGGGATTCATGCACTTGAAAAGAACAAAACCTAGGAGCTGGTTGTCTTACCTGAGGGAAAAAGAATTGTTGGATGCCGATGGGTATACACCACTAAGTTTTGCCCTGGTGGTTTTGTTGAACGATATAAGGCATGTCCTATTGCAAAGGGCTTTACTTAGACATATGGCATGGACTACTTCGAGACGCTCTCTCCAGCAACCAAGCTTAACTTAGTTCGTGTGCTTATCTCTATAGCCGTGAATCTGTCATGGGCCCTTATTCCAACTCGATGTGAAGAATGCCTTCTTACATGGTGATCTTGATGAAGAGGTCTATATGGATCGACCACCCGGTTTTTCCTTGCTTCATGGTCCTCACGATATGGACCAATGTCCCGTTGTATGTCGCCTACAAAAAGTCTATTTATGGTCTCAAACAGTCTCGTCGTGCCTGGTTCGATAAGTTTAGTCATGCTCTTCTGGACTTTGGATTTACCCACAGTTAGGCCGATCACTCCTTATTTATTTGTCGTCGACCCACAGGAATTATGGTGCTAATTGTCTACGTGGATGATATTGTTTTGTCTGGAGATGACATTGAAGGAATAGTGGCTGTTAAATTTTTTCTCAAATCCTGCTTTGAGATCAAGGACCTGAGGACCCTTCAGTATTTCTTGGGGATTGAAGTTGCTCAATTGAAATTGGGGGTTGTGCTTTCTAAAAGAAAATATGCTCTTGATTTGCTCTTAGAGACTAGAATGTTAGGTTGCAAACCTGCTGGAATGCCTATGGATACTATTGTGAAACTTGTCCCTAATGACGGTGCCCCTCTCTCTGATCCTAGAATGTATCGTCGATTGGTTGGTCGACTTATTTATCCTACTATTACTCGTCCGGATCTATTTTATGCTGTGGGGGTTGTTAGTCAGTTCATGCATACCCCTCGTACCACGCATTTGACGGCAGTGTATTGGATTCTTTGGTTTCTCAAGTCTGCTCCTGGGAAAGGTCTGCTTTTTCAGCAGCATGGTCATCTTCATCTTTCGGGTTACTTCGATGTTGACCGTGCTGGCAGTTTACATGATCGCCAGTCCACTTCTGGGTACTGTACATTTCTTGGTGGCAATCTTGTCACTTGGAAGAGCAAGAAGCAATCAGTTGTTGCTCGATTGTCTGCCGAAGTTGAGTATAGGGCAATGGCCTATGCCACATGTGAACTTGTTTGGCTTCGAACACTCTTGCGGAAACTTGGCTATCGTCCTTCCACTCTCATTCCTTTGCATTGTGATAATCAGGCCGCCATCCACATCGCCAATAACCCAGTTTTTCATGAGCGCACAAAACACATTGAAATTGATTGTCACTTTATTTGGGAGAAGGTGGCTAACAAGGAGATTGCTACTCCTTTCGTTTGCTCTAAAGAACAACTCGCTGATGTCCTCACCAAGTCTCTTACTCACGATGCTCTTATCCGTATTACTGGCCAGTTGGGATTATTAACATTTATGCTCCAACTTAAGGGAGAGTATGGGAAGTGTAAGATAATGTATTTTGTTAGTGAGTGTACTCTTTTCTTTCTGCTCCTTAGGAGTATGTAGTAGTCCTCTCTTCTTATAATAAAATAGAGTGTGTTAGGGGTTTGGACCTAACACACATCAGTCTCTCTTTTCGAAACACTCTTCTCCTTCTCCATTCCCTTTCATTTCTCCTTCTTTCCTCTTCCAATCGCACAAATCTTCTTTTACTATAATCGGCAGCAGGTTCCCCATCTGCTAGCAAAGCTAATGTTGTATTATCGAAAATAAATATGTTTTGAAATGTATATTTGATCAGGAATCATTTCTTCTATGAATATTGTACGATGTAAATGGTTTTTGAATGTATGTACAGTGGGTTTTGGCCCTTATTGGTTGTCATCAATGTAGCTTTCTATTTTCATCTCCATTGAGGGCTGGTTAGAATCACCGTATCAAATTGATTTTAAGAAGCATTCGGCAATCAATGGTGACTCCCAAATGATGGATGGTCCACATTAGGATCTAACCTTTTTATACTATAATCTATGCAAACCATCCATGTTTCCAACATGATAAGATGGGTAGGATCATCAAATCAAAGTAAATTGTATGAGGAATGGGCTGTTAAAGGTGGGTCCCAATTTAGATGGATCATAAAGTAACAAATAAAGTGAAATTATATCTTAAATGACTGATCTATGGACATCTGAGGGAGTGTGTTTTGTTCCACAATAGCACATTGTTTTCCAAATAGAGTTCAGACTTTTGTTTAACGAACTGAGCTAAAACTTTGTTCAGAACAAAACTATTATTTTTCTAGTGTCCTTTTTAACTGACTCAAAAATTATTTATATATGCAAAATACTTGGCCCTGAATCTCTACGCGATTGTTTTCTTTATTTAGGTTTGTTGTTCATTTCTGCAAAAGCTGTTAATGTTGCGTCTTCTTTAGTCATCTCTATATTTGTCAGATTTATTTGCTAAATGTGTTTTGCAGATTCCCATTTGTGCCCATTAGCGAACTGAATCTTGAAATTGATAATGTAATCATTTCAGCCTAAATGTAATTGAAATAAAAAAATGTTTCTTCTTAAAAATTTCTGAAGTATTATTTTATAGCCCGAAGCAATAGGAATAAAATTCTGGCAAGTTACATTTGAGATTCTCTCGAATGTCTCTCAAATGTAAATATCATAAAAAAGTTTTATCTTGCGCTCTCTAGGTCTTTCTTTATCTTCCTATTGAATTCACAACAAACTGCTAACTTTTTTCTTATCTTTTTTTATTATTTAAATTTTAGGAAACTGAGCAGCTTAGACAAACATTGCAGAAGGAAATTTTGAAGATTGAGGTAAATTTGTTTTTCAATCATATTATTTGTTGGTTAAATCTCAATTAGCACACATGGAAGTAGTGTGGTCCAGTCATCAATTGATGCATTAAGCAGAAATAAGTAACTTTGTGCAGTGCAACAAGTACACTGCTTTCTGTTAATTCGTTTGTTTGCCATCATGCTAGTGTATTCTCTAACGATCTAGGAAAACCTTCTTGAACTTACATCGAAGAAAGGGGTTGGATCACATGTCCTTTCTCTCTCATGCGACTTCTTTAAGCCCTGGTACTCGTGTGGATGATTTCTTATGGCATCAAATGGGTGATAAACTCCTATTTTCAATTGAAAGAGACGAGTTTCAGCCTCCTGTTGATGTGGAGGGTTTAGAAAGTAGCAGCGAGGAAGAGAGGAGAAAGGGTGGAGCAGAGTCTTGCGCTGGTGGCTGCCATTCTGTCTCTGATCACTCTGGCTGGTGATTGTCACTCCTGTGGGTCTGATGTTGAGGCAATAAGCAGCAGAGAGGAGCAGTTGTAGTTTGTGGCTTTTCATGAGATTGAGTCTTTAAACACGAGTAAGTGTGAAGCTTTGGGAGCCCAGGATTTGCATCTATGCAGAGGAGCATTTCGTTTGATAGCAAAAGTGCTGAACAGAAGTCCCAAGTGTGTGATGTTATTGTCCAATTCTATAAGAATTTAGTCAAGTGTGAGAGCTGGGTGCAGCCACGGCTTGATAATTTGTCGTTCAATCAGCTTTCCACTGTGGAGGCTGAGTTTTTAGAGAAGCTGACATCGGAGGAGGAAATCAAAATAGTTGTAGATGCGTTGGGGAAAGACGAGGCCCCAGGGCCGAATGGCTATCTCTTGGCATTCTTTTGGGGCTTTGTTTTTTTGGGATACAGTGAAAGGCGATGTGGTTATTTTTATTGCGGATTTTTTTTTTTTTGTTTTAAAAAATGCTCAGCTTCTGTTATTGCTAGGTGCCTCCTTCATTGCAATCATTTTGAAGAAAGGGGCCGAATGTTTGAGAGACTTTTGGCTAGTCAGTTTCATTAGGGACCCTATAAAATTCTGACTAAAATATTAGCGACAAGATTTCAAGTATCTCTAGAAAAGGGTAATCTTGACATCAAAGGTGCTTCGATTGTAGGAAGGCAAATATTGGATAGCGCGTTAAAAGTCCGTGAGTACATTGACTCGCGGCACTAGAAAGTTTAAAATGTAGTCATTTGCAAACTCAATATTGAGAAGGCTTATGGTCACATTGATCAAGAATTTCTAGACTATATGTTGGGGGCGATTGGGATGTGTGTAAAAGTGGAAGATGTGGATGTTAGAATGCATGAAATCAACAAAGTTTTCAAGATTGATTAATTGGTCTGGGAAAGGCTAGTTCAAGGCCTTGAGAGGCCCTCGGTAGGGGGATTTTATATTGACCTATTTATTTGTGGTGGTGGCAGAAGTGCCTAGCAAGATGCTAGACAAAGGGTGCTTTGCAGGCCTTATTAGTGGATTTTCGGTGGGGAGTGCTGAGCTTCAATTCTCGCACTTCTAGTTTGGCAATAATACCATACTTTTCTACGATGCTGATGTGGAATAGGTTGATAACTTAGAAGAAGATGAGGTGTTTCGAAGCGGTTTTGGGGTTGAAGGTCAACATACTGAAAAGCGAGTTATTGGAGGTCCGTATGTCCAAGGAGGAGGCAGTAAGCAGTGTTCGAAATATCGATATCGCGCAATGTATCGCACCATTGGGATACAGATACGTATTGGTTATCACATGGGATATATCGTTTGTATTGTGTAATTTATTGTACTTTTTGGGAAACATGGGGAAACATTGGGAAAATTGTTGAATTTTTCAATGAAACTTGAGGTATTGTTAAAAAGGACCTTAATACACACTTTTAAATCATAACATGTAAAAGAAGTGCACAAAATAGGTTTCCTTTATATAGGGTCCTAAGCTATGTGCTGTCTAATTGAACTATGACAACTATATTCAAATACGATGTATAACATTTATAAATGTATCAAGACATGTATGAAAACACGACCAATGCATTCAAAAGCAAAAGACATAGTAGAAATAAAAAAACACACCTATCAATGATGTGGCTGGCTATGGCCTAGACCCACATAGAGTTACGCTGTGGATCGTAATCGTTGTCTCTATCTTGACGTGGCTGGGAAGAATACTGCTCCTCCACAAATCGACAATATTGTGCCCAGGTCATAATAGAATGATACCAATTAAGATATTCCCTGACATAACGTTGGTATTCATCCTCTCTAAACTGAATTAATACACCCATCCGTGGGTTCTGCATAATAGCCACAGTCTGTGGCTGATATGTATTTGGGATGGGCATAGATGGAGCTACTGGGTATCCGTATTGCCCTCCATTTCCATACTGCTGCCCATATACCTGCCCTATGCGAAAGTGAAGTCCTGATCGTAGTTGAAAAATGATGATCCATAATTGCTAGATTCACTCCCCACATGTCTACTAGCTCCATATCCATATCCATGCTGTGGCACATAATTCGAGCTATTGTCCCGTGTATGTGGTTCATATCCATGCTATGGCTTGTAACTCGAGCTCCCCTCCCTTGTTCGTGAACTGGAACTAGAGCCACCTCGCTTACCACGAATGCTTTTGTCCCTCATGGATTTTGCGAGTGGCTCTTTGAAATCACAAAGCTTGTGTGTCTGTTTTTTCTTCTGTAGCCTCTGGCGATCGGATGTCTTATTTGAGATAAGATGAGGTTTTGGTCCTCCCGGACAAGAACTGTGGTTAAGGTCCTGTATGGCATGATCGAAATCCCCTTCCCTAGTGAAAGGGCTCAGAGGCCTCCGAGGCTGACTCCCACCCTCGTCGCCAACATCCCCGTCGCCATCATCACCATCATCGCTACTATCGCCACCATCACTCCTATCGTTGTCATCAGACTCATGACCATCACCAGATCCACGTGACGCATCACTCTGTCTCGGTGTCAGACAATGTATCTCCACCACGTGTCACACGTGATAGTGACTATCGCGGATTGCCCAAGGAAGTCCTCGTTAATGGGTCGAATGCTTTGTTAGGAGATCTCTACTGCTCTATGTGTGCATTAACATCGATCCCTTGTTTCGCTGCCTCCGCCGCAACATGCAGCTCCGGTCGCCCTTCTGAAGTATCCAAGTCATTCGACTTAACCCACTGGTAAATCGGGTCCTTGTCCTCATCCCAAATTAATGAATGTTGCTCGACCGGACTCTAACAATCTATTGATGGCATATAGCAACAAGGGTAAGTATAGAATGATTGAAATGAAGAGAGGGAGAATGCAAGTGTGGAACATGTTTACCTCACTATCGAGGTGCCTTTCCCTATACAGTTGGGGAATAAGTGATCGTACACCTCATGTACGACCCTCTTCAATGAATTGTCTTCGTAGAGATTCTGTGTAGTGGTATTTAGGATTTAGAAAATACGCTGAAAACCAACATTATTCAAATATTTACACATCAGTACAACAATAGTCTATTATTACACAGACAAAAAATAAAAATAAAAATATGAGCACTTACTAGCCTGGTGTAGTGGGTGAGAAAGCATCCTTTCCCAACGGCCGTCTATTATTATATGGACCCACTTATATGCGTCGGGGGCTTTAGCCTTGATGACCGCTTTCATTAGATATATGGACGGATACAACGACTCCATCGACGGATTTGTCTCATCGTCCACCTTCCTCAGCTCCACATAAATGGGCTCTAGAATACCTGCTACATTGCACACGCGATCCCAGAACGCGTTGCTCAACACAAGCTCCTCGATGCTCCAGGTTACTCTCCTCCCCCTCTTTTTCATTCTTTGTAGTCATGAGAGGTGAAATGCTCTCGTAACCCCTACTTGTGTTTGATGAGGCTACTTAAGGCGATATAATTTGTGGCGAATCGTGTCGCCCCAGAGCGCACTATATCCCCGCCACACCTCTCGCGCATTGCAACTAATAAAACCATGTGTGGTTATATATGAAATTTGTGATGAGCCGTGCGTCAGTGATAATAGTCTTTACTGATGGCCTATCCCCAATCGCCTCCAGCATGAGATCGACGCAATGGGCTGCGTAGGGGGTACAATAGATATTATACTTGTCTTGAATATCCTTCCCCACCTTGAGAAATGCACTCCCATTGTCGTAACAAATTGCACAATGTTTCTTCTCCCAACATCCTCCATGACATTGTGCATTAGTTTGTAAATGTAGTTTGCATCTTTAATCTTATTGCTCGCATCTTCAGACTTTAGGAACACCGCCCGTCCCTTGCAATAGACCATAAAATTTATGATCAACATCTTCGTCGGTTTGGTCCAACTGTCACACATGATGGTGCAGCTGTACATCTCCCATGACTGCTTATATGACTCCACGCATGTCTTCATTTCTGCATGTTTATCATCCAAATACTTCCCCATGATATCAGAGGGCGTGGGTGGCTTCACACTCTCACACTCATGCTGCACTTCAGTTATCATATTCTTGAAGTGCGGACTTGTTGTGGCATTCGTGGGGATTTGATTGTAGATAAAAAACTTCGATATAAACTTCCCAACTTTCTTCCGTACATCCCCTCTACTAAACATGTCCTTCAATTTGTTTTGTATCCCTCCCACCTCTTTGTACATCTTTGGATCTGAAGGTAGATTCGGCACCTGCATGCTACTGCTCCTGCCCATACCCCATAATTAGGGGTGCATACGGTTCGGTTCGGTCCGGTTTTGGGGTGAAACAGGAACTGAACCGTTCCCAACGGTTCTAGAAAATCCGGAACCGGATCGGACTGGACCGTTAGCACCCTAGAACTGAACCGAAACCGAATCGTTGACACCAGTTCGGTTTTGGTTCGGTTCCATGGTTCTAGGCTTAGCCCACTTAGCTTTTTTCTATATAAATTAATATTGATTAAGACTAACAAGAATAATAAAAGTAAATGGTCTACTTCTCCTGTTGCATTAGGCCACTTGGGCACGCTAATCGCTTGATCTTAACTGTCCATGAGATCTATCAAACATTTCAAGAGATACCATGTAAAATCATTTGTGATGCGGTCTATTTGATGAATGGCCTAGCTATTGTGCAAGGTGTGCACAAAGACATTTATGGAAACAATTCATGGAAACAATCAAAGGGTTCAGTTCCAAGTTCGGTTCTAGGTTTGGTTCCACGGTTTGGTTCTACAGTTCAGTTCATGGTCCGGTTCGGTTCTACAAAACCCCAAACCGAGAACCGAACTGAACTATCGACTCTTTAATTTTTGGAACCGGAATTGGAACCGGTGTGCTTCAGAACCGGATCGAACCGAACCAAACTAACCGGTTCCGGTCCAGTTGACCAGTTTCACTGGTTCCATGTGCACCTCTACCCATAATTCTCCCCACCTACTATCCTCCCCTCCACCACCCCTAGAATTCCCCCCCCGCACCACTCCCCTCACCACGCTCATGAGTAGACCCCTCAAATCTAGGCCTACTCGCATCTCACCTTCTCTCCTGATCTCTCTCCCACCCATCCCGTAGGGACTCCTGGACTACATGTCTATACTCAGGATCATCATCATCATCATCAAGATCTACTACATCCTCATCACCAATATATGGTGGCCGCCCCAACTCCTCCCTAATCTCCCTCTCCTGTGTACGTCAGTCATTTTTTATCTTCACATTTTTTTTCTTCAATATAGCCCTCCATCTCAGCTCTCACATCCTGTGGGCACTTAGGGCAGTCTACAACATTGCGATACCCTCCCGCTAAATGCTCTTTCAAGCGGGTTACCCCCCCACTCATTGACACATGGCCACATATAAATTACATATACTCCCGTATTGATTATCGGGAATGGGCCAGCCGTATCGCTATGCTATATCGGGTTGTCTCTCTCCTCTTTCTCCCGGATTGCATGTCTATACTCAGGATCATTATCATCATTAAGATCTACTACATCCTCATCACCTACATATGTTGGCCGCCCCAACTCCTCCCTAATCTCCCTCTCCTGTGTACGTCAGTCATTTTTTATCTTCACATTTTTTTTCTTCAATATAGCCCTCATCTCTTCTCTCACATCCTGTGGGCACTTAGGGTAGTCCACAACATTGCGATACCCTCCCACTAAATGCTCTTTCAAGCGCCCCCCCCCCCCCCCCCCCCCCCCACTCCTTGACACATGGCCACATAAATTACATATACTCCCGTATCGATTATCGGGAATGGGCCAGCCGTATCGCCATCCTATATCGGGTTGTCTCCCTCCTCTTTCTCCTGGCATATTTTATTTGCAAACGAACATTATGTTAAAACTTTTTAGGGCCCACCTCGATGCATGTGTTGTATATCCATGCCACCCATCTGTTTTGCCTGATCATTTTAGGGCATGGTCCTAAAACGAGGCTAATCCAAATCTCAGGAGGACCACACAGTAGGGATTCTCACCATTGGAAACTTCCTAGGGCCCACAAAAGTTTTGGATGGCGTGGAAAAAAGATGGATACCTTAAAATTACTTGGGAAAGTAGATGAATGGTGTGGATAAAACACATACATTTTGGTGGGGCCATAGAGCACCGTCCAGTAGCAAGTAAGCAATTCAATGGTACACGTAGCATATATGAACTCAAATTAAACCAAAGAAATTGTGCCAACCACTATAATTAATTACATTAAAAAAATTAGATTGGTTGAAAAAAATTCTAACCTCTTAGTAGTGGACACTTAATTGTTAAAATAAGACATCAGACACAATTACTATTATGTGGGCCCCACCTCGATGGATGCGTTGTATATCTACGCCGTCCATCCTTTTTGCTAACTCATTTTAGGGCATGGGCCCAAAAATGAAGCAGATGCAATTCTCATTGGACCACAACATAATAAAAAGTGGGGCATGATGCACTTTTAATCCTCACTGTTTCATCTAGTGTGGTCCACTTGAGATTTGGATTTGCCTCATTTTCGAGATCATGCCCTAAAATAAAATGGAAAAATAGATAAATGGCATCGATATAACACATAGATCATGGTGGGGCCCACAGAGCACCGTGCAACAACGTCATAGTCCAACTACACAGTAGCCATCATCTCACCGAAATGGATTGCGTACTACCCTGCCCGGATGAAGCCCGGGCTATGTGGGACTTACCGTGTTGTAATGGTTTTATCCACATCGTCCATCCATATTTACAGATCATTTTAGGATTGGAACCCAAAAATGAGGTAGAACCAAGACTTAAGTGGACCACAAAGTGGCGATTTAAAGCCCACCATTAAAAACTTATTCGGAGCTTCAGAAGTTCGGGATCAAGCTGATATTTTTGTTTTCACTTCATCCAGGTCAACAGGACCTTATGAATTGGTTTGATGGTAAAAAAACATCACGGTGGCCCCTAGAAAGGTTTTAACGATAGGTGTCATTATCATCGCTGCTTCTTTTGGTGTGTTCCACTTAAGCTGTAGGCTTGCCTCATTTTTAGTATCTTGTTGTAAAATGATCTGATAAAAGGGATGAACGGCTTGGAGAAAACTTTTACATCACGGTGGGCCCCATAGAGCCTTGCCCAGACGGATTACCGTCCGGGCGGGGTAGGACCGCTTCCTTAAGTAGGGACCCAGATTAGGTGTTACGCAAGTAACAAGTTAGTGGGTATTATCCTTACTGTATGGCCCACCTTGATGATGTTCTGTATATCCACTCCGTCCATTCGTTTTTCTAGCTCATTTTAAGACATTGTCCCAAACATTATGCACATCCACATGAAATAGTGATGATTGAACATTGACCATTAAAAACATATTAAGGCCCACTTTAAGTAGATCTGTAATGGTTATTTGTAATCCAACCCATTGGTAAGGTTAAACAGAACTGGATTAAGTGAATATAAAAAGATTAGCTTAACCCAAAACTTTCGTGGCCTATAAAATGCTTTTAATTGTCATGCACCACTTTTTCTAGTGTGGTCCACCTGAGATCTAGATCTTCTGAAGTTTTGGCATAACGTCCTTAAATAATATGAAAAAATGGATGGACGGCTTGGATAAAACAAAGACATCAAGGTGGACCCCACGGAGCCCGTGATAGGACCATTTGTCTCCGCATTGGAAGCGGATTGCATAGTGAGTAACTCAGTACACTAAGCGTACTGAGTAAACTCTGTGGGGCCCACTGTGATTTACGTATTTTATCCACTTTGTCCATACATCTTAAAAGATAATTTTAGGCCTGGAGCTCGAAAATTAATCATATCAAAAGCTCAAGTGGGTCACGCCATAGGAAAAGTGTGAACTGAACGTCTACCATTGAAAAATTCTTGGGGGCCACAGAATTTTAAATCAAGCTTATATTTGTGTTTTCCCTTCATCCATGTTTGTGTGATCTTATGAACAGGTTGGATGACAAATAAACATCACTGTGGGCCCTAGAAAGGTTTCAACGGTGGAAATCATTATTCCCACTGTTTCCTATGGCATGGTCTACTTGAGCTTTGGATATGCTTCAATTTTAGGATTAACCCCTAAAATGAGCCGGAAAAACGGATGGACGGCATGGATAAACCACATACATTCATAGTGGGCCCAACAAAGTTTACTTAGTACGATAAGAGCATACCGTGTAACTCAGTACGCAATACGATTTCCTTCGCATTGGGGGTAATACCCAATCCGCATCCCCTTAGAAGGGTTTTTGAAATAGAGAGGGTTCCGGACGGTCGGAACCCCTAATATTTCTCCATGATTTTTAGAGATTTTGTGTCGAAATCTCCTTCCAATCCTAAATCGATCCTCTATTCGACAAAAAAGAAGGGAAATCAAAGTTTTTTCACACTTAACGACGCACTGGTAGCTATTGATCGAGTGGCCCACTGAATTCTTCTTCCGATCACATGAACTTCTTATACAGGTACTGAAAACCCTCTCAAAACATTTTTCCTCTTTTTTCTTTTGATTTCCCCTTATTTTTTTTGGTAATTTTGCAACCTGACATTCCCAGCCTTTTATTGTTTGTCGAATGGTTGTTGGCTACAGTAGACACGTGAGTACGTGGCAGGGTCTGCAGTAGATCCTTGAGTCCTGATAAAATCTACAGAAAAATCGTTGATTTCGCAAAAAATCGTGCAATATATCGCAAGATACAAAGAATTTTGTTTTTTTGTTTTTGTTTTTAAATTTCTGTGGGTTTCTGATGGGTTTCGTTTTGCAGGTCGGTGATAATGATAATATTGGCCGGTAGTATCAATATTGCGAACACTGGCGGTAAGATTCGCCAAGGCTTTAGAGTGTCGTGCGGGATTGTTCCCATCCTCATACCTTGGTCTTCCTCTTTGCATTGGCAAGCTGGTGAAACACTCGTGGGATAAGTTCATCGAAAGTTTAGGAAGGAAGTTATCAAGATGGAAGAGCCATCATCTTTCTTTTCGAGGTAGGATAATGCTTATTAAAGCTATATTATCGAACTTGTAGCTTTATTTCATGTCCCTTTTCAAGTGTTTAAAGTCAATCTTGGAAAGGTTGGAGAGATTGAGGTGGGGATTTTTGTGGCAAGGTTTGAACGTAAAGCAAAAGTTTCACTTGTTTAGCTAGGATGAGGTGTGTAAACCTCATGAGGTAGGGGAGCAGGTGTTAGGAAGTTGGAGCACATGAATCTTGCTTTGTGTGGAAAATGGTTGTGGATGTTTGGAATTGAAGAGGGTTGGTTATGGTGAGAAGTGATTGCCTCAATATTAGGGGTCAAGGAAGGGGGATGGGGGACTAAAGAATTATATATATCGTACTTCTACAGTGTGCAGAGGGGTTGCAAGCCCAACAACCAAGTTTAAGGAGGTTATTCGGTTGTCTCTAGGTGGATTCAGTTTTAGGAGGATGTATCGGCTGGAGATAGGGTGCTTTGTGCTAAGTTCCTGTGGTTAGCCAGATTATTTCCGAAAGAGAATCTTCTTGCTACTTGTTGCTTCTTGCTATCCAACGATGGAGAGATTTGGTCCACTCCTTGTCAGAGGAACTTTTTAAAGGAGGAAGCAGAGGAATATATCTTGCTTTTGGAGCGTCTTGCCCACTGTTGCCCCCATTGGATGAGAGAGATGCGTTGGAGTGGAAAAGGATGCGTCGGTTGTCAGGTCGATTCTCAATCTTGTCCTTTTATTAGGTAATCCAAGGTGCTTGCTCAAGAGATTAGTGCAGTCCACTTCCCATGTTTGACATTATGGTGCCCCTCCCAAGGTGGCTATTGTTGCTTGGTTGGTGGGTAGGAAAAAGGTGCTTACTATTGACAAACTTTGAAAAAGGGGGATGGTATTTCTTACATTTGTGCATTATGCATGCAAGATGCGGAATCAATTGACGAACTTTTCATTCCACCGCTCCTTTGCTCAAGGGGTGTGGGTGCTCTTCCTTGAAAGCTTTCTCAATTTCGCAGTTGATGTCGGGGTCGGCTGAAGGCCTTCTCCTAGCACAGCACAGGGGCGGGGTCGGAAAAAAGGGAGGATGCTTTGGAGGCTAGCCTTTCTGGCATATTTTTTGGATTGTGGGGAGAGTGAAATAATCAGTGTCTTCTGAATAGGAAAGGGTCAACAGTGTTGGGTTTCTTGACTAATTCCTCATTTCACTCGTATGGTCACTAAATTGATCTCCATATACTCTCTTCTAATCTGACTAATCTTAAATCCTTTTGATTCTAAAGCACCTCTTTATAATCTAGCTTTGTATTTATGCCCTCTCTTGTCTTATCAATCAACATTATGTCATTTGCAAACAACATACACCACAGGATCTCTTCTTGCAAATGCCTCCTTAACTCATTCATAACCAATGTGAAAATTTATGGGCTCAATGCCGACTCCTGGTGCATGCCTACAATAATTGGTAACTCAAATGTTTCTCCACTAGTGTTCCACACATTTGTTACCGCTTTCTCATACACACCCTTAATCATGTCAATATATCCTCTTGAAAACCCTTTTTTCCCTAACAACTGCTAGATTAACTTTTTAGGGACCTATCATATGCTTTTTCTCTATGTCAATAAATACCATGTGGAAATCCTTCCTCCTCTCCCTATATTTCTCCATCATTTGTCAACCTTGGATAATAACTTCAATAGTAGACCTCCCTGGCATGAACCCAAACTGCTTTATTTATTTATATACATTCGTCTCATGTCTTAGCCTATGCTTAATCACTCTCTTGCAAAGTTTCATAGTATGGCTCATAAATGTACCCATTATAGTTAGTGCAGCTTTGTTGTAGGTCTCCTTTATCTTATAAATAGGTAGCACAAGACTTTTCCTTCATTCATTTGGCATTTTCTTTGATCTTACAATCATGTTGAACACCTTCGTCTACCAAAGTAACATAAGTGTCTCTTGTGCACTTCCAAACCTCTATTGGTATATGGTTTGAGGGCTTTCCCGTTTTCATCTTTCTCAAAGTTTCTTTCACTTCATATATACTAATCCTCTGCAAATATTTATGGTCTCAAATATCATTTGACTTTATGGTTCCTTCTGTCCGTATGTTCTCATAATGGATGTCATTTAACAAAAAACGCTTAAGTGAGAGAAGAAAACAAATAGTTAAGGGATCAAAGGAAATGCACATGCAATAAAGCATAATAAACAATAAATTCTTATCTCTTCATGTTTTCCTCAGGTTATAGGGTGCAGCCAAGCAGATGCCCAATCTTTTTTGCAAGCATAGTTTGTAAAGCTTTGTTTTAAACTCCATATTAAAAAAAAGAAACTTGTAAAAATTCAACCTTTAAAACTCTGTATATTCGGACAATATGTACAAAACCCGTTGTTTTGGCAAAATGAATGAAACACACTTATTAAAAAAAAAAGAATTGCGTTTTAAAAAAAGGAACCCCTTTTTGGTCAAAATGAATCATACATGTTTATTTTTTAAAATAAAAAAGAAACATGTTTTATTAAAAAAGAACTATTGTGGTGATTAAGAAATAGAGATTGATGGTCACTAGCTGATGCGGACACAAAAGCATTCAAGGTGTACCAACGAAGAAAGCGCCAACCACAAGTACCGTCCTTGTGGATAGGTGATTATTGAGGAACTGAAGACCCTTCACATGTGATTGGACACATAGAAGACCCCACTCAGGGAAGACGTGTGAAGGAAGAAGGGAGAATGAAGGCCGAGAACTGGAAATTTCCATCGGGCGCTCGAACTTTGTCCGACGAGCGCCCGAACCTCTCTGGAGGTTTTCGGATGACTTCGGGCGACTGCTCGGGCGCCCGACCGAGCGCCCGAACTTTCCCGCACTTATGTTATTTACACCCTTTGCTTAGTTTTAGGGGTATTTTAGTACTTTTATGTCTTTATTTGCTTATATAAGTGGGCTAAAGCCCTAAACTCGAATTAACTTTGATTATTGATTAATAAAAAGCCTCTTGGTGCTTCTCTCCTTCTCTCTCTCTCTCTCTCTCATGGTGATGTTTCTTCTTCCTTGATCCCTCCTCCTTCTGTTTGCTTCTTTTGCCCCTCTAATCCTTCTTCCAGGTAATTCTATCTTTTGTACCCCATTTGTTTCGTTACCCACAATCTCAAAATCTAATTTTGAGCATAAACGCTAAAGTCTTCAGACTTTCAAATCCCTAATCCGAAATCCCTTGATTTTCTGGATTATAGATTCCTCTTGATTGATTAGGTTATAGCCATGCAAGATCGGGAGGTCCTATCCCTCGCCGGATCCAACCCTAGTTATAATTAAAACTAAAGCTTCGTGGTTGTGACGATTGGCCCGATCCATTGCAGGCTCTTGTGGATTTTCTTAGTTTATGATGAGTGATTCTGGATTTTAGATTATTTATTCCTTTTATTTTTCGCTGTTTAATTATGTTCATGAGCATGCATCATAATTAGGGCTATCCTACGTCACTAGCCATTGATAGAATTGAGTATATGGTGGATAATTTTAGTAGAGACGTATCAAGTTATATGGGATTACTTGAAAAGGAAGGATTTGATATAGTCAAAGAATGATATTAATACGCTATTTGAGTACCTATATACATTTTTGCTCATGCATATAGCAATTCTAATCATTGTAATTGAATTTTTCTATTTTAACCTTATTTATGTATAATATATACACACATATGTTCACGTATATCTGGTTTTTTCACTCCTTTTTTTTAGTCAAAATTGTATTAAACCCAAAAATCTCATTCTTTGAATTCTGGCATAACCTTTCATTGGTCAAAATTTTGACTGTCAGTATATAATCAAGACTAAATTAAACTCGGACGTTTCCCATAATGTTTTCTTGTTTTCTTGCAATGCGGCATTTTGCTGACATTAGTTGCAAGACAACTGAAGTCTTGAATAAGTTCCTTTGTGAATCCATCAGCCCATCTAAAATTTAGATAGAACATAGAGAATGCAGGTTTTGCTAAGATCAACTTCCTCTTGACTTCAACATAGTTGTTCTTAAATGTGCTTCATGTGAGCATGTGATACACAAGTTGGCTGTAGTGTATGTATCACATGCATAGTCACAATTAATAAGAGTAGGAACATAAAGTTCAATTTTTAGAGCTCAAAGAGGATAAATGAGCCATGCAAATTTTTATACCGAAGTGGCCATTGATTGGTTTTTAGCTTAAGCACTGGATTTGAATAAACAGTTGTAGATCTTCAGCCACTAGAACTCTAAGAAACAAGATTATCATAAAAAGGAATTGAATAAACAGTTGTAGATCTTCAGCCACTAGGACATCTTATCCAATAAACGTTAGAAAAGAACAAAGATTGCACGAGCTGCCTTTTGAATTCTATTTGCAAGCATGGTCGTGCCTATGAGATACCGAAAGATGTGTTTAACATCTATGTAATGAGTATCAGTAGGATGGTGCATGAACTGGCAAACATTGTTCACATTTTGAAGAAGGTTAGGTCGAGTTAGCATCAAATACTAAGGTGCACCCAGAAAAAGTATACCTTTTGCCTTAATCTACGAGTAGCTTACAATTGAGCTTAAAGGAGGACTACAAGGATCAATATTGGGCAATTTCTCTACCATGATCAATATTGCTTGTAAGCATGGTTCTGAATGTCGGTATCGGTCGGCGTATCGGCCCCGCATAAAAATGATACGATACGGTGTCGCGTATCGGAATCGGCCCCGTATCGGCCTGTATCGGACCGTATCGGTCAGAATTTTTTTTTAAAGCAAAAAAATATGAAAAAATATCAGAAAAATAGGATAAAATGAGATATTCACGAATCTATCATTTTTTTTTGTGTATTTTGACCATGTATTCAATGGTGTATCAGACCATTCTTTGGTAAGAATATTGTCCTGACGGGTTGACCTTCTGTAAGTTCTGGGGTTGATTTTTTCTTTATATAAACTGTTGATATATGTCATAAATTGATATCATATATTGCTAATGGTTTAATATGTCCTAGAAATAACACTACCCAGTACTCACTAGACACAATATTTGAAAAAAAAAAACTACACAATATTTGAAAAAAAAAAAACTTCCAAGCTACTTAGATTTGATGAAAAAACAAAAAAGAAAAAAAACGAAAATCCTACTATTTTTGTTTATTTGCAACGGTCTAAACTCCAAAGCCACTGCAAATTTTTGAGTAAGTCTGAATAGTGGGACCCTGAGAATGGCCCCCACCATTACATATGTGTTGTATCCACACTGTCCATCCATTTGGAGAGATCATTTTAGGGCCTGAGCCAAAGAATGAGGCCAATCCAAATCACCGTGGACCTTACCACAGAAAACAACGGACACAATGATGACCACCGTTGAAACTTGAAATGACTTCTGTGGAGCCCACCATGATGTTTATTTGAGATCCAACTTGTTCATAAATTTATAAAGATATGGGCTAAGGTAAAACACAAATATCAGCTTGATCTAAAGCTTCTATGGCCCACACAAAGTTTTAATTGTAGGAGTTCAACTTCAATCCCCACTTTTTTGTGTGGTGGTGGGGTCCACTTGAGCTTTGGATTTGACTCGTTTTTTTATCTCATGACCTAAAATAATCTCTCCAAATGGATGGATGAAATGGATATACAATACATACATCAATGTGGGCCCCACTATAAGGGCCATACCATGTTTGTACACCCAGCCGCACCTAATCCACTCTCCCTGGCGCGGATTAGGTGCTACGTGGGTAACAGCTTAGTGGTGTTACCCTTACCGTATGGACCACATGGATGATATTTTGCATATCCACTACGTCCATCCGTTTCTCCAACCCATGTTAGGATGGGTTCACAAAAATTATGTAGATCCAATTCTCAAGTGGACCATACCACTGGAAACAGTGTGATTGACTGCCCCACCATTAAAATTTCCAAGGAGCCCATCGTAAGGTTTTCATAATGTTTATTTGCAATCCAAGCTGTTGATAATGTCAATAAGGTTTCGATGAAGGTAAAATATAAATATCACCATGATCCAAAGCTTTTGTGGCCCATGAAAGGTTATTAATGGTCAATAACCATTGTTTCCTGTGGTTTGGTCCACATGAAGTTTTTATTTGATTCATTTTGGGACCATTGCCTAAAATAATATGAAAAAACATATGGACGGTGCGGATATACAAATTCATACATAGATGTGGGCCCTAGGGTCAGGGTCCCACCCACATCGCTGGTTAGGGATCGCAAAGAAGCCGCGCCCGAAAAAGGGGAGCGGATTAGGTGAGACGGACCTGGCCTCATCCAAGACAGTGAGGCCCTTACCGTGGGTCCCATCTTGATGTACGTATTCTATATCCACGCCGTCCGTCTGTTTTTTCAGATCATTTTAGGGGATAATCCCAAAAAATGAAAGATATCCAAATCTCAAGTGTATCATACTATACGAAACAGTGGTGATCGAACATCCTACAATTAAAAACTTCTTGAGGCCCATCGTAAGATTTCCCTAATGTTTATTTTCCATCCAAGCTGTTGATAAGTTGACATAAAACTAGATTAAGGGGTAAAACAAAAATCAGCTTGATCCAAAACTTTTGTGACCCCATTAATGGTCAATCACCACTGTTTCCTATTCTGTGGTCCATCTGAGAATTGGATCTACTTTATTTTTTCTATCATTCCCTAAAATGATCTGTCAAAATGAATGGACAGCGTAGATATAGAATATATACATCAATGTGGGCCCCATGGTAAGGGTCGCACCATATTGGGTGAGGCCGGCGCTGCATCTAATCCGCTCTCAAGCAGATTGCATATCGAGTAACTCAGTACCCTTTGCGTATTGAGTAAACTCTGTGGGGCCCATCATGACTTATTTATTTTATCCACTCCGTCTATCCATTTTAACGGAGAATTATAGGGCTTGATCCCAAAAATGAAACATATTCAGAGCTTAAGTGGACCACACCACAGGAAATAGTATGAATTAAACCTCTACCATTGAAAAATTCTTGGAGGCCACGTAAGTCTTGGATCAAGATGATATTTGTGTTTTCCTTTCATCCATGTCTTTGTGATCTTATGAACAGGTTGGATGGCAAATAAACATCACTCTGGGCCCTAGGAAGATTTCAACGGTGGAAATCATTATTCCCACTGTTTCTTGTGGTATGGTCCACATGAGATTTGGATATGCTTAAATTTTGGGTTCAACCACTAAAATGAGGGTTAAAAACGGATGGACGGTGTGGATAAACCTAAATATATTCAGAGTGGGCCCAACTGAGGTTACTGAGTACGATAAGAGAGTATGAGTAACTCAGTACGCAATCTAATTTCCATATAAAGGCTTTCGAAGCCAATTTGAAAAATGAGAGGGTTCTGGAACCGAAACCCTAAAATCCCTCTCCCCCAAACCCTCTGAAATCCCTAAAATCTCTCCTCGATGCCCAAATCTTCGGGATTTTTTGGAAGATTTGTAGCTAAATCTCCATCTATTCGAAGAAACTTACAGCGCACGCACTGCTGTTGATCGATGGAGTGGCCCACCGACGTTTGCTGCTGTTCAATGGAGTGGCCCACGGCCCACCGACGTCTTCGGATCTTCTTCTACAGGTGTCGAAATCCCCTCCTCTTTCTCTATTTTTTTTTCTTCTATTTTTCTGTAATTATAAAACCCCAACAATGCTGCCCCAAAAAAACCGTGCGAATCTTTTTTCTTTTCTTTTCTTTTTTTCTTTGGGATTGCTGACGGGTATCAGTCAGGCCGATACGGGTACAAAATCTCGGACCCGATACGGTCCGTATCGCCCGATATGGTACGATACGGCCCGATACGGTGCAACCGTTACCGATACGCCCGATACAGGGCCGTATCGCGTATGGTATCGAGCCGATACGGATACGATACACTCGTATCGGCCGATACGATACGGATATTCATATCCATGCATGTAAGGGAGTGCTAGAAAAAAGCAGAGTGAAATTTGGAAACTCTCAGAGTAGGGAATACCGCCTTCGTTATATTGTCACCTCTCTCCATCTTGGGAAAAAAAAAGAAAAAAAAAAACCCAGAATCACCCTCTGTGTTTGTACTTTGAATAGTACTAAACATGTCCAACGTGCAATCTAAGCAGTGTTCGCATTGGTGGTATCGCTACAAGTTTCGCTGGCCACTTTCTCTTTGATCCCCTTGTTTCATATATTTTTTAACCTCTTCTGATTAGCACCCGCAATGGGTGCATTTGTAACGCGGGCGCTTTGTGTGCGCTGTAGTCCATGCCCGCCAGAACCACCGCTACCCATACTGCCTCCCCCAAACCTTCTGCTGCTCCCACCGGCCTCATAGCTGGAGCCCCCAAATGACGGCCTAGTCTCGTTGAGCCTTCTCCTCTGCTCTCCCTCCCACCCTGATGCCCGAGACTCGTAGATCGCCTCTCTGAATTCCCTCTTCTCCCGCGTCGTAACACAGTCATCGGGATATGCAATCCCCTCCTCGTCGTCGTCGTTGTCGTCATCTTGCTCCTCAACAGTATGTAGGCCCTGTCCAGGAACCCGCAACTGTTTCCTGAGATCCTTCTCCCAATCCTTCTGTTGCAGCTTGTGTAACTTCGCTTCAGCCAAAACTCTTTTCATCTCCTCTCTCATTGGCTTTGTTACACTTGGGCAGTCTTTCACGTTTTTGAACCCCCTGCTAAATGCTCCTTCAGCCTAGACACCCCCCCCACTCCGTATAACTTGGCCGCAGTAGTTGCATATGGCTCCATATTTATTCCCTTCTACTGGTCGTCCATGTTTCCACCGAATGTCCCTTGCTCCTCCTTTTCCGAATCCAGATGACATTTTGATCCCTAGTAGCATACAAAATTGAAAAAATGCTTGCACTAGCATTGGAATGAATGGCCATATAGGAACAAAAATGTATACTTCAAGCTTTTATGTTAAAAAACATATGTGACAAAAAATGTGCTGGATCAAATACTCAAGTGGGATGACATTTGAATGAAGCTAATATTTGTGCTTTCAGCCCATCCCACTTGGATGACCTTACGAATGATATGGATGACATATAAACATCACTCTGGACCTAGGGAGGTTTCAACGATAGGAATTTCCGTTCCCTCCTTTTCCTTTAGTGCGGTCCACTTAAGTATTGGATACGGTTCATTTGTGGTCGCACGTCCTAAAATGAGATGTAAAACCGGATGGACAGCCTGAATTTCTCGCAAACATCACAGTGGCCCTTACTGTGGGTTTGCCGTGGGGCCCACCTTGATGTATATATTATCTATCCATTCCGTCCATCCGTTTTTCCAAATAATTTTATGTCATTATACCAAAAACGAAGTACATACAATAATCAGGTGGACCACACCATAAAAAACAGTGGTGATTGATCATACAAAATATCATCCATGTGGGCCAAACGGAAGGGGTAATACCCACTATCCATTGAGTCTTCAATCCCATTCATTTTTTGTCGCAACGCTTAAAATGATCCCATATCATTTCATATGAGGAGCCCAGAAATGAGGTAGTTCCAAATCTCAAGTAGACCAGATCACAGGAAACAGTGTTGAATGACTGCTCACCATTAAAAACTTGGGACGGAGTGGATATACAAAAAGTGGGCGTTAACCCTACCGTATGGCCCACATGGATGATGTTTTGTATATCCACTCCGTCCATCCGTTTCTATTGACCATTTTAGGATGAGTTTCCAAAAATTATGCAGATCCAAATCTCAAGTGGACCATTCCACTAGAAACAGTGTGATTGAGTGCCCCACCATTAAAAATTCCAAAGAGCCCATCGTAAGGTTTTGGTAATGTTTATTTTCAATCGAAGCTCTTGATAATGTCAATAAGGTCTTGATGAACGGAAAATATAAAGATCAGATTGATCCAAAACTTTTGTGGCCCACAAAACATTTTAAATTGTTATTCATCACTATTTCTAGTGGTATGGTCCACCTGAGATTTGGATCTTCTAAGGGTTTTGGATCACATCCTAAAATGACATGAAAAAATAGATAGACGGCGTAGATATATAAAAACTACATCAATATGGGCCCCACACGGTTAGGGTAACACCCACTAAGCTGTTCTCGGGGTAACACCTAATTCACGCCTGAGTGCGTAGGGGAGCGGTTTGCCTGTGACCCCCGGTCACAGAGATATCTCTGTACCTATAGCTGTGTGGGGTCATAGAGATGTTCATGACAAATCCACTCCGTCCATTTGTTTTGGAAGACCACGGAAGGTCCGGATTCTAACAACAATGCAGATCCGAAACTCATATGGGCCATATCACACGAAAACGTGGATATTGAACACTTAGCGGTGACAAAGCTTTGCATCAGGATGATATCTTTTCTTACAGTTTATCTGAGTGTTAATAATTCTGTGAACTGGTTTGGATGACATATAAAAATCATGGTCAGCTCCAGGAAGGTTTCAATGGTGGACGTTGGTGTTCCAACTGTTTTGTTGGTGTGGCCCACCTGAGTTTTGAAGCTCCCTGAGGTTTCGAATCCTGACCTACGTTTGTCTTTAAAAACAGATGGACGGAGTGGATTTGTCACGGACATCTCTATGGGCCCCACACAGCTATGGGCACAGAGATATCTCTGTGACCGGGGTCATAGGTAATCCGCTCCCATTGCGTAGTGAGTAACTGCGCACACTAAGCGTGCGGAGTAAACTCTGTGGGGCCCACCGTGATTTATGTATTTTATCCACTCCGTCCATCCATCTTAACAGATAATTTTAGATATGGTGCAAAAAAATGAAGCATATCAAAATCTAAAGTGGACCACACCACAGGAAAAGTGTGAACTGAATGTCTACTATTGAAAAATTCTCAGGGGGACACAGAAATTTTGGATCAAGCTGATATTTGAGATTTCCATTCATCCATGTCCATGTGATCTTATGAACAGGTTGGATGACAAATAAACATCACTGTGGGGCCTGGGAAGGTTTCAATGGTGGAAATCATTATTGCCACTGTTTCCTGTGGCATGGTCCACTTGAGATTTAGATATGCTTAAATTTTGGGCTCAACCACTAAAATGAGATGGAAAAACATATGGACGGAATAGATAAAGCACATACATTCTAGGTGGGCCCCATAGAGTTTACTCTGCACGATAAGAGCGTGCACGCAATGTGATTTCACAAAAGGGCTTCGAGCGCCCTTCTCTGCAGTCGGAAGAGGGTTCCGAAAGAGGGGAACCCTCAAATCCCTAAAATCCCTCCAAAATCCCCCCAAATTCGTCGGAAATTTCCTCTTCCTTTGCTGATTTTGTATGGTGCACGGATCGATCGCAAGGAAGGAAGTAAAAAGTGGAGATTTTCAAGCACTTACAGCGCACGGATCGATCGATTGGCCCACTGCAATGTTCGATGAGCGTTCCTCTTCTAAGATTGGCCCACTGTTACAGCGCTCTTCTTCTACAGACAATGGGTATGGAAATCCGACAATCTCCCCTTTTTTCTCCCCTTTTCTTTCGATTTTTTTTTTGTATTTTCGCAATCCCCCAATATCGGTCCTTTTATCGACGATAAGGGGTTGTTAGCTGCAATTATCCCATGAAAGGTAGGTGGGTACAGCGATTTCTTTACGATGTCAGAAATTGTCGGCAAATGTCGATAAAATTGGCGAAATTTCGCCGATATCTGGAAGAGAAACGAAAAAAGGGGGTTTCGGTGTTGCAACAGCAACGACACCGATATTATTGACAATTCGTCGACAAGGCAATCACTGAATCTAAGTAGTTTTGATACAATCCTTGCAAACTACAAAACTTCAACACTAATTGTCTAAATTTCACAAAGAAATTGGTAACAATCATCTCTATCTTGCTCAACAAAGTTGATAAAAGGTCAAGATAAATCTTTCAAGATCTTTCAAATGATATGGGTCTTAAACCCATCAGATAACATCAATCACCAACAACTAAGTTCAGCCCTGTGGTCACAACCGTCGAATGGAAGAGGTAATGGCCTCTATTGTAGTATTCTTAGTTCTCTTCATTTCTATTCCAGTATTATAGATATACATTGCATTTACTATAGCTGAATTAACTGCTAGCGTGCTAGGTGAGGTCTATTGTTTAATGTTGTTTGTGGATGACGTGGTATTGGTTGTCAAGACTATGGAAGCGGAAATGCTAAATCGGTGGTATGGAGAAGAATGTTGCTAGAGAAGTGCAGACTCAGCTGTAGAGATGGAGTGTTTGGAATGCAACATAAGAGGAGTTGTGAAGGTGAGGCTTTAGTTATAATTGATGACTGGGAGATTCCTCAAAGTGGTCCTTTTGTGACTTTGGCTTTATTATTCAAAATGATGGACACTTTGATGATCTAATCGAAATTCAGCTTGGTGGATAAAGCGGAAATGTACCTTTGGAGTGTTGTATGATTGCCACATGCTTAGAAAACCTTATTAGAAAGTTATTGGGCCAGTAATCCTTTATGATGTAGACTTTTGGGTTTTTAAAAGATGACATGGCCAGAGAATGTGTGTTTCAGAGACAAGAATGTTGAGATGGTTGTAGGGAGGAGTAAGAAGGTTAGAATTAAAAATGAGGGCAATCTGCAGTGCTCCTAACCAAGATAAAATGATGGAGGGCTGAGATGTTTTGGTCTTGAAATAGCGTTGAAACATATTAATTGTTCTCTATGGAATGAACAGAATGAAAACAGCAGTATGCTATTTATAGGCTTCTGATGTTTACATTGGGAATCTTCTCAAGCTCATCAAGAGAGATCATTGAGATCTGCCTGTCTAAAAGGTTTACATAGATTACAAGAATGCCTAATTGTACATACTACATAGAGATATCTAGAATGCCTCCGTAGGAATTACACCACAATTTCTTGACGTACACTAATATTTGTTAACATGCTTGTGCAACAAAGACCGGAGATGGCTCCAATAAGGAGGGTAAGTTTGATTGTGATTGAAGTGCCTGAAAAGTGGATGAGACGAACACCAAAAAGGACTTGGATCAAGGTGGTGGGAAGGGATGTGAAGGCTTGTTTAACAATCAAATTATGATATTGCACCACATTAGTCTCCTAATAATGGTTTTTAAATGATAAATAAAGAAAATGATTAATCTGACCTGATTAGTGAAGGAGGATAGTGCATAGAATCTCTCCTTGGAGTGTATGAAATCTCAGTGAAATCCATGCAGATCATCCAACACAAATTTTGCTCTTCTTTTCAGGTTTTTGCCGATCACTTAGATTCTTGATCTTGATTACCTACTTTCATTTTAATACTATAGGTGTTTCCTAAATCTGTATTTGTTCTCTTCCACAATCTTATCCTTCTTGTTAACTATCCTTTTTCTTGTGTAATTTTGATACGCTCTATATGTGGATGCTTCATTTGTATTAATACATCTTGCTGTTACTTTGCATAGTAGGGACACTCAGTGTATCAATGTTTTTCCCAACCTCTACAAAATGGTTGTAAACTTGATTCTTTGTTTTGGAGTCACTTTTCATTTTTTCTTTCCCCACAACTGCCAACTAATTCGAGCTATACATTTAAGCAAGCTGTGTGGAGTGAATTAAGCAGTAAGAATTTGTGCTTAACATCTTACTTTTTAGATAACATACATGCAAAAGGCAATCAATTAATCTGGATCTTTAATAATAACAGTAAAAACTCATAGAACAACTGAATCAAGTTCATTTTTTGTATTGAAAAAAAATCATGATTTCCTTCTCATATAGAATAACATAAGCCCAATTCCTTTCTCAAGTATTAACCTTGAACGACCAGATATTGTAATTGTTTTTTTGCATGCCCAACTTTTTCGTCCTAAATGCGACTTAAATGTGGTATATGTAAGTGAAGAAAGAAGACAAACATGGCAATAGTTTTCCTTAAAGGAATTGATTAGTGACTGTTTTGTTAGAGATGGATGCATCAGAGTGTGCTGCATTCACGTCATACTATCCAGGTCTACTCTTCAGTCCAGCACGTCAAGTTCTTCGTCTCATTTAAGCTACACCTTGCAGTGTATACATTAAATGCTATATGAGTGGTTAACTTATCTCAGTGAAAATTATAATGTATCTATTTTTTATACTTGGTTTGGCTCATATGCTAGAGTATTTCTGTTCTGCATAGCTCCAACGTTATAATCTCTGGCATCTTTGAAGCATTTTGTATTTTTGGGTCGAGCTATTCCATGTTCATAACAATGGATGTTGCAATAAGCTCCAAAGTTACGAACTCCAGCATGTTTGAAGCATTTTATATTTTTGCATCTTGAGATATTCCACGTTGCTTTACAATGGATGTTGGAATTCATCTGCATGTGTGGCATTTTTGGTAGTTGTTTTAATAGTATCGTATTTTCTATGAACAAATGTGTCACTATGTCACCGGGGCACTCCATGACTTTTAAAACACTTTGCATTCGGGCATATAGACTGTGGTGGACAATCCGCATGTTGGGTTCCTATGATCCCGGTCTTGGAAACTGCATGTCAACATACATATCTGTTCTATACACAGGTGTGCCCATGTACTAGAGAGGGATCCTCATCATTTCTGAAGGATCTACTCACTTGTGATATGTATCTTGGTTTTCCTAGTCGTATATGATCAAAACACAAGTTTGTAAATTGTATTTTAAAGTGCACTGCAGAAGGAAGCTTGTTCGAAGCTTCGTCCATTATCTTCTGTCAAAGAGCGTGTCCAAGCCAGCATGGAATGTGTTCCTGAATATGTTAAAATACCGACTGATGGGACCGATGTCTGGGAAATAGATGCGAGGCTTTTGAAATTTGAAAATAAAGTGGCCTCTGGGTCATATGGTGATCTGTAAGTATCTTTCAATAAACTGGAACTTTTATTTTCTCATGGTGTGAATTTTAGCTTACTTGATCCCTTCATTGATTCAGATATAGAGGGAGCTACTGTAGTCAGGATGTGGCCATCAAAGTTCTCAAGCCTGAGTGTGTAAATGTGGATATGCAGCGTGAATTTGCTCAGGAAGTCTATATTATGAGGTTTGATATTATGTTTTTGATATACATAAGATAACATGCTATTATGTTTTTGATATTGTCCTTATATTCTGTATTATGTGACCTTTAGAGATAGCTTGCATGGAGTTTTAAATTCTCCCTTATGTAATGTTGAACCATTATTTGAATGTCATGTGCCCTGTCACTTCAAAAATAAATGTAGTTTTGCTTTTCCTCTATATTACATAACACAAGCATAAGTGTTCATGTTAGGCACAGACACGAGATTCCTGGCAGGATGACTCATGCAATCACAATGTGGTAACGTATATCATCATCATCATCATCATCATCATCATCATCTAAGCCTTATCACAACTAATTGGGGTCGGTTGCATGAATTGCCATTCAACTCTATCAAGGGCTGTAAGTTCAGGTAGACCATAGGTCATCAAGTCTTTTCTTACTACCTCCGCCCACGTCCTTTTGGGTCTACCCCTTGCCCTTTTAGAGCCTTCAAATTGTACCAACTCCTAATTGGCACTGTTCTTGGTCTCCTTCGTATATGTTCAAACCATCCATGTCTACTTTCCCTCATCTTATTACCTATTGTTGCTGCTCCTAAATTCCCTTGAATGCATTCACTTCTAATTCTATCCTTGTCTTGACACTCATCTATCTCAAGTTCCCCATTTAAGCTGCACTCATCCTATGAACATGTTGTTCCTTAACTGCCCAACATTCTGTCCCATAAAGCATGGCTTGTCTTATAGCCATCCTATTAAATTTCCCTTTCAGTTTGAGTGGTACGCAATGATCACATAAAGCTCCAGAGTCACATCTCCATTTCTTCCACCCCGCTTGAATTCTATGGGCAACATCGTTCTCAATCTCTCCACTCTCATGAATTAGTGAGCCAAGATATCGAAGGTGATCATTTTGGGATACTTGTTGGTCAACTATATGAACTAATTCCTCGTTTCCACTCCTATTGTTACTAAAATTGCACTCTATATGCTCTGTTTTAATACAACTAATTTTAGCTTTGTGTGTCTTATCAATCAACCCTATGTCATCTGCAAACAACATACACCATGGGATCTCTTCTTGCAAATGCCTCGTTAACTCATCCATAACCAATGTGAAAAGTACGAGCTCAATGCTGACCCTTGGTGTAAGCCTATACTAATTGGGGATCTCACTTGTCTCTCCACTAGTGGTCCCATGTACATATCCTTAATTATGTCAATATATCCTCCTTTCTTTCCCAACACCCTCGGACCCACAGAGATTAACTCTCTAGGGACCCTATTGTAAGCTTTCTCTAAGTCAATAAAGACCATGTGGAGATCCTTCCTTCTTCCCCTATATTTCTCCATCAATTGTCTAAGGGCCTGTTTGGTAAAACTTAATTCTGAAACTTATCACTGAAAAATGCTATTTTCAGTGATTTTGATAATTAAGATCGTTTGGTAGCGAAAAGACATTAAGTACTTAATTAAAAAAATCACTTAAAATTTAAGGTTTTTTTTCAGTCATCGTAACCTGACTTAAAACTTATAACTGAATACGGTAAGTGATTTTTTTGAAACTTTTGGATCAATTCTGACCAAAATATCCCTACCAACTTTCATAAATGACAAAATTACCCTTCAACATATTTAAAACCTTTCGTTGTCTCACAAGTCGTTCCCTCTTCTTCCGCTCAAAAAAATCCCTAACTATTCGGAGGCAAAATCTTTCTCAAATCCTTCCCTTCTTCGGTGAATCTTCCTTTGAGGTGAGATTTTGATATTCTTTTTTCTTTTTAAAGCCTTACAAGGGCCGACATAATGATTACTTACCATCTATACCATTCATAAGATCACACAGACCTAATTGATGGGAAAACACAAATATCAACTTGAACTACAAATTCTATGCATGCTAAAATGTTCTAAATGATAGACATTTGATTTCAATCGTTTATGTGATGTGATCCACTTAAACTTTAGATTTTCCTCACTTTTGGGATCAAGCCCTAAAATGATATTGCCAAATGGATGGACGGTTTGGATATAACTTATACACCATGGTAGGGCTCATCAAAATGAAAAGTTTTCAACTAAAAAAAGATCAGGGTGATGCTTCGCATAACCAACTAGACAAGCCTATTGACGCAAGGATATTGGACAATGCTTTATGGACCCACCATTATCTATGTACTGTATCTATGCCGTCCATATATTTTGGATACGTATTTTTTAGTATGATCCAAAAAATAACATAGATTCAAGTCTCAGGTGGACCACACAATAGGAAAACATTGGTGATTCAAGGGCAGCCATTAAAAACTCCCTACGGCTCACTGTACTGTTTATTTGCCACACCATGACGTATTTGTTGTATCCAATCCGTCCATCCATTTGGGGAGGTCATTTTAGGGTATGACACCAAAAACGAGGTAGATCTAAATCCTAACTTGAACTTGTACAAAAAAGAGTGAGGATTGAACGCTAACCATTAAAAACTTGTAAAAATATTTTGTGGGCCAAAAATATTTTGAATCAATCTGATATTTATATTTTCCCTTCATCAAGACCTTTTGACATTATCAAGAGCTTGGATTGCAAATAAACATTACCAAAACCTTGCAATGGACTCTTTGGAATTTTTAATGGTGGGGCACTCAATCACACTGTTTCTAGTGGTATGGTCCACTTGAAATTTAGATATGTATAATGGTTTAAACCCCATCCTAAAATGAGCTGTAGAAAATGATGGACGGAGTGGATATACAAAATATCATCTATGTGGGCCATACGGTAGGGATAACACCCACTATTGTTCCCGGGGTAACACCTAATTCACCCCGAAGAGGAAGGGGAGCGGATAGACACGGATTAGCTACTGAGAGGTGGAAGCGGATTGCGTACTGAGTAGCGTGCAGCGTAAACTCTGTGGGGCCCACAGTGATTTTGTATTTATCCACTCCGTCCATCCATCTTAACAGAAAATTTTAGGTATGGTCCCAAAAAATGAAGCATATCAAAATCTAAAGTGGACCACACCACAAGAAATGTGTGAACTGAATGTCTACCATTGAAAAATTCTTGGAGGACACAGAAGTTTTAGATCAAGCTGATATTTGTGTTTTCCCTTCATCCATATCCATATGATCTTATGAACAGGTTGGATGACAAATAAACATCACTGTAGGGCCTGGGAAGGTTTCAACGGTGGAAATCATTATTCCCACTGATGTATTATTGAATTAAGACCACCTATGACATTCAGGAGCAGGGCTTGATCGTGGAGCCCACCTTCATGTATGTATTGTATATCCATGCTGTTCGTCCGTTTTGCCAGCTCACTTTAGGGCTCATGGCAAAAATGAAGCAAATCCAAATCTCGGGTGGCCCACACAAAGGAAACAGTGGTGATTGAATGCCCACCATTAAAAACTTCCTAGTGCTCAACGTAATGTTTATTTGACATCCAATCGGTTGATAAGGTCACATAGACCTGGATGAAGGGTGAAAAACAAATATTGGCTTGATCCAAAACTTCTACGGTCCACAAGAAGTTTGTTTTATGATCGATTGACACTATTTCCTGTGGTCCATCGGATATTTGGATCTCTTCAATTTTGGAATCATGTTATAAAAAAAAACAAAGCTGGAAAAATGGATGGACAGCGTGGATATACAATACTACATCAAGTTCGGCATAGGGTCAGGGACGTACCAAGTCACATTTATGGAGAAGGCTGGACTCGGGTGTTTAGTGGTGACCCAACTTCACACGTGGCACTAACATCCAACCGTCCAGATCATCCTAATTGTGGGTCCTAGAATCACCCTGATCAACCATTCGAAACAATACATTTGTGGCTAAAAGTAAACAATATTAAATGGTCTAGATTTAAGTGGTCCGTTACGATCCTGATCAATCATTCACCATGTGATGACTCCTTACTTTCGGTGTTTGAAGTTTTACCTTCTTCGTTGGATGACAAATAAACATCATTGTAGGTTGGATGACAAATAAACATCACTGTCTATTGTGTATCCACACCGTCCATCCATTTAGAGAGATCATTTTAGGGCATTATCCAAAGAATGAGTCAGATCCAAATCTATTGTGGACCCCACCACAGAAAAGAGTGGAGTAAAAAATATTAAATGGTCTACTCAGGCTTTTGATCTGTCTCATTCTTTGGATCATGCCCTAAAATCTTCTCGCCAAATGGATGGAAGGTGTGGATACACCACATACATCATGGTAGGGCCCACAAAACATGGCGATCACTTCAGTAGCTACTCTCGCTACTCAACCTGTCAGTAGCTAATCCACAAAACATGGCCTGTTTATAATTTTTATATAACCCTGTTTATAATTTTATATAAACAGTTTGGGCAGATATTGAATGCCAAATTTTATATAACCCTGTTTATAATTTTTCTTTCATATAGGAATGACTTCTATGGATAGTGGTAGGATATGCTGGAGTGAACCCGTACAGAGAAAACTATTCATTGACTTGTGTCTTCAAGAAGAAATGTATGTGAATGGGGCATATGTGTGCAAAATTTGGTGGCAAAGAAATAAGATGTTTTGTCTTATATCCTCCAAAAGATAGAAATTGAGACAACAGGGGCAAATACGACAAATTACTTTTTTTCAGACATTTGTGGTTTGTTTTTACCAAACAGATTTTTGTGAAAAAAGTACTTATATTCAGATATAAGGACCTTTTTCAGACAAATTACCAAACAACTTTTTCAGTACTCATAAGTACTTAAATTCAGCAATTTAAGTTTTCAGCACTTAAATTAATTTTTAGACTTTATTTTTCAGTTTACCAAACGGCACCTAAGTAGGAAAATAACTTCAATGTAGACCTCCTTGACATGTAACCAAACTAGTTTTCTGATACATTCGTTTCTTGCCTGAGTCTTTGCTCAATCACTCTTTTGCAAAGGTTCATTGTATGGCTCATAAGTTTAATCCCATGATAGTTAGCATAGCTTTGTTCGTCTCCTTTATTCTTATAAACAGGTTCATGTACATTTTCTCCATTCGTCTAGCATTTTCTTTGATCTAACAATCTTGTTGAACAAGTTTGTCAACCTAAATAGCCTGGTATCTTCCATACACTTCCAAACCTTTATTGGCAATTTGGAATACCATATGGTCTAGGGGCCTTTCTTGTTTTCATCTTTCTCAAAGCTTCGTTCACTTCAAATATCCTAATTGTACGAATATATCTATGGACTCCGACGTCATTTGAGTTTATGGTTCCTTCTATTCTTATGCTCTTAGAGTGATTGCCGTTTGAGAAGTTCTGAAAATAGCCTCTACACCTTCACTTATGTCATTGTCTTTGACTAATACCCTCTAGTTATTGCTCTTAATGCATCTAATATGATCTAGGTAACTACTCTTCCTCTCTCTTGTTTTTGCAAATTTGAAGGCATTTTTCTCACATTCTCGTCCCTAATCTATTGTGAAGATCAGCATAAGCCTTAAGTTTAGCCTCACTTAATACTTCCTTAACATTCTTTTTGACATTTCTATATTGTTTATTTTCATTATTTCTAGTCTCTTGAAAGGCTTTGAAACATGAAGGTTTCTCGTTGAAAGTTTTTTTTTTTTGGTACATTGTCATTCCATCACCTAGTTTCCTAATGTGAATGGTTTTTCCCTCTAGATATTCCTAAACATGTTTTGGCACTTTCCTAATGCACTCGAACATTTTATCCACACAGCATTTTCTTCTTCCTCAACATTCCACTTTCATTCTTCCATCAAATTATATTTGAATTACGTTGTTTTATCTTCTTTTAAATTTTTCTACCTAGTTTTTGGACACCTATTAATTTCATCCTTTCTTCCATTTCTTAATGAAAAGATCCATCACCATTAGCCTATGTTGCACAATCAAACTCTTTCCAGGTATCCCCTTGTAGTCCTTACATATTTGTTGTTCTATCTTCCCAAGTAGAAAGAAATCTATTTTGCTTATATATGATCCACTTTTAAATGTAATTAAATATTCATCTCTCTTTTTGTAGTTTGTGTTTGCTAGTGCTAGATTGTATGAGAGAGCGAAATCAAGGATAGTTTCCCCCATCTTATTTCTTCTCCCAAAACCATATCCTGCATGCACCCTCTCATATCCTTTACTTTCCTTTCCTATAGGACTATTTAAGTCTCCACCTACAAATATCCTCTCTATGTTTGGTATTTCATGCATTAGTTTATCCAAATCCTCTTAGAATTGTCTCTTGTCTTGATTTTATCCTCTAACCCTACCCGTTGCGCATATGCGCTAATAACGTTGATTGTCTCCTCTCGTAACACAAGTTTTACTAATAAAATCTTATTACTTACTCTTTTAACATCTACAATTCTACGTTTGAAATCTTTATCTACCACTATCCGTACCCATTTTTACAATTGTCCTTTCCTATATACCAAAGCTTATATGCATAAGTTTTTCTAGTTTTGGCTGCTTTCCACTTGGCCTTTTAAGTGCAAGGCTGCAAGCTATGTTAACTCTTCTTCGTTTCATCTTGTCTACTAACTCCACATCCTTGCCTGGCAATGCTTCCATATTCCATGTGGCAGGATGAATTCTATTCTCTTGGACTAACTTCTTTACCTTTATGTGTTTAGAATGGCGTGAGAACCCTTGTCTACTTCTCATAGTAACCGGGGTTGTTGCGTACATCGCTTTCTAGGGATGCCCTAAACAGCCCTTGCCCATTTCTCACTGCGCCCGGGTTCCGGTGTAGTGTGATCTCTTACGGGGAATGCCCTAGCATGAGTTTGGGATGTCATATTGTTCGGATCATGTTGGAAGTTATTGCATAAGTTTGACACTGGCCGTCAACCCTCCATCCAGTTTGGAGACCGGCAATGAGAGGATAAAACTCGCACAGGCGCAATGTAATACACTATTGCATAGGTTGATTACAATAAAGCTCTATCTAATAGTCTATTACATAGGTTGATTACAAAAAACAAGTTAATGGGGTAATGTGTATATATTAATATATGTATGTATGTATATGGACAATTTGATTATATCATCAAATGTATGATTATAAAAATATCAATTAATGTAATCCGAGATATAAAAAATCTATCCTGGTGAATAGATATACATGTACATAAATAGTATTATTTATAATTTGATAAAAACAATAATAAAATCTCAGTTACTATTTTGTCCCAAATTTTAATACATTTTTTTTATAAGCAATAGGGCAATCTGACTTTTCCTAAAATGTTGGACTTATTGACATGTAGTGCACATTTAGTTTAACAAGCAGCTAAAAGATCTGATCTTCCTTTCTTAGCAATCAAGGGAATTTTGCAAGAGAGAGAGAGAGAGAAAGATCAGTCAATAACAGCAGTCAATAAGCCCTTTGTGGATGGGGCCCATCGTGGAGATGTGATGTAGGATGTCCTAATTATGATGCATGCTCATGAACATAAGTAAACAACGGAAAATAAAAGAAATAAATAATCTAAAATTCAGAATCACTCATCATAAATTAAGAAAATTCACAAGGAGCTTGCAATGGATCGGGCCAACTGTCACAACCACGAAGTTTGAGTTTCAAGTATAACTAGGGTTGGATCTGGCGAGGGATAGGACCTCCCGATCTTGCATGGCCATACCCAATCAATCAATGAAGATCACTAGTCTGAAGAATTAGGAAGTTCTCGAATTAGGGATTTAAGAATTTGAAGATTTAGGGTTTAGGTCAATTCTCAAAGTTTGATCGAAGAAGGATTAGTAAAACTAGAATTAGAGAGAATAAAGATAATTACTTTACAGAATTTGGAGGGGCACAAGAAGAAGTTAGAAGAAGAAGATTAAGGAAAGAGAAGAAGCACCATGAGAGAGAGAGGAGGGAGAGGCCACCAAAGAGGTTTGCTTTTCATTAATAATCAACTAATCTCGTTTTTAGGGCTTAGCCCACTTAAAAAAGTAATAAGAAAACATAAAAGTACCAAAATACCCCTAAAAATTAAGTAAAAAATGAGTTAAAAAAAAACAGTTCGTGCGGTGGTCGGGCGCCCGACGATGACAAAAAACGTCCAGCAAGCAAATCTTCAAAATCGGAGAATTTCAAGCGCCCGGTGACCAATTTGGTCGGGCGCCCGACGACCTTCAGTCGGGTCTTCTTCCATCCTACACATGTGTCTTCTATGTGCCAAATCACGTGTAATCACGTGCGTAGGGTCTTCAATACTCCTCAATTATCGCCTAACCACAAGGAAGAAGCTTGTGGTGTGCACCTTCTTCGCTGGTAGACTTTAAATGTTCTTGTGTCCTCATGAAGATGTCAGCCCAAAAAATTGGTATTTTCAGTCAATAAGTGGGCCACACATGAGAAAAATGAAAGGTTAGGAAAAATATGATTAGCATTCCTTGTTCAATCTACATACATGGCTTGTTTAATGTGCAGAATGGCTTGATGAGTGTCTGGATCTTGTATATGTATATTGGCACATCTGCAATCACCTTTTCAATCTCTCCCCGGGCAGATTGCCTCATCATGTTACCTCGGGGAGAGAGAATGACCATTTAAATAAGTTCTAGCATCTCATTTATTAGCCCTTTTTGTATTCTGGCATTGCCTTGCTTTCTCATTTGTCTTAAATTTAAGGTAACATTTTGATGCACAATTTTGTTAATTAGTATTGGAGTTTCAAATAGTATTTTTTTGACAAGTTTGCAATTGAGACTAGAGAATTAATTGTGAATTGCATTTACTTTGTTTGGCTAACATAACCAAATTGCATTTTTGTCTTTATGTCTATTTTGTAGGTCTGATACAAAAAGCAAGTTGGTTTGTCATTTTCTTAGACTTGAGATAGTATATACACATGATATGTAGGATCGTTGGTGCTAACTATGCAATCAATTACCAAAAAATGGATGGTTAAGCTCCTATATATACAGTAAAAGCTTTAATTGCTAATCTGGACTGTTCATCGTGTGGGGCTTGATTGCCTAAGGGCCTATTTGGCATTGCTACTTGTAAGGGAAAAATTGACTCCCAATAGACAATAAACATTTCTCTAGAATTGTTTATTGAGAATTGCTTATGCACAATTGATTTCCAATCCCAATAAACATCTTTGGTAAACAAACACAAGAAAATTCAGTATCTTGTGGGATGGTTAGGATTGTTTCTCTTTAACACTGCTCTGGTGATGCCTGTGTCAGTAGAAGAGTTACTTTAGGCATGACACGGCAGAGAAGTTGGTGGAGGTAGTAAAGCTGGTTGGAGGCTGACCATCATGGCTATCTTTTGGGCCATTCGGGGGTCTAGTAATGGGCGTTGTTTTCGAAATGAGCGAGAGGGTCATGTAGAGGTCATTGCTAGAGTTAAGAGCCTAGTGTCAGATTGAGTGATGTATGTTAAATAAGCATTGGTGGTCTGTTTTTTTTTGTGGTTCTCTCGTATGCTTTCTCCTTGCTTTTCGCGAGCTTTTGATAAATTGTTGTTATCTCTCTCTCTCTCAAAAAAAAAAAAAAAAAAAAAAAAAAATGGTGGCCCCATATGATGGATGGCTGAGTTTTGGAGTTTCCCTTCATCCTAAATGAATCGGTTGGATGGAAAATACACACCATGGTGGGGCCCCACACACAAGCCTATAGTTCATGTCCCCTCCCCATTGGTCCCTGTGGTGTGGCCTACCTGAGTTGTAGAACAGGCTGATTTTTTACCCCAGGACCTAACATTGGGTGGCCCACGTGATGGACGGGTTGGATGTCAAACACTTGTTACAGTGTTGAACCCGTCTCCTATAGCATGCGTGAGTATTGTATACCCCGTAGGAGGCGTGCAGAACAATTTCGATGGTGTTATTTGATACTCTATGGTAGCATAAGACACGTAAGACAAGCATTCAGAAATTGTCCATGGGCCATACATTAACTCAAATTAGACTGACTAAATTGGGGATCCCACAATCACTATGTTACAGTCGCAAAATCAAATTGCTTGAACAGTCTGATTGTTGGAGTCTTGTTTGTTGAAATTGGACCATTAGATGTTTCTCAGTTTTCACTGTCCAATAAATGCCCACCAATCAGTTCAACTTAAGTTTGTTATGGTGTTCTGTACATCATATAGTCAACATCATTGACGGTTCCAATCATTGGACCATCCCAACATGTGGGCCCTAGTAGCTGGTGGCACATACTAGATCCAAATTTGCAATACAGGGAAAATGAATTCACACCGGGTTAGGAGAAAGACTTTGATACTCAGGAAGTTAGTGATGGACAATATGCAGGCACCTTATTCATAAATTGCACACATCGCATGGAATTTAGTCACTGTTAAACAGTAAATTATGGTCCCGTTTGGGATGTATCATGAACCAAAAATGAAGTTTACTTGATTATCTAATTGCCGGATTGGTGGACATTTATTGGTGGTCTAAAATGAAAATAACTAGTGGTCCTATTTCAACAAACAAGTGTCATACATCTTATTGATGCAATATGTATCCTAAAAGAACCCCATAAAAACCACATGGACAAGAAATACTATTTTTTTTTTTCCAAATATTTTCATAGGTAGAAGGAAACATCAATCAGATCTCACCCAAAATCACGAAAAGAAAAATTATAAATCTTCTAAAATCATACTGTACCAATTTGTATAAATTTTTTTCCTCATTTCAGACATTTGTTGCACGGAGATCTTGTCATCCGTGCAGCCTGACTACGTTTCTCATCCTTAGGAGATCTTCTTAAGGCGATGTTCCATAGTAGTCTTCCACCAATGCTGTTCATAGCATTCTTTGACCCTGTCCCTTCCATAGAACCACCCAGTAGAGTTGAGGAACCTCAACTGAAGAGAATTCTCTCCAAACCAAATGCCTTCCCAACTCCTGAACTCCCTTTTCCCAACCCCACACACACCTTGTACCCTTACCAAAAACTTCTGAACTTTTTTCACAGGGTCCCCCATTTTTTACATGTATTCTTCCATACCCAATTTATATTTGTTGAAGTTAGTTAATTGTACAAGCAAACTGCTGGTAATTTTCCAAGTAACTTTTGGTGCTCCACTATTTTAGTTTTATGCTGTAAGGGAAAAGAGCATGCTTTTCTTTCTTAAATATTCCCCTTCTAGATGTTAATTTATTGATTTCCCCACATCCTTACACTCTGTTTTTCTTTTTTGGCTGCAGAAAAGTTCGGCACAAGAATGTTGTGCAATTCATTGGAGCATGCACCAGGCCTCCAAGCTTGTGCATTGTGACAGGTATAACAATCAAATGAATTTGTAGACATCTATAGAACCATGCTCCTCAGAAGCTTTGTCATTTATGGGGATGTTAGTTTGACTGTTCCCCCAGGAAAATATTTTAGTGGTGATTGATTACAGTCTATTTTGTTTTTTGTTTTATTCTTTTCCAGAATATATGTCTGGTGGAAGTGTGTATGACTTCCTGCATAAACAAAAAGGTGTCTTCAAACTTCCATCCTTATTGAAAGTAGCTATTGATGTTTCTAAGGGAATGAACTACTTGCACCAAAATAATATAATCCACAGAGACCTGAAGGCTGCGAATCTTCTAATGGATGAAAATGAGGTAAGGGATTCCTGTCATGATATTAGCTTATAATCCCTTCCAATATTATCCTTTGCTTGTGTGCACTTCTGATACATTTGAAAACCAGCACAACTAATTATGTTTTTTATGATTTAGTTTTGCGATCTCCGATAGGGTGAATAATGTGATATTAGCACTAACAATTTGAGCATAGGAATTATGTCATATCAGATTGGTTTCATGATACAATTTTCTGCTTTGCCTGATGATTCATCTTGTGAATATTATTACACAAACTATATTTGTTTCTTTGTATCACCTCCATCTGTCACAAGTTTTACTCGGTCTTATGTTTCATTGTTCATATAAAAGTTTTTTCGATGTCATGTATGATATTTTGCATTTATGTTTGTCAATATTACATATATGGTTTTGCATTTATGTGTGTCAATATTACATGTATGATTTTGCATTTTTGTAGCTTCGCGATCTTAACTATGTAATTTATCTGCATGTTTTGTGGCCGAGTGTTATAATCTAATGTGATCTTTATGATAGAATTTCACTTCTTGGAAATTTCTTTTTTGGAACTGTTTTTGTTCCTGAGCATCTTAGTGAGTTTGTACAATAGAAGCATAAAGTGACCACTTCCATGGGAAATCTTATCTCTTTCTTTCAAGCGTTGATTTTTGAGTTAATTGAGTACCAAAGAAGAGGGAGTATTCTTTTCATATGCATTGAAATTGATTGGCCAATCAAATATAAAATATACAAGTGACACATGTCATATGAAGAGGTAGCCCAACAAAACTCTCCCAGGGAGAATGCAAGAACACATACAACTTTTTCAAAAACTTGCAAGCTAAGATAGTAGCAAGTGCATCTAAAGCTTGGATGATAATTAGCGTTCAAAACAAAAAATCCTAAGAGAATGATTTGCTAAGGACTTTTTTTGATTCATTGAAATATAGATTGAGGAAATTTCATTTCAAATTTCTTGCAAAAGCCATTTCCATTTCCCTCTCATTTGCTGAAAAAAATGCCTCTTTTGTTTCTTTGCCTAGACTCAGGAAACATCATTTCAAGAAATTCAGGGAAATTATAGGAAATGACCCCTATTTTTATAAAGGGCCCGCCATGGTAGTCACTGCCCATCTTCTAAGTGCCCCATATATGCAACTGTCCATCTTCATGTGTACCAACGTGCCACATGTGAAGCATGTGCCAGCCTCATCTTCAAGCATCCAATGTGTGCAAATGTACCACGTGCTATTGTGCCACGTGTTGCCATTGGCATCCATCTTTAAAGCACTCCATGTGCGCCGCACATGTGAACATTGTAACACCCCAACCCTTTGAGGATCCTTTTGTTTTATGTGCCGATCCAACGTAAGACTCCTGATTCGACTCTACTTGAACCATACACTTCCAAAACCTACCACGGGTAGTCCGACGTTTTCAATGGAACCCGAATTGAGCTCACAAGTACGCATCCAAGCGAACGGAACCTCGAGTACTCGAAACCTACATCAACACGACCGCATCGTTGCTACGAATCCAACGGTACCCCTCGCGCGTCGAGGTGTACACCCGAACCTGAGTTACCGCGAGAAGAACGATTACTGTTCATGTGCACAAGGAACCTTTAAATCCTTAAATAGTGTTTCAACTTCAAAAATTCATGAGACAATTAAGACCCTTAATAAAGTTCTAATGATGTCATAATGATACCCTAAGCTAACTTAAATAATCTTTATTAAGCTTTAATAAAGATGAGATATTTTTTCCACAAAAGTCAATGTATTTCCTTGATTTAAGGAGACAGTGCCACCTCACATATTCTATAAAATAGTTAAACATTAATTAAGTGTGCTTAAGGATCATAACCAATAGGTTAGGTGATGTAAATATGACTTATTTAAGTATAATAAAGTAATGGGTAACAAAAGTCAACACAATCCCATAAATCAAGGAGAGGTTGCCAACACATAATTTCTAGAAACAATTAGGCCTAGTTTAAGCGCAATTAAGGCCCTATAAACACGCTTAATTAGCATAATATAATGCTTAGTTTAAAGTAAATAAAGTGTATACATAAAAGTCAACCTTCTTTTCCTTGAATCAAGGGGGACCAAGTGTTTTGTCCCCCATTTTTCTATAAAAAGAATCTCATGTATGATTAATAAGTAATTAAGTTCCTTAAACAAGACTTAGGTGGGACAAAGCACCCTTGAAATAAGGGGATACTTCCACCTAAGCCTAATCTAGAAACATCCCCTTAATCACCCATTCTCCCTATATATAACCCTTCACTATACAATTTTTGGGCACTTAAGTGCCCAATTTCCATCCCGAGAGAGAGAGAGAGAGTGAGAGAGAGTGAGAGTGGTGGACCAAGGAGATCCAAGCCATCCAACACTTAGGCCAAGGTGAGCACAGCCCCTTCCACTTAATATTTTTGTTTTCTTTTGTATGATATGAAGATGATAATGATGATCATGATGTGTTGAAGGTGATGATGTTGTGGGACCAATGACTGTGTGCCCCACTGTTGTGACCGGATGCAATCTAGACCTTTCATAGGTTTACATATACTTGGGTGAATGGAAGATACAAAAATCAGCTTGATCCAAATCCATTGGTGGGACCTGCTATTCGTGGGCCCCATCATGATGTTCAGAAGTCATCCAACCAATTCATAGGGTCTCCAAGACCTGGTTGAAGGGATCACTTAAATTTCAGTAGGGTATAAGATAGGGACCCACTGTGATGTTATTTGCTTTCCAACCCGTCTATCTGCTGGTCCCCACTGTGATGTTATTTGCTTTCCAACCCGTCTATCTGCTGGTCCCCACTGTGATGTTATTTGCTTTCCAACCCGTCTATCTGCTGGTCCCCACTGTGATGTTATTTGCTTTCCAACCCGTCTATCTGCTGGTCCCCACTGAGGTGGCCAACACCTCACCCACACACACTCTCTCACACACAAAATAATGATGTTATTTGCACTAACTCTCTCACACACAAAATAATGGAGAATTAACACCTACCGTTGAAACCTCCATTGGCACCACCATGATGTATGAGTTAGATCTATGCCATTCATCCATTTTAGAAGATCATTTTAGAGCTTGGGTCCAAAAATGGGCTAGATTTGAAGTTCAAGTGGGCCACATGAAATGAAACAGTGAGATTAAATGTTTACTGTTGAAAACTCCATAGGGCCCACCATATCTTCATTTTCTGTCCATAACAAAAAAAAGAGAGTGATTGATGGACGTCCTCCAGACAGGGACGTCCAGAGATGTCCTTTACCCATTTCTAGTTTCAAAAGTGTTGTGGGCCCACCGTGTACTCACTTAGATGTAGGTGAAAATCCACACCGCCCATTCATTTTAACAAATCATTTCAGGTCATGAATCTAAAATTCGGGTGGAACGAAGGTTCAAGTGGACCACACAGTGGGTTGAATGTCCACCGTTGAAATTCTAAGGGGGCCATCATGATGTTTATTAAGAAGGTCACCATACCTGAAAGAAAAAAAAAAACAAAAGGAAAGAAAAATAAATAAATGTATAATATAATATAATAATATACTTATATATTAAAAAGAAAAAGGAGAGATAGGTGTCCGCTGTACAGAGAAGGACGCCCATTCCCTTCTTAGCCTTAGCCACAAAGGCTGTGGGGCCACCATCGACCCCACCATGATGTATTTGTTTTATCTAGGCCTTCCAATAAAATTTTCAGATCATTTTACGGGTTGAGCCCAAAACAAATCAGGCTGATCCTTATCTTAGGTGGGTCGCATGCATCGAATAGTGAGAATTGAACTCTTACCATTGAAAGCCTCTTCTAGGCCTACCATGATGTATCTATTCTATCCTGACCATCCATTCTGATCGCCAAATTATTTTAAGGCATGGACTAAAAAAAAATCAGACCGATCCAAACCTTAGGCGGGCCACACCACACAAAATATTGGAGATTGAATACTTATTGTTGAGAACTTCTTGCGGACCCATATAATGAATTTATTCTGTATTCGTGCTGTCCATCTAGTAGGGCCCTTGGCGAACCACCGTATTGTATGGTTTCTATTTACTCCATCCATTAGGTGGGCCACCCTTCAAACTTTGAAATAGATCTAAATCTCGCGTGGACCACATGACACGAAACGTTCCTGATTTAATGGCCACCATTAAAGCTTTCCTAGGGCCCACTGTAAACCTAACCCTGATGGATGTACTTGTATCCATAATGACCATTCAGACCTCACTGTGATGTACATGTTTTATTCACACCATTCAATCGTGAAACGAACCAAATGTTCCCCACCGTAGACCTCACTTAAACATGTGCCTTATACATTTATACCAATATTCCTTTACCTATCTTGATATATGCGGGTTACCCATTCCGTCCACTTGTTGTGGACCCACCAGAATATTTTTGTCTGAACCCATCTGTTGGCGGGACTACTTGGAAGTGGGACCCACTGCCCTGTATGAGTTATATTCATTACATCCATCACGTGTTCACTTGATGCATGTACTATATATCGCCGCCACCCACTAGTCACTAGGCCCACCTAGAGTAAAGCTTTACGGGGCCAATAGTAAAAATCATATAGGGCACGTTAATGGTACATATGAATTGAGATGATAAATGATAGTTGCAGATTATGGCAATTGTGATAATGATTGTGGTTTAAGAAAGTTATATGATTTAATGATTTGATTAATGTTAGTCTACTCTCTAGCATGTTAATTCATTTACTTAGACATGTTGATGTTGATCATGCACCCATCATGGAATGATGGTATATACATGTGTGCCATAATGCGTCCATCCATGCATAAGATATGTACTTTGCAGTTGGGTCACATGACCGTGGATTTATATAGCCAATAGTTGCACATGGAGGCTAAGCAAATCCTAGACCCATAGCATTACATGCATACCACATGCACATGGATGTGTGCCTTGGCATGATTGCTTGAATTTATGCATAATCGTGAGGTACACGATAATGATAATACCACAGTTGTGCCGTATAACATGAATTGGATCTTGATTATGAAATGTGTATCATTAATGATGACTTGGATTATCCCTAAAAAGGGACGGGACACCGGAAGTGCTAAATAGTAGGGGTAGATAGAAATCCCTTGGGTCGGAAGTGCCTAAACTTCGATGCTAGCTAGGGATGCCTTACCATTAGGCCGAGTGGACACATGGGTCATGGATTTGACTCCCACCGACGAGGTCGGGTTGAGAAGAGGTGGGTCCAACCTGCTTAAGGGCTGAGGTGCAAACAGGGACCGCTCTGACTCGCTGGTGAGGAGAAGTGCGAATGAGGTTCGCTATTGGCGTGCCGAGTGGAAGTCCACCTGCAGGGCGGGTATGTGAGGTTGATTATTGGTGCCCTGTGTGCATGGGTGTCGAGCACAGTGTTTCCCGAGAGATATAGTTGCCATGATATGACATGGTAACATGATGATGATGAGGCTACGGTTCGTGTCATAAGGTTATGGTTGTGGTAACAGAGATGTGGAAACATGAAATGGTAGTGCTGGAAGCATTGATTCGGATCATGATCATGATGCATATGCATTGCATTGCATTACATTGGTATCATCATCATACTTTACATATTATATGCATTCCATCATATATGATTCCTGTATGGTGTGTTCATCTTATTTTCTTGCATTTAGGACACACCGCACACACGTGTGTACTCACTGGGCTTTAAAGCTCAAGCCTTCCTTTTATAATTTTTTTCAGCAAAGTACCAGAATCGGGAGTAGCAGATGATGCGTGCCACGTGATTTTTTAGACACTGCACTTGCACGCATGTGTCGATGATTATCTACCTTTGCAAAGCAGTTGTAATGTAATTATATGTACAGTGAAGATTGAATTATTTTGCTTCTGTTGGAAATGCCAATCTTTATGCCCGATATCTTGTTGTGAAAAAAAAAAAAAATTGTCCCTAAAATTTATAGTTAGGCACCGAGCTCAGGACTCGGTGAGTGGGCACTGGGTGTTGAACTCGGAGTTCGACGCGTCGGGAGCCAGGCTCGACCACTGTAAATGGGCCGTACGGGAGGCCGGGTTTGGGGTGTGACAAAGGTGGTATCGGAGCATGAGCTTGGGATTACCTGCGGGCAGTGTTTGCATTATCTCCGATATTATCAAAATATCCCCGATATTATCTCTATTTCTAGCTCAGCGACACCGATAACACTGGTAGCGATACCGATAACACTGATAGTATTAAAAATTCTTGATATCGGTGATGTATCACTAAATATTGCCAATGTATCAATATCGTCAATATTTTCAATTGTGTAAATTCCAGGCGTCGTTTGTATTGTCAATACATTGATCCCCTCGGTGTATCGCCAATATTTTTTACTGTGTAAATTCCAAGTGTCACTTGTATCGTCAATTTATTTGCAGTATTTCGATAATATCACCAATGTATCGATAATATCACCAAAAATCTATATATTTAAAAAATTCCCATTTCATATTTTTTATGGGTGCATGGTTGTATGCAACACTCAATTTGTTGATGATAACAATGATAATATCACAATATTATCATTATCGCAACATGACAATAACGAGACCACAATCTTTAGCTTCTTTTTTAGTTGTTAATGATTTGTTTGGATATTTCATGTGTTGCCGATATTCTAAAATATCAATGGATGTTTGAATGGAAGTTCAGATTTTGGATGGATGAGATGATTGGACTGACTTCTTACTGTAGCACATGCTTTTAGGCCCCCATTAAATAGAAACCTATTATGTATGCATTTTTTATGCAAATTTTTTATTCCTAAATATGTAACTATGTGTATTTTATCAACTCCTGAGGTTTCATTGAAAAATTGCACTGTTTTTCCCATTTTCCCCGCATTTTCGGTTATCAACGATATTATCGGCGATATCGATATTGTTTCCGTATCCCCGACTGGCGAAACTTGTATCGATACTGAAACTTCGAACACTGCCTACGACAATTATCAGTAGGAAGAACTTAGATGAATTTGAAACTAGGATTCCTCGTATGATAACGTAGATGGAATCAGGATCCCCAATTGAAAGAACCTAGAGATGGGAACATAGGATTCTCGGCTTGAGAACCTAGCCAGGAACAAGGATCCCAACTAGAGAACTTAGGGACTCTATACTTAGCACCCTAATACATATGTTTGATGATTGGTTATGAGTTGATTGGGGTTTTCTTTTGGAAATTTCGAGGACGAAATTTTTCTAAGGGGGGTAGATATGCCACATGTGCAACGTGTGCCCACTATCCATCTTCAAGCATCCCACACATGCCAATGTCCCAGGTTTGCCAATGTGTCATGTCTAGTGTAACGATGTGACACGTGCCACAATTCATTTTCGGTGCACACATGTGGCATCTTTCATCTTTGAGTAAATTTTTTTTTTTTTTGTGAAAAATTCCTTTTCTCCAAATAATAGGAAATATTGTTGAAAAACAATAAAGGGAAACGGGTTTTCACTTATAATTGTTTTGTAGAAATGGTGTTTCCCCTAAAAGTGAGATTTTCCTCATTTTTTTTCCTTGAATCCAAACATGCCCCAAAGGTATTTGTAATTGTTGATAAGATGAAACTTAAGATGGGAGAGACTTCATTTGACAGAACCTTTTGTTGAAGAAATGATCGTCGATTTCGAGATGCTTGCTATAAGCATGAAATGCCTAATTGGCTGACACTTCTCTGGTGCTAGTGTTGCCACAACAAAGAAAACTGATGGTCCAACATGAATACCATGATCACGAAGGATCAATGAGTCCGAATTCTTTCATAGTATGGGACATGGCTCAATATTAGGCTTTGGCACTAGAGGAAGTAATTTTGTGTTGCTTCTGGCAACTTCATGAGACATTATGTACATAATTGATAAAAAAAATATTGCGGTCGAACCAACATCTATCCATAAGAATAAATGTATCTTACTCATGAGAATCATAACTAATACCACGTGCACTATATGTTGATGCTTTTATTCTTCACCTGCACTATACTAAAAAGCACTTATTGAAGTAGCTCTTATTCGAAAAGCTCTTATTGAATTAGAGTAGAGATGCCAAAGTAGCCCTTGATCTTCTAGCCAAAGTCAATCCCGAGTATGAGATCATTTGCACCCCAGATTCTCAGTCGAGAGCCATTTCATTCTCTTGGGACTATCTTCTCTTTACTTTAGTACGAGACAAGCTGCCAGAAAGTGATGTTGGATATTGCCTCCATGGTTTTGAATGTCGGTATCGATCACTGTATCGGCTCGGCAGAAAAATGATACGATACAAAGTCACATAATGGTATCGGGGTTGTATCAACCCGTATCGGTCAGAATTTTTTTATAGCAAAAAAATATGAAACAATATTAGAAAAATAGGAAAAAAAATGAGATATCCAATAATCTATCTTTTTTTTTTTTTTTTTTTATGTGTTTTGATCATGTATTCAATGGTGTATCGGACCATTCTTTGATGAGAATGTTGTTTGTCGATTTGACTTGTTGAAGGTAAACTAAATGGACCCTAATTAAACACAAATCAAGCGTGATTTGGTAAACTAGGGCCTATTACATTGAAATAAAACAAAAAGAAGAAAATATTAAAAAAAGCGAAGGTTTACCCTTCCCTCTGATTTTTCCCACAATGGTCCACTTCACTTCGATTTATCGAATCCCATTCAAATCATTTGTTTTGATCCCAAAATAGGTCTAGATCTAGTCTAAAATGAGTTTTTAAGCTTCTTCTGTGGTTTCAATGAAAAAAAGAAGATTTTTTCATATAAAAAATCAAAGTTGGGCTTTTATGGGTGTATCGGCCTGTATCGCCCGTATCGGCCAATACGGATTGATATAGGTCAGTTTTTTCATATTGGGCCAATATGACCCCATATCTCGTACTGATATGGATATGATATGGCTGTATCGGCCGATATTATACTGATATTCATATCCATGATTGCCTCTAGTTCTCATAATATATCTTCTCTAGTCAGCTTGATGATTGGGGGCTGGAATGGACTTAGTCGAGGGAATGGTGGTAAACGTAGGTTCGATTGTGGTGAGTGACTTGGAGCTAGTAGCTATAGTATGGGCTGTGGTGATTTAGGTTATAACATGGGCCGTCCTGTCCCTAGTCGTAGTTGTGTTGTTGTGGGCCGGGATTGTCTTGAAATTGAATGAAGCTGGAGTACTTTGTGCAATTTGAGCGTAACAAGTTAGTTTGTACCCATTGTAGCCACCACAGGCATACTTGGGATACTTGTTGCGATTTGGTTGGTTGATCCCCAAGGAAGGTGCATGTTGCTTCTACAGACACATATACTATTCGTGATGAGTCTCGAAGTTTGATGTCTTGAAGCGGTACTCATTGATCTCTAGCTGATGAGATTGCCAACCTGCACTGTCGACTAACTCTCTAGAAGAAGCCTCTTCTACTTTGTCTGGTATATCAACTTCCTCTCATCTAGTGTCCACATCAGCTAGTTTATCCTTGATCATTGATGTTGGCACCTCAGACCATTTGACCGTATGGCTCTCAGTTTCATTCTTATTCCTCCTTACCCACACTTGACCGTCATCTCGAATTTGTTGATGGTTCCTATACTCATGTTAAAGTTATTGGAACCATCAATGTCTCTCCATCTTTACTCTTGTCTTCAATTCTTCATGTTCCAAATTTATTATCTGTTAGTCGTCTTACTCGATCTCTCTATTGTAGTGTAACATTCGTCCCTTCATACTATATTGTTCATGACTTGGAAGACCTGATCTCTTAAATTTATTGGGGGTGTCTATAAGTGCAATGGTTTCTATTTCTTTTCAGCTTCGGATGATATTGGATCGACCTTTCAGACTTCTAGCTACGTTAAGTCAACCACTAACCTGATGTGTACTGGCGTCATTGTCTTAGACATTCTGAATAATAGTCTAAAGCTGTTATTCCGTTTTTTGTTTACGCCTAGCAATATCAGTGAACTATTTTGTGAAACGTACAACTTGCTAAACATTGTCGTTCTTGTTATTCTAGTAGCACTAGTGGAAAATGTGGTGTGCCTTTTGTGCTTATTCATTCTGATGTTTGGGTGTCTCTCCAATTACCTCTACTTTTTTATTATCGATATTCTGTTTCCTTCACTGATGATTCCATCTGGACTACTTGACTCTATCTTAACTAATCCAATGATGAAGTCTCCTCCAATTTTCAAAATTTTCATGCGATGGTTGACAATCAATTTGAGGCATTTCAACACTACTTGAAAATGGTATTGAATGTTGGATCACATGTCCTTATACTTCACACAAAATGGCATGGCTAAGAGAAAGAATACGCACCTCCTCATATTTGCTAGAGCTCTTCTCCTTGTAACGAATGTCCCTAAGAACCTTTGGTTTGACGTTGTCTTAAGCGCTACACTATTAGTAGGATGCCCACGAGGTTTTTAGGTGGCAAGGCACCCATTCAAGCTTTATAACAGAATTAACCTCTTTTTACTCATTCCTCGAGCTTTTGGATGTCTGTTCTTCGTTCATGTTCCCGTCATGCATTGAGATAAGCTCAGTGCCAAGGAAATTGAATGTATCTTCTTAGGTTATTCCAGTTACCAAAAAAGGATACAAATGCTTCACTCCTGGAATCCCGAGAAAGAGGTTTGTATAAATGGATGTTACCTTCTTTGAGGATATTCCATTATATATTCAAATGAAGTTTCTCGTTTCTCCCTTTAAGGGGAAGTCTTTTATGGTTCTATACTAATCTCTTCATGTTCTTGAACCTTCCTCTCAATTGTCCCGTGTTGATGTTGTGATGCAGGACGGATGGCCTAAACTAGGATAATGCAAATAAATTAATTAACGGATTACCAGAGTAAATCAAAGCATAACATAAAGCAAACCAATCTACCACAAATTTAGAGAAATCAAATATTTCATTAAGTTCATGTTCAAGACCACGTCACAATCCCACAAAATAGATCCTTAAGGCTATTGATCGGACATGACCCAATGGAAGGTAGAGCTTCCATCTAGCATAGGATTCGTTCTAGATTCAAGGATTCACTTGCGCTTTGCTAGGGTTTGAATAGACTAGGGTTTGAATTTGGAAATAAAGAAATTGGGAATTTAGTGTTTTATAGGGTTAGAGTTTTATAAAATAGAGAAGAAGAGAAAGGATCAATAAGGGGGAGGCCGTTTGGCTATATGGATTCTGTACAGACATGTTCGTGTAGTGTACAGGCATGTCCGTACAATCGTACGGACAATGTGGTGGGGCCGTGTCAATTTAGTCGGTGATGAGTTGGGTTGATGATGATGGAGTTATGGTTTGAGAAAGAAGAGAAAAAATATTCAATGGGAAAAGAAGGTTTGAGAGAGAGAGAAGAAAGAAGTACCTTGATAGGAATAAGAAAGATAACTTGGAATCACTCCAATGGCTTCACAACAAATTCCATTCATAGGAAATTTTCTTGCTCAAAAGAAGCAATGTAGAGAAATTTTATTCAATATGTCAATAATCTCTAGTCTCAAGTCTCAAACAAGTATATATAAAAAAACCTAAGCAAACCCTAAGTCCAGAACTATTCTTGACCGTCTAAATCTATTAACGGTCAAGATCAAAACATAAATCTCTAATAACCTAAAATAAAACTGAAAAATAAAGCAGAAATAAAGATGCGCCACACGGCATAAGAAAAATCTGCAACGTGCAACAGGTACGTCCACACGTGATCAATAGCTTGGATGAAGTGGTCCATGTGTCCATGGCTTGGATGTGCAGACTAGAGTGTCCTTACACCTAAACCTGAGTCTTCGAACATATCCAACGGTTCCGATCACCAAACTGATGTGTCCAAGATATCTAACGGCATGGTATAACGTTCTTAACGTTCATATGTGGTACAAGTCGGGGTAGGTGACGTCCAAACAGTTCAAAGATGTATCAATCAGTTCTAAATAAGCAACCCACATGCATATTCCCAATGTGGGATCTTTAAAGATGACAATCATGCATGTGGGGTCTCTAACGCAGCTAAGAACTCGAATTGGGTCCATTGGGACCTATATAATGATCATCCAACCATAATGAAGCTGGGGCTGGGGCCTCAGCTCTCCTCCTCCGGTAAACTCATGTAGGTGCTCGGATGCACTCATCAACTCCCCTCGACAGAGAAGAGTTCACCTTTGGCGAAATGAAACTGCGATAACACTCTAGAAGATCCAAGTCTAGTATCTGAAGCTCGTTCTTGGTAATCCAAGTGCCATATGACTCTGGCCCGTTTTCCCACTTGACGAGATACTTTTAAAAACTTCTATGTTTGATGGAATCCACTTGTTCGTCCAAGATACCTTCTATCTCTTCTCTATTGGTAGGTGTGGATGGTAAAGGAGCAAAGAATGAGAAGGCTGGTCTGGCAAGAAGCATGGGTCATGGAATGGATCGAGAGCACCACTATCTCGATTAATGTGAGGGTCGGGAGAAGCGCTAGCCGTTAAATAACACAAGATCTTCCACATCGAATGTAAACTAATGCCCATATTAGGTGGAAGATCTACAACATATGCTTTGGAACCCAATCTTTTCAATGTCTTATAAGGATTGGCACTACGGGCTTGTAATTTCTTCACAACCCCTCGCGGAAACCGTTCTAGCCTTATCCGAACCATCACATAATCTCCTACCTGGAATTCCTTAAACTTGTGATGAGAATCATCTTATATTTTATACTTTTCATTGCTCATGGTAATCCTTTTCTTAATTTCATTATGCAAATGATGAATATGCCGTGCAAATGTATCTGCAGACTTTGATGGTCTATAGGAGATTGACATGGGAATGAGATCTATAGGCTTCCTAGGCTTGTAACCATGAACTACAAAAAGACTCATGCCTAGTGACCTATTGACTGGACTGTTTTAAGCAAACTCTGCAACTGGTAAAATCGATTCTCAAGTCCTAGTATGGTTACTCACAAGACATCGCAACAAGTTACCTAAGCTTCGGTTGACCACTTCCATTTGATCGTCAGTTTGAGGCTGGTGTGCCGTTGAGAATTGGAGTCTCCTACCCATCATATGTCAAAGTGTCTTCCAAAAATAGCTCACGAACCTCACATCTCTATTAGACACAATGGTCTTTGGCAAACCATGCATGCGGACCACCTCTCCAAAGAAAAGCTTGGCAATTTTGGAGGCATCACATATTTTGGAACATGGAAGAAAATTGGCCATTTTCGAAAAACGGTCCACCACCATAAAAATGGAATCATGCTTTCTACTTGTCTTGGGTAGCCCAAATAGGAAATCCATATTGATATCTTGCCAAGGAGCGTGTGGTACTGGAAAATGCATATATAACCCAGTATTTTGCCTTTTTTTGCTTTGCCACCTGGTAAGTCCTACATTGCTCAATAATTTTGGCAACGTCTTTCTTGAGACTGGGCTAATAAAATCTATCATCGACAAGGGCAATAGCCTTATCTCTACCAAAGTGATCAGCTACTCCTCTAGCATAAGCTCCCAAACTAGAAAATCCCGTAGGGAGGTGCAAGGAATGCAAAGTCTGTCAACTTTAAATAAGAACTCATTAATTAGGATAAACCCAAAGTCACTCCTCGACTGGTCACTTAAAAGTGACATGTACACTTTACCAAAATCTGGGCACACGGAATATTCTCCTTTCAATTGATCGAACCCAGTGACTTCCACGCTCATGGATTGAGTTAACGCCACACTATGGCTAAGGGCATCGGCAGGTTTGTTCTCGACTCCAGCTTTGTGTTTCAAAATAAAAGTGTACTCTTAGAAAAACTCAACCAACTTGGCTTGTCTTGGGATTAATTTCTTTTGGGAGTTGAGGAATCGGAAGGCCTCATGGTCAGAAAACAAGTCAAACTCATGTGGTAGTAGGTAATGTCACCAATGTTGTAAGGATTAGACTACCTGCGCAGAATTCCTTGTCCCGGTAGAGTATCGTTGCTTCGCCTTGTTTAACTTCTGGCTAAGCACTCCACCTATACATATACCAGACGCATCACACTTGACCTCGAAGACTTCAGAAAAGTCGGGAAGGCGCATGATAGGAGCCTCAATCAATTTAGCCATAATCTCCTTGAACGCTTTGGAGGTAGCATTAGTCCATTTGAACTCTAATGCAATCTGGAGCCATAATGAAACTAAAGGCCCGAATGAACTAAAGGCTACGGTTAGGGTTTTATAAAATAGAGAAGAAGAGAAAGGGTTAATGAAGGAGAGGCTATTCGTGTAATGCCCCCAAAATTGGACACTCGAGTACAAGGACTCAACTCCCGAATTCGATGGTGTTAATAATTAATGCCTTAAATTCTCGCTTGTTTTTTTTTCCTTCGCATGTTATCAAACACATAGAATCCAAATAAACCAACTTCATTAATAAAATCCAACTATAAAGTTTTCCCACTCGTCTAAACTAACGGCCAACTAATGGACCTTATTACATTAATACCTTTCAAACTGGAATAAAGATAAAAGGAAATCTACTAAAGTGAATCTTCTAAAATTCTTCTTCTGTGGGGATCGCTTCTTTGAAATCTTAAGTCATCACCTACACCACGGTTAATCGCATAACACTGCGTCAGCTATAAAAGCCGGTGAGTAATCTCATACAGTTTATCACATGTAATCATACATATAAAATGACATAAGAAGATTTTCTCAAAACATGAGGTATTGAGTATCCATATCTGTAAACATGTAATAAAGTAATGCAAAATATGCCAACATGTAACAACTGTTTTAATACTGTTATCAGTAGAACATCCAGTTGGTCAACACTATCATCCTGGTAGGGCCCTCAATGGGTCGGATCTGGATCAGATCCACTTAGATCTGGCTCCAAATCCGAATATCAATAGCCGGATTTGGACTCAGATTCGGATCCGACTCGGATCCAAAAGGTGATATCCATATCGGATCCATTTATAAATAGCCAGATCCATTTCCGATCCAAAAATCCATATCGCCATCGGATTCGGATCGGATCTTGGTCCAAATCCACCGCATTAAATGGTGCAAATATTCAATGTTACACATTTAATCCTTGTGCTTTCTATTATGTGGTCCACTTGAGCTTCGGATGTGCGTCACTTTTTTGTCTCATGCTTTAGAGTAATTAGAAAAATTTGGTGGACAATGTGGATCTAACAGATAAATCATGGTAAGGCCCATAGAAATTCCAAAAGGCAAAAGTGGGGTTGCGTAGCACACAATCCATCCGCGAGAGAGAGAATCGGGGTGCTTTGCCACACGCACAGATAATCTGCACTCCTCCCTCTATTTTTTTTGAATTTTTTTTTCTCTCATTTTTATGGCTATGTGAGGTCCGCCTTGCATGATCTATTCCGTTCATTAGCTCGGCCAGTCCATGACGGGATCAAAGAGCATTGTTTGTTTATTTTTTTTAATGAAAAATAAATGTTATAATAGCTCTGGGAAAGTTTCAATAGTGGACGACCAACCTCACTGTTTGGTATGGTATGGTCGTCCTAATATCTGGATCTTCTTCGGATTTGGTACCATGGCCTAAAATGATATGTAAAATTGAATGGACGGATTGGATGAAACACATCCATCAAGGTGGGCCGTAGGAAAGTTTCAATAGTGGACGTTCAAATCCCACTGTTTATTGTGGTATGGTCTACCTGAGATCGGGACATGTCTCATTTTTTGGGACATGACATAAAATAATGTGGAAAATCGGATGGCTGGTGTGGATATAACATATAAATCAAGGTGGGACCCACTCATGGGACCCCACTCACGCACAAAAGGGCTTCCGTTCAGTGCAACTTTTTGCATAAAAAAATTAAGAATAGGATTTGTGCAAATTGGGTTGTATAACACTGGTGGACTGATCTCACATCAATCCTGGCCCGCCCTATCATAGATCTGAACCGTTAGGGGATTTCCCAGCACCTCAATTTACGTGACATATGGTTAAAAAAATAAAATACACTATAAAAAAAGGGAAACCATTCACAATGAGTGGTGAATACTTACAATATTATATGGTTAAACGGCTCAGATTGTCACCTAATCCTTTGCTTGCTATTCTTTCCGTTGCTTATGAATTTGATTACCCTTTAAAATAGTAGAATTTGGGAAGAGAGGTGGGGTGAGCCGGTGTTGATAAGGTATTTAATTCAAGATATTAAAGTTGAAGAGCGGAAATCAAGAGCCATACTCCCGGGAAGCCAAAACGTTGCGATTTGAAAACATGCTATAACTGGGATCCGATCGGATCTCACTTCCGTATCCGAATCCGACCCGAATCATATTCGGATTTATTTTTTTAAACCCAAATCCGACCCATTTAATTAAACGTTTTAGGATCCAACTCCGCATTATACGGGTTTGGAGTGGAGCGGATCTCGGATCTGACCCGCTCCATTGAGAGCCCTACATCCTAGAACACTGGTCCCTAGCGGAATTACCAACTCAGATCACGATTTGTCCCACACCTTCACCTGGCCTGCGTAGCTGGTCTGTTGCACACACTTGGGCGCTCCCCCAATTGGCCTCGATCAACGGAGCCTCCAACTGGCTTGTGTAGCTGGTTTGTTACTGCACACCTGGGTGCTCACCCAACCGACCTCAATCAATGGAGCAATGGTCTATTGCAACACTCACGTATGCTCAACCCAAATAAACTCAAGTGCTCAACTACATACCGGAGTTCTCAATCACATGGCATGCATGTTTCATGCCATTCCCTTTCCCAAATAATTCCAAATAAATCATACATCTTTTCAGCCTTTCCCGAGGCACCAAAATTCAACCATAAACTCATGTAATCACATGATTTCCACAATATGCGATGTTAACCAACAAAATTCATATGGTTTATCAAAATCATTGTAAACCCAACCCTTCATGGTTCAACTTTGAAATTGAACGTAATATAACAAAATTCCAGCCCATCAAGGCACCAATTAGGCAATTACAATCACGTAAATCCATAGATTCATGAACTCATATGAATTTCCAGCAATGGATTAAAACAAAATCAAACAACGATCATAACTTTCATATTATGATTAAACACGCTACAATATAATGTAAAATCGAAATCCAATTTCAAATAAAAGAGAACTATGAATAAGGAAAAACGATACGAGATGAACTCACAATCTTCCTCTTTCTATCTTCTTTTTTCTTTTTCCTTCTTTCCTTCTTGTTTTCTTTCTTTTTTTCCCTCATCCAGAGATGGTTATGGATAGGGCAGTTGCACCCCTAGCACCTATTCTCTCTCTCGATCATTCTTTCTACTGCACGTTTTTTTTTTTTTTTTTTTGTTTCATGTGATATGTTTTGCGTGTTTAGCGGGGGTTTTATAGCGATGGAGGTTTGGGCGTAAGGAGACAATGTCATACGGACGCTATGTGGTAATAGCGTGAGAAACACGAGTTGTGCTCGGGAGATTTTACGTTGTTTGATTAGGTTTCCTGATTTTCATACACTATAACTGATCTTGGTCGAAGTTTAAGGTTTCCATGTCGGTTAGATAGGCCAAATAGCGGTCGTTTTAGATCTTAAATCCTAGCCTACGCAAGAATCGACGGTGAGTGTCCAACAAAGAAGATAATGGGTCTTTTAATGGCGAAATTGAGGTCGAGGTGTAATCCTTCGATCCGATTGCGTCCGATTGCACTGAATGGTTTTGATTAATGCTATGGGACTTCAGGAACCTAGAAATCAAAGGTTAGGATTGATTCACGTGGTGTGTCCCATGAAACTTCAACTCAGCTTCCACTGCTTGTGACAGCAAGAAAAAAAAGAACAAAAAAGAAACACGTTGTTTCCATATTCTTTGGTTAGATTGGACTTCTAGGATCACGTTAATATAATTTGGATGGCCAGGATTGATTTGTTACGGATCCCTCTCCAAGTAGGAAAGAAAATAAAAAATCTTCGGTTTTGCAAACTGATATAGTGAGTGGCCTTGAACGGTTGAAATTAATCAGGATGGATGGTTGAGATCACATACACAAACTGCTGGAATTCCTCAAGATAACTTCACATGGGTTTGTAATTGAATCCTAGTTCAAATCAGAGAAAGGAAACAGGAAGTTTCATGTTTGAAACTTGCTTACGAGCATGGAGATAAACACGGACGCGGGTCGAACTACGGAAATCATGTGGGTCCATTGTGATGTCTGTAAGCGAATCCACTTCGTCTATCAGCCTGCCCAGATCGCGTTTGATTAGAAGTTTGAAAATGGTGTGTTTCCATAGTTTTAGTGGGCCACATAGTTCAGAGATGACCATTCATTACCTACCGTTGAAGCTTTTACGTGAACATAGTCAGAGACATTCTTCATAAGCCTCTATATATTACAACTTTGCCATTCTCATTAACCAAGATTTCTGCCTTCCGTAGGCATTGCATAGACCGTCGGTTCAGGTTGACACTTCACCACGGTCTGTCATTTGTCACGCTCTATCAATGGACTAAATTCAAGCCTTGATCTCTTACAGATGATCAAGATGCTTCTTCAATGGTCTATCACACTCCGTGATCCAAAATGGCATTTGTACACATCCAATAGAAAATTTAACCGTTAGCCTTCGTACTTATCTAGTGATCTTCAAAATGATCGGTTTATTTTGGTATTTGGATGGCACATTTGGCAAATACAAATTCGATGGATGGTCATGTGAAAGGCTAAATTTTTTCTAATTGGATGGTTATGATCCTAATCACAAATATGAGTTATTGTACAGTCGGTTTCTTAAACAGATACCCATAACGTGGTTTTTGGATGACCTATTGGTAAGACATGTACACCGTCAAACTTTAATGACTTGTCCACCCATTAAATTTCATCAGATCACAGTTTTAACTGGTAGGTTAAGCATATTCATACATGATGAACAAGATAAACGGATCGGAATTTTGATTTGATTTGGGTATGAGCGGCTATGGAGATCAAGAGGTTTAGTTTACTATGATCAGCTTGTCCAAAATCGAAGCGAATGGTTCGATATCTTTACATAGTGGTGTATGATTAATTTAACGGTTGATTTGATGAATAGATGGGAATATTAGGGTATTTCAGGGTCTATCTGGAAAAAAATCAACGATCGAATGACTTGATCTGCAGATGACGATTACTCTCAATGGTTAGATTTAGGTTAGAATACAGATGGACGGCCAAATTGAGCTAGATTGATGAATTTACACGCGTATGCTAAAGCTATTGTACCTATTCGTATGTGTGCATGCATGTGTACACGCACCCAAAATCTCGGGTCATTACATTCTACCCCCCTTAAAGGAATTTTGTCCTCGAAATTCAACACTTCTACGATGTATAGGGATGAGGATACCTCTATTTACATGAATCCATGATTTCACTTTGTTCCTCTTGAAGTAGCCCTATATGTATAAGTATGCATAATTCATTATATAAACTCGGGTTCTTACAATCTACCCCCCTTAAAGAATCTCGTCCTCGAGATTAGAGAACCTCTGTATCAATCTTTAGTCCTGCAACTAATCAAAATTTATGCTCCAATGAAAACTTCACTTAACTCTACCGTATTCTCCCCCCTCCCTATTTTATATAATCCTTGTTCCGAGGGAAAATTTTCAAAAATCGGATGCTCAGACATGCAGTTACTCTATGATTTTTATCTTCCAAATCATGCATCCATTTGACCTCAAATTTGGAACTGGTGTTACTGACTTCATGGTGAACCTCCATAAATAACTTCGGCTCCATATTCCTAATTTTCGTTACGGTTTCATCCCTGAAGAAGTAGAATTTCCCTGCTGTCCAGCAGTAAATTTCAGGTTTACCAGTCCATCGGAATTTATAAAAATTTTCTACAATTCCGTTTGTCCTGAAATTTTACAGGGACATCTATGGGTGTCTTCAGAAAAATTTTGAAAAATTTCAGACTTGTATTCTATTGTGTGTGGACAGAGATGTAAATCTAGTCCATAAATTCAGCCTTGTGGGTGAAAAATCAAGGATAATTTAAAAAGTGTCTATTTCGATCATTCCACTTGCTATAATTTGGTGGAAACATCTCTCTAACCTTGGAAAGGGTCCTAGAGGTTTTGAATTTCAATCCCTATAGTTTTTTTATTTTTTTTTGTTTAGTCCTAAGATTCACTAAGGTGTGAATTCACTTCTCACGGTACCTAGGTATAAGTGTTTAAATTCAACGGCTATCCTAAAAGTTTTTGGGCTCCTATGATTAAAGTCTCTACATTCATGAAGCTACCCAAGCTCCTATAAAACTTTTGTGGACTTTTGGCCCAAGGCTCAATTTATCTTATTTTTATTTCTCTGATACCAATTATAACGCCCCCAAAATTCGACACTCGAGTACAAGGACTCGACTTCGGAATTCGAGGGTGTTAATAATTAATGCTTCAAATTCTCACTTGTTTTTTTTTTTTTTTTTTCCCTTCACATGGTATCAAACATATAAAATCTAAATAAACCAACTTCATTAATAAAATCTAACTATAAAGTTTTCCAACTCATCTAAACTAATGGACCTTATTACATAAATACCTTTCAAACTGGAATAAAGATAAACAGAAATCTACTAAAGTGAATCTTCTAAAATTCTTCTTCTATGGGGATCGCTTCCTTGAAATCTTCTAAGTCATCACCTGCCACTACGGTTAATCGCATAACACTGCGTCAGCTATAATAGCCGGCGAGTAATCTCGTATTGTTTATCACATATGATCATATATATAAAATCGCATAAGAAGATTTTCTCAAAACATGAGGCATCGAGTATCCATATCTGTAATAACATCAACCAAACTTTCAAAAGCATGCATATAATGCAAAATATGCCAACACGTAACAATTGTCTCAATACGGTTATTAGCAGAACATCCAGTTGGTCAACACTATCATCCTGGAACATCGTTCCCTAGCGGCATAACTAACTCAGATCACGATTTGTCCCACACCTACGCCTAGCCCTAAGTCCTGAACTATTCTTGACCATCCGAATCTATTAATGGTCAAGATCAAAGCGTAAATTTCTAATAACCTAAAATAAAATTGAAAAATAAATCAGAAATAAAGATGTGCCACACGGCACAATGATGATCTCCAACGTGCAGCATGTACGTCCACATGTCCACACATGATCAATGGCCTGGATGAATGTGGTCCAACGTGTCCATGGCTCAAATATGCGGACTAAAGTGTCCGTACGCCTAAACTCGAGTCTCCGAACATGTCCAACGGTCTAGATCACCAAACTGATGTGTCCAAGATATTTAGGGCATGGTCTAACGTTTGTAACGTCTAGATGTGGTCTAGGTCAGGCTGAGTGACGTCCAAATAGTCGAAAGATATATTAATCAGTTCCAAATAAGCAGCCCACATGCATCTTCCCAATGTGGGGTCTTTAAAGATGCACAACCATGCATGTGTGGTCTTTAATATGGCTAAGAACTCGAATTGGGTGTGCTAGGCCCCATGTAATGATCATCCAACCATAATGAAGCTGGGGTTGGGGCCTCGACTCTCCTCCTCCTCCGCTAAACTCATGTAGGTGTTCGGATGCCCTCATCATGTTGTATCCTCTCCATGTGAATCTCCGCCACCTCAACTGGCTAGTGGCCTAAAAACATGTGTTCAATAGAAGAAACAAATTACTGGTCTTCATCTCGCTAGCCGTTTACCATCCATTGGTCTAGACTTAGGTATAGCTTCACATTCAGATCCTCTTCATGTTCCTATTGCATTGTGTAATTGATGAGGACATCAGTGGTGCTCCCTTTCGAGTGTACCAGAGGAGCAAGCATTGACGACAGAGTATCGGAGCAGAGGAGTTGATGTGGATGGATGCCGGGTCCATCAGACCCATTTTCTGATGCACGAGTACGTGAGTAGCAGGAGCACAGGAGTAACATGACCACAGGACCATGGAGTGGATTTCTCGCCCTGTCGCACAGGTGGTTTAGTTTTTAGGCGTTTTTCTGTTCTTTTTCTTGTTTTTAGGCACTTTAGTGTTGTGGTTTAGTTTTAGGTATTTTTTTTGTTCTTTTTCTTGTTTTTAGGCACTTTAGTGCACTTTATTATTTCGTGGCTTATATATACTCTATGAGAAACCCTATTTTTAATTTAGTGAATGAATGAAAAAAAAGAGAGCATGTTTTCTTCCTCTTTTATCAAAGATACTAGGGTTTCAGGATTGACCCTTGGGTGTTGAGGATTCCACCCCGGATTTCATGTTTTTTTTTCTTTTTTAGATCTTCAAGGTGCATGAGAAGGTAAGGTTCATCTACTTTTGTTGGGAGAATCCGTGCTTCTTTCGTCTTGAACCCATCTTTTCCTTTTTCATCTCTTTTCTTCTCCCCTGAATCTTCCCCTTTGATATGAACGGTAGAGGAGGGATGACTAGTCATGAAAATCTGATTCAAACGTGAATGTGGACTGGTTTATGCTAGATTTGAGAATATCCTCATATCCCTAGGTCCTCCTTTTTATTGTTTATGTGATTTTATGCTGAGGAGTATGATCCTAATAGATTGATCTCTCATCTCATTGTTAAGGTTTGCTTAATCCCTTTGATTGAAAGTAGTTAATTAATTTTATTGCTTGAATCTCTTCAATCTGATCATATGTGCATTTAGAGTTAAGTCATCACATGCCCCTACATCAGTAATGGAAAGACGTCGTGTACTACTTACCCTATAGCCAACTTTATCTTCTATAATTCCCTTTCACCCTCATGTTGTGCATCTCTCTTAGACATCTCTTTTGCCTCAGTTCATTCTAGTGCTTTCCAGGCTTTGATGCTTCTTAAATGGAAACAAGCTATGCTGGAGGAGATGATTACTCTTGAAAAAAAAATCGTACGTGGGATATTGTTCAGCTCCTCGTTCGAAAAAAAAGGTTGTTGGATGTGAGTGGGTTTTCATAGTCAAACATAAACCCACTAGAGAGGCTGAATGCTACAAAGCTCATCTTGTAACCAAGTGGTGTACTAAAGACGCATGGTGTTGATTTTCATGAGACTTTGGCTCTTGTTGCCAAGTTTCGTACCATGCGCGTGTTACTCTCTTTAGCCGCCAATTTTTCATGGCCTCTTCATCAACTTTATGTAAAAACGCCTTTATGGATACCTACACGAAGAAGTATATATGGTTCTTCCTCTTGGCTTTCTCTCAACTATTTGCAAGGGGACTTTGTGTAAGCTTCTCAATGCTATTTATGGTCTTAAGCAGTGTTCGAGTTGTCAGGTATCACTACAAGTTTCGCTGGCCAGAGATAAAGATACACTATCGTTATCGTCGATAACAAGAAATGCGGGAAAAAAGGGGGAAACATGGGGAAAATGGTGGATTTTTTCAGTGAAACTTTAGGACATGCTTAAAATACACATATTTGTATATTTTAGGAATAAAAAAATTGTAAAAAGAATGCATTACGTAACAAGTTTTCATTTAATGGGGCCAAAAAAGTATGCGCTGCCGTAAGAAATCACTCCAATAGTAACCACATACATGGGGATGTATTCTACCAACCCTTAACTGAGCAATGCAATCTACTTCTTCATAATCGCATACATCATGCACTAATTATATTATTCATAAGCATAGAATGATTGTTGGGATGCGAATAGGTTGTCCCGAACGTGGATTACGGTCCTAAAAACAATCCCAATAAGCACTTGTTAATTGGGCATATGCATTAATGATCATCATATTGAAAATCATCATCATCTAAGTCTTATCCTTGAAGAGAAGAAGAAAAGAAATCAAGAAAGTGAAGAGAGAGAGAGAGAGAGAGAGAGAGAGAGAGAGAGAGAGAGAGAGAGAGGAGATGCAGGAGAGGGGGCGAGAGAGTTTTGAGAGAGGGAGAGACACGTGTGTTCTCCTAGGGTTTTATTATTATATTATATATGTGAAGTGTTCCCTCACTTATTACACTATACAGACTCAGCAAATAAACTATTTACAAATAAGTCCAGAGGGACTTTATTACAAAAAAGACCTTATGTTTTTAAGATTCCAACACCCTCTCAAGTTGGTGTATAAATGTCTATCATACCCAACTTCTATAAATTTCTTGCAGCATAGGAGAACTAAGTACTTTTGTGAATATGTCTGCTAGTTGATCTGTTGATATAACAAATGGAGTAGTTAACAACCCAGAAGATATCTTCTCTCGGATGAAATGTATATCCACCTCGATGTGTTTAGTCCTCTCGTGAAAGACGGAGTCAGATGCGATATGAATAGCTACTTGATTATCACAAGAGAGGAATAACTGAGGTGGTAGAAAAACCCAACTCCACCATAATGGATCTCAACCATAAGAGTTCACATGCCCCCTGTGCCATAGCCCTGTACTTTGCCTTTGTACTGGATCGAGATACAACAGACTGTTTCTTACTTCTCCATGTGACCAAGTTGCCATCGACAAATGTGTAATAATCCGAGGTTGATTTTTTGTTTGTTGAGCAACCTGCCCAGTCAGCATCGGAATACCCGGCAACATTAATGTTGGAGTGTCCCTTGATAGACATTGATACACCATCCTCTAATGGCTCAAGCTTTTAGAAAAAGTGGTTGTTTGACATGGTATCAGAGCAGAAGGTCCTATGTTCGAATTCCGGAAGTAGCAAATTTGCCACCGGTAATATAGTCTCCCACGGGGGGCCGTTTATGGTGTGAGTTGTGAGTATCCTTCCACCTGGGTGTGAGTTGTGAGTGTCCCTCCACCCTTGCCGAGTATGTTCCCGTGCGGAGTTCCACCCCACACGTGCGGGGGAGTGTTGGAGTGTCCCTTGATATACATTGATACGCCATCCTCTAACAGCTCGAGCTTTTAGAGAAAGTGGAGGCTCAAGCTTTTAGAGAATGTGGTTGTTTGACAATTAATAGGTCCATGCTTATAAAGAATACCACATCCTGGGCATGACTTCAAGTACCTCAATATGCGATATACAACATCTAGATGAGACACTTTGGGTGAGTACATAAACCGACGGACAATACTTGCAGCTTGGCCAATGTCCGATAGTTTCCCAACTAACCTTTGGTACATTCCAGGATCTGTCAAACTTTATGGAGCACAACCCCCAAGTTAGATTGAAATGAAATGGCTAAAGATTATATCGTTGTCATATATCAATATTGAAAGTTTTGTTATTAGGTTTGTCCAATATGATATATCTATATTAGGTTAATAATTGTTATTTGTTATTGTAATTATTTTAGTATTTTTTCTTCGTCTCGAAAGCATAGCTTTCATGCCCTTATGTTTTTCATTGCTTTGAAGTGGGACCTGCCATGATGTAGGTGTCTTCTTCACGTGGTCCATTGGGCCCACCATGACGTAGGTATCTTATTGGCGCAGTGCATGGGGCCTACTGCGATGTATGTCTTATCCAAGTGGTTCATAGGGGCTTGCTGCGATATATATGTCTTATTCACGTGGTCCATGGAGCCTGTAAATGTATGAACCCTAAAATCTTGGTTGGGGCACCATGGCAACACATATCAATCATCCAATTAGTAGCTTGTCTATAAAATGTCACGATAAAAAAGGGAACTCTACATGCGTGATGATTAGTATAGTAGAACGAACATAATGGGTTGGATAACATGCACAGCATCGTGTGCCCCACCTGGCTATGTATTAGACTGGATTTTAGTATCTGGACGGCTCAGATAGATGCCACATCACAGTCGGTCCCCGCCAGTCTTGTAATCGTCAAATAGATTAGTTTCCCAACTAACCTCTGGTACATGCCAGGATCTGTCAAACTTTCACCTTCCAATGCATGCAATGAGTGCTTCTGATCCATAGGAGACGAAGCTGGACGAGCACCTAATTTGCCAGTCTCACTCAGCAAGTCAAGAGGATACTTCCTTTGGGATATGAAGATATAGCAGAGGCCCCAGATCCTTAATCTCAAATTCCTTACTGAACTTGTGGTTAACTTTATCAATAAACTCCAAGTCATCACCAATCAACACAATGTCATCCACACATACAAAAGAATAGTTCTGCCTTCTTGTCTAGTATGAATGAAGACGGTATGATCTGCCTGACATCGTCTGAAGCCAAAGAAGAGGATAGTAGCACTAAACCTGGCAAACCAAGCTTTGGGATATTGCGTGAGACTATAAAGAGCCTTTTTCAGCTTACACACCTTCCCAAACTCCCCCTTAAGCTGAAAACCAGGTGGGAAATCCATATAAACTTCTTCTTCTAGATCGCCATGGAGGAATGCATTTTTAACATCCAACTGAAAGAGAGGCCAATCAAGATTTGTTGCCAAGGAAATAATTAAGCGGACCGAATTCAACTTTGCAAGAGGTGGGAATGTCTCATTGTAGTCGATTCCAAAATGTTGTGTGTAGCCTTTAGCCACAAGATGTTCTTTGTAGCGCTCAATAGACCCATTAACCTGATACTTTATAGAGAACACCCACTTGCACCCAACTGTACTTTTACTCGGAGGCAAGGGAATGAGATCACAAGTGCCATTCTTATGGAGAGTAGCTATTTCTGCCTCCATTGCTTGCTTCCAGGTGGGTACTGTAATAGCCTCGAGCACTGACTTAGGAATAGTAGAAAATGAAATAGTAGCTAAGAAGGCACGATAAGAGGGTGAAAGAGACTTATAAGAAATAAAATTAGAAATTGGGTGTAATGTGGGATGTTGACTATGAGTGTGAGAAGTAACAGAGATGAAGGACGAGCGACAACGATAGGATGGGAGGAGGTACCTGAGATTGGAAGAGGAGCTATTGGTATGGAAGGTTTGTGTGATGGTCTCAATGTGCGGCGTACATAGGTGAGGAATCGCTTGAGTGCCATGGAAGATGTCGAAGGAGAAGTATCAACTGCTGGCAGAGGTAGAAAATGTTGTGGCTCAACTGTATCAGCATGTTCAGATAATGGAGAGTAGAATGGGCGGTCTTTAAAGAAGGTTACATCTATAGATACAAAATATTTCCTAGTAGATGGATCATGACACCTATAACCTTTAGATGAACAATAAACAAAGGACCAGAAGGTTTCAATGCACGTATTGGGATATCTCATTTGAGAACTCGGGGAGGCATTCGATTAATTAGATAACATGATGTCATTAAGGCTGCAGACCTGTATGATTTGGGAACCTTCATTCTTATCAGGAGAGCGCGAGTAATATTTCCTAGTAGATGGATCATGACACCTATAACCTTTAGATGAACAATAAACAAAGGACCAGAAGGTTTCAATGCACGTATTGGGATATCTCATTTGAGAACTCGGGTAGGCATTCGATTAATTAGATAACATGATGTCATTAAGGCTGCAGACCTGTATGATTTGGGAACCTTCATTCTTATCAGGAGAGCGCGAGTAACCTCAAGAAAATGACGATTTTTGCATTGTGCCACTCCATTTTGTTGTGGAGTGTAAGCATAAGACAGTTGATGATGAATGCCATGCTCTTGGAGATATGATTTAAAGATTGTTGAGGTGTATTCTCCACCATTATCAGAACGAAGTGTATGAATGGTGCAATCATACTGAGTATGGATCATTTGATGAAATGATCGAAACAAGTTAAACAAGTCATCACGATAACGCATCAAAATTACCTTAGTCACACGAGAGAAATCATCAATAAACACAACAAAGTAAGAGTATCCATCTAGAGATTTAACAGGACTAAGTCCCCAAATATTAGAATGAACCAATGCAAACAGTTTGTTAGATCGATGTTCAATAGCAGGATATGAATTTCTAACATGTTTACTCAGCTGACACATTTCACATTTAGAATAAGCATCACTAATTTTATTAAATTGAGGAACAAGAGTTTGCAACATCCTAATAGAAGCATGACCCAATCTTGCATGCCAAATGGCAACAGACTCTTTATTAGACTCTAAACTGCATGCTCGAGAGGCAAAGGAATGAGACGGTGCTGAGGCACCAATAGCAGCAAGGACCTCCTGTCGCAAGAAGTAGAGACCACCATGCTCATACCCCACACCAATAATCCTCTTCATACTCAAGTCCTGAAAAGCACAATAAGATGGAAAGAAAGTCACACCGCAATTCAAAAATCTAGTAAGACAACTAGTTGATATTAAATTTGCATTGTATTTAGGAATGTATAAAACATTGGACAAGGTAAGAGAAGGAGAAACTGAGGCTAAACCAATAAATTCAACTGGAGTAGAAGTACCATTAGCAAGACGAACGGAATGACAACAAGATGAAAAAGTAGGAGGAAGAAGGTAGCTCTGCATACTAGTCATATGATTCGATGCCCCTGAATCTATCATCCAAGTGGTAGGAGTGGAGGAGGCATGGAGTGCAGTACTTGTCGTAGCAGCAAAGGAAGAAGCAAATGGATGTGAGGAGATTATTTGCCATCCAAACTGTTCATAAGATCTCTCGGACCTGGATGAAGGGAAAGCATAAATATTAGCTTGTTCCAAAAACTTCCGTGGCCCTCAAGACATTTTCAATGGTAGGCGTTCAATCCCCACTGGTTCCTATGGTGTGGTCCACTTGAGCCTTAGATCTGCCTAATTTTTGGGCTCACGCCCTAAAATGTTCCGGTAAAATTGATGGATGATGTGGAAAAAACACATACATCATTGTGGGCTGCACAGAGCCCTTGACTGGACCATTCATCTCTAGCTTCGTCCTGGTAAGGGTAGTACCCAATCTGCGCCCGGGTGTTATCCTTACCATAAGGCCACCTTGTTGATTTATCTTACATCCACACTGTCCATCAATTTTTTTAGCCCATTTTACGACGTGGTCCCAAACATTAAGCAAATCCAAATCTTAGATGGACGAGACCATAGGAAACAATGGTGATTGAACACTCATCACTAAGAACCTCCTAAGGTCCATTGATAAGGTCAACTAGAGCTGGATGGAGGGAAGATATAGAGAGTAACTTGATGCAAAACTTGTGGCTCACAAAATGTTTTTAATGGTCATTCACCACTGTTTCTAATGGTGTGGTTCATGTCCACCTGAGATTTGGATCTAATTAATGTTCCGGATCACGCCATAAAATGAGCTGTAAAAATGAATGGATGGTGTGGATATACAAAAAATTCATCAAGGTGGAACCCACATGGTAAAGGTAACACCCACTAAGGTGTTAGCCAATTAACACCTAATCCGCTCCCCTTTAAAACAAAAATGAAAACGCATCCCTCGAAGAAAAAACCTTAAAACTCGTCTCCTCCCCTGAAAAATCCTCTCCCTCAATGGATTTTCCTCTATAAGGACAAAAAAACCCCAATTTCCGTAACCTAAAATCACGTTCGAAGGTTTGCAACTCCAATTCTTTCCAGAAAAGTAATCAGAGGAGGAATTTTCGTTGAAAAATCTAGGTTTTTAGGGCTTGTTTCGTACCTTTTGAGGAACGGCTGTGGATCCACAACGAGAGAGAAATACTGGTAATTTCCTTTTTTTTATTTTTATTGTTGGATTTCAATGATGTTGTCGCAGATAATAGTGGGCAAAGTCTCAGAAAAAATGTGGGGAATAGTGTATTATCGAGGATATTTCGAAAATATTGAAAAAACTGAAAAAATCGCCGACATTTCGATGGTATCTAGAAGGGAGACGAAAAGTGGGTTTTCAGTATCGACGAGCCAGTGATACCGAAAATATCAACAACAATTCGATATTGTCGCCGATAATTTAAACATTGGTCTCAAGCAATCTCCACGGCCATGGTTTGTGTGCTTTTGTCATACACTTCTGAGGTTCAACTACATTCAAAGTAGTGTAAATCATACTCTCTTCTTCAAGTGTGTCGTGGGCCTTTCTATCTATTATATACATGGATGATGTCATTGTAACTGGTGATGATCTTGTTACCATCTAGTCTTTAAAGTCACTTCTTGGCACAGAGTTTGATATTAACGTCTAGGTGTGATATTGTGTTCTTCCAAAAGAAGTACAATCATATCTCCTCCGTGATAGTAGTCTCCTTGTTGCTCTGCATGTTTACACTCCCATTGAGCAGAATCACTGCCAACAGCTTAATAATGGTGTACCTTTCACTGATGTCCGCTTGTATCAATTGATTAAGTTGGCAAACTCATCTATTTGGCCATTACTCATCGTGATATTCCCTATGTAGTTGGCATAGTAAGTCAATTCATGCATGTACCCCACACTAGTCACTTATATGTTGTTTATCGCATCTTGAAGTTCCTCAAAGGCTCGCCTGGTCAGGGGTTCTATGTTTTAAGAATCATTGTCATCTTCATGTTGAGGCCTATACGGATGTAGATTGGGTTGTTTCTCTTTCCAATTGTCATTCCTCTTCTGGTTATTATGCTTTAGTTGGGAATTTAGTCAGGTGGAAAAGCAAAAAACAATATGTGTTGGCCCTACTGAAGTTGAAAATAGGTTTATGGCTCATGGTGTATGCAACTTCTTTGGTTGAAGCCTTGTTGATCGAGTTAGGCTTACCTGTTTCGTCCCCTATGATGCTTCATTTTGATAATCTTGCCACAGTTCACATCTCCTCTACTCCGGTTTATCATGAACGCAGCAAGCATATTGAGGTTAATTGCCATTTTATTTGTGAAAAGGTGGAATCGAAGGATATTGGCATTTTGTATCAGAAGTTTGATGATCAACTTGCTGACTATTTAGCCTAGGGGACTGGTCGTCATCATCTGCTATGCATGTGTTCCATGTTGGGAATGATTTGATATCCATGCTTTAGCTTGAGGGGTGAGCGTAGAGATATCTATGTCTGTGTAATCCTGTGGAGCAATGTTGTCATAATCGTTATCGTATCATAAATCGTAAAGGGGTTTGAATCGTATCGTATCGTATATCCTAAGATTTTTTTTTTTCAGATTTTCATAAAACATGTCATAAAAAAATTATAAAAATTGTATATAATAATATAAATAAAAAACATATCAATAATCCATTTTGTCATGAATATGCAGAAAACAAAAAGATGTATCATGTGTATATCATCATGTCATAATCAAGTTCAAACAAGAATCCCTTTCCCATCCCATGTACATGTAAGTTTTCTATATGATTCAAAAAATAACATTTTCGCCATCCCCATTTACATGTATAATTCTCTATTCACTTGTTTCTATAATTCAAAAAGTAAATAAGGTCCAAACAAATCTATTATTCATCCTTCTCATCACCCATTGGGTCAACATTATCAACATCATCTTTATCTTCAGAATTTGTTGAAATAAACTCATCTTCCTCTTCTACTTCTGCCATTTTTGCCTTTCTCTTCACCTTGTTTCGAATAGCAAGTTTTCTGGGACCTACAAAATAATTATTGCAACAAAATTCATTATAATAGTTAATAATTGTAAGACTACATTATATGACTAAACAATAAAAATATGAGTCATATACCACGTCACCCATCCGATTTTGATGTGGATCCTCCTACACCTTGCACATCCTCTAAGCCTTCAGCAAAACATTCACCTATGTTAATCCAGGTATTATCTGTAGGAAGTGCGGGATCCTCTTTCTCCGTGATCCATTCATCATCAGATTCCATATCTGATAAGCATATAGGATCAAACCCTTGGTCCTTCTCTCTCTTTGCATGACCGACTTCGAGCTGAAGATTATATTTTACGAAGACGAGCGCATTCAATCTTTGTTGCTTAAGTCTATTCCTCTTCTTCGAATGTATCTGCAAGCCCATGAACGTAATAATATAAGGCTATTGGTTACTACCATCTGCATGGTGAATTCATAAGTTGATTAATGAATTTAATAATGTCTCACCTGCTCAAAAGTGCTTTAGTTGCACTCACAACCAGTGGCAGTACATGTCAAACTCAAAATATGGATAGCCAGCTTTTGCAATTCTGGACACTCGTCTCCATAACTCTCCTACCATAGACCTAAAACACGATCATATATAATTTATATTAACAATAGGCACACAATCAAACTCAAAGAAACAAAATATTTGTAACTTTGTAAGTAAAATTACCTAGTTGCTTTGTTGTTCTAGTTAGCTTTGTTGTCTCTCTTCTAAATAAACCATAGGCCTTTTTTAACTTGTCCATCTGCTCATCAATGATGACCCTTTGCCTTGAATCAGGGACCATTATTTCAATACAATCATATAGGCCGATTTTAATCTCTAAATCTGGATGAAAATTGTCATCATACTGAAATCTTGGATTTGAGAAATAAGCCGCTACATGTAACGGCCTGTGCAACTGAAGATTTCATCGTTGGTCTATTATGTCCCATATAGTCGAATACCTCCTCTTCACCTCTCCCAAGTTTTTTACTATAGCCTCTTTCGCTCGATCCATCGCTTCATAGATATATCCCATGGCCGGCCTCTCATCTGAATCAACTAGCCTTAGTACCTTGACCAATGGGAGAGTGGTCTTCAAGAAAAACTTGATAGATGGCCAAAAATCTACATTGACCAAAGCAATGTCTTGAACATGCTTCCCCTTTGTGGTCTTGGAGAAGTTGCTACCTCCTCATTCCTTCGAGGTAAACATCAACCTCAGGCCAATTCTATGTTCATGAATGCTTTGTAAAGTTAAGTAACATGTAGCAAACTGTGTTACGGCCGGTCGAGTCAACTCCCCCTTCGCACGCTTCCTCGTCAAATTCAATACCCAACAATGTTTGTAACTATAGACCGTTATAGCCCTCGCTTTTGCCACGGTCTCTAAATGAACTTGCAGCTTTCTAATGTCTGCAAGCATTAGGTCTTTGCAATGGGCCGCACACGGAGACCAAAACAATGTCTTCCTCTTCTCCATCAACATCTGACCCGCCTTCACATAGGCGGATGCGCTATCTGTAACTACCTGCACAATGTTCTTTTCACCTACCTCATAAATCACCTGACTCGAGCAACCCTAACAAATTGTCTGCATTTTTTGAAATATCAGACGTATCAACAAATCTTAAAAATAATGTACCATTTGGACTATTTATAAAAAAAAAAATTGTAATCAACTGATTCACTCCATCGGTCCACCCATCTGACATAATCGTACATCCAATCTTCCCCCATTCCTTCTTATATACATCAATAGATTTCTCTATCGACTCAACCTCCATCTTCAAAAATTTATTTCTCACTTCATGATACGAAGGAAGCTTTTATCCTGACCCAAATGCGGCAACCGCTTCCATCATTGGTGCGAAGAATGGGTTCTTGACAATGTTGAATGGTAGAGAATTTGCATATAGGAAATGCGAAATAGATAAATACACATTATCTCTATCTCCCTTCTTCCATATTTTGTTTAGAGTGGCTTGTTGTTTTTCTTTTGCCCAACTCTTTCCCATAAAATCATCAATTTTTCTTTCTTTTTTCACCACCCATTTCAACATCATGAATTATAAGAACCCTTCCAACATCATAGGCCATCTCCTCTTGTTGCTTCTTCTCGCTAACATTGCCATTCAATAAATTCTTGAATATTTCGACTACATCATCACCTACTTGGGGACATGCCGCAACATTCTTCTTCATTCGGGCTAGGTGATGTTTCGAATTCTTCGAAACATACCTCCCCAATAAGCCTTCCCACAAAAATGCATCTTAGGTGTAGATTAGTGTTCTCATCCATCTTAGAACAATACTCCCATGTAAGATCATTTTCCTTCTTCTTTGATTTCTTACCCATCTTCAATGCTCAAAACAAATCAACGATTCAACACAGCAATTCGGCAATACACAAGTGACAAGCCAAGCCTACATGCATATTAAAAAAACTATTTAGGTTAGGCCCCAAACAAACAAAGATTATAAATTGATTAAAAATGAGAAAACCATTTTAAATTTGGAATAAATGAAAAACTATAGAAAAACAACTATTTAGGCCCACATAAACACCAAATTTCACTATTTCTCCAAAGAAAAAAAATAAGTAATGTTATAATGTAGGTAGGGGTATAAATAACTTTTAAACACAAAAGCCCTAAAAAAGAATGACAAAAAACTGAAAAAATAAAATAAAATCTAAATATTATATTTTTCTTCTCCAAAAAAATTCTTATTTTCGCAAATTTATGAAAGAAATGAAATAGAAAAGAATAGTAGAATATTTTACCTATTTCAACGTAGATATTGAATGCAACAAGCGGCGTTCGATTCTATTGAGCGATGAAAGAGTTATCTTGATTTTTTTTCTGTAGGTTTCCTATGGCTCACAAGCTCCAAAAGTCTCCAAAATCTCTCAAAAGTTGCAAAAGATAGGTTTTTTTAACCTTGGGTGGGGCCTAAATAGGTTTTAAAACAAAAAGAACAAAACAAAAAAAAAAAATAATTGAAAAATCACGATTTTTGCACCGGCTGCTGTCGGTTTTTGCTTGCGCTGATCGAATCGTATGATTCACGATTGAATCATATGATTCGATCATAATTACGATTTGGCTGTACGATTTAATCGTACGGCCATACGATACGATTCATATCGTGAACCGTACGATTTTGACAAGATTGTTGTGGAGCACCATATATTTTTGTTTCTCATGATATAACAAGTGGTATTCATTTGGGGTCTACACAATATTTTTATTGCCCTAAACTCTCTCCTCCCTTCTTTCTCTTTCTTGCTCCTCTCCCTTTTTAATGCGGGCGGGGCGTGTTGTGGGATTGAGCACCGTCTCTCCCACGGATAATTGATCCGAATCCACGGATCTATAAGGACTCCTCAACCTGTCTTCGTCTAATCCATGACAGGATACTCGAATCCACAAGCCTATCTTCGAATCCACGAAGAAAAAACTGAGTATAAACTCAATTTCATTAAGAAAATTATCAAAAGGTCATTACAAAAACGAATTTAATCAACTTAAATAGAAATAAACTAACCCTAAACCCTAACTTGCGTGATAAGAAAAGGCTCCTAAGTGAAATAGGAAAGAAAATTAGAAAAATCTGCGCAAACTATTAACGCCTATTGGGCGTCGTCTTCCTTCCACTGGTACGGGCAATCCACACCTCTGATTGCCACAAAACTTCGTGGTTTTGCTGACATCGATGTCCTCTTCCAGATGGTCGGCTCAGATTCTTCATATCAATAGTGATGGGCCACCTGGACCATCTCCAAGTTAAGACGGTGGACTTCGGAACTTTCTAGACAGTTCGTACTATTTTAGACGCTACGATCAATCCGTAGCCCGCATTGACGTGAAACTTGTTGGGTTTTCTTGGTGTCGAGCAGCTCTACAAGATGGACGGAGCGGATCATTCATAAATGATCAAGATGGGCCTCACGAATTGGGCCGAAATCCAAAAACAGGAATAACACTTTCCTATTTGGTTGAAACACCAAAATTGGAAATTCCTTAATTTCATCTTGTTTTTCTTCCGGTCCATCTCCTCCAAGAAGATCGTCGATCCTCACCGTTGACCATGGAATTCCCTCCCTACATCACTTTTACTTCTCCTTTCTCTTCTTTCTCCTTTTACCTTTTTCCCTTTCTATTGTATCGCCGATAATATCACATTGTATCAATGATATCGCAAGATATTATTAGGATTCATTTGTGAAGCTTCCTGTTATCATTGAACATGTGATACGTATCTATAATATTGGGGCGGGATGGGAAGTGACAAATTTTTTTTCTTTTTTTTTTTGTGAGAATCTCTTGGTTGGATGTAGTGGGCACAAATGTAATTTTGCTGTTTTTATTATTATTATTATTGGCTATTTGATTTATTGTCTGTGTTTTTGTACCTGTGATATAAGATTTTTGAATTATGTGAACTCTCTTCAATGATATCATGAGATATCTTTAGGCTTCATTTGTAAAGTTTCCCATTATCATTGAACGTGTGATATGTATTGATAATATTGGGGCAGCCCGTGGCCAGTGAAAAAAACTAAAAAAATTCCAAAAAAAAAAAAAAAAAAAAAACAAGATGAAGAAGAAGAAGAAACTAAGTTTTTTTTCGGTGATTTTTTTGGGAGAATCTCTTGGTGGGATGTAATGGTCACGGATGTATTTTTGTTTTTTTTTTTTTTTCGGTTTTTGGACATTTTTTGTGTTTGGGTATCTATATTGTGTAATTTATGAATTATATGAACTCTTTTTAGATATAATTGCATCACTTATATTGGACAATGTATAGTTTTGGACCCTATACATAGGAAACTTATTATGCATTTGCATTGTTGTTTTTCGTAATGTTTGGAGTTCCAAGTGCGTGATCATGTCTCTTTCAACATTTCTTGAAGTTTCATTCAAAACATTTATCATTTTCCTTAATATTTTCCAAATTTTCCTTCAGGCAGCAATACATTCCCTCATATGTGCAATATTTCTCATACAATACTGATAGGTTTCCATGTCCCAAGGGTGTGATACATGCATTGACACCAATACTGAAAGCACTGCCTCCAATGTACTTGTAATACATGTGAATGAGATTCGCCCCATGTGTGGCTATATGACACTGTGAGATCCAGGCTGTTCAATAAGCAAGCACCCTTTTGGATGATCTATAGCCCAGAATTCAAGCCACTCTGCTCATCAGGTTGGCCACATGATTGTTCTCCTATCTTTTGACCATCCATCTTTTCATATACATTTGTCCTACCTGATGAGCCGACTGGCCTTGTTTTGGGGCTAGGACACGAAGGGAACCTGCCTGATTGTGTCAGTATGTGTGGAGAAAGGTTTGATTGCGGGACTCTTTAATGTGTCCTTTCTTCTTCTGTTCTTTTTAGTTTGTCAAATGTGCCTAATTTTGATATACAAATTCATGTGCATACCCGTATATCAAGTTTATGATGAGCTTTTTTTTTTTAAATTGCAAAGTGGCTTCTGATGCTTGGTTTTGTTTGATCTAAATGCTCTAACCCCCATGCTGCAGGTTGTCAAGGTTGCTGATTTTGGAGTTGCCCGGGTGCAATCTCAATCTGGAATTATGACTGCAGAAACTGGAACATATCGTTGGATGGCTCCTGAGGTGACACTATGTGGACATTTTATTGTGATTTCTGAAAGGGACCAAAGGTCCCCTCAACTAGACTACTAGAACTGGACCTCTTTCTTTTTTTTTTTTCATTTCAGTAAATGCCCCTACCATTAGAGTTAGACAGTCCATCTTTATTTTGAACTCTTCTTCCAAGCACCTTCCATAAAAACAATCAAGTAAATCCCCCTTTCTCCATCATCTCTTGTCTCCATTTCAGTCTAGTCCCTGCATGATAGTGGTATTGAAACAATATAAATTTGTTGGGTTCGGATGTTGACCATTTCAAATGTCTTAGTCAAGAACAGATTTCAGGGAAATAAGTGGTAGAAGTGAACTGATTGAGGGATTCTAGACTTTGTGCCAGTGGATTTCATGAATGTGGATTTTTCAATGTGGTTTCAAGGATTCAAGAATTAAGTTTACTGGATTCGGGAATTGTAGGTTGATCTTCTTAAAGATTGGACATCTTTTTTCTTTTAGGTACAGAAGATTGTACTTCTTTTACTATGTTAATGAGAAAAGAGAGCTTCAATTAGAATGGGTGTTGGTTCCCACGAAATGGATTTGCTGCTGCAAGTAAAATTTCAGAGAGAGAGAGAGAGAGAGAGAGAGAGAGAGAGAGAGAGAGAGAGAGAGAGAGAGATGGGGGGTCACTAGGCCTTGTGAGGGAGGGCAGAGAGGGAGGGAGGGACACTAGGCCTTGTACATCTTATTTGGCCACCTGATATGCACGAGTCTACATACACATGAGTGGACATGCACTCGAGTGTACTCTAACACCAGCAAAGAAAAAACATATCCAGGAGGGGTAAGTTTCTCCTTTGAGGGTTGTTGTGTATTACAAATTCTGCTTTTTTAGACATTGATGGTGAGCATCAATACTTGGATTTCCAGTATGAGGAACTTGTGATTCCTATTTATTGATTTACAAGTTATTGCGAAATCAATTGAAATGTACATGAGCAACACAAACCTTTGCAGATCTTTGTGAGACTCTTGCATAATAACTTCCTAAGTACAAGGATCTCTAATGGTTTTTGGGCTCCATAACACTCAAATTTGACCTAGTAAGATATTCTTGTTTCAGACGCATTCATCTGTAATTTTGTGAATGTGTAGTTGTTGTCTTTGAAGCTAGCAGAGTGAAGCAAGGAACTTCTTCCTCAAGGGGCAGGAATGATGGCTGGCCTGGTTGCTACAGTCTGAAACATCCTTTATTTTCGTGGTTGACCAAGTCATAGTCAATGTTTGCTATATCAATAATATCAGTCGATATTATCAACATCGCACTTCAGAGATACGAAACACGCAGGGAACTATCGGGACTTTTGGATATCGACGATATTATCATAATGTATTGCATTTCATTGCATTGCAATGTATCGCATTGTATCAATTAGGTATCCATGATAGTATCGCAATGTGTTACATTGTATAAATGACGTGTTGACGATACATCGATACTGACTGCAACACTTGGGTCTTCCAAAAAAAAAAAAAATGGTAAAATAAAATCTTACAAAATCCCATTCTTTTTCAATTCTTCCATTTCTAATCCATTTTATAGATTTATAAATGATTTGAACTGATTTTAAATATAGTTGCATCACTTCTATCAGACAACGCATAGGTTAGGACCTTATACAAAGGAAACTTATTATGTGCGCACTTGTTTTTTGTGATCATTTGATTTCTACGTGTGGAATGATGTCTTTTTTAACATCACCTGAAGTTTCATTGAAAAATTCAACCAATTATCCAATGTTTCCAAAAACAGTGAAGTCTTACGTGATACATCCAATATTTCCCATGCGATAACTGATATATTTCCGTATCCGAAGGGTGCAATACATCCGTCAATACTGATATTGAATACATACAGTAACAAATATGGTATTTCTATACTTAACAAAAAATTACAGGAACCAACATTGTGCTACAGTTTGAACTATTTTTTTTTCTTGCTAACAAGGTCACAGGAACCTTAAAAAGGAATGAAAAAAGATCAGAAGCACAACTATGGGGATGTTTGATACTGTGACCCAGACAAAGTAGTCAGAACACTCAGAATAGAATAGTTGAGACAATCAATCAGGTCCCACCCACAGTAGATATCCTTTTTGCATATTTATTCTTCTATAATCACAGAAATAAATGTTTTCGTGCAATTGTTCTTTATGCTTCTAGTGATGAAATCATATTTGAACCAGAGGTGACTATGAGTTTAAGGCTAGGTCTGCATTACACAGTTGGTCAGCTGGACCTTAGGAAATCGCTAGGAATAGAAAAAATCCTGGGCAACTAGAGCCTAGATGATGAACCTGGTTCTGATTACATAGTTTCCTTGTTGAATCACCTTGACTACTATGCCCATATTGAACTTTGTTGCCCTAATCCAGGTGGCTGATGGCCATCAGTCGAAGTCCAAAGTCCAAGTTCATTAAGCATAACATCATGTACCTGTAGCATTACACTGATATTGCACTTTGGTTCTTATTTATAGCTGCTAAGCATCTGTAACGTATAATATATCGTCATAGCTGTCCAAAAAAAAAAGTATAATATATGGCGACATTAAGCAATTAATTTGATCTTTTGGGTTCTGATTCTTCTGAAAGTCATTAGATCCTTCTGTCAGCTGGATCATGCTTGTTTTTATAATAGAATGATTGACACTAGTGCATCATCTTTTCCAATAATTCTTGTGAATTATGTTCCAATAGGTGTCACTTTTACCTTCCAAAGAAAAGATCCCTCTTTCCTGCTATTTTCTTATTATTATAATTGTGTGCTGAAGGTCATAGAACACAAGCCCTATGATCACAAGGCTGATGTTTTCAGTTTTGCAATTGTGCTATGGGAGCTGCTCACAGGAAAGGTGACAACTTGTGCCATTTCTTGGAACTTGGACTGAATCTCTGATTTTGTTTTGGCATTTACTTTACATTTTTACTAGATTGTGATCATAAAAATTTCAGATACTGAAACTGCTTTTATGTCATGCTTGGTTTATTGCTTGCTCAGCTTCCTTATGAGTACTTAACCCCATTACAAGCAGCCGTAGGAGTTGTCCAAAAGGTATGCATCTGTTTCAATCTTTTGTGGAAGATCAATATTGCAACTGTTCATCATCTGTTGAGACATTTCATTTTTACTTTATATGTGACAAGGACTGAAAAAGGTGAAATCTTTCAGTGAAACTTCCAGAGATGTTATAAGGTACATGTTTACATATGTAGGAACCAAAATATTGTAAAAAAATAAATTTGCATAAGTTTCCATTTTATAGAGGCCTAACCATGTGTTGTTGAAAAATCAGTTTAGAATAAATATGTAGAATTGGTAGCTAATCAATACATTGGCCAACACTCATCAATATATAAAATTTCTAATTAATTAATAGTGAAGAACACATTTTCTAATATAAAAATGAAAAATTGAAGATTTTCCTCATTTTTCATGTAACTGTTTATTTTTTCGCCACAAATCCATGTCAATGCATGAGAATCATGCATAGACATGGATTTCCATTGCAATCCATGTTAACATTTGAAAAAAAAAATGTTCATGGTTTTTTTGTCACTTTTGAGTTTCAGGTCATCTTTAATTCGAGTCGAGATTTCTTTCCAAATCCAAACTTTTATTCAATAAAAACCAAGATTGATCGAAATCACCTAAGAAACATAATTAAAAAAAAAAAAACAGAGATTTGCTTGCTTTTTGAAAAATTTCCCAAATTTCTATCAATTTTCACTGATTTACAGATGTTTCCCTAGTATCAAGGATATTATTGCTAGTAGCATCGAGGATATTATTGATGAGATGGCTAGTATCATGGAACTTTTATAAGGGATTCTTCGCAAAGTATTGCTGATATCGATAATATCGCATAGTATCGCCAATGTTATTGAGAATATAGGCGATATTTGAAAATTTTTATACTTTCAGCAGTGTTGATTTGGTGGCCTAGCAATACCGATAAGTATCGACAATATTTGTCAATAATATCACTGATATTTGGAACATTGCTTGAAGGAGAATAGAGCTTCATAGCTAAACCATCAACAATTCCATAGACGTTTGTATCTTGGCTGACAGTTTGTGGATGCCAGCAGTATTCCAAATATCTACGACATCATCGATAATATCACCGATATTATCAATATCGCCAGGTCAACGATGCCTAAACTGCTGGAAGTATAAAAATTTTCAAATATAGTTGACATTATTGATAAAATCGGTGACACTTGGTGATATTTATTCGTTTAGTCTAGCTAAATAATGGATGGGCTTGATGTTTGGGCTCTTGGCCTAACTTTTGGAGTGGTATCTAATGGTTAGAGTGGATTTTATATAATCATCATGGTGAGCCCTATAAATATCAAGGGTGGACGTTTCTTTCCCAACTGTTTCCCTTGGTATGGCCCACATAAATCATGTTTCATCCTGATTTTTTGTCTATGTGCATAAAATAAGATTTAACGTCTAATGGTCAGAGTGGATCTAGAATAAACATCATAGTGGGTCTAAAAAATTAAAGGGCAGTCATCCAGAGATGAGTTGTTTTGTACCTACACATATAAGGAGGGTGAGCGTCTTGAGGAGAATTTGGTATAATTTATAGGAAAGTGCGTTGTAGCTTGGGTGGGCTCCACTTGGAGTTGATGTAAAATCCACCCTAACCATCAGGTGTGTCATAGAACATTAGGTCCATGTGCCAAACATGAGCCCTATCTATAATTTAAACCAGCCACATGATTGGAAACCATATACATGATAATGCTCACCCTCCAAACTGTTTCCCTTGGTGTGGCCCACATGAATGATGGATGGACTTGATATTTGGGCTTTATGCCAAAATATTGGTGTGGCATCTAATGGTTAGAGTGGATTTTATATGATCATCACGGTGGTCCCTGTAAGAAACAAGGGTGGACGTATCTCTCGCAACTTTTTTTTTTTTTTTTGTGGTCCAATTGAATGACAATTCAGCATGATATTTTCTCCCTAGGGCTAACTTGCGATTACACATCTAATAGATGAAGTAGATCTTACATACACATCATGGTGGCCCATAAAAATTCAAGGGCTTGCATTTCTATGATTTTTTTCTCGATGTAATTTTTTTAGAAGCCTTGTACAGTTGGTGAGCGATGGCCGCCCTTTATTTTTTATCGGACACACCCTAATGCATTAGGTAGAATCTACTCCAACTATTAGATGCATAATTTAATTTATCGCCATTGAAAAAAAATCAGATTGATCCGTGATTCAGGTGGACCACACCAAGGGAAACTATTAGGAGAGACATCCACCCTTGATATTTACAGGGCCCACAGTGATGATTATATAAAATCCACTCCAACCATTAGATACCAAGAAAAAGCTTAGGCCTGACACCCAAACATCAGGCCTATACATTATTCAAATGGGCCAGAAAAAGAGAAACAATTTGGAGGGTGAGAATTACCACGTACACCTTTTCCAATCGTGTGGTCCACCTGAAACATGAACAAGGCTGATTTTTTGCCTTGCACCTAACATAGGGTGACACACATTGTGGTCAGAGTGCATTTCACATAAACAACATTTTGGGGCCCGCTTGATTCGGCAAGTCCAACCGGTTGAATTTTCCGGTTCAACGAAGTACTCATACAATGCTTACACATTCCTTTTCCATCTCTCTCCCTCCTCCAAACCCATGGTTCCATCTTCGTCTCTCTCACCTCAACTCTACGATTCCATCTCTCAATCTCCTTTACACATCCAGCCCACTCCTCCCGTCTCTCTCTGCTCTCCACTCCCATCTCTCTTTGCACTCTAGTCGATCAAGCAACAGTGGCCTTCGGCCATTGTAGTAACAGCATTCTTCGCCATTGCAACATGTTGGCCTCTCTTCTTGATCGTGGGGCCCACCAAATGAATGGAGCGGATATCATCTGCGAAATGTGGTGGAGGTGGTAGACCACCTGAACTTATCTTTACTTAGGACCCAGGCCGGGCTTGGGTTGGACTATTTTGGTCCATCACGGGCCCAGGCTGGGTTTGGACTTGGGTTGAACATTTCGGCCTGGCTTGAACATAGATTGGCTCGGCCCATTGACACCCCTACATATCAACGATACTTTGAGAAGAATCCTTTTATAAACTTTGTTCATATAGGCGATGCCATCGATAATATCCCTGATGCTAGGGAAGCATCTGTAAACAGGCGAAAATTCACAGAAAATTGGGCTGGGGTGGGCCCCAACATGATGCCTTCATGAAATCAACTCCGACCATAAGGTCTATGATGGAAATTTAACCATAGGAATCATAAACTAGTTTGATTCGTGATTCAGGTGGGCCACACCGAGGGATATAGTGGGAGAGGGGAGCCTACCATTGAATTTTATAGGGCCCACCGTGATGTGTATGTGAAATCCACCTGAATCATGGATGAGACTGATTTTTCATCCATGGGCCCCACTAAGGGAAACAGTTTGGAGGGTGAGTAATGCCTCTTACACTTTCCAATCGTACGGACCACCTGAATCACAGATGGGACTGATTTTTCATCCATGGGCCTACAATATGGTCGCTCAATTGATGGTGCATTATGGTGGGCCCACCCCAATTGTACCACCATTTACATAAATTTATGTAAAGCTATAAGGTAGATTTATAGTGAGGCGCTCACCACCCTTTTATGGTGGTGTTAAGACTATGTGAGGTCCACATAATATATGTATTTTATGCACACCGTCCATCCGTTTCTCCTGATCATTTTAGGGTATGAGCTCAAAATTAAAGCATATGTAAAGATCAAGTGGACCCCACACAGAAAAAAGTTGGTAAATGATGTCCACAGTTGAAACCATCCTAGGACCCACAATGATGTTTATTTATCATCTAAACTGTTCATAAGGTCACACGGAACTAGATGAAGGGAAAACACAAATATCAACTTGATCCAAAAGTTCTGTGGCCCTTGAGAAGTTTTTAACAATAGGAGTTGAAATCCTACTATTTCCTGTACTCTGGTCCCCTTATGCTTTGGATACAAGCAATGTTAGGCTCATACCCTAAAATAAGGGGGGGAGGATAAAACACATGCATCATGGCGGGCCTCACAGCTCACTACAAAATTGTGTCCACGTAAATTTAGTTTCCTAAAAGAGTTGTGCAGTTGGGTGGCCCCACCATCATGTACTTTTGAAATCCATTCCAGCCATTACATATGACAATAGGCATATTTCGATCACCCTTAGGTGATTTCGAATTTCGTTCCTTAGGTGATTTGGATCACCCTTAGTTTTTATTGGATAAAAGTTTGGACTCGTGGAGAAATCTTTACTTGAAAGGAAGATGGGCCAGAACTCAAAGGTGAGGATGAAAAATCCATAGATTTTTATATTTTTAAATGCTAGAATGTATTACAATGGAAATGCATGATTCTCATGCATCAACATGGATTTGTGGCGGAAAAATTAAAATTTAAGTGAAAAATGGTAAAATCCTAATTTTTCCATTTTTATATTGGAAAAATGTGTTCTTCACTATTAGTTAATGTGGAAATTTTATCTATTAATGAGCATTGGCCGATCTATTGATTAGCTGCAAATTTTGTATATTTATTTTATACTGATTTTTTCGATAACACATGGTTAGGCTCCTATAAAATGGGAACTTATTATGTCTAATTGTTGATTACAATATTATGATTTCTACACGTGTAAACCTGTGTCTTTTACATCTCCTGAAGTTTCACTGAAAAATTCTACATTTTTCTCAACGTTTCTCCTATCTATCCTCGGTCAATGATAATGTAACGATTCCGATACTCTGAACACTGGATGTCAATATTGTTGTTTTAAGGTGTTGTACTTGATAGTCGTCCTCACATCCAAGTTGGAGCTTGATCTATCCTGCTCTAGATTACCGTGTCATATGTGAATCTAATTTTGTATGTTTATGTTTGAAGATCTGTCTCACTGTGGCATATTTCCCAACAGGTTTTTGCGTCTAAATGAAACTGAGAGTTGTTCTAATCATTTTCATCCATTTTATTGTATTTCCAGTTACGGCTTATTCCCTTCACATTTTTACACAGTTTGATGCTTTTCTGATGTCAATGTTTGATTCTCTGCTTGTTATTTGGTTGATAAATATAAGAACATAAAGACTGGTTTTCAAAACTTGTCATTGAGCTACACATACACATTTATGGAAGAAATTATAGGAACCTGGGGAATCAAATGCAAATAGTTTCCTGTAGATCTGAAAGACTTTTCAGGGCATCCACCACTCATGGTGGGGGATCATCAGGTCAACAGTTTGGATCAGCTAATTTCTTGCCCTACTCGTATCAACTCTCAGTGGTTGGATGCATTGGGACCCTTCGTATATCATTTTATTTCTCTTCGTGCAGAATTTGTTTCATTTTTGTTCTCAATTTGAACTGCAAAGATAAATAATTACCAACTCACATGCCACTTGAATCTTGAGTTTCAGAAAGTTATCATGCAAAAGAATTTATTTCTGTCGCGATAAAGTCATTGATTTTCTTCAGATGCACAAAATTGACGAGTTTTGCTTCATTTGTTGTTGCTGCTGCCTGTTGGATATCTGCAAATCATTTTCTTTTTTGTGGTTTTCAGGGTCTACGACCTACAATTCCAAAGCATACCAATCCAAGGCTTGGAGAACTTCTCGAAAGATGCTGGCAACAAGATCCCACCCTAAGACCTAACTTCTCTGATATTATAGAGATGTTGCAGCCTATTGCCAAAGAGGTACAAAATCCACGACCCATGTGACTTGACAGTGCCAAACACAGATATGAGGTGTTCAAACATGGCAGTTTCCTTAAATCAGATTTGCTAGCACACCTATGCAGCATCTAAATGGAAAAGAAATTCCAAAGTAAAAGCAATAAATTAAAAAATCAGTTATTTTTTATTAAAAAATTCCCAAGATAAAATCTTACCAATAATTAAGTCTAAAAGATTTTTTTTTTTTTTTTTTCTTACAAAAATGCTGTCTAGTAGTGTTGAACAGACACTGTTGGGTGCATGAAACGCACAGTGAGGATTGTTCATCATGAAAAACACATTGGGGACCGAATTGGGGAGCCGAAATAGGAGGCTCAAGGCCTGCTCAAATCAAGCTTGCAATTGAGAGGATGGACCTCTTTGCTCCCCCAATCTGATTACAAAGATTGAATCCGACAATCGTGGTTTCAATCATGTGCAAACATAGTGGGGCCCACCTCCCTTTCTTCTACTTCTTCCTCCTATCTCTGTCTTAGTAAATCCTGACCCCACTATTATTATGAATGCCATAACTCCTAGAGTCTCATCCCTAGTCATGCAAATATGTCTACTGTGTGATGGCACATGACCTAGTACTGTCTCTTGTGATTCTCATTTGAATGATGCCTTGACTACATGCCTGGAATCGAGCAATATACAATATACATATTTATGATTGGAAGCGATCATGCTGTGTGCTTCCTCATCTTCTATGCTGCCATAGAAGGTAGGTGAGAGAGGAACTATATACCAGAGAGTGAGAGGGTATGTAAGGGGAATATATGCAGGAGAATGAGAGGCTAGGTGAGAGAGGAGGAGAAGGGAAGGCATGGCTGACCATCTCGTATGGTGAGGGAGGGCAAGGGCAGCCATTCCTACTAGGTGTTGCACACATGTGACTTGGACGTGGACAGATGTCCACATGACATGATTTTAAAAAATAAAAAAATGTTGTCCTTGTTACCTAGTCAAGGCTGGACACCTAGTCAAGGCTGAAAATTTTGTAATGTTTGTATCTCCGTAACGTAAAGATGAGGTTTCTAGCCTCACACATGGCTTTTACCCATGGCACACCTGCCAACCTTGCATGTGCCTGGGACATCTCGATCATGTATATGGACCATATCCTTAGTTAATCGAAGTATTTTCTTACTACCTCAACCCACGTCCTTTTAGGCCTTTTCTTTGCCCTTTTAGAGACTTTAACTTGAACCAACTCACTCATTCGAACTGCTGCAGCCACTATGAAGAAAACCTCGTGTGAAAATAGGCTGCTCCACCTATCAGGCAAGCAAACACCCATACGAAAATAATGGATGGTTGAGAAATTCCAGTGGCACACATTCAATATATGTATGTAGCCTGCCCGATGAGTGGGCCAGTCTGATTCTTTGAACCTTGTCCTCTGCACCATGCCACCACACCTTATGCACTGCTCAAATGTCTGGCATGTGCCTAGTTGCACATGTTCTGTTTAATGGTAGTGCATGTAGGCTAGCATACCCCCATCCAGATATTGGTCTCTTATCAGTTTTTCTAACAGGTTGGAGATGAGGGAGAGGAACGACGCAAGGAGAAACCGTCTAGCAGGCTTCTTGCGGTCCTCAGACGTAACCACTAAAGCATAAGTAATGGTGTTCATAATGTCTATGCATGCTCTCATCACGGGCCATTTCCCCATTCTAGCTAATACTTTCTTATCTGTATTGTACAGTGTTTTACTTTAGATGGTCTAATCCCCCCCCCCCCCCCCCCCCCCCCCTCTCTTCTTTTGGTTGTTGTTTTTGTTGTTGTTGCTGCTGCTCTCACATTTCCTTTCAACAGTGTCCATCTAGCAATCATTCCATGTATGCTGTCTGAAGCCACAGGTTGGTATCCTACAATTCCTCTTTAAAAGAAATGGCCACTTTCTACTGCTTGTGGAAGGGCAACAACTCATGGTGGAAAAGGATTTGGTCACTGAAGAGTAGGCAATCGTAAGCAAGGATGCAGTGAGAAATTATGAAGGAATCAATGGACAGAGTGACCAATAACAGTAGAAGTTCCAAATGGGTAACACTTTACAGAAATTTTCTTAATTGAATAATAAATTTCCATTTAAAATCCATACTTTTTGTTTTTTTTCTCATAAAATTCATATGTAAAAGATTTCCCCATGGATACAATTTCAAATCCTCTTATATGGGAACTTAGGGAAGGACTACACACACGGAATGTATAGCATGCATGTTTAGAGGAAAGCACACAACACTCTTCGCGGATGCACTTTAAAATTCATACTCCAAATTCATTGAATGACTTTTGAAGATAACCATTCATTCAGTTCTTAGCACCCAAAACCAAAAATAAATATATAAAAAAAATCACTACAAAAATAATAATAGGAACGGCCATCATAGGTTTTGGAACTCAAGAAGAACAAACACAGCAAAAGAGGAACAAAGCCCACTTGAAATAGTGGGAGGGTCTTCACTTTTGAGTGGGATTGAAGTACAACCGATCTTGAATTTAACTTGTCATGCACATTCCAACCTTAGAGGATTTGCATTCATTCGAATGAGCTTGGAGGAGGTGGTGGAAAGGGGGGTAAAGTTGTTGAACGGTGAGAGGTTTGAAGGGAAGGGTAACAACATCGTTGGCACAAGGATTCGTTTGACGCCGAATGCCATGGTAGATGGTAGATTCTTTAAAGTTGTGGCAAACATACCAAAGCAGGGGCAATAAGGACTCAGCAAAAGGGGAGTTATCGGAGTTGAAAGAGGAGAGGTGGGTATAGAGGGTGAAAAGGGGGGGGGGGGGGGGGGGGGGGGGGGGGGGGCATCGTAATGTCCTTAAAGATTCTCTGAAATTCTTTGAATAAATTTTGTAATCTTAGTATGGCTGGGAACCTCTGATATTGAAATCGTGGAATGGCTATCCCATAATTGCAGTGTCGTAGATGAAAAGGGCATAATGGTGAAGAGGTATAAGGAGGATGCTATGCTGATTTCTCTAAGTTGCCAAGAGAACATTGATGCTGTATTTTTTAGCTTGCAATTTGTATTGGGATAACATTGTGAAAAGAATTTAAAGATGAGAAGAGTGGTTAGTATTCAGCTAAGGAGGAATACTCATTACAAATCTGGGACATCCCTATGAAATTCTGGATAAATGAGGTTTTCAGGGAGATTGGAGCATGCACCGAGACAGTGGTGCTGATTAATTCTTGAAGAATGCATTACCTTTTGTTAGCCAATAAAAGAATTTGGAAATCTCTGTTTTATAATGACTCCTCATCGGTGATATGAGATTTTGAATAAGGGACCTCAGGAAAGAAAATGAAGGTATTAGGACACCCTTTGCTTGCATGAATGTGAACTAAGTGAGCTTTAAGAGATTTGATTAACTTAGTGTTAAATAATGCAATAAATTCATGATATGCAATATCCAATTCAGGAGTGAGAATGAGGGATCGAAACACAAGCGATCCATCAGAACTCGTTTACCTCAGAGAGACGATAAAGAAATAAAAGAAGATTTGTTGGTCTGATTTTTTTATGTGGCGGGGTCCAAGGAACTGATAGGCCATAAAGCATACACTTGAATCAAGTAAAGTAGTGAGGTTAAGAATGGATATTACTTTTAAAAAAAGGTTAAGAAGGGATATATCGATTCTTAAAATGCAAGAATAATGAAATGAAGGGCTGCATTGTCCAATTCAGGTGTGAGAGAGGGATTGAAACACAGACAATCTGACAAACTGTTTACATGAGACGAGAAGATAAAGAAAAGGAAAATGACCCTAGTTGGTCTGAGTTTTTGATGCGGCAGAGTCTCGATAAACTAGCAAGCCCCTAAGCATACACTCTGACTAACTAGAGGAGCAAGGGGTTGAGGAGGGAATGAATGCTGCGACTAATTATAAGCAAAGTAAAAGAAAGTAATAAATGTACTTGGTAAGTTGGCCAACAAAATAGAGATGTGGGCTAGGGAATAAGAGACTCGACACTGTTCGCATAAGAGATGGTCGGATATCTTCAACCTCGACCCTACTCCACAAGATCTAGACCGTTGAAATGACTTGTATTGGTTGGATGATGGCTGTGACTGGATTGGATTGGCTTCAATATGAGCTAGGCTTTGGATGATTTGTTTGGATTAAGTTGATTAGGTTGGAGAGTTTGGGTGGTTTCAATGTGGTAGTTAGGCTAGGTTGGTTGGGTAAGATGGGTTAGGTTGAGTGCATAGGATGGGAAAAATATGGTAGGTTATTGCGAAGGAGAGGCTAGGTTGGTTATGAATGACGTGTTGGGCTTAGGCTAGATATGCTAGGTTGGATGAGAGCCCTCTCCCTCGTCTCCTCTTGGTGTGTTGGTGTGTGTCGAAATGGGTGAGGAGGGGGGTATTTGTAAGTGAAATGGATGGCATTTTTGAGATTTAGGTAAAGTTGGAGGGTAAATGAGAGCTGAGAGGAGTGTGATTGGCTAAGAGAGTGGGAGCGCCACGTGGCATCCTCTCATTAGCTAAGGGGCTTTGTATGGAGTGTAAAAGGGTGAAAATCCAAGGGTTAAATGATCTTTCGAACCCGAGAAATATAATCGAGTTGGGAGTAGATTCTCTCTTCTCCCATAGACTTCACCTTGAATTCCAGAATCGTTCGTGGGGCAGGCAACCACCTCGTGGGTTACTCTTAATTTTTATACAAAAATACACCTCGAATTCCAAAAAAAATAGAAGAAAGAAAAAATCCATGTGGTGGGCGACTCATTATGAGTTGCCGCCTACATCGCTTCACACTGCACTTCGTTAAAATGTTCATATCTCTCTTATAATAGCTCCGGTTTTTTTTTTTTTTTTTTTTTTTTTTTTTTGTTTTTTGTTTTTATACTACTTGAAAAGGCAATTCGATAAGCTTTTCAATGGAACCAGAATCACCTCATTTGGAGTCCATTTGAGCCTTAAAAAGTATGGCCAAAGTCACTTAAAAGTTTGACCCTTACTGCTTACAAATTCCAGCAACACCACTTTAGTAAATTGGCCATATATCTCTTGATATTCATTGGATTTGAGTGATCCTGGTCTTGTTGGAAAGGTAATTTGATGGGTTCCAATGAACCATAAATCACATTTGTCCAAGATAGTTTAATCTGCCATTTCATCTTGAGAAGACTAAGTAGTAAGTAGTGGTTTCTGGTCCTGATTTTGGGTTTGGGTTGGACAAGTTCATATGGCTTGGTTTTGAGTTCAGCTTTTAGTTTGAAGAGATTGGATTTGGGCTTAATTTTGAAGAAAAATTATAAGTCACATACCGTCTGGATTTTACTGCAATTGGTCATTTCATGTATGGTGGTCTCTACAAGGAACCATTATAAACTTGACATGTGGTGAGGAGACTGATCTCACAATTAATGAAGAGGGAGAGAGCAAGACAATGGCTGAGATTATTTGTGGACGGTAGGAATATTGACGGTTTTTGAATTTGTTTCTCTCCTCGACACGTGGAGCGTGACTTAATAAGTGGCACGCGCATCAGTGTTATCTCAAAAGAGCTCGATTTTGAAAATCCTATCTCATTTTTTACAACAACTTGCCAGAGGAGAGTGGCTCAAAAACCGGGCAGAATGTGAGTATTTAAGCGGAGAGGTTGAGGCTTTAAAAAGACTTTGTAGATCTTGGAATGGTTCCTTACAGAGAGTCTAGCAAGGAATCTTATTCAGTGGGAGGGAACGAGCAAGCAAGTTTGAGTCAAGAGTTAATTGTTTCGCTAGTGGAGGAGGTCAGTAGTCAAGTAGATCAGAGGGATACTTTCTCCATAAGGTCCAAAAGAGATGTTGGAAGCTCAAGTTATAGTTCCCTCGACAGTCTAGCAAGGAATATATATATATATATATATATATATATATATATATATATATATATATATATATATATATATATATATATATATATATGCTCTCCTGTGCACCGATGCTCACAAGTTCTCATTAGCACCGGTTTGAGAAATCATCACACATGATGTGAGCTCAAAATCTGAGCCGTCCACGTGATGCAGCACCTCAAAAAACCCTCAGGGCCCAGATTTCAACCTGATCCACTTGGACGGCTTAAATGTTGGGCTTACATCATGTGTGATGATTTCTTGAAAAGGTGCTCATGAGTTCTCGTGATTATTGTGCACAGGAGAGCAGGACTCTATATATATGTTTTTGATAAACAATGAAACTTTCTTTCAACAAATTAGAAAAAAAAAAGAAAAAAAAAAGAAGCAAAGTTTCTATGGCACAAGGGATGAAGTGTATCAAGATGATCATGGTGATGATCGCGCAACTAGTGGAGGTAACATTTGAGTCGTCCACGTGATGTAGCACCTCAAAAAACCCTGAAGGCCCAGATTTCAACCTGATCCACATGGACGGCTTAAATGTTGGGCTCACATCATGTGTGATGATTTCTTGAAAAGGTGCTCATGAGTTCTCATGAGCATTGTGCGCAAGAGAGTAGGACTCTATATATATGTTTTTGATAAACAATGAAACTTTCTTTCAACAAATTAGAAAAAAAAAAAGAAGCAAAGTTTCTATGGCACAAGGGATGAAGTGTATCAAGATGATCATGGTGATGATTGTGCAACTAGCGGAGGTAACATTTGGTGACAGGCCAGAGGATTACATGGCTCTCTTTGAATTCATGGAGGAGAGGAATAGTTAATTCATCACAATATGCATGGTCAGAAGCAGAGTGATGCCACGGTTAAAGAGTATGGTAATGGTATTGAGGTGTGGGAGTGAAATCAGACTGCCTACTAAGTAAACTCTGTTAGGCCACGGTTAAAGAGTATGGTAATGGTGTTGAGGTGTGGGAGTGAAATCGGATTGCCTACTGAGTAAACTCTGTTAGGCCCACTATGAATGCATTTGGATTATCCACGTTGTCCATCTGTTTACTAGCTCATTTTAGAGGTTGAGCTTAAAATTGAAGCATATCCAAAGCTCAAGTAGACTATACCACAGGAATAAGTGGGAATAATGATTTCCATCGTTGAAACCTTCCTAGGGCCCATGGTGATGTTTATTTGTGATCCAAACTGTTCATAATATCAAACATGAATGGATGAAGAGAAAACACAAATATCAGCTTGATCCAAAATTTTATGGTCCCGAAGAAGTTTTCAATGGTAGATGTTCAATCTACACTGTTTCTTTTGGCATGGTCCACTTGAGCTTTTGATATACTTCATTTTTGGTACCAAGCCATAAAATTATCTATTAAAATGGATGGAGGGAGTGAATAAAATACATGTCACAGTGGGACCCACAGAGTTTACTTTATATGCTTAGCGTAATCCGCTTCCTATGGGAATCCACTGGCAACACAATTAAGGGGAATAATGTAATGAACTTAAAAATTTTAGAGCCAGAAACTTTTTAGAGAATTTTGCAAAATAGTACCTCATTAATATCATATTTCCATCCTAATACCTTTTTAAATTAACTTTTCATTAAGCCACCTCATTAATTAAGATAATCCTCAAATGGGTACCTTCTGTTACATTACTGTCATTTCCGTAATATTTTTTCATAAAATGACAAAAAATGCTCATCTTAATGATGTAGTTGTATTACTTTTAACGTAAATATGACGTTTACTAGGTGTTTATTATTTAAAATTACTAAAAGGAGAAAGCACAGCTGTTAAAACTAGAAAATGTGCAAGACAATTTTCTTGTGTTTCCTTGCTCTGGGGAGTTTCTGAGTATAAAGATATTCATAGATAGTCATAGGCATTCACAAAGTACACACGAGAAAGCATCGCAAGATGAGTTTTATTCCAGAGATTTCGAGATCTTTTACATTCCAAGCTGTAGTACTGGTCACGACCCCTTAATTACATCAATGGATGATCACCCTTGATTAAAAAACAAAAGTAAATGTATCCATGCATCATAGATAAATTAAATAAAGTATTAGAAGAGCATAAATGTAAGTAAAACACCACAAATAACACAGAGATTTTTACGTGAAAACCCTTACGGGAGAAAACCACGGCACAAAGCGACAAGAGTTCCACTACGAATGATAGTTGTACAATAGATGGAATGTTCCAGAGGAAACCTGAATAGATCGAGCAGGTAATTTAAATCATCAGAGACTATGGTTTTGAATCATGGTCGTAGAGATTAAGTTTCGAGTTTCTTATGGACTGAGTTATCGTTTAGACAAGTTAGATGTCTGTCCCACGTTCTTTCGGGTGTTCCTAGTTGAGAAACAGCTAGGACTTTAACTGAGTCATGTATCACAGTGCCAATGATCGTGATTGAGGACGGGTGACCGCAGGAAGACATCCCACGATTCTCATGTAGTGCAACACAATACCAATAACCGTTGCTGCAGACAGGTGACCGCAGAAGACACACAATGGTTGTCATGCTCAACATAGTGCCATTGGTTGTCGCTGCGAACGGGTGACCACCGGAAGGTATATTACGGCTGCGATATGATACAACACATCGCCATTGACCATCACTACGGACAGGTGACTACAGGAAGATACATCATAGTTGTTAAATGGTACAATGCAGTGCCATTGACCGTCGCTGTAGACAGGTGACCACAGGAAGACATATCATAACTGTCAAATGGTACAACATAGTGCCAGTGACCGTCACTACGGACGGGTGACCACATGAAGACACATTATGACTGTCGGGTGGTTCAACACAATGCCATTAACCGTCACTGCGGACGGGTGACGATAGGAAGACACATCGCAACTACCTGAGTTGCTCAACTAACGGACCCTACTTTGGATGGGAAGTACATCAACTGGTTTTAGCAATAGTGGTTCATAATGAAGTATTTCAGATGTTTTACAACTCTTTGATTACGATTTTCGATGATAACCATAGTCTCTTTGATTTAGTTTCATACCTCGATCTGGGATGAATAGAGTCCATATAATGGATACGAGGAGCACAAAGTAAATATACTTGACTTTAGTACATCGGGTGAATTATGCACTTGATTTAGTTAATCTGCTTTATGCATTTCTTTAATTTAACCACATCATTATTAATAATCGATGCTTCAAGAGATTGGATTACTTGAATTGGTTGTGTCGAGCAATATTTCTTTGAGAGTTCAAGATCAATAAGCTAAATTGCACATTTTTTGGGTCTAAAAATCGTTAAGTATTAGGGCTGATATATGACTGTTTATGCCGATAATCGATAAATGATGGGGATTAGTGTCCCACAAGTACTTGATTTAGTTGCCTTATAATAGGAGGATATTAAATCCAGCTTGGCGTCAGTGAGATTACGCCTAATTTTACTTGATGTTAGTCAATCGTCGAGCCAACAGGACACTTCCCAGGGCTAAAAATGACTAAGTACTGAGTCTGTTTACTACTTAATTAGGGTATTCGGTGAATACCGGGGATGATTATCTTCGAACAATACTGGATTTGTTCACTTGGGTTGTAATGATGTTAGATCCACTTTGGCGTCAGTGAGATCGCACTTAATTACCGTCAGTCGATGTTTGAGCCAACATGACACTTCCTAGGGCTGAAAATGACTAAGTACTGGGTCTGTTTACCGCTTAATTAAGATATTCGATGATTAGGATAATGATTAATGTCGATGTAATGCATTATTATGGTGTTTCATACCATGGAGAAAATAAGTCTCCCTCTTGGCATCGGTTAAATTCCGCTTAATTTCAATGAATGTCGGTCACTTTATGCTTTTATAAAGGGATTTTCAGAGTTGCGAAATTAACCAAGTGTTGGCCATTTTTTATTAATAACTAATTTGGGCCGTTTAACATCGATCGTTGGAAGATCTAATCCAGGGGATGGATAAAGGACGTTGATGTGTGTCTAGGAGTGATATTGCGATGAAGAAGCGGGCCATATCGAAGGCGGGCCACACCATAGAGTCGTTGGCTTGGCCAAGGACGTCTTGGCGAATATGCCTATGGGGTGGGCGCATGTCCCCTCCCCCAGGCGCATGTGGAGAGAGAGAGAGTGAGGGAGAGAGGAAGTGAGAGAGAGGTGGGCGCATGTGGTAGAGCACATGCACCTACCCTCCCATGGGCGCATGTCACTTTGTGACTTAGGATAATTTTTCCACCCTAAAGATGGTGGGCGCATGTCCCCTCCCTTAGCCATTTTTTATGTTTTTCCGGGCTCCAAAGAGATGAGCGCATGTAATCCTTTCCGGCAAGGATGATGGGTGCATGTTACTCTTTCCGGCGAGGATTTCGGCAAGGCATTCCGGCGAGGATTCTACCACTTGTGTCACTCTGGCGTCCTCTTCGAATGAAGAAGTCTCTCCCTGATCATCAGGGTCGACCTGCTATTTATAGTAGGTTAATCGGGTCCCTGGGTCCAAACAAATAAAAATTGTTAAGCGCATGTATTTGGGAGAGAGAGAGAGAGAAAGCAGACACATATTATATGAGCATGAGCGCATGTCCCGGTGTGAGCGCATGTGCTTATTGAAGTGGGCGCATGTGCTCATACTTACAAATTTTAAAGATTTAGTATTTGGAAGGAAGGGGATTTGGGCTCTCATGCGCATGTGGTAGGGGCATGGGCGCATGTCTCCTTTATGGTATACGCATTTCCTCGTGGTATACGCATGTACCCACACTTAGAATATTTTTCAAACTTTAGGCTCTGACCGTCCGCTCTAAAGGACAGGTACCTTTTCAGAGGCCAAAGTCACTGACACCAAAGCACTTTAAGCCTCTCATCGGGCTATTGAATAAACAAGTTGGGGTAAGGATGATAAAATGCTATGAGTTTTGGTAGTTCTTTCCTAATCTGGACCTCCCGATCAGCTCCAAACAGGGGCAGAAGACACTTTGAGGTGTGCAGGTGAAAATATATATAGAACAACATTCGAATTCAGGGGTTAGAGGCTTTTTGACATTTCGAATCATTTAGCGGCAATATGCATGTCTAGTTCCCTTCCAAAATAGTATTTGTAGGCTTTCAGATCTTTTCAGTCGGCTCCAAACAGGGGCAAAACACATTTCAAGGTGCGCGGGTAAAGATATGTGCCGCACAACATTCAAATTACTAGTTAAGGGTTTTTGGGTATTTTAGATCATTTAGCGACAATACGCATATCCAGTTCCCTTCTGAAATAACATTTGTAGGCTTTTGGACTTTTTCGGTCGGCTCTAAATAGGGCAAAACACATTTCGAGGTGTGCAGGTAAGGCTATGCGTCGCACGACATTCAAACTTGCTAGTTAAGGATTTTCAGGTATTTCGGATCATCTGGAGACAGTACGCATATCTAGTTCCCTTCCAAAATAGCTTTTGTATGCTTTCGGACTCTTTCGGTTGGCTCCAAATAGGGCAAAAAGCATTTCAAGGTGCGTAGATAATGATATATACCGCCCAACATTCAAACTTACTAGTTAAGGATTTTTGGGTATTTCGGATCATTTGGCGACAATATACATGTCCAATTCCCTTCCAAAATAGCATTTGTGGGTTTTGGTCACGACTGCGCGGGGTTAGAGATACACTGGTGTCCGATCAGCAGTTTTCTGGGTGTTTCCTGATCTTGGAATCGATTTGAATCGTTGTAGATGGATCGTCGCATGTTGTTTTTATCATGCGTGAGATTTTGAGCCCCAACAATAGTAGTGACGTGGGTTGCCTACTGACGATGCTACTGGTCGGTGATCTGTGGGCCTACCATGATGAATGCCTAATGAGTCAAATTCATATCTCAAGGGCACACGCTGCCCATCCATTTTGCCAGATCATTTTGTAACATAGTCCCTAAAATGAGTCAAATTCATATCTCAAGTGCACCACACTGCAGGAAAAGGCCGTCATTGAGCGCCCACCGTTAAAATCTCCTTGGGGCTACAAAAGTATTGGATCAAGCTGTTTTTTGTGTTTTCCCTTCATCCATGTCTGTGTGACCTAATCAACAGGTTGGATGGAAAATAAATGTTAGAGTGGGCCCTAGGAAGCTTTTAATGATGGGCGTTCAATCACAACTATTTTCCTGGGGCATGGTTTACCAGATATTTGGATCAGACTTATTTTTGGGGCCATACTGTAAAATGATCTAGAAAAATAGATGGACGGTATGGATAATACAGATAAATCATGGTAGGCCCACCAGTGGCAACGTCTCGAATAGGCAATCTAGTTCCATCCTTACGGGTCATGTATTGAGTGCTACCTTGCCTGTATCTAAGACGGACGAGGCTCTGAGTGGCCACCGTGATGTATTTTTATCCATACTATCCATCCATTTTTTCATATCATTTTAGGGTATGAGCCCAAAAATGAGATAAATCCAAGTCTCAAGTGGACCACACCATAGGAAGCAGCAGTTCCACCGTTGAAACCTTCCTAGCTCCCACCGTGATGATTAATTGCCATCCCACTTGTTCATAAGGTCACATAAACCTCACAAATTAAGATGGAGGGACAACACAAATATTAACTCGATTTAAAACTCTTGTGGTCCTCAAGAAATTTTCAACGGTAGTTTGTTAATCCCCATTGTGGTCCACTTGAGCCTTGGATCTGCCTCGTTTTTGGGCTCGTATGCTAATAAATATGGCAAAATGAACTGTATAAATAAAACCCATGCATCACAATGACCCCTCAAGCCGCTGTCCGTTCGTAACAGTCGGTACGCAATCTGATTTCGCCCCGGCCTCACCAATAACGCAAAACGGGTGTGACCACCTTGATATAGGTACTATATATCTGCACCGTTCATCCGTTTTTCCGGCCCATTTTAGGGAATGATCCAAAAATAAAGGATCCAATTCTGAGGTGGACCAGACCAAAGGAAATAATGGTGCGTGACTATTAAAAGCTTCTCATGGGCCACAAAAGCTTTGAATCACGCTGATATTTGTTTTATTTTTTTCAATCATCCAGGTCTGTGTTACCTTATCAACGGGTTGGATGGAAAATAAACAATAGGGTGTAGAGTGGGCTTAGGAAGATTTTAACGGTGAGTGTTGAATCACCACGGTTTCGTATGGTGTGGTCCACCTGAGAATTGTATCTTCTTTATTTTTGGATTATTCGCCTGGAAAAACGGATGGGCGGTGTGGATATACAATACATACATAAAGATGAGCCCCACGGTCAGGGCCACATGGGCTTGGGCAAGGCTGAGGCTACACTAATGCGCTCCCTATTGCTAAAACCACCCAGCAGTGGTGTGGTGAAGTGATGGGTACTGTGGGGCCCACCTTGATGTATGTGTTTGCCATGCAACCTGTCACACAAACCTAGATGAAGGGAAAAAAAACAATTATCAACTTGACCCAGAACTTTTGTGAGACCTCAGAACTTTTTAAATGTGGACGCTCAATGACCACTTCTTCATATAGTGTGGTCCACCTGAGATATGGATCAAACTCATTTTTGGGCTCACGCCATAAAATGATCTGGTAACCTGGAGGGGCCCAAGACACCAATTAGTGGCAGCCTTAGTAGGCAAATGACGGGCTCTCAGGTTATTAAAAGTTTTTCCTTAATGATGGACATTTTTGTCATTTTATAAGAAAACTCGAATAAAATCAGATAAAACTAACGAGAGGTACCCCGTTAACAATTATTTATATTAATGAGGTAGCTTAATAAAAATATAATTTAAAAAGGTACCCAGTTGTAAATATGGTATTAATGAGGTACTATTTTGTAAAATTCCTAATTTTTATTGAAAGATCCAGACGTTTCATTCATATACTCGTGCACCAAGTAATCATCCAACTTCCCAATTGATCTTTCAACCATTCATCACGCAAGTATTTGTCCATCCATGCATTTATATGACCATCTAACCATTGGATCATCCAATTAGTGATGATCCACCCATTAGATCATTGATCCATGCATCAATTAGCTAATCCAACTATTCATTTTATCATCCAACCATTAGATTGCTTGATTATAGTATTACATGTGCATATACGAACATTCAACCATTGACCATGTCATTTATGAACATCTAACCCTTAGATTACACGCATCCCATTATTAATACACACACCCACACTTAGGGCTACACATCTGCCCTGTTAACCCGCCCAACCCGCCTGACCCGACCCAATAGAAACCCGATCCGTCCCGACCCGGCTGAGAAAAAGGTCCAGTCCCGAGTAGATGCGGCTGGACCGTTTTCAATTTAGGTACGGTTTAGGGTACATGCGAAACCAGCCCGACCCGTACCCCGACCCATGTATAGCCGACCCATTCCACCTTACCCGAACCGTCCCGTTTATACTAGTTTATTGCTTTTAGAAATATCTATAGAGCATTATTAGTAGGTCGAATGGTCAATAAACATTAGGCTGGACTATAAAATCTTTTGATGGTGGGAGTTCAATGACCACTGATTTTTGTGGTGTGGTCTACCTAAAGCTTTTATCTGCTTCCTTTTTGGGACTGTCCTATAATAATCTGAAAATGTAGATGGACGGAATGGATTTACAATATATACATCGAGGTGAGCCTCATGGTTAGGGTCTCACCCACATGGTTGGTTTCAGGTCTCACCAACTCTCACCCAAGTGGCGCTCATCTCAAATTCACAAGGTGCAGATTAGGTGACATCCGGAATCCACCAAGGTTGGTGGCCCCTAATTTTGTGTCTTAAATCCACACCATCCAGCCATTTTGAAAGATTATTTTAAGATATGATATGATACCAAAAATGAAGCTGACTCAAATCTTAGGTGGACCACACCATAGAAACATAGTTCCAACCCGACCCGACCCGGTTTAACATATAGGGTAGGGTAGGGTTAGGGTTGACCCTTTTACAAGTAGGGTAGGGTTAGGGTTAGGGTTGGGTCAACTCAACCCGGTCACGACCCGGACCGAAACTCAGACCTTTAAATATATTTAGGTTCGGTCCAGGGTTGGGCCCAATCTGACCCTAACCCGACCCGTGTGTAGGCCTACCCACACTGATAGTTACACTTCAATGTTAGCCACCCCACGTTGGGAATCGATGCCAGGACCCCAGTTGAAACGAGGTTATCCTCACTCAATCTACCACTGTCCTAAAGGTGTGGGTGTTTCTAAAAATGTATCTATGCATCGCACTCTACACACATATACATTAACTGTACACTTTAAATGTGCAAAACCCATAGTTGCATGCATTTCACAAAGAAATTAACACACCCACACATACATGAATTCAAACCTACAAACCACATGTACATGTGTACATATCCTACACATGTTCATGAATCATGGCACGTGTACATAATGTATGTGCACCTCAAGTGCACCAAGCCCCACATGCCCCCTCTCCCTTCACCTTCACACTACCCATTCTACTCTCCGTATCTCCTCCCCTTTGTCCCAGCAGCCTAGACTAACCTCCCAACTTTGCTCCCTCTCTCCCTTTACATTCATATATAGCCTAACAGTTCCTTTGATTTGGCCGAAATCCACTCCATTTGTCTCCCCTTTCCTCTCTATATAAGGAAGGCTCCCTCCTCTCATTTTGGACACACCCTTGCTAGGGAAAGGGAGAGGAAACGTGAGGGAGAGGAGGAAAGAAAGAGAGAAAAAGAGTAGGAGATTGTGAAGGGAATGGGCCACACACGTCCGCATCACCACTATCAAAGCATCATCATTATCATCCACAATTTGTTAGTAGTAGTCCTACATATTATTACTTTCATTCTTAAACACTCTCTCTTTATTTGATTGCAAAATAAGAGAGATGGTTGTTAAAATTGTTGAATGGAAACGGTGTTGAAACATGGCATCCATGGTTAAACTAAAAAGGGGCCCTAGAATTGATGTTAATTGGACCATGATTAGGCACCAAAATTAATTCAAAGTGGACTGTTAAAAAGGCCTTTAACTCTGCACAAGACTGTCAGAAAATGAGACCAAAGGGTTAACCAAATGGCCAGTTGATTAGTGGACCCAAATGTCTGTCCAAATGGAACTGATTTTGATTGTGTAAATGCACCAGATTTCAACAGCTTTTGGGCCCATGTATTTACTTCACTTTCGACACAAATAGAGCACTCAAAATAGTGTTAGTTAAATTGTAAAAATCCCGTCAACAATTAACGTCCAGAAATAATCCATGTTGGACTGTTTTCATGCATTTAAATGATATATTTTCTACACTGCATTTTTTATTGCTGAAAAACCCCAAGTTTGGTGCACCAAAAGGACTCATTTTAAGACTTAAAATTAAGGATTTGTAAGGACAGTTGCTGGCCCATTTCAAGACTCCAAATGGATCCTAATACTGGTGTGTTTGTGGGACTGTTTTAGATGTCCCAACAAGTCCTATTGCTAAACTTATTGAAGTATGATATAAACTACCAATTGTGGGACTCAAATGGCCCACAAATTGGCACAAAACCTAGCCTATGGTTGGACCCTAGCTCATCATGGGACAATAAATGATCCACAAAATCACCAGATTTGGAACAATAAAAGAATTAAAATGTTGGAACTTTTGAAGCCGAGAAAATAGGACGTTTTGGGCCTAAAAGGTTAGACTTGTAGGCTGATTCAACGTCCCTAGTGCTTGGCCAAGTTTAGTAGATGAATAGTTTGTGTATCGGATTACTAAAATAAAAATCCAAAAAAAAAAAAAAGAATATTGGGCTGAATTAGTATGTAAATTGGGCTTAAGTTTGGACTCTTAACAACATGCAAATGTAGCCACTTGTGAGGCCAAAATTTACCCAAATCAGCCCGTAGATGACAATGGATTGGAATGGCCATATTTGGTCCATATTGAATCATATGAATGGCCATAGATCAACCACGTTGGAACCATTAAAAGGAAGCGTAGATCAGTCCCTAATTGTACCATGTGTGGACATACCTAGTCCCCTTTTCACCATTAAAACAGCTCAAGATTTAGCCTACACGAATATTGAAATGGCTACGTATGGAATGCATTAGCGACCCTAGCTAATCTATTTGGAACCATGGAAGGGTCACCCCACTTCAACCCTTATGGATCTTCACACGGTCTTAACAAAACCATGGTGGAACCTTGACCGTATGATATTGGGCAAACAATAACAATTACGAAAGTGGGGCACTAGGGTGACTATTCAACGTTCCAAAGGTAGGAATATCAGAATGGTGGTCCTTTCCTTTCATAAAAAGTTTGAAAGTATCACATCTTCTAAAATGGATCAAGTTTTTTTTTTTTGGATAGTATACCCACCCCCACTGTTAGTCGCACCGCAATGTTGATGATTAAGCTCATGGCTACCTTCAATTTGGACTATTGCAAACTTTACTTTGGGGAAGATGAACTCTAAGAGAAATCTGCGCCATTATGAAAATGTTGGAAATGAAAATTTGACATCAGAAAAAATTAGCAGGACAATGAGTCCCCTAGGTTGAAAACCCCTGAAGCGTGAATAGTGGCGCAATCAAGTCTCCTACGTTGGAAGCCCCACTATACCCAATTTGATACCATTTGCAACCTCTACTGTGGGGCTACGTGGATGAGCATCGTTGTATTGTAAAAGGCCATGGTCAGGTCAAAAAGGAAATTCTACCTGTGGGGCTAAGTGTGTAAGCATGGTTGTGTTTTTTGCAACATACCCTTATCAGGTCAGGTGGGGTAGGTCGGGTAACAGACTGTCGTTGGACCATCTAAAGCTTAGGAGAGTGTTGGTTGACTTAGTGTGAAATGGCCCTAGTATTCAATGTGATAACCGTACAATGAATTGTGAATACTACTTATGCATTACCTCTGGAAATTTAATTATTAGCATATTGATTTTATCTCTCTCATATACTCGCTTTTTATCTAAAATATGTATGCCTTGCATTTGCAAACCTTCTTTAGATGACTCTCATTGGGCTCTATAGCTCACTATATTGGGAATTTTAACATTTCAGGCCAAGGACTCCGCTAGAGCTTTTAGAATATTGGAACATGTTATTTTAGTTTATTTGAATATTGAGACAAATTTGTAACAATGAGACAGTTGAGTTGTCTTGCACTTAATTGATTTATTAAGATTTATGTGATGAATGGTTATTTTAAATCTGTGGTGAATAATGAATTTGAGATGGAAATGTGGGATGTATGCTTAAATTTTTAAGTGTTGCCGTCAGTTGCAGTATCAAGGCCCCATATACTAAGGTATCAGACTCTGGGGCATGTCAAATAAGGGTTTAGTAGGTGTCCAATGAAGATAGTTGAAATGTAAGGGGTTTTGAGTGTTCACAAAAGAGAGTGGAGGTGAAGGATGTGTGCAAAAGATATACAGTTCAAATGGCAGCAAAAGATACAAAGTTCAAACGGTAGTATTTTAAGAAATGAAATTGTAAGGTATCGATTAATGCATAGTGAGTTCAGTGTGTTGGGGGCAATTAAAAGAATGGGAAACTTTAGATGCAAATGGGTCGGGAGGAGGTATTTTGGTATTTTGGAATTCAAATATATGGTCTAAGAAGGATTGTTGGAAGAGGCAATTTGTGTTAGTTATGGGCCTGTGGGGCCCAATTGTGGGCAACCACTTGTGGGTGGGGCTAATAGGTTGTTCTCGCTTTTTCTCTCTTACGGGAGTTTGAAACTCAAATAGAGTTTTCAAATTTGGAAGATGATTATAAGGATAAATCATATCTCATCTCATCTCTTATCCCTCTTATCTCTCTATCTTATCCTACAAATAGAGGAGTATTCTCTCCCATATTAACCAATTAACAATCACTACGGAAAGAAAAAGAGAGAAATATATTAACTGTCCATCTAGCCCGTCCCTTCGATCTAAGCCGTAGATCGTGATCCGGGACCATCCCCACCAGTAGGATCATATGGGTGATCAAATCCATTTGCTCGTGTAGCAACTAAGCGGATCACTACCGTCGCCAGAAGCCACAGCAGTAACGGCAGCATTGGCCGCCACCACCGGCCTCGCCCATGACAGCGGCAGCCGCACCTGGCACCCCTCCTCTCTCTCTCTTTCTCTCTCTCTGGTTTCAGTAGGCTCGTCACCACGAGTAGCAGGGGCATCGCCCGTCGCCACCATCGCCAACAACAGCGGAGGTGGGCACAAACCAAGCCAGCTCGAAAGCTCGGCTCGAATTGGTTTGAAAAAGCTCGGCTTGGATTGGTTTGAATAAAAGTTCAAACCAAACCAAACCTCGGAGACAAGTTCATTTGAAAAAACAAACCAAGCTCAAACTAGGGCAGCATCGGCTCGGCTCGAAGCTCGATTTGATTCGGCTCATAGATTATAAGCACACTGTTTCCTATGGTGTGATCCACTTGAGCTTTGGATATGATTCCATTTTGGGATCATGTCCTAAAATGATATGTAAAAATGGATGAATGGCGTGGATAATACATATACATATTAGTGTGGATAATATATATATATATATATATATATATATATATATATATGTGTGTGTGTGTGTGTGTGTGTGTGTGTGTGTGTGTGTGTGTGTGTGTGTGCACACTGTTTCCTTACACTTGTAAAATTATGCTTGTGTACTTTTGTTTGGAAAAGGCTTTTACATGTTTATTTTGAAGTTGCACTCCTCCTTTAGAGGATGTTAAACATCACGTAGTAAAATATTTTGTATTTTTTTTCTAACTTTTTAAATTCTTTTTTATTTAAATAAATGAACAAAAAAAGAGAGCCACCACCTATTCAAATTCGATTCAGCCCGGTTCAAAATTTTTTACCAAACCAATCTTGACGCGAACCAGATTTTTCTGGAGCAAACCAAACTTGGGCTGCATGGCTCGGCCCAAAACCCAAACAAGGCCGATCCACAAACTAGGGTGGCACAAAAACAAGCCAAACCAAACTAGGGCTAACTCAGCCCGGTCCTAATCGTTGCCCACCTCTAGCGGTAGCGCCCGTTGCTGCCGCAAGCAGTTGCAGCCCCCTGCTTCATCTCTCTCTTTCTCACCCCCACCCCCCCCCCCCCCCCCCCCCCCCCCCCTCTCTCTTTCTGTTGTTTATGTTCGCCATCGGCTGCAACTACAGCGGCAGTGGCAGCTGCGACCACCGCTGCCAATGCCAGCTGCGGCAGCCCCGGCCACTGCCACCAAAAGTAGCTGTAGTAGCGGCGCCTCCAACAGTCGCGCCCCCTTTCCTCATAGTGAATCTCTTTCTTGTGAAAACCACATGGGTTTTCTGATGAAACCCTAAACTGAAGAAGAAAGGAGAGATGGGCTTGGGTATTGGGCCTTATGGGCCTGGGTTGGAAATGGGTCTATTGAAGTGGGTTCTTGGATTGATTGCAAAGCACAAATTCTTAACCGGGCCAGTTATCCAAGAGCCCAAACAACCATTTATTAAACACATGAAGAGCAGTAGATGAATTGAGATGGGCTTGACTGAAAAGATTATGGGCCAGTTTTCTTTTGGAGTTTAAAAGAGTGGACCTATTAAACCATTTGAGGGCCAAAATCACATCTAATGAACTTTTCTTAGTGGAACAAATGGAGATGTTACCCTTGTTCTATGATTAACTTTATGGCCACCATTTGGACTTAGGCCTGTAAACTTCCAATTGTTCATTTTTTAGTGTGTTAGATGATACATTTCTATAACAATTCATTGAGCTAGGAAAAGTAAATAAAGCGACCATAATAAGATATCCACAAGTAGTTGGACAACCTTAATGGACCCCACATTTATGTATAAATTCGAATTGGGCCAAATAAAAAGCCCAAATCACTTCCTTTCAAGATTTAGTGTATCTTGTTAAGGGGCTTTTTAATCGATCATTTGTGGGCTGATTTAAACCAAGTGTTGGGAAGTGACATGAGGTTTTTCTGTAAGATCTAACCGATGGTGTAGTCCATTTTTTATGATCAACGGTCAAGATCTCCCAAAATGATGATGATCAATGTATGTATTAAAATAAATGCACATAAAATGAAAATTTGGATTTTATCATTATTAATTGTGATAAATTGATATTGTAATTGTAATCATGTAAGGTGGGCCACTTAATTTGGTACATGACAACCAAAATGTGTAACCCCACACAGCTCTAAATGTACATGTGCGTGCATTATTACGCGTATGCCTGCATGTATATGTGGATCTTTCTTTATATCCATACTATCACTATTAATCACAGGCCCACTAGTGATCGAACCGTCATGAACCGTTAATGTTCACCATTGATGATGGTTGATGATGGATCCATCATGAATGGACATAATCAATGGTGAAGTATGGATTCTCCTTTCCTTAGCACTTGTTTTCTTGAAATCTAATGATAGATAAATACATATTGGCTTTAGTCTTCATGTGATTAGATCTAAACCCCCATTTTATTAGATAACAGACAACTTATGTTATGATTACCTCATTTTATTCTTAGGTTGTGCATAACCTAAGTGAAAGTTACACTCATTCACTAAATGATGCATAAACCCATAATGGTAGGTTGTAGGTTATACAAATAAATAATCGTAAAAGCATCAACTTTATCTTATTTAGAGAACTTGATTAATTTGCACCGCCCATTCGGGTATGTGTGCTTTCAGATCTCGTATAAGATGAATTGTATACTTTTATAAACTTGAAAGCTTAAATAACCAGTAGAAATGCTGATGATTAATGCTAATACCCTAGATCATAGCTAAGTAGTGATACTTGATGCGATGTAGAGATGACCATTAAAGCATTGATCACCTATTAACTCAAAGGTCAATATTTTGACAGCAACAATTACGAAAACTGGTCACACACTAGTGTGAAGCCTTCTAGATGAGGATGATATTTCGCACACTTTGGATGTGGTTTAAAAGGAACCCATAATGGCTGAAAATGAAAATCTAGGAGAACATAGGGCCGCGATGAACCGTTACGACAAGTAGCACAAACAAAATCGCTCAGCCCGTAATGTTTTGATTAGCACAATGCACAAAGAACTCATACTTACTGTATGAAGTGCATGAGACCGCTAAAGGGATTTGGGATGCACTGGCAAATACTTATGCGTAGAAAGTTGGATACGAATGTTCAAGCTATAGAATTAGAGTTCAAAGAATTTAACTTTTGAGTAGGATTGAAGTAGTGGGGGGGGGGGGGGGGGGGGGGGGGGGGGGGGGTCTTCACTTTTGAGTGGGATTGAAGTACAACCGATCTTGAATTTAAATTGGCATGCACATTCCAACCTTAGAGGATTTGCGTTCATTCAAATGAGCTTGGAGGAGGTGGTGGAAAGAGGGGTTAAGTTGTTAAACGGTGAAAGGTTTAGAGGGAAGGGCAACAACATTGTTGGTACAAGGATTCATTTGACGCCGAATGCCATGATAGATGGTAGATTCTTTAAAGTTGTGGCAAACATACCAAAGCAAGGGCAATAAGGACTCAACAAAAGGGGAGCTATCGGAGTTGAAAGAAGAGAGGTGGGTATAGAGGATGAAAACGGGGGGGGGGGGGGGGGGGGGGGGGGGTTGGAAGTGCGAATGCATCATAATGTCCTTAAAGATTCTCTGAAATTCTTTGAATAAATTTTGTAATCTTAGTATGGTTGGGAACCTCTGATACTGAAATCATGGAATGGCTATCCCATAATTACAGTGTCGTAGATGAAAAAGACATAATGGTGAAGAGGTATAAGGAGGATGCTATGCTGATTTCTATAAGCTGCTAAGAGAACATTGATACTGTATTTTTTAGCTTGCAATTTGTATCGAGATAACATTGTGAAAAGAATTTAGAGATGGGAAGAGTGGTTAGTATTCAGCTAGGAGGAACACTCATTCCAAATCTAGGACACCCCTATGGAATTCTAGATAAATGAGGTTTTCAGGGAGATTGGAGCATGCACCGAGACAATGGTGCTGATTAATTCTTGAAGAATGCATTACCTTTATGTTAGCCAATAGAAGAATTTGGAAATCTCTGTTTTATAATGATTCCTCATCGGTGATATGGGATTTTGAATAAGGGACCTCAGTGACAGAAAATGAAGGAATTAGGACACCCTTTGCTTGCATGAATGTGTGGAATTAAGTGAGCTTTAAGAGATTTGATTAGCTTAGTGTTAAATAATGCAATAAATTGATGATATGCAATATCCAATTCAGGAGTGAGAATGAGGGATTGAAACACAGGAGATCCACCAGAACCCGTTTACCTCAGAGAGACGATAAAGAAATAAAAGAAGATTTGTTGGTCTGATTTTTTTATGTGGCAGGGTCCAAGGAACTGATAGGCCGCAAAGCATACACTTGAATCAAGTAAAGTAGTGAGGTTAAGAATGAATATTACTTTAAAAAAAAAGGTTAAGAAGGGATATATCGATTCTTAAAATGCAAGAAGAATGAAATGAAGGGCTACATTGTCCAATTCAGGTGTGGGAGAGGGATCGAAACACAAACAATCTGACAAACTGTTTACATGAGAGAGAAGATAAAGAAAAGGAAAATGACCCTATTTGGTCTGAGTTTTTGATGTGGCAGAGTCTAGGTAAACCAGCAAGCCCCAAAGCATACACTCATACCAACTAGAGGAGCAAGGGGTTGAGGAGGGAATGAATGCTGCGACTAATTATAAGTAAAAGAAAGCAATAAATGTACTGGTAAGGTAGCTAACAAAATAGAGATTTGGGATAGGGAATAAGAGACTCGACACTCTTCTCATAAGAGATGGTCAAATATCTTCAATCTCGACCCTACTCCACAAGATCTAGACAGTTGAAATGACTTGTATTGGTTGGATGATGGCTGTGACTGGATTGGATTAGCTTGAATATGAGCTAGGCTTTGGATGATTTGTTTGGATTGAGTTGATTAGGTTGGAAAGTTTGGGTGGTTTCAATGTGGTAGATGGGCTAGGTTGGTTCGGTAAGCTAGGTTAGGTTGAGTGCATAGGATGGGAAAAATAGGGTAGGTTATTGCGAAGGAGAGGCTAGGTTGGTTAGGAAGGGGTAGGTTGGTTAGGAATGATGTGTTGGTCTTAGGCTAGATATGCTAGGCTGGATGAGAGCTCTCTCCCTCGTCTCTTCTTGGTGTGTTGGTGTGTGTCAAAATGGGTGAGGAGGGGGGTATTTATAAGTGAAATGGATGGCATTTTTTAGATTTAGGTAAAGTTGGAGGGTAAATGAGAGCTGAGAGGAGTGTGATTGGCTAAGAGAGTGGGAGCACCACGTGGCATCCTCTAATTAGCTAAGGGGCTTCGTATGGAGTGTAAAAGGGTGAAAATCCAAGGGTTAAATGATCTTTCGAACCCGAGTAATATAATCGAGTTGGGGTAGAATTCTCTCTTCTCCCATAGACTTCACCTTGAATTCCAGAATTGTTCGTGGGGCAGGCAACCACCTCATGGGTTACTCTTAATTTTTATACAAAAATGCACCTTGAATTTAAAAAATAAAATAAAAGAAAGAAAAAATTCCACGTGGTGGGCGACTCATTATGAGTTGCCTCTTACATGGCTTCATGCGCACTTCGTTAAAATGTTCCTATCTCTCTCATCATAGCTCCTTTTTTTTTTATACTACTTGAAAAGGCAATTCGATAAGCTTTTCAATGGAACCAGAATCACCTCATTTGGAATCCATTTGAGCCTTAAAAAGTATGGCCAAAGTCACTTAATAGTTTGACCCTTATTGCTTACAAATTCCAGCAACACCGCTTTAGTAAATTGGCCATATATCTCTTGATATTCATTGGATTTGAGTGATCCTGGTCTTGTTGGAAAGGTAATTTGATGGGTTCCAATGAACCATAAATCACATTTGTCCAAGATAGTTTAATCTGCCATTTCATCTTGAGAAGACAAAGTAGTAAGTAGTGGTTTATGGGCCTGATTTTGGGTTTGGGTTGGACAAGTTCATATGGCTTGGTTTTGAGTTCAGCTTTTAGTTTGAAGAGATTGGATTTGGGCTTAATTTTGAAGAAAGATTATAAGTCGCATACCGTCTGGATCTTATTGCAATTGGTCATCTCGCGTATGGTGGTGTCTACAAGGAACCATTATAAACTTGACATGTGGTGAGGAGACTGATCTCACAATTAATGAGGAAGAGAGAGAGAGCAAGACAATGGCTGAGATTATTTGTAGACGGTAGGAATATTGATGATTTGTGGATTTGTTTCTCTCCTTTGCACGTGGAGTGTAACTTAATAAGTGGCACGCGCATCAGTGTTATCTCAAAAGAGCTCGATTTTGAAAAGCCCATCTCAGTTTTTACAACAACTTGCCAGAGGAGTGTGGTAAAAAACTGGGCAGAATGTGAGTATTTAAGTGGAGAGGTTGAGGCTTTAAAAAGACTTTGTAGATCTAGGAATGGTTCCTTACAGAGAGTCCAGCAAGGAATCTTATTCAGTGGGAGGGAACGAGCAAGCAGGTTTGAGTCAAGAGTTAATTGTTTCGGTAGTGGAGGAGGTTAGTAGTCAGGTAGATCAAAGGGATACTTCTCCATAAGGTCCAAAAGAGATGTTGGAAGCTCAAGTTATAGTTCCCCTCGACAATTGACCATCAATTAACTAATGTGGAAGATGGTTATATATATATATATATATATATATATATATATATATATATATATATATATATATATATATATATATATATAGACACACACACACACTCTCCCGTGCACCGGTGCTCACAAGTTTTCATGAGCACCGGTTTGAGAAATCATCACACATGATGTGAGCCCAAAATCTGAGCCGTCCACGTGATGCACCACCTCAAAAAACCCTCAGGCCCAGATTTCAACATGATCCAAAACTTTGGTGGGCTGTAGTAGAGAAAGAGGGGCAAATCAAAGTTTTGGATCAGGTTGACATCTGGGCCTTGGGGGTTTTTTGAGGTGCTGCATCACGTGGACGGCTCAGATGTTGGGCTCGCATCATGTGTGATGATTTTTTGAAAAGGTGCTCGTGAGTTCTCATGAGCATCGTGCGCAGGAGAGCAGGACTCTATATATATGTTTTTGATAAACAATGAAACTTTCTTTCGACAAATTAAAAAAAAAAAAAAACAAAGTTTCTATGGCACAAGGGATGAAGTGTATCAAGATGATCATGGTGATGATCGCGCGACTAGTGGAGGTAACATTTGGTGACAGGCCGGAGGATTACATGGCTCTCTTTGAATTCATGGAGGAGAGGAATAGTTAATTCATCACAATATGCATGGTCAGAACCATATTAGAAGCAGAGTGATGCCATGGTTAAAGAGTATAGTAATGGTATTGAGGTGTGGAAGTGAAATCGAATTGCCTACTGAGTAAACTCTGTTAGGCCCACTGTGAATGTATTTGGATTATCCACGCTGTCCATCTGTTTTTCTAGCTCATTTTAAAGGTTGAGCTTAAAATTGAAGCATATCCAAAGCCAAGTAGACTATACCACAGGAATCAGTGGGAATAATGATTTCCATCGTTGAAACCTTCCTAGGGCCCATGGTGATGTTTATTTGTCATCCAAACTGTTCATAATATCAACATGAATGGATGAAGAGAAAACACAAATATTAGCTTGATCCAAAAATTTTATGGTCCCGAAGAAGTTTTCATTAGTAGATGTTCAATTTAAACTGTTTCTTATGGCGTGGTCCACTTGACCTTTTAATATATTTCATTTTTGGTACCAAGCCATAAAATTATCTATTAAAATGGATGGATGGAGTGAATAAAATACATGTCACAGTGGGACCCATAGAGTTTACTCTATATGCTTAGCGCAATCCGCTTCCTATGGGAATCTACTGGCAACACAATTAAGGGGAATAATGTAATGAACTTAAAAATTTTAGAGCTAGAATTTTTTTAGAAAATTTTGCAAAATAGTACCTCATTAATATCCTATTACCATCCTAATACCTTTTTAAATTAACTTTTCATTAAGCCACCTCATTAATTAAGATAATCCTCAAATGGGTACCTTCTGTTACATGGCTGTCATTTCTGTAATATTTTTTCATAAAATGATAAAAATGCTCATCTTAATAATGTAGTTGTATTACTTTTAACGTAAATATGATGTTTGTTAGTTGTTTATTATTTAAAATTACTAAAAGGGGAAAACACAGCTATTAAAACTAGAAAATGCGCAAGGCAGTTTTCTTGTGTTTCTTTGTTCTTGGGAGTTTCTTAGTATAAAGATATTCATAGACAATCATAGGCATTCACAAAGTACACACGAGAAAGCATTGCAAGGCGAATTTTATTCCAAAGATTCCGAGATCTTTTACATTCCAGGCTGTGATACTGGTCACGAGCCCTTACATCAATGGATGATCACCCTTGATTAAAAAGCAAAAGTAAATGTATGCATGCATCATAGATAAATTAAATAAAGTATTAGAAGAGCATAAATGTAAGTAAAACACCACAAATAACACAGAGATTTTTACGTGGAAACCCTTACGGGAGAAAACCACGGCACAAAGCGACAAGAGTTCCACTATGACTGATAGTTGTACAATAGATGGAATATTTCGGAGGAAGCCCAAACAAATCGAGCAGGTAATTTAAATCATCAGGGATTATGGTCTTAAATTCACGATCGTAGAGATCAAGTTTCGAATTTCTTATGGACTGAGTCATCGTTTAAACAAGTTAGATGCTTGTCTCATGTTCTTTCGGGTGTTCCTAGTTGAGAAACAGCCAGGACTTTAACTGAGTCATGTATCACAGTGCCAGTGACCGTCACTAAGGACAGGTGACCGCAAAAAGACATGCCACGATGCCCATGTAGTGCAACACAGTGCCAATAACCGTCGCTGCAGACGGGTGACCGTAGAAGACACACCATGGTTGTCATGCTCAACACAGTGTCATTAGCCGTCGTTGCAAATGGGTGACCACCGGAAGATATATTACGGCTGCCATATGATATAACATAGTGCCATTGACTGTCACTGTGGATGGGTGACTACAGGAAGATACATCATAGCTGTTAAATGGTATAATGCAGTGCCATTGACTGTCGCTAAAGATGGGTGACCACAGGAAGACACATCATAACTGTTAAATGGTACGACATAGTGCCAGTGACCGTTACTACAGACGGGTGACACATGAAGACACATTATGACTATCGGGTGGTTCAACACAATGCCATTAACCGTCGCTGCGGACGGGTGATTATAAGAAGACACACCGCAACTACCTGAGCTGCTCAACTGACGGGCCCCGCTTTTAATGGGAAGTACATCAACTGGTTTTAGCAATAATAGTTCATAATGAAGTATTTCAGATGTTTTAGAACTCTTTGATTACGATTTTTGATGATAACCATAGTCCCTTTGATTTAGTTTCATACCTCGATCCGGGATGAATAGAGTCCATATAATGGAACGAGGAGCACAAAGTAAATATACTTGATCTTTAGTATATCGGGTGAATTATGCACTTGATTTGGTTAATCTGCTTTATGCATGTCTTTAATTTAACCGCATCATTGTTAATAATCGAGGCTTAGAGAGATTGGATTACTCGAATGGGCTGTGTCGAGCTATATTTCTTTGAGAGTTCAAGCTCAATGAGCTAAATTGCACATTTCTAAGTCTGAAAATCGTTAAGAATTAGGGCTGATATATAACTGTTTATGCCGATAATCGATAAACGATGGGGATAAGTGTCCCACAAGTACTTAATTTAGTTGCCTTATAATAGGAGGATATTAAATCCGGCTTGGCGTCAGTGAGATTGCGCCTAATTTTACTTGATGTTAGTCAATTGTCGAGCCAACAGGACACTTCCTAGGGCTGAAAATGACTAAGTACTGAATCTGTTTACTGCTTAATTAGGGTATTCGATGAATACTGGTGACGATTATCTTCGAATAATACTGGATTATATTCATTAGGGTTGTAATGATGTTAGATCCACTTTGGCGTCAGTGAGATTGCACTTAATTTTACTTAGCGTCAGTCGATCTTCGAGCCAACATGGCACTTCCCAAGGCTGAAAATGACTAAGTACTGGGCCTGTTTACCGCTTAATTATGATATTCGGTGATTAGGATAGCAATTAATGTCGATGTAATGCATTATTATGGTGTTTCATACCATGGAGAAAATAAGTCTCCCTCTTGGCGTCGGTTAAATTTCGCTTAATTTCAATGAATGTCGGTCACTTTATGCTTTTGTAAAGGGATTTTCAAAGTTGCGAAATTGACTAAGTGTTGGTCATTTTTTATTAATCACTAATTTAGTCCGTTTAACATCGACCGTTGGAAGATCTAATCTGGGGGATGGATAAAGGACGTCAATGTGTGTCTAGGAGTGATATTGCGATGGAAAAGCGGGCTATATCAAAGGCAGGCCACACCATAAAGTCCTTGGCTTGGCCAAGGACGTCTTGGCGAATATGCCTATGGGGTGGGTGCATGTCCCCTCCCTCAAGCGCATCTGGAGAGAGAGTGAGGGAGAGAGGAAATGAGAGAGAGGTGGGCGCATGTGATAGAGCACATGCACCTGCCCTTCCATGGGCGCATGTCACTTTGTGACTTAGGATAATTTTTCCACCCTAAAGATGGTGGGCGCATGTGGCAAGAGTGGTGGGTGCATGTCCCCTCCCTTTGCCATTTTTCATGTTTTTCCAGGCTCCAAAGAGATAAGCGCATGTAATCTTTTCCGGCAAGGATGATGGGTGCATGTTACCCTTTCCGACAAGGATTTCGGCAAGGCATTCCGGCGAGGATTCTACATCTTGCGTCGCTCTGGCGTCCTCTCTGAATGAAGAAGTCTCTCACTGGTCATTAAGGTCGACTTGCTATTTATAGTAAGTTAATCGGGTCCCAGGTCTCGGGTCCAAACAAATAAAAATTGTTGAGCGCATGTATTTGGGAGAGAGAGAGCAGGCGCATGTTGTATGAGCATGAGCGCATGTCCCGGTGTGGGCGCATGTGCTTATTGAAGTGGGCGCATGTGCCCATACTTAGCAAATTTTAAAGATTTGGTATTTGGAAGGAAGGGGAATTAGGCTCTCGTGCACATGTAGCAGAGGCATGGGCACATGTCTCTTTTATGGTCTACTCATTTCCTCCTCGTGGTGTACGCATGTACCCACACTTTAGATATTTTTCAAACTTCAGGCTCTGACCGTCCGCTCCAAAGGACAGGTACCTTTTCATAGGCCAAAGTCACTGACGCCAAAGCACTTTTAAGCCTCTCATTAGGCTATTGAATAAATGAGTTGGGGTACGGATGATAAAATGCTTTGAATTTTAGTAGTTCTTTCCCAATTTGGACCCTCCCGATTAGCTCCAAACAGGGGCAGAATACACTTCGAGGTGCGTAGGTGAAAATATACATCGTACAACATTCGAATTCAAGGGTTAGAGGCTTTTTGACATTTCGGATCATTTAGCGGCAATACGCATGTCCAGTTCCCTTCTGAAATGGTATTTATAGGCTTTCAGATCTTTTCAGTTGGCTCCAAATAGGGGCAAAACACATTTCAAGGTGCACAGGTAAAGATATGCGTCGCGTGTTGTAGACAAATTTGGCTTTAAAGAGAAGTGAGGAATCGCAATCGCATCTCCAAAATGCGGCCAACCCGCCTCGTGCTCAAAGAAAGGGGTCGCATCTCCAAAATGCGACCAGCCCGGCTCGTGCTCAAAGAAAGGGGTCGCATCTCCAAAATGCGACCAGCCCAGCTTGTGCTCGACGAAGGGGTCGTATCTTCACATGCGAGCACTCTTGATATGAGCAGCTTCCATCATATGAGCAGCCCTGGTCTCTGGTCTCTGGTCTCTGGCCTCTGCTCTCTGCTCTCTGGCGAGGACGTCCTTCAGCTTATAGTACCAGCAGCCTATATAGGCCGTTTTTGGCTTGTTTCTATTTATAGCTCCGAACCATGGGAGATCTCCATCAAGAGACGTAATTAGTTAGACGTGTAAAGTGGTTAGGCTATCCCCTTATCTAAGGATTAACAGGATAAGTGCCTTATCCCCTGAAATCAGCAGTGATCTTAACGGCTTGCGTAACAGACTGGATCACCCGGATCTGCATAAATAGATGACCTCACAGATGATAAAGGTACACAATCTCTAAGCCTACATTTCACACTTCATCTTACTATCACAGTACCTGTACTGACTTTGCCATCGGAGGGCCATAAGATGGGCCAACCGGCGGTGGTCCTAACTTTTCTTGGTGATTGCAGGTTCCCCAATCTACACCATTCATCTCCGATTGGAGGTCAGACGACGAAGAATCAATGTTGGTCTTACTAACATCTGTTAGCCAATTTTTGGTGTTAACAGATTGACGCCGTCTGTGGGAACGACTAAATTGTTCTTGCCTATTTCTTCCTTCGTCGTTCAGTCATCTTCTCCCTTTTACCTAATCAATGGTTAGCATCATCTACCACACATGTTCAAACAAGAGTTGGTGGATCATTTCACACGTGCATCTCCACCAGTCTCATCTTCCTCTCCAGCACTCTAACGTCAGGAGGGGCCCACATCTCCACCAAGCCGCTCAGTCGTCCATCAGTTAAGGACATCGCACCCATCATCGATGGCCTTCATCTTGCATGTACATCCCGTCTTCCAGAGACCAGGGCATCATAAGTGTACAACCCCTCATCCAACGTTCATGATTCCACGTCACCTAGCCTTCATAAGTGTAAACATCTAACCTAATAGTGGACATCATCAACGCCCAACAGGTGGGCCATCTTCAATCATTAGCACCTGATCAACCAACGATGCAGATGGGCGTCCATCCTCTCTGTCCAGCGGGATCTGCATTCACATGTCATGCAACCATCACATCTTCTCAGCTCCGACATTCCGCAGCTGTCTGGAACGTACAACCCCCTTAAAGCCCAGCCGTTGATCACACCTCATAGATCTGCCCCGTTCATCAGCATGAGAAACCTCAGCCACAAAGTTGCCTCATCCAGAACCTTGTCACAGACTTTGATCTGCCAAAATTGATAAACGACTTGGATTTCTCATAAGACTCCTCAGTGGATCCCACCTAACGTTCATAGCAAAATCGCGCTCCTGCATCTGTTTCGAGAGTATCCGTCATAGCGGGACTCGCTCCTCACCAGCGGCAATGTCGCACACATCTCCCGCTGGTAGTCCGTGCAGAACCCCTCCAATTCAATCATTCTTAAGCATATCCGGATCTCACGGACCAACTTCACCATCCAACCGTCCATCAGAGCCAGCAAGCTACAACGTCTCCAGCAAATAAAAACCCAGCCGTTGTAGCACATGAAGCTCTTCCCAGCAACCGCTCATCCATCTTATGCGGTCAACCTACACCTCCAACTCCATGCTAAGGACACCGTCAACCAACAATGAAGCTTGCATCATCTAACATCCAGCATGGATAATTCATCCTCTTTAACTATCCACTCCAGCAGCTAGGACACCTCCTTCATTCATGAACCAGCACACGCACCACCAGCGACATCCAAACCTTCTATAGTGATGGAACCCATGTTCCTGATCCAAACCGTCCATTTGATCCAAGCTCTTGGAAAACTTTGATCGTCCAAAGCTTTTTCATTATTTCCTGTTATGCAACCCGCTAGAGTTTAAGACCTGCTTCGTATTTGAGTTCACAGATCATCTGAATCTCGCAAAACTAATCAATGACTTGGATTTTCCTCATCTTACCTCGTAATGGATCACCATTCGTCATCACATGTGGGGCCAGCAACCATCAACGCCGCCCAGCTGATCTTCATCATCCAGCTAGCGGTCATCCACTCCATCCATTGCAAATGGTTCAGCTTGTGGAGGAGATTCCCAAGCCTCAGGAAAAGCATATACTCGAAAGGCATGCCAGAAGCCTTAGCATATTTATTGGGTGGAGGAATCATCCAGCACGTTAAGTTTGGAGCCATCATCCAACCTCTCTCTCTCACGAAGATGCTAAAGGAATCCATTTCCCTCATAAGGATTCCATCGTTGTAGCGTTAAAGCTCTCATGCCTCAACGAAACGGAATATGAAGCCTTAATTGCCGGCCTCAAATTAGCAAATATACACGCAATAAGGAACCTACTCATTCACAACGACTCTCAGCTCGTCGTATATCAAGTGCTCAACGAATTCGAGGCAAAGGAGGAGCGGGTGGCTTCGTACAAATCTCAGGTACTCATCTTGCTCGCTCAAATTGAACAAATATAAAATAAGTCATATTCCTCGAGAGGAGAACAAGCTCGCAGGTTCTTTGGCAAAATTATCTTCTGCACCTGAGTCCGATCTGACGCAAGTTGTTCTTATCGAGCATCTATCTACCCCGAGTGTCGATCAAGTTACTCTAGAGCAGCTCGCACATTACTTTTATCTTCCTGTTGGATGGACCCCATCATCCTTTACTCCAAAGCGGATGACTCCCAGATGATAAAAATCAGCCCGACAATTAGCTATCGTGCTGCCAGGTACATCTTACAAAATGAAAAATTGTTACGTAAAAGTTTTACTTTACTGTATTTAAAGTGTCTCCATCCAGAAGAAGCACACCGTGTTCTAGATGAAATACACCAGGGGGCATGCGGTAATCATCCCAAAGGACGGTCTCTAGCAAAAAAAGCAATGAGACAATGATACTATTGGCCCACTATGAAGGCGGATGCTATCGAATTCTCAAAGAAATGTAACAAATATCAGCGATATTCTCCATTCCCTCATTTACCGTTTGAGTAAATGACGCCGATGAACGGTCCTTGGCCTTTCGCTCAATGGAGAATCAATATAATCAGACCACTACCTATGGGAAAAGGATGTGGCAGTCGATTACTTCACCTCGATCTCCTAGAAGAGAAAATGAACATATCTTGTCTTCGAGTAGTGGCTTATCAACAACGTATAGCTCGTTGTCATAATTCAAAGGTCAAAATCAGGGTTTTTTAGCTCGACAACTTGGTGCTCAGGCAAAACATCAGAACAGCCACTCGATCATTGCATCTTAACTGGGAAGGCCTGCATCGAGTCATCGAGATTGCTTGACCAGGTACATATTATCTAGAAGACATGCGAGGAAGACCCCTACGTCACCCTTAGCACATGGAACATTTACTCTGATATTTTTCATAAAGCATGTGAATATTGGACCATTCTTAAATAAAGACGATCTCTCTCATTTCAGCTGTTCAGCTATGGAATCTATAACTTGGTCGCTACTCCATTTTTTGGACCCGAATAGCCCCGAAGGGAATACATACATTCTCTTGGCCAATCTTCTACCCTTGGTAGAATCAAAACCTCAATCGATAGATCAGTCTATCTCTATGCGGATAGGGTCGCCAAGACCTCCCAGATTGAGCCTAACTCATTTTCATGAGTTGAGTAATACATTATAGCATGAAGTGTCTAAGTCATCTGCTCACCGCAGGGCCAAAGACTCAATTGATAGGCCAGCCTATCTCTATGCAGAAAGTTGGCACTTATAAATGCATGCTCAATCATGTACGGCTTTTCCTCCGAAAATAGGCGGTTACATATACATACAAGTCCTTCGCGTAACTCCTCAACACTAAGGAAAGTCATTATCAGATTGTTCGATAGCGAGCCTCCTCCGTTTATAGTTCATCTCAGATCCCCGAGCAATGTCATCCGATCAACATGCGAGCAGCTCGGCTCGTGAGCACTCCGGACATATGACCACTCTCGTCATGAGCACTCCGGACATATGACCACTCTCGTCATGAGCACTCCCGACGTATGACCACTCTCAGTCATGAGCACTCCTGACATGTGAGCAGATCCCGAACATGCGACTAACGTTGTGGCCTTTGAGGTCGGAGCCTGCTTCGGACTCCCAGTTGCCGGAGACGTAAAACCATTTTTTCCTCCATCCATGGCAATTGGAGGAGGGGTTCCCTAGAATGAAGTTATTCCGGTGCCAAAAGCAAAGCCATTCTGTTGTTATTTATACCCTGCAGCCATTCTAAATGAAGGCAAGAGAGCTATTCTTCTGTTATTTATACCCTGCAGCTGAAAATTCGAAAATGAAGAAAATTCTACAGGGTATGATATTTATACGCAATCATTTCTTTGATTTGGTTGACACGCGATAGCCTCTCATCAGGCACGACAGACGAACGGGCACAAGCATTAAATACGGAGACACGTGGCGACCGACGCCTCATTTCTTGCGGCAGGAAAAGCTGCGTAAAAGCTAGCCATCATAAATGAAGAATCATGTTAAATGAATCATGCGCGATTTTCTCCCAGTAGTTAGCTACGCATACAAGCAAAACCCTTAGCATAGTTCCTCAACGCCAAGGGTTTGGGGGGCACTTGTTGTAGACAAATTTGGCTTTAAAGAGAAGTGAGGAATCGCGGTCGCATCTCCAAAATGCGGCCAGCCAGGCTCCTGCTCGAAGAAAGGGGTCACATCTCTAAAATGCGACCAGCCTGACTCGTGCTCGAAGAAAGGGGTCGCATCTCCAAAATGCGACCAGCCCGGCTCGTGCTCGAAGAAAGGGGTCGCATCTCCAAAATGTGACCAGCCCGGCTCGTGCTCGACGAAGGGGTCGCATCTTCACATGCGAGCACTCTTGATATGAGCAGCTTCCGTTATATGAGCAGCCTTAGTCTCTGGTCTCTGGTCTGGTCTCTGGCGAGGACGTCCTTCAGCTCATAGTACTAGCAGCCTATATAGGCCGATTTTGGCTTATTTCTATTTATAGCTCCAAACCATGGGAGATCTCCATCAAGAGACGTAATCAGTTAGACGTGTAAAGTGGTTAGGCTATCCCCTTATCTAAGGATTAACATGATAAGTGCCTTATCCCCTCAGCAGTGATCTTGACGGCTTGCGTAATAGACTGGATCACCCGGATCTGCATAAATAGATGACCTCACAGATGATAAAGGTACACAATCTCTAAGCCTACATTTCACACTTCATCTTACTATCACAGTACCCGTACTGACTTTGCCATCAGAGGGCCATAAGCCGGGCCAACCGGCGGTGGTCCTAACTTTTCTTGGTGATTGCAGGTTCCCCAATCTACACCATTCATCTCCGATTGGAGGTCAGACGACGAAGAATCAATGTTGGTCTCTGACCAACATCTGTTAGCCAATTTTTGGCGTTAACACCGCGCAACATTCAAACTTGTTAGTTAAGGATTTTTGGGTATTTCAGATCATTTGGCGACAATATGTATGTCTAGTTTTCTTCTGAAATAGCATTTGTAGGCTTTTGAACCCTTTCAATCGGCTCCAAATAAGGCAAAACGCATTTCGAGGTGCACAAGTAAGGATATGCGTCGCGCGACATTCAAACTTGCTAGTTAAGGGCTTTTGGGTATTTCGAATCATTTGGCAACAATACTCATATCCAATTCCCTTCCGAAGTAGCTTTTGTAGGCTTTCGGACCCTTTCAGTTGGCTCCAGATAGGGCAAAATGCATTTTGAGGTGCGCAGGTAAGGACATGCACCGCCCGACATTCAAACTTGCTAGTTAAGGGTTTTCGGGTATTTCGGATCATTTGGCGACAATACGCATGTCAAATTCCCTTCTAAAATAGCATTTGTGGGTTTTGGTCACGACTGCGCGGGTTAGGGCTACACTGGTGTTCGATTGTGTTTTTTAGGTGTTTCCCGATCTTGAAATCGATTTGAATCGTTGTAGATGGATCACCGTATGTTGTTTTTATCAGAGGTGAGATTTTGAGCCCCAACAATAGCAGTGATGTGAATTGCCTAGTGACATTGCTACTGATCGGTGATCTGTGGGCCTACCATGATGAATGCCTTTTATCCACGCTGCCCATCCATTTTGCCAGATCATTTTGTAACATAGTCCCTAAAATGAGTCAAATCCATATCTCAAGTGCACCACACTACAGAAAAAAGGTAGTCATTGAGCGCCCACCGTTAAAATCTCCTTGGGGCTACAAAAGTATTGGATCAAGCTGTTTTTTGTGTTTTCCCTTCATCCATGTCTGTGTGATAGGTTAGATGGAAAATAAATGTTATAGTGGGCCCTAGGAAGCTTTTAATGATGGGCGTTCAATCACGACTATTTTCCTGGGGCATGGTTTACCAGATATTTGGATCAGACTTATTTTTGGGACCATACTCTAAAATGATCTAGAAAAATAGATGGACGGTATGGATAATACAGATAAATCATGGTAGGCCCACCAGTGGCAACGTCACAAATAGGCAATCTAGTTTCATCCTTACGGGTCATGGATTGTGTGCTACCTTGCCTGTATCTAAGAACGGACGAGGCTCTGAGTGGCCACCATGATGTATTTTTATCCACACTATCCATCCATTTTTCCATATCATTTTAGGGTATGAGCCCAAAAATGAGATAAATCCAAGTCTCAAGGGGACCACACCATAGGAAGCCGCAGTTTGGCCGTTGAAACCTTCCTAGCACCCACCGTGATGATTAATTGCCATCCCACCTGTTCATAAGGTCATATAAACCTCACAGATCGAGATGGGGGGACAACACAAATATTAGCTCGATTTAAAACTCTTGTGGTCCTCAAGAAATTTTCAATGGTAGTTTTTTAATCCCCATTGTGGTACACTTGGGCCTTGGATCTGCCTCGTTTTTGGGCTCGTATGCTAAGAAAATATGGCAAAATGAACTGTATAAATAAAACCCATGCATCACAATAACCCCTCAAGCCCTGTCCGTTCGTAACTAGAGACGGTAGTTACTCGGTACGCAATCTGATTTCACCCCGGCCTCACCAAGAACGCAAAACGGGTGTGGCCCACCTTGATATAGGTACTATATATCCTCACCGTCCATCCATTTTTCCAGCCCATTTTAGGGAATGATCCAAAAATAAAGGATTCAATTCTGTAGTGGACCACACCAAACGAAATAATGGTGAGTGACTATTAAAAGCTTCTTATGGGCCACAAAAGTTTTGGATCACGCTGATATTTGTTTTTTTTTTTTTTTTTTAAATCATCCAGGTCTGCGTTACCTTATAAACGGGTTTGATGGAAAATAAACATTAGGGTGTACAGTGGGCTTAGGAAGATTTTAACGGTGAGTGTTGAATCACCACGGTTTCCTATGGTGTGGTCCACCTGAGAATTGTATCTTCTTTATTCTTGGATTATTCGCCTGAAAAAATGGATGGGCAGTGTGGATATACAATACATACATAAAGGTGAGCCCCACAGTCAGGGCGACACGGGCTTGGGCAAGGCTGAGGCTACACCTAATGCGCTCCCTATTGCGAAAACCACCCAGCAGTGGTTTGGTGAAGTGTTGGGGGCCACCTTGATGTATGTGTTTGCCATGCAACCTGTCACGCAGACCTAGATGAAGGGAAAAAAACAATTATCAATTTGATCCAGAACTTTTGTGAGACCTCAGAACTTTTTAAAGGTGGACGCTCAATGACCACTTCTTCACATAGTGTGGTCCACCTGAGATATGGATCTAACTCATTTTGGGCTCATGCCATAAAATGATCTGGTAACCTGGACAGACAGCGTGGATGAAACACATATATCATGGCGGGGCCCAAGACACCAATTAGTGGCAGCCTTAGTAGGCAAATGACGGGCTCTCAGGTTATTAAAAGTTTTTCCTTAATAAAGGGCATTTTTGTCATTTTATAAGAAAACTCCACGAAAATAAGATGAAACTAACAAGAGGTACCCCGTTGACAATTATTTAGATTAATGAGGTAGCTTAACCAAAAGATAATTTAAAATGGTACCCAGTTGTAAATATAGTATTAATGAGGTACTATTTTGTAAAATTCCCAATTTTCTATTGAAAGATCCAGACGGTTCATTCGTGCACTCATGCACCTAAGTAATCATCCAACTTCCCAATTGATCTTTCAACCATTCATCATGCAAGTATTTGTCCATCCATGCATTTATATGACCATCTAACCATTAGATCATCCAATTAGTGAGGATTCACCCATTAGATCATTGATCCATGCATCAATTTGCTAATCCAACTATTCATTTTATCATCCAACCATTAGATTGCTTGATTATAGTATTACATGTGCATACACGATTCATTCAACCATTGATCATGTCATTTATGAACAATTAACCCTTAGATTACACACATCCCATTGTTAATACACACACTCACACTGTTAGTTACACTTCAATGTTAGCCACCCCACATTGGGAATCGATACCAGGACCTCAGTGTTGAAACGAGGTTATCCTCACTCAATCTACCATTGTCCTAAAGGTGTGGGTGTTTCTAAAAATGTATCTATGCATCACACTCTACACACATATACATTAATTGTACACCTTAAATGTGCATAACCCATAGTCGCATGCATTTCACAAAGAAATTAACACACCCACACATACATGAATTCAAACCCACAAACCACATGTACATGTGTACATATCCTACACATGTTCATGAATCATGGCACGTGTACATAATGTTTGTGCACCTCAAGTGCACCATGCCCCACATGCCCCCTCTCCCTTCACCTTCACACTGCCCATTCTACTCTCCTTGTCTCCTCCCTTTGTCCCTAGCCACCTAGACTAACGTCCCAACTTTGCTCCCTCTCTCCCTTTACATTCATATATAGCCTAACAGTTCCTTTGATTTGGCCGAAATCCACTCCATTTGTCTCCCCTTTCCTCTCTATATAAGGAAGGCTCCCTCCTCTCATTTTGGACACACCCTTGCTAGGGAAAGGGAGAGGAAACGTGAGGGAGAGGAGGAAAGAAAGAGAGAAAAAGAGAAGGAGATTGTGAAGGGAATGGGCCACACACGTCCGCATCACCACTATCAAAGCATCATCATTATCATCCACAATTTGTTAGTAGTAGTCCTACACATTATTACTTTCATTCTTAAACATTCTCTCTTTATTTGATTGCAAAATAAGAGAGATGGTTGTTAAAATTGTTGAATGGAAACGGTGTTGAAACATGGCATCCATGGTTAAACTAAAAAGGGGCCCTAGAATTGATGTTAATTGGACCATGATTAGGCACCAAAATTAATTCAAAGTGGACCGTTAAAGAGGCCTTTAACTCTGCACGAGACCGTCAGAAAATGAGACCAAAGGGTTAACCAAATGGCCAGTTGACTAGTGGACCCAAATGCCTGTCCAAATGGAACTGATTTTGAATGTGTAAATGCACCAGATTTCAACAGCTTTTGGGCCCATGTATTTAGTTCACTTTCGATACAAATAGAGCACTCAAAATAGTGTTAGTTAAATTGTAAAAATCCCATCAACAATTAACGTCCAGAAATAATCCATGTTGGACTGTTTTCATGCATTTAAATGATATATTTTCTACACTGCATTTTTTATTGCTGAAAAACCCCAAGTTTGGTGCACCAAAAGGACTCATTTTAAGACTTAAAATTAAGGATTTGTAAGGACAGTTGCTGGCCCATTTCAAGACTCCAAATGGATCCTAATACTGGTGTGTTTGTGGGACTGATTTTAGATGTCCCACCAGGTCCTATTGCTAAACTTATTGAAGTATGATAAAAACTACCAATTGTGGGACTCAGATGGCCCACAAATTGGCACAAAACCTAGCCTATGGTTGGACCCTAGCTCATCATGGGACAATAAATGATCCCCAAAATCACCAGATTTGGAACAATAAAAGAATTAAAATGTTGGAACTTTTGAAGCCGAGAAAATGGGACGTTTTGGGCCTAAAAGGTTAGACTTGTAGGCTGATTCAAAGTCCCTAGTGCTTGGCCAAGTTTAGTAGATGAATAGTTTGTGTATCGGATTACTAAAATAAAAATCCAAAAAAAAGAATATTGGGCTGAATTAGCATGTAAATTGGGCTTAAGTTTGGACTCTAACAACATGCAAATGTAGCCACTTGTGAGGCCAAAATTTACCCAAATCAGCCCGTAGATGACAATGGATTGGAATGGCCATATTTGGTCCATATTGAATCATATGAATGGCCATAGATCAACCATGTTGGAACCATTAAAAGGAAACGTAGATCAGTCCCTAATTGTACCATGTGTGGACATCCTAACCTAGTCCCCTTTTCACCATTAAAACAGCTCAAGATTTAGCCTACACTTAGAATATTGAAATGGCTACGTATGGAATGCATTAGCGACCCTAGCTAATCTATTTGGAACCATGGAAGGGTCACACCCCACTTCAACCCTTGTGGACCTTCACACGGTCTTAACAAAACCATGGTGGAACCTTGACCGCATGATATTGGGCAAACAATAACAATTACGAAAGTGAGGCACTAGGGTGACCATTCAATCGTTCCAAAGGTAGAATGGTTGGTCTATTCTTTTTCATCAAAAGTTTTAAAGCATCACATCTTCTAAAGTGGCTCAAGTTTTTTTTTTTTTGGATAGTATACCCACCCCTACTGTTAGTCCCACCGCAATGTTCATGATTATTCTTATGGTTACCTTCAATTTTGGACTATTGAAACTTTACTATTGGGGAATGATAACTCTAAGAGAAATCATGCGCCATTATGAAAATGTTGGAATGAAAATTTGAACACCAGAAAAATAGCAGGACAATCGAGTCCCCTAGGTTGAAAACCCCTAAAGTGTAAATAGTGGCGCAATCAAGTCTCCTGGGTTGGAAGCCCCCTTAAACCCAATTTGATACCATTTGCAACCTCTACTGTGGGGCTACGTGGATGAGCATCGTTGTGTTGTAAAAGGCCATGGTCAGGTCAGAAAGGAAATCTCTACTGTGGGGCTAAGTGTGTAAGCATGGTTGTGTTTTTTGCAACAAACCGTTGTCAGGTCAGGTAGGGTAGGTCGGGTAACAGACTGTCGTTGGACCATCTAAAGCTTAGGAGAGTGTTGGTTGACTGGTGTGAAATGGCGCTAGTATTCAATGTGATAACCATACAATGAATTGTGAATATTACTTATGCATTACATCTGGAAATTTAATTATTAGCATATTGATTTTATCTCTCTTATATACTTGCTTTTTATCTAAAATATGTATGCCTTGCATTTGCAAACATTCTTTAGATGACTCTCATTGGGCTCTATAGCTCACCCTATTGGGAATTTTAACATTTCAGGCCAAGGACTCTGCTAGAGCTTTTAGAATATTGGAACATGTTATTTTAGTTTATTTGAATATTGAGACAAATTTGTAACAATGAGACAGTTGAGTTGTCTTGCACTTAATTGATTTACTAAGATTTATGTGATGAATGGTTATTTTAAACCTGTGGTGAATGATGAATTTGAGATGGAAGTGTGGGATGTATGCTTAAATTTTTAAGTGTTGCCGTCAGTTGCAGTATCGAGGCCCCATATACTAAGGTATCAAACTCTGGGGCATGTCAAATAAGGGTTTAGTAGGTGTCCAATGAAGATAGTTGAAATGTAAGGGGTTTGGAGTGCTCACAAAAGAGAGTGGAGGTGAAGGATGTGTGCAAAAGATACAAAGCTCAAATGGCAGCAAAAGATACAAAGTTCAAATGGTAGTGTTTTAAGAAATGAAATTGTAAGGTATTGATTAATGCATAGTGAATTCAGTGTGTTGGGGGCAATTAAAAGAATGGGAAACTTTAGATGCAAATGGGTCAGGAGGAGGTATTTTGGTATTTTGAAATTCAAATATATGGCCTAAGGAGGATTGTTGGAAGAGGCAATTTGTGTTAGTTATGGGCCTGTGGGGCCCAATTGTGGGCAACCACTTGTGGGTGGGGCCGATAGGTTGTTCCCGCTTTTTCTCTCTTACGGGAGTTTGAAACTCAAATAGAGTTTTCAAATTTGGAAGATGATTAGATGAGATAAGGATAAATCATATCTCATCTCATCTCTTAGCTCTCTTGTCTATCTTATCCTATAAATAGAGGAGTATTCTCTTCCGTATTAACCAAGTAACAATCACTACGGAGAGAAAAAGAGGGAAATATATTAAGTGTTCATCTAGCCCGTCCCTTTCAATCTAAGTCGTAGATCATGAGTCGGGACCATCCTCACCATAGGATCATATGGGTGATCAGATCCATTTGCTCGTGTAGCAGCTAAGCGGATCACTTCCGTCACCAGAAGCAACAGCAGTAACTGACAGCATTGGCCGCCACCGCCAGCCTCGGCCGTGACAGCAGCAGCCACACCTGGCACCCCTCCTCTCTCTCTTTCTCTCTCTCCGGTTTCAGTAGGCTCGTCACCACAAGTAGCAGCTGCAACGCCTGTCGCCACCGTCGCCAACAACAGCGGAGGTGGGCACAAACCAAGCCAGCTCGAAAGCTCGGCTCGGATTGGTTTGAAAAAGCTCGGCTCGTATTGGTTTGAATAAAAGTTCAAACCAAACCAAACCTCGGAGATAAGTTCATTTGAAAAAACAAACCAAGCTCAAACTAGGGCAGCATCGGCTTGGCTCGAAGCTCGGTTTGATTCGGCAAATAGATTATAAGCACACTGTTTCCTATGGTGTGATCCACTTGAGCTTTGGATATGATTCCATTTTGGGATCATGTCCTAAAATGATATGTAAAAATGGATGAATGGCGTGGATAATACATATACATGATAGTGTGGATAATACGTATACATGAATGTCAGCAACAGCTACCCCAGCCACTGCCGCCAAAAGCAGCTGTAGTAGCGGCACCTCCAACAGTCGCGCCCCCTTTCCTTGTAGTGAATCTCTTTCTTGTGAAAACCATATGGGTTTTCCGATGAAACCCTAAACTAAAGAAGAAAGGAGAGATGGGCTTGGGTAATGGGCCTTATGGGCCTAGGTTGGAAATGGGTCTATTGAAGTGAGTTCTTAGATTGATTGCAAAGCCCAAATTCTTAACTGGGCCAGTTATCCAAGAGCCCAACCAACCCTTTATTAAACACATGAAGAGTAGTAGATGAATTGAGATGGGCTTGACTGAAAAGATTATGGGCCAGTTTACTTTTGGAGTTTAAAAGAGTGGACCTATTAAACCATTTGAGGACCAAAATCACATCTAATGAACTTTTCTTAGTGAAACAAATGGAGATGTTGCCCTTGTTCTATGATTAACTTTATGGCCACCATTTGGACTTAGGCCTGTAAACTTCCAATTGTACATTTTTTAGTGTGTTAGATGATACATTTCTTTAACCATTCATTGAGCTAAGAAAAGTAAATAAAGGGACCATAATAAGATATCCACAAGTAGTTGGATAACCTTAATGGACCCCACATTTATGCATAAATTCGAATTGGGCCAAATAAAAAGCCCAAATAATTTCCTTTCAAGATTTAGTGTATCTTGTTAAGGAGCTTTTTAATCGGTCATTTGTGGGCTAATTTAGACCAAGTGTTGGGAAGTAACATGAGGTTTTTCATTGAGATCTAACCGATGGTGTAGTCCATTTTTTATGATCAACGGTCAAGATCTCCCGAAATGATGATGATCGATGTATGTATTAAAATAAATGCACATAAAATGAAATTTTGGATTTTATCATTATTAATTGTGATGAATTGATATTGTAATTGTAATCATGTAAGGTGGGCCACTCAATTTGGTACATGACAACCAAATGTGTAACCCCACACGTCTCTAAATGTACATGTGTGTGCATTATGCATATGCCTGCATGTATATGTGGATCTTTCTTTATATCCATACTATCACTATTAATCATTGGTCCACTAGTGATCGGAACCGTCATGAATCGTTAATGTTCACCATTGATGATGGTTGATAATGGATCCATCATGAATGGACACGATCAATGGTGAAGTATGGATTCTCCTTTCCTTAGCACTTGTTTTCTTGAAATCTAATGATAGATAAATATATATTGGCTTTAGTCTTCATGTGATTAGATCTAAGCTCCCCTTTTATTATATAATAGACAACTTATGTTATGATTACCCCATTTTATTCTTAGGTTGTGCATAACCTAAGTGAAAGTTAGACTCATTCACTAAATGATGCATAAACCCATAATGGGAGGTTGTAGGTTATATAAATAAATAGTCGTAAAAGCATCAACTTTATCTTATTTAAAGAACTTGATTGATCTGCACCGACCATTCGGGTATGTGGGCTTTCAGATCTCATATAAGATGGATTTTATACTTTTATAAACTTGAAAGTTTAAATAACTAGTAGAAATGCTGATGATTAGTGTCAATACCCTAGATCATAGCTAAGTAGTAATACTTGATGCGATATAGAGATGGCCATTAAAGCATTGATCGCCTATCAACTCAAAGGTCAACATTTCGACCGCAACAACTACGAAAACTGGTCCCGCACAGCGCGAAGCCTTCTAAATGAAAATGATATTTCGCACACTCTGGATGTGGTTTAAAAGGAACCCATAATGGCTGAAAATAAAAATCTAGGAGAACATAGGGCCGCGATGAACCTCTACGACAAGTAGCACAAACAAAATCGTCCAGCCCGTAATATTTTGATTAGCACAATGCACAAAGAACTCATACTTACGTATGAAGTGCATGAGACCGCTAAAGGGGTTTGGGATGCACTGGCAAATGCCTATGCGTAGAAGTCGGATGCGAATGTTCAAGCTATGGAATTAGAGTTCAAAGAATACCGGATGCTAGTAGGCTGCCCTATCAAGGATCATATCCATAAGATGAGGTAGATGATAGGCGCCCTGAGGAATGTAATGTGCAAACTAACTGAAAATAGAAAGATAATAGCAATGCACTGTTCCTTACTCAAATCTTGGGCCCAAATCAAAACGATTCTGAACCATGATGATTTTATCACAAAGTTCAAAGACTTTTGTGGCCATCTGGTATAAGAGGTTAAAATGAATGCAATTCAGCCATGTTCGGCCAACACCTATGCAGTAGAGACCCACAAGCGAAAAGTTGACAAGAAACGGTTTAAAGCTCAAAAGAAGGTGAAGAAAAATGTCTCTAAATTCCAAGAAGGAAAAAGAAAAGATGAAACCATAAAAGACAAACATAACATGTTTTGTCTACGAAAACTCTGGCAACTATGCCCGTCAGTGCGCCCATAAAAAGACAGCAATTCCTCGGTCATTAGATACTTTGTTTGTGGGCATTTATTCTGAGATCCTTTCCATTGATATACTATCTAACGAATGAATTTTGGATTTAGGCACAATAAAGCACGTGACACGAGATCGTCGAGGACTAGAGGAATTCTAGCCTGTAGCCACGGGGAGTTACAAGGTGTACATGGGGAATAATACTGTTGAAGACGTCCTAGGGATTTGCATTTACCGTCTCCGTATGTGTGTAGGGTGATTAATAACCCTCCGTGATACTCTTTATGCACTGGGCATGCGCCAGAATTTAATTTCTATTTCTACATTGTTAGTTGATGGTTTTGACATTCGTTTTTTCAGGACAAGAGTTTCTTTAAAACTCAATAACCTCATCTTTGCATGGGGAAACTTAATTTCAAATTTATTTATTCTAGATGTAAGTTATGATAATTCACCTCTTATTTTTTCTGCTACATCAAATGAACATGTAGTATTTAAATCTTTCAAATGGCACGCGAGGTTAGGTCATATTAAAAAGGACCGCATAATAAGATTAGCACGTTCTGGTCTGTTAGGTTCATTATCCAAAGTTGATTTGTCATTTTATGAATATTGTGTGTCCGGGAAGACTTCTAAGAAACCATTCCCTAAAGTGACTATGTTAAAGGGTTTGCTAGAAATAATCCATTTAGATATCTGTGGACCCTTGAATGTACATGCTAGAAATGGATGTCAATACTTCGTCACTTTTATTGACGATTACTCGCGCTATGGATATGTGTATCTCATCTCACATAAATCTAAGGCTTTTGACTGCTTTCTCAAATTCAAAGTTGAAGTAGAAAATCAGCTTGAGAAAAAGATTAAAACTCTTAGATTTGATAGAGGTAACGAGTATATATCTGAAACGTTTAAAACATATTGTGCAAACATTGGCATCATCAGGCAATGCATTATGACATATACTCCACAGCAAAATGGAGCTGCAGAGAGAATGAACAGGACACTATTGGACATGGTCAGGTCGATGATGGCACATGCTAATCTCTCTACCACATTCTGGAGATATGCGCTTCTTACAGCCATCTACGTCCTAAATAGAGTCTCATCTAAATCCAATCCTAAGACGCCATATGAGATGTGGACTGGGAGGATTCCTTCTATAGCCGACCTGTGTCCTTGGGGATTTTTAGTATATAATTTATTGCCTGCTCCGCATAGAAGTAAACTTAATAGTAAAACTATTGAGTATGTATTCATCAGGTATCGCATGCACTCAAAGGGATACATTCTAATTTATGAGGATCAGTGGAAGATGGACTGAAATAAAATCTTGGGATATGACCTTCATCGAAGACAGATACCCAAGCCGAAAGAAGCAAAAGGTTGCTATAGAACTTTTTGAAATTCCCGATACATCTCAGGAGAGTGGGAGTTCTATTTCTAAAAATGGAGATGCTCCTATAGTTCATCAGGATAGTGGGAGTACATCTTAGTAGGCTCTAAGTTACGTTGAAGTAAAAGATGTTTGATTCTCCGAAGATACTTCAATGTCAAGGGTTAATTTTTCTCTTGTATTGCGGTTGACGATGATGAACCCGACTCTTATCAGGATGCGTCGTTGTCTCCGAATTCGGCTGATTAGGTAGCTGTCATGGACGAGAAGATTGCCTCCATGGGGAAGAATAAAGTCTTGAAACTTATACATCTGCCTTCCAATCGCAAAGCGATAGGTAACAAGTGGGTACTCAAGATCAAGAGAAAAGCAGATGGTACAGTAGACAAGTACAAAGCACGGTTAGTTGCTAAAGGTTTTACACAGAAAGAAAACGTTTATTACGAGGATAATTTTTCACCTATTACAAAATTCTCCTCAATCCGTATGATCTTATCCATTGTTGCAAGTTTAGACTTAGAGTTAATCAGATAGATGTAAAGACTGCATTCTTAAATGATGATTTAGATGAAGAAATATACATGCAAGAACTCATAAGTTATGTTGATCAAAAGTATCCAAAGAAAGTTTGTAAGTTGTTATAATATATTTATGGGTTAAAGCAATCTTCAAGGCAGTGGTACATGAGGTTTCACTTAGCCATCACCACTTTAAGGTTCATGATGAGTTAAAAAGATTATTGTGTATATGTGAAACGATGTGGAAGATCTTTTCTGATACTATCTCTATATGTAGACGATATCCTGTTAGCTGGTAACGACATGCAATTGCTGATGATGTCTAAAGAATGACTTTTCTCAAACTTTGATATGAAAGATCTTAGCGAAGACAACTTTATACTTGGAGTTAAAATCATCAAAAACTGTCCTAGGAGATTCTTAGGCTTGTCTCAAGCCACTTAAATACAAAAGATCTTAGAGCGGTTTAGGATGAACAATTCAAAAGCTGTTAAAACCCCTATGGATAAAGCTACCCAGCTAGATAGGAAATCGTGTCTCCATACCAAAGATGAAAAATTGGCAATGTTCTCAGTACCTTATGTGAGTGCAGTAGGAAGCTTAATGTATGCTATGCTTTACACCAGACCGTATATTAGTTATGCAGTTGGCATAGTCAGTCATTACCAGAGTAACCCGGGACAGTCTTATTAGCAAGCTATCAAACGTATATTCCGTTATCTCAGAGGAACCACAGACCTGATGCTGTGTTATTAAGGCGTGAGTCTCAAGCTCAAAGGATATTTCGATGCCGCTTGGGGTAATGACTGTTCGCTTCCCCAAGTGTAGGGTTGCGATGTAGTAATAATCTCGGTAAGACCGAGGTCGATCCACAGGAACTTATGTAGGACTTCACAAAACACTTCCAATAGTTCTACTAAAAAGCTAACAAACAGATTTGGTATACATAGTAATGTTTGAAATTAAACTGAAGGTAAACAATTAATAAAAAAGCATTAGGGGTTCAAGGATCCACTTGTAGCAATCCTTGATGCTCAATTCGCTGTGGTTTCTTACTTTCTCAACTAGAATCGAATAAGTTCTATCTAGTTGGATGATAGAGCTGTTAAACCAAACAATCTGTCATATGTATGATCCATGTATATGATTCACTCAATGCAAGCTAGGACGAGCATACTCAATTGAACAGGTCAGTCCCAATTCCAATAGGTTAAGATCACAATCATAACCATCATTAAATTCTGTCACAAGACAAAACTAGATCATGATTTGAACTTAATTTAAATCACATACACAGTCTCCCATACTTCAGAATTTTCAGAAAAGTACACTTTTGGTAAGAAGTTCCCACATGAAGATCATAAATCTAGAGCGTATTCCAATTCCTCAGATCATACAGGTCTAGACTAGTTCACAACAATTAAGAACTCAAACAATTCTTCCAAACATCCATGAGTCATCATAAGATTAAGAAAAACTACTTAGTACTTGAATTAAACTTCAAACCATTGTTCTTCAATAGAAATCCAACTTAAACCAAATCAAACGAATTGAAACATCTTAGATTTACTACAAGCTTCACCTCTTAGCCCTAGCTAAGAGGTTTAGCCTGTTCATGATCCAAGGAAACATGAAAACAATTAAACAAAGCATAAAACTAGAAAGCAAACTAGGAGGAGTTGTAGAACTCCGAAATCAACTTCCGCCGTCTCCCACCGTGCTCAATCTATTCTAGGATGCCCTAGGAACGATCCCTAGGTGTCCTTTTATAGTGGGGAAGCTTCGCTACGTGATGCGTAAGGATATGCAGTGCGCAGAGAAATTCGGAGCTTGTAGAACACGCACTATTACGCAGACGACCAGTCGCACGACCGGTCTGAGCTCCTGGACGACTGGTCGCACGACCAGTTTCAAAAGCACAAAAAACGTCTAGAGAGTTTTGGCAATTTCAGAGTCGGGATTTTAATTCAAGGACCGGTCGCACAACCGGTCTGAGCAGTGAACGACCGGTCACAGGACCGGTCGTGAATGGTCCAGTGAATTTTGGTTGTAGGGCTGCTCTGTTGAGTGATTGGACCGGTTAGACGACTGGTCCTGAGTTATGGATGACCGGTCGGACGACCGGTCTTAAACACATTCTTCTACTTTCTTTCTTCTTTTCTCTGACTTCTTTCTTTCATCCTTTGATGCTTAGTCCTTGGATCTTCTTGGCTTGTAAATGACGTTTTTAAGTCTCCAATTGATGAATCCTCTCTCTCATCCCTACAATCACAAATCCATGCATTAGATTAGTCTATAAATCATGAAAACCTTGCATAATACGTGCTGAATTGGGGTTAGAATATGCACAATTAAGAGCTCAACAATGACGCTGACAAGGGAAAGTCTACTTCATGATATATCTCCTAGCTCGGAGGGAGAGCTATCTCTTGATCAACAAGAAACAGACATCCACAGCCCTATCATCTATAGAGGCCGAGTACATTGCATATTGTGCTACAGTTCATGGGTGTGTATGGGTTCACAGATTCTTATTAGGACTAGGTGATGTATCAAGCGTTCGTGAGCCTATATCATTGAAAATAGACAACACCTCCACCATTGACTTGGCAAAGGACCCCAAACACCACCAGAAATCCAAGCACATTGAGATAAAATATCATTATGTTCGTAATTAAGTGAAAGATAAGAAAGTCATCCTTGGCTACATTCCTACAAAGGAGATGATGGCTGATCCTATGACGAAACCTATAGTTAGAGATCTATATCAGGTTCACGTCAGATGGATATGATTAAGGAAAGCTTGATTGATATGCTTGTATCATGTACCTTTGATATTTCATGAATAATAAATTTCTTTTATTCGGTATTGAGCACTTATTTTACTAGGTGTGTAGATCATTAGCATTTACCCTGAGATCGTGTAGGATTTCTACCTTTGTCGGCAGGCCGGTCACCCACTCGCATGGGCTAACCAACCCTAAATGTACAAGAGAGGTACACTTGGGGTGATGTTCAGACACTGAGGTATGAACCACCATTTATTGAGAATAATAAAGGATGAGGATGCAAATGAGTTGGATCCCCCTTCAGTCCTAAAAGATTAAAGATGAGATTGATAAATTCGAATAACATAATCGCATTATTGCTCTTCATGCGAATAATGTTATGACCTGAATGATAGCCAGGTCATGAGGTTCTGAGATGAGTCATACCTCATGTGAGATGATCTGCGTATTGTAAACCCGACATATACCTAATATTGTCTACTTTACGGCGTGGATTGTATCCACGTGCTAGAACCTTTTACCTATAGATTGCTTTGATTTGATCTAATCATTGCAATGTGCGAGTAGCCAGTCCCGTAGGTGACTCCTTGTGTCCTTAGTTACCCTCATTTGTGTATGGGAGGATGAGATTGAGTATCACTACTTTAGTATACAATAACGAAAGACCCTTGATTGGTCAGACTCAGTTATGCTAGGAAGTGGCTTGATCGATTCCAAATTACACATCTGCGTGGGGAAGATCCTGTGACAGCTACACCAAGTTTCTAGAGCTATAAATACGCACTTAAAGACTTATCCGCCGGCAGTATCAAGTTTTCTTAGACTTTTACAAACGATATTCGCTTTCAAAAGTGTGTGTGTGTGTGTGTGTGTGTGTGTGTGTGTGTGTGTGTGTGTATGTTAATATTACTTTAAAAAGAATTCAAATTGATGTTTGTGGAAAACTAAGTTTTCAGTAAAAACTCGATAAGTTGGATAAATGTGTATGTTGGCCAAGTCTCCAGATCGAAAACTAATTTCATCCGGTGCGGTCATGCGAACTAGGACATGCATTGCAAAGCTTGGGTTATTGAGTGCTAGTTAGGTGGTCACTTAGTACTTAAACACCTGTGAGAAGATAATGGTGTTCCAGCTGGTCCCACTCCTCTGATTCTTTTGATCATGATTCTTTGGTTTTAATTGTTATGTGACGAGCTAGATGGATCATTCATGATGTGCCTATCCCGCAATGTGATTGAGTGGAAGATATTAGTTATTTGCTTGTGGGCAATCATCTCTTATCCCTCTTATCCCTCTATCCTATCCTATAAATATAGAAGTATTCTCTCATATATTAACCAAGTAACAATCACTATGGAGAGAAAAAAGAGGAAAATACATTGAGTGTCCATCTGACCCGTCCCTTTCGATCTAAGCCGTAGATCGTGATCGAGGACTATCCTCACCGTTGGATCAAAGGGGTGATCAAATCCATTTGTTAGTGTAGCAGCTAGGCAGATCGCTGGACCGCACCGCACATCCTTGGCTTTGTGAAGGTTCTCATTGTGTAAATCGTCGGATCTTGAAGGCCCACGCTTCCGCAACTCCTTTCAATTTTCTTTATCTTTGTTGTTTAGAAAAGTTTCATTAGGATTTCAATGGGTGTTTTGGGCGGTCTATTGGCCAAATAAGCTGAACCTAAGGCTAGAGTTTTGAGCTAAGTTAGATGTGTGTCATAATAGGTAGGTCGTCCCTATCGTGGTGTGTGGGAGAAAACTTCAATGGGGTAAGATTTTCATATGAAAAATCAAATGGTGGAAGGATAACCTAAAGTATGAGTAATTTTTCAGATTAATTCCAAAAAATGAGATGGTGGACTTACCAATGGGAGAAGTAAAGTTTACATGGTCTATTGAGCAGTTGTAGACACCCCACCTTTGGCTACAATATTGGTAGAGATAGCTGAATGAATGGAGGTCCATACCCCCAAACCCCATGTCCAAACCTAGCCAAACTCACCCTTGTAAGCCTCAATCCATAGCCCAGCTCAAGCCTAAACCCAGTCAACTCACCTCTAAACATCAACTTGAAAAACCCCCTACATAAAAAATCAGTCAAAAAATTCTTAAAAAGTCAAACTTCGTAAGTCAACCCGCTAAGTGAAATCATCGAGTCAACTCACCGGGTCAGTCCAGCCCCTGCACCCAGTCAACTCACCTTGTAAACCCATCTTTTCAACCTAGTCAACTCACCTAGTTCCGAGCCACAGCTTCAAAGCAACTCCGAACCTTGGACCTGTAGCTTTTTTGCTTAGGTTCAGGGGTCGTACACTCCGAAGCTGGAGCAAAGAGTTCGTACGGGCAGCCCCCTGAGGGCCGCCCAAACTTATTTACGCAAGTTACCACTGCTTACAGATATAAATACCCTATTCCCCCTCTTGTTTTAGCATCCAAAAAAAATTCCTCAACTTCCAGAGAAGACCTAGAGTTTCGAGTCCATTTCTACCCCCTTAGTCCATTCCTCCACCAAGGAGAGCCCGACTGAGAAGAGTCTAGCCCTAGTCCAGCCCAGTCTGACCCTGGTCTAAGTCTCTCAAGCTACCTAAGTCCCAATCTTAGCCGCTCGAAGCAAATCCTTGTGAGACCTCCGTTCATCCAGCTACTCCTTTATTAGCATCATCTCATTTGCATCTAGCATATGTGCAACATTTGTTATTCTTCCAACCCCCTTGCTTATCATCCCACTGCAAACACTTTGATTGATCAAAAGCACAACATGCATCTCGCATAAAGCACCTGTCAATTCGAGCATATGCTATGGGCTTGCCTGTTAATGGAAACCTGCCCATCAGAAACTCTTACTATTCAGACCTACATTCATGCATCATATTATTCATGAGAATGTACGAAGATTAAAGCAGACTTTCAAGTATTAGTTCGATTCTGTGAAGTAAAGACCGTACTTCGGTATGAGCAGAATGGGTGCTAACACCTTCCCACCCTGTAACCATGATCCCTTACCTCGAATCTCTGGCCGCAGATCAAAAGGAGTCATTTTAGAGGAAGGAATCTTCGGATTCCCTTCTCTAACGCTTCTACGGGGTCTAGCCGACTGTAGATTCGAAGTAACTGGCTAGTGGCGACTCTGGTCTTATACGAACTCATCCAAACATATCCAGTTTAATATGACAACCGAAAAAGCCCTCGAGAACGAGGTGAGCCAGTAGCACAATAGCGATTCGCGCTTACCCCCTTTTCGAAAGGGAGGGCCGGAGAGCGCAGAAAGGCGAGCGTCCACAGCAGGCTAAGATGATCAAGTTAGAGTTAGATTACTTCCTTCTTTTACTAGAATAGGTAGAAAATTTTTCATTAGTGTGTCAAAGAGATTTGCAAAGGTTAATATTTAATCATTGTCCAATAATGCTAGAGATAGAGGGGGGAGATTGGGGCCCCTAGTCTCTTAGATTAAGCTTTCTTGGTTAAAGGTTGAGGGATTTAAAAAAAGGGTGGGTGAATGATGATCTTCTTCTTCGATTTTAGGCAGTGCAAGCTTTGTTTTATTCTAGAAATTAAAAATGTTGAAAGGAAAAATAAACATATGGAAAAAAAAGGTTTTGAGGGCCGAGAGAAGGAAACATCGAAACATTGTATAATATTCATCTTTTATATATTAAAGAAGAGGCAAGGGAGTTATTGGAAGATGAAAGAGCATGGCGTAAAATCTATAGTATAAAGTATAACGCTAGATTAACAAAGGATGAAATTAAATAGAGATAACGATCAAGGGCTCTTTAGTTGAAATGAGATAAAAAGAAAATCATGCTAAAGAGAGTGCTTGTGTGAGATTTAACAAAATTAAGTTGTTGAAGGCAGATGAGGAAAGAGTTGAAGGTAAAATAAAGGTGTGTGCTTCAATAGTTAACTTCTATAGGGATCTTCTATTGAGATAGGATTGACAGTGACCTTCACTTGATAATCTTTCATTTGATTCTATCTCAATAAAAGAGGTGGGTTCGTTGGGAAAAGCTTTTCAGAGGAAGAGATTGAGAAAGCAGTGTAAGAATTGAGAAGTGGTAAAGTACCCAGGTTGTATGGTTTTCCTATAGCATTTTGCCAAAAGTTATGGGAGTTAGTTAAGCGGGATGTGTTTGGTTTTATTAATGAGTTTTATGAGAAATGATGTGTTGCATTGGAGTTAAGGGCCACTTTCATCACGTTGACTCCTAAGAAAATGTGTCAAGTGTCCTAAAGATTTTAGACCCATCAATTTGTTAGAAAGCCCTTATAAAATTCTAGCAAAAGTGCTAGCATCTAGATTTCATGTAATTATTGGAGAAGTTGTCTCCTCATCACAAGGGGCCTTTGTAGAAGGAAGGAAAATAGTGAATATTACATTGGTGGCTCATGAATGTATCGATTCTTACAATAAGAGAGGATAAAAAGAGGTAACATGTAAGTTAGATATTGAAAAAAAAATTATAATCACGTTAATTGGGATCTTCTAGATTATATATTGGGTAGGATAGGGTTGTGGGAAAAAATAATAGTCTTGAATCCATAAATGTGTAAGTTCTGTTAAATTCTTAGTTTTGGTTAATGGCTCCAAAGAGCTTCTTCTTAGCATCTAGAGGGTTGTGACAATAGGACCCCATTTTCCCATACTTGTTTGTGGTGGTAATGAAGGCTCTTAGTAAAATGATAAAAAGATGAGCCAAGGTGGGTTTGGTGAAAGGATTTTAGGTGGATACTTCGGAATTCTAGGTTACTCATTTATAATTTGCAAATGATACTTTGTTATTATGTGAGGCAAATTATCTAAAAGTGAATGACCTTTGAACGATTATAGTCTGTTTTGATGTTGTATCAGGGCTAAAAGTGAATATCAGTAAAAGTTAGATATAGAGGGTTGATATTTTTAAGGAGGGAAGTGAAAATTTCGTGTGAATCTTTGAATATAGGAAGGGTTATTTCCTAACTACATATCTTGGTCTTCCTTTATGTATTGGAAGATTGGCAAAACATCTATGGGACAAAATGATAGAAAGATTTAAAAGAAAGTTGTTTAAATGGAAGAGTAGGCACTTATCTTTGGGTGGGAGCTGGTTAGCTCTGGTCAAGGCAATGATGTCGAATCTAAAGGTTTGTTATATTTCTTTTTTAAATGTCTAAAACTATTATTAAATAAATTAGACACAATTAAGCAAGACTTATTATGGAAGGGAGAGGGAAAAAAAAGCACAAGTTTGATCTCATGAAGTGGGTTGACGTATGTAAGACTTAGAATCAAGAAGGAGTTAGTTTAAGAAATTTAGAGGTTATGAATTTAGCTTTGTTAGGAAAATAGGTTTGTCAAGATGAGGTAAAGGCTCTCAAAGTTGACCATTTCAAGCAAATCCTCACCTCCCCAAAGAATCATAGCTCTTAGATTAACTTAAGCCTGATTAAAAGAACTTCAATGTTTTCCATTCAACTAGGATCAAAGCTTGTGCAAACCCATTTTAATTAGAAAACGCTATTAAAGCTACCAATCCCAATAAAACCCTCGGACCAAAATGATTTTAATGTTTATTTCTACAAGGTCTACTGGCCATTGTGTGTAATAGACCAAAATGTTCTCGAGCCCAACTAAGACTTCATGCGTGCGCCCGGCTACCCATACGTATGCAACCACACTTTCATACATGCACAAGTTCATGTGTGTGTAAACTCACATGAGTGAACACGCAAACATCCTGTACGCATGCACGCATAAAGGCATTAAGGAGGATGTTGACCAGAGACCAAAGGTGGAGATCATTGACTTCACTTTCCACCTTACTAACCCTTTTTAGTGGTGGGTCTTAACCCCCTCATGAGCGAGCATGCACGCACCTCAACACATGCTCTCACAAAAGCATTAAGGAGGATGTTGGGGGCGTTGCACAAAACTTCAGTATCTCTCACTCCAATTACCGTGAATTATGGGATATGATAATGTGGAAAACACAATCAACCACACGAACATAAGAGATTTTTACGTGGAAAACCCTCAAACAAAGGTAAAAACCACGAGACCTGATCTCGTCCAGATCAAACAATCCATTATATAAAACCAATTATACAATGATCATGAGCACAACCCACTTGGATCTAATCAATCTTCACCCAACATTGAAAGAATAGTAGCAAGGTTCGGAATCAGTAACTTAGTTAATCTGACCATTCTCTGTGATTGTCAACGTTAATATAGAAGTAGAAGACTAAATCCTTAGTTGTGTTAATATTGGATTTCACCACTCACCGTGAAACTTAATGTTTAGAATGTTTCTACTGAATAATTAATGTTTTGAACTCAATTAGGTTGTTTATTAAGTGACTAAAATCTAGGTTTATGTATTTTCGAAACTCTATGCCTTGAAAATTCTACCATTTAGGTAACTTGAAGAGTCACATAAGTACATTTGAATCTTTTCTCCTTTTTATCTTTGGTTCATTAAGAAATAAGAGAAAGTCTCGATATTGTTTCTATGAGTGAAAACTATTCAAGATAGAGATGATTGCTTGATTTTGAAAAATCCTTGGATAATTTTTACATGTTTTGCTCAAAATTAGCAAAATGCTAGTTGGGGGTGTGATAAGTGTCTAATATTGTATGATTAAACCCTAGTTTTAAGAGCATTATCATTAATTTTATGGTTAATTATTCTTCATCGGATGATTTTTCACAATTCAGTAGATTAGGAGAGGTTGGAGATGATCCAAACTAATTAGGACGTCTTAAGGCCCAAAAATGATCGATATCAAGTGCATAGGAGATCCTGAAGGGAATCAGGCCATAAAGAATGAAGGCCGGACCATTTCCTGTGTTGGAGATGGAGTGATGCAAACTTGAAGTCTAAATGACCTCATCAAGGCCCGGAGATTCGGACCGCACACAATTGGAAGGCCAAAATTCAACGGCCACACATGATGGGTGACGCACATGTGCCACACGTGCGTAATCCATCCTGAGAGACAGTTCATCCATCCAACCGTGCATCTAGCTCAAGGTAGACATTTTCGCATGCGTTGCAGTGTGCACATTCAGCACGTGCAACATTGTGTCCAGTGGACCCCACCAACGTGCAACATCAAGCAAGGTGGACCCAACCTTCCTCACATGCAAGGGAGTCTGATCTTCAACCGTCCAAAACAGTGGACCTCCTCCACTCCCATAAGCAAGATGGACGGTCAGCAGCCACCAGAGGAGGACATCTTCAATGACCATCATCCATCTCAACCATCCAGCTGTGGGCCCTATCAACATACACCGTCCATGTCTCACAAGGAGATCTCCAATCAGGCATCACACACGTCAAGTTCAGCAACACGGGGCCCATCTTCAGCTGTTCCAGCCAATAGTACAACAGTTGGAGCTTGAAATTCCAGCACCAGCGCACAAGCAGCTCTCAGCCGTCCATTCATCCAGGCCTCCAAATCGTCCACAACATATCAGGAAGATGGAAACCCACCGTACATGATGCCTCCAGCAGCTCATCATAACCGTCCATCCATCTGGGTCGCAAGAGACCTCACTACCTTCAAAACCGTCCGTCCAGCCATCCTACATCGCAGTCGTCCCTGCAACAACAACATCTCATCAGCAAACAAGCACCAGACGTCCAGCACCTACCTGAAATCCCAGCCGTCCAAGAATCTAGCTGCTCCCTCAGTCATCACCGTCCGTCCATCTTGCCATCCTCTTCCGTCCACTCCATCATCACAGTCCAGCTGATTAAGGGAGATCATCTTCCACCGTCCTCCACTATCACCAATGTCCGGCCCATCTACAGTTGGAAATTCCAGCCGTCCAGTTGCTTTCCACCACTTGAGCCGTCCACTTTCAAAACCATCCATCTTCAGCCGTCCGCAGCAGTTGCATCCAATGCTCCTTCAATCAGCACCGTCCAACTGCTGCCACACGTTCCAGTGAAGCAGCTAATGCACCGTCCTCCCAAATTAACTCCTTGCAACATCAAATGGGCGTCAAATGCAGCACACCTCCAATCCCAGCTGTTGATCTTGTCTCCAGGTGGACCCGTCTCATCTCTAGCCGTCCACTAAAGTTCATCCAGCAGGAGCTCATTCTAGGCGTCCCATTCTAAGCTACTTCAGATCCAACGGCCAACAGCAGTTCAAGATGTATCTCCATCACATTCAGCACATGCAATATTGAACACAACAGCCATCCATCATGGCACCAGCAAGGAGCATCCTCTCACACCTACGTGAGCACAAAGAAGACTCTCTCTCTCTCTCTCTCTCTCTCTCTCTCTCTCTCCTAGGCTTGGAGTGCCACTTAAACTTGGAGTGCTTTCCATGCCACATGTTATCCCAAATCTAACTCCAAGCAAACTTACTGTTTTTATTATTATTATTATTATTCCCAGCCCTACCTGCACCGGTACTCAGTTTGTATTCCCAGCCCTACCCGCACCAGCACCCATACCCAACCCGACCCATAGCACCTGGAGGTTCTGTCATGGTGTCTCGAACCTGAGACCTGCTGGTTGTTAAACTCGGACACAACCAGCGAGGTAATAGGCCGTTGACTTACTCCTTGGTTTAGAGTACCACCTAGGCTTCGAATGCTTCCTAAAGGCTATAAAAAGAGCCACTCTCCTTCTCATTTGATCATCCCTTCTCATCCTATGCTCATCTTCTCTTCTTTTCTTTCTTTCTTTATTAGTTTTGTAGAGTAGAATAGCTTTTCTTTTGTGAGATAGTATTCCATTATAGCATGGTTGGCTAAACCTCTAGCTAAAGTTAGGGGTGAAGTCTTTTGTGAATTTTAATATTGGTTTATTTGGTTCAATAATGGTAGTGTGAATGTTTGAGTTCTATGTTTGATCGGTTTGGTTATCTACCTCGACGGAAGCTATTGTTGTGCATGGCCCCTTGATCCATTGTAGACTTCGGTCACGATGGATATTTCTTGAGATTCCTTGCACACTAATTAATTAGTTCATGGTCAATAAAGTCCTTTGATCCATCGTTGACGCCGGGCACGATGGATGCTTAAGATTCCCTACAGTCATCTTCGATCTGTAAAATTCCTTGATACATTGTAAACTCCGGGCATAGTAGATTATTTGGATTCCTTGCGATCGATCGATCGATGAGATCTTAACGGTTGAATCGATCAATTAAAGCCTCATATCTTGTAAATGTGCATCCGATCTCATGATTTGTGATCTTATCGATTGAGTTTTTGGCAAAGTTGTTGATCTATATAATTTCATGATTTATTATCGACTCTATGCACAATGGATGATTGAAATTCCCTGCGATCAACTAACAAGTTCTTCATGGTCAGATCAATTGGTTAGATCACCATCTTTTATGAAATATGCAAGTAGTTTAACCATTTCATCTTCTGATTGGAACAAATCTTTATTTGATTCCAGTTGACTTATAGTTGGACCAATGAATCAAGCCTTATGAATTAATCAAAGGTGGATCCCAAATGCCTTAGCTCCTTTTTATTCTTATTTTTCATCATACACAACTTGCTCCACTATCATGGATTAAAATCAGATTTTATCTCTCCTACCTAAACTAATTTCTCTAAGTGTTCTTAACCTCAATTCCTATTGTTCGACTTCGATCTCACCAAGTATTTTACTACTTCGCTACTTGCACTTGGGTGTGCAATCTTCGCATTGTAGCAGTGGGCCCCTGAATGCTTCGGCCACTATACGTCCCTTCTTCCCCTTCTTCGTTATAGTAATAAATCAGAGAGGAATTGGGTTTGAATGTCTAACTCGGATGGTGAGAACGCGAACCTAATCGTTTCCCACAAACGGCGCCAACTGTTGTCGCTCAGATTTTAACAACTGATATAGATGGCTAGGGTTAACCACATAACATTTAGCTCACATGGGAGGGCTCCTCCCGGATCACCGAACCTATAAAAGAGAAGAGAAAGTAAGTAGGGGGAAGTGCCATTGGGCGGTTGGGGACTCTCCGATGCCTAAATCAAAATCAGGGCCAAAGAGGATCATGGTTTAAAGGTAAGGATTTTCATACCTTGAAGGTGGATATCCTGGTCCTATTTATAGGGCCTGTAGGTGGTTCTAGAGAGTAAAATCATGCTAGGATACGTCGATAGAATCCTCATTTTAATAAGATTCTCCCTCTCGATCCTGTTGAAAAGATTTTATTAGAATTGGAAACAGATCGCGGAATATTCAGATAGAATATCCGGATCCCCGCAGACATTTAGGACCGCCCTAAGGTGGTCGGTATTGTAGACCGCCTTTATGTGGTAGGTTGATCTCACTTGTATCCATATTCCTTAGCCAAGATCTATCTCCATGATATCATGAGAATTGGCCCACTAGATTTAGCATGCCAGTGGTCTTTTAGAATGGAAGTGCAGTGGTCATTTTCAATGGAAGTGCAGCTTTTTGTTTCTAGTTAAATTGGCACTCTTGCTCTCATTGTCTTAAGCACTTGCTGATCTTATCTTAATTTTGTTTCTTTACGCTGGAGTCCACTTGGGTGTTTCACCTTTGTTTTTATTCTTTTCCTTGACGAGGATGCGGGGTTCATTTTTGTTCCTCTTATAATCATTTGTAGTTTGGATTTAGACAGTGGCCCATTGGCTAAGTAACAATATGTTTTCTTGCCTTTAAAAATAAAAAAAATCTGCCGCTAGTGCTCTTCCAAAGGTACAAGTAGTGGATGCCTATGTCAACCGTGTGCATGTAGAGAGTTGGCAAGGTTGGCTAGTGCCGGATTATGAGCTTATCGTATTTGAGACTAGGATTCTGTTTGACCCAGGCCTGGCCCATTGACTAAGTGGGGTCTCAATGGGTGGGTATGGACAGGAGAGAGAGGGGAGAGAGGGAGAGAGAGAGTCGGAGGAGAGTAAGTCGGCACCAAGAGCTTCTATTTTATGTGGTAAATCCAACGGGGCATTGTTGCCTATTGCGGATGAAATACTAACAGTGTATTAGTGAGCAGCAATATTTTCAATTTCCTAAAATCCACCTACCTTTACTTAAAATGTCTTCCCATCTTCTCCTTAGAAACCAAAAGTTGACTGGCTTATCCAAAAGGGGAAAATTGTCTACGACTATTCATCAAAGGGCATCACATGTTTCTGAAGTTGTGGCCCACCTTAGTTTTAGATTTGCCCCCCATTTTGGGCTAGTGACATAACAGGAGTTGTTGATTCTGATTAACGGAGCAGATGACATATAGACATCACGCTGGGCCCCACATAACCTTTGATCGAAGGCTCATCTTATCATTTCCATCCTTATGGTTTTTTTTTTTTTTTTTTTTTTTTTTTTTTTTTTTTTTTAATAACTAAAACACCCCTCCCCACATGTTTGGATGGTTAACAAGTCATCTGGTGTGGGTCCCACGGTTTGGATGGTTTATTTTCAGCTACGATACCTACGTGTGCAATTTCTCGGCGACTGTGTATCAATCATTCCACTCTACCGTGGTATTGGACGCGGATTGCCTGCGAAAGCCTTTCCCGGGCATCTCCTGCGCTCGGAATCTAGGTGGGGCCCACTGTGATGTTTGTGAGAAATCTACGCTGTCCAACCGTTTTTAGAGATCATTTTAGGTGTTGCGACCAATGCGACCAAAATGAACGGGATCCAAGACTCAAGTGGGCCGCACTAAAGCAAAAGGTGGGTAGGGAAATTCCTACTGTTGAAACCTCTATGGGGTCCACAGTGATGTTTATATGCCATCCATACCGTTCATAACGTCATTCCTACTGATATGAACTGAAAACATAAATATTATCTTGATTCGAAACTTCTATGGCCCCACGAATATTTCAACTGTGGAAGTTCAATCGTCACATTTTCGGCCCACTTGAATCTTGGATCCCGTTCATTTTTTGTTACAATACCTAAAATGATCTCATAAAACGTTTGGACGGTGTAGATTTCTCATAAACATTACGGTGGCCCCCACCTAGATTCCGAACGCAGGAGATGCCTGCCAAAGGCTTTCGCAGGCATTCCGCGTCCCGTAGCATTGGAATTTTTATTTCTTTTTTTGAATGCATCGTTTTCTAGCTGTTGTTGACCCTAGTAACGCTACAAATGAAAACATTCTCATGTGTGTCACTGGATTCTGCTTTTTCTATACTCGAGTTTTTAGGTTCCGTCTAGCCGCATAAGCCGACCACCCAGCACGAGACATGGTATTTGCAACCTAGCATCCACACGCGCCAGACATGCCTGGTCAGGAAGCAATATTTGAGAGATCAGAACCGTTCATCTGTCTCGCCCACAGTGATTATTCTTTATCTCGAAAATCCGGCTCTATCATAATCCCGTTCCTTTTATTTGAGAACTAGTGTTCTTCGATAGTTGATCTTGGCCGTCTATTTATTTTCTATCGAGAACTCCCATTACGTGGACGCCTTGGATTACTCATCCATAAGCATTAATTGCGAGGTTTCCTAAGCCTACACGCATTTGCCAGGTACCCTTTCTACGCACCACTACGTATCTCAGTCCCTCGCAGAGAAGAGTGATCTAATCCGTCCATCATATGGGATTGACCATGGAAATGATCTGGACAAAAAGAAGATGTTCCACTCCAACAAGCAGATGGCTTAGAAAGGCTGTACTGAGTTTTTTTCGTCAGCCATTTAGTTGTGTGAAGAACGGGTGTTCAACCTGATTGATGGGTTCGATGATTTAGGGTCGAAGCCATCATAACAGTGGGACCCATCTGATGGATGGCTTCGATCTTATAAATGTATGCCAGAGAAGCAAATATGATGGCGTGAATATGGGCCGCATGACATGCAAGCTGGCAGTTGCAAATAGTGACGGACGGTGGTGACGCAAATAACAACAAAAGCGTAACCACTATACCCAGTAATAGATTCACACGTTTCAAACTCTCTGTGTACAGAATTCAATATGGCTGACCACGGACCTCCGGACCGGGAGCGAATTAGATGTTACCCTGGTAACACCTTAGTGGGTGTTACCCCTACCGTGTGGGGCCCATCTTGATGTATTTTTTATATATCTATACCGTCTATCTGTTTTATCATATTCTTTTAGGATATGATCCAAAACCTTAAGAAAATAAAAATCTCAGGTGGACCATACCACTAGAAATAGTGATTAATAACCATTAAAACGTTTTGTGGGCTACAAAAGTTTTGGATCAATCTGATATTTACATTTTCCCTTCACCAAGACCTTATTGACATTATCAAGAGCTTGGATTGTAAATAAACATTACCAAAACCTTACTATGGGCTCTTAAGAATTTTTAATGGTGGGGCACTCAATCACACTGTTTACAGTGGTATGGTCCACTTGAGATTTGGATCTGCATAAGTTTTGGAACCTTATTCTAAAATGGGCTGAATAAACGGATGGACGGAGTGGATATACAAAATATCATACATGTGGGCCATACGGTAGGGGTAACACCCACTAAGCTGTTCCCGGGGTAACACCTAATTCGCGCCCGGACCCACGCGTATTAGCCGCTCAGCTTCTGTCGTGACGCAGTACTGATCGGTGCTGGCAAAGCTCTGTGGCCCACTGTGGTTGTATGTATTTTATCCGTACCATTCATCCATTCTACCACTACATTTCAGAGCATGAGCTCAAAAAATTGAGGCAAATCAATCACGTGAAGTACACCACAAGAAACCGTGGAGATTAAAGGCCTACCATTAAATACTTATTCAGGGTGATGCTATTTGGATTGTTAACCTTTACAGTATTGAATGGTAAATTTTTTTATCATTACTCAGTTGTAGCTGTTTAGATAAACAAGCTGTCGAATCATAGGATTACATCGAATGCATAGGAGGGAAGAGATTTGACGTGGCAGAGTTTTGTGGCCCCACTGTGATGTCTGTGTTATATCCACGTTGCCTGCTCATTTTGCAAGATCATTTTATGGAAACAAATAAAAATTGTGTCACATCTGAAATGAAAATTGTACATATCATACCAAGCTCATATGGCTCGCATGAAGCTGATATTTAAGTTTAACTCCTCAACTCCTAAAATAATATTGTAAAATTGATAGGCAATGTAGATATAACACATATCAGACAAATTATATCCACACGTGTCCATTCAGTCTGACTACCTGGTGATTATCTTTTTACGGTGGACCAGGTATCCCTTTACTCATCTACATTTTTTTATTTTTTTATTTGTTAGTAATGCAACGCACACACCCTATTAGATGCGCAATACACCCACCTGGTGAATCACACGTTGCTCCCACCTACTGGTGGTGTTAGTGGGTAGACCACGTTGTTCCCACCCACTAGTGGGGTTAGTGGGCTTGGAACAGGAGACCAACAGTTGAAACTCCCTGGCATCTACCAGCTGGGCTAGCGCGCGATCCCCCACTCATCTACATCTAAGTATATATGATCTAATCAACAAATAAACATTAGAGTGAGCCTTAGAAAGCTTTTAATGGTGGACATTTAATCACCATTGTTTCCTGTGGTGCAGTCCACCTGAGATTTGGATCTGCATCCTAAAATGGTCTAAAGAAACGGATGGACAGCGTGGTTATACAGAAAATCATCAAGGTGGGCCCACGGTAGAGGTAACACCCACTCACCTAATTGCTCCCCCATCCATAAGGTCCAAATGAAGAAACTACCCTCTCTGCCCACCGAGCCGAAAGAGCAGTCCCCGTAGAAATTGACGCCGCAATGACACGAGATAGTGGTCTCTACCTACTACCGTGCTGTGATATGGCCCAACTTTCACGATCCACATGGGAGCGTCAATGGTGGTTGATTATTGTATAACCACTGGACACCACCATGGATTTAAATCTGGACCAAAATGAGATTGGTGGACTTGGAAATACTTGAATAACTAGCAGTTCAGCTCGGGAGAAAGATGAGAGAAAACAATGCTTAGGATTAGGGCTGAAAGTTGGGTGGGTTCAACCCCACTGACCCAACATTGAATTAGGTTTTGGCAGTAAGTATCGGATCCGGTCTCAAACTTGGGATATGGAAGCACTAATTCAATAAAGCTTGGGTTAGACTTGAGTTGAGATCTCCAGTTGCCCGACTCAACCCCAACCTGAACCCGATCTATATACAAGTTACTAATAATTTTATTATATTTTAGTTAAGTAAATTTATTAGTTTATACTACTTTAGTAAGTAAACTTTTGATGTTTGAAATTTGATGTGCTTTGAGTTTAATATGCTTGAGTGTTAAAGGAGCAGTTATTTAATATTTTATCTTTTTCGTTTAGAAAATTGAAATTTTTTATAATAAATAACTACATATATGATTAATAAAGTCATAGGTACAAAAAATAAGATACATATTGAAACATAATAGACTAATGTAATAATAAAATATTAGTATGTATCAACATGACCAACCTGATTAACCCGACCAAGTCCGCTTGAGTTGGGCTTGGGTTGAGAATTCCTAACTTGAGGTTAGGTTGGGTTGGGTTGGGTTGGGTTGAGGTATAGGAACTTTGATTTAGGTTAGGGTTGAGCACCAACCCAGCCCGCCTGACTTTCAGCCTAGGATTGCCATAGTAGTTTGGTTTTCAAAATATGGGCCACCTAACGCAGAGCCCACCATCCGGAGGGTCCAGATGACTAACTCTCCTTCCACTTCTGCTGCGTACTTAAGATAGCTCATCATATTATGATAGAGCTGAACATTCAGGATTTCTCCAATAGATCTGCTGCGTAATTAAGATAGCTCATCATATTATGATAGAGCTAGACATTCAGGATTTCTCCAATGAGTGCGTCTAATAGTTGAACACGGACATGGCTTCGGTGGATGAATCAATACACTGAGGTAATGGATCCCTGACTTTGGATGACGGTGAAGTAAGTGCCTTATATCAATCATTGATTTTGAAAGCACATTTTAAGGTATGATCATAAGATATGAAGCAGAAAAAAAATCTCATGTGGACCTCACCACAGCCACACATGAAAGAGTGGTGATCGAATGCCTACTGATAAAAACTTCTTAAGACTACCACATCTTACTTGTTGATAAACGGATGAACGACATGGATATAAGATACATACATCATGGTGGGCCCTACAGTCAGAAAAATCTTCCATTTGAGGGAAACAGAAGCAAACTGTCCGTGCTCTGGCTCCAGCATTGCACTAGTCATTTCTAAAATTATGTTAAGACTCCGGCAACAGTTCACACGCTTTCTACAATGGTGGTGACTCATTTTCCTAACCACCAAGCCAATGATCAAGCAATCCTAACCGTCTAAATGATATATGTTAAATAGCTAAAGTAAATGAGTAAGTGGTACAAAAAAATCACATGGTCAATATCATCATGTCAAGGTGAAATTTTGTCTTATACTCCAAAAACAATGGGAACAATCATTAGGACGGCCTGGATACTTTACAGACTCACCATCATTTTTCTAAATGGTGGTGAACTTCCATAGGAAAAGGGCATGTCCACAATCTCCTGAGTGGAGATGTCCAATATAGGTTGCTGTTGAGCCTCAGTGCGGCCCACCCATGAGCTGCAACATGATCTGTGATAATGGCATTTTTGGATTATCAATTAGATAATGATTATCAATTACAATATTTATTCTTATGAAAATAGCTAATTTAACTAATAATTTTTATACTTAGATATGAAGTATAAGAATATTATTTTTACATGCTAGCCCAGTTGAAAGATGCTTAGGAGTTTCAAGAGCAGGTCTAGGTTTGAGTGTTAAGGAGACATACTAACCCCACTGGTGGATGGGTGCATCATGTGACTAACCGTGTGGGTGCGTTGCCCAACTAACTGGGTGGGTGTACTGCATGACTAATAAAAAAATAATCAAAATGTTCGAAAAAAGTAAATTAATACACTTGTCGGGATTAGACACTTTCTTGTATTAAAATTATAATGATTACAAATTTCTTTATTGATCTTTTATTAGATCTGCATTTGACCTACTAAAGTATTATTTAAACAAGCGCTATAAAATGATACATTATTGAAATAATGTACCATTCCAAACATGCGTTAAATTGATAATCCTAACCACACATATAATGGTCCATCAAGTGATAATAGTCCAATTAATGCCCAAAAAAAAAATAAGATCCATCTGACAAATGACCTATGTGATTGGCGTGGCCCATTGAAAGTGGGCCTCCAATTGAATGATTCTAATTGAAATGATCTCGTCACATTTAAAGCTTTGTTATTTTCAACAAAATGAAAAAAGTAGAAACCCAACCCAACCAAGAGGGCCTGGAACAAACTATCAAACTCAATAAAACCATGCTACTCTTTTTAACTTTTGGAGATGAGCTCCAAACATAAGGGAACAGCTAAAACTAAAGAGGTGGACACCACCGCAAGTGGATTGTTGTGTGAATAGTAGAAATGGATCATGAAGCGGATATAAAACAAACAACATCTGATAGCCGACGTAGATTGGGTGAGGGCAACGCGGATTAGCCACTGTACTTGATGTATGTAGAGTGAGGTCACCACGTTCTGTGGGCCCCACCATGATGTATGTATTTTATCCACACTATCCATCAATTTGGAGAGAATTTTAGGGCATGAGACAAAGAATGAGGCAGATCTAAAGTTTAAGAGGTCGCCACCACATAAAACAGTGGGGACATTGATGAACACTGTTGAAAACTTCCTCAGGCCCACCATGATGTTAATTTGAGATCCAACCTGTTTATCAGTTAACAGAGATAGGATCCATCTGACAAATGACCTATGTGATTGGCGTGGCCCATTGAAAGTGGGCCTCCAATTGAATGATTCTAATTGAAACGATCTCTTCACATTTAGAGCTTTGTTATTTTTCAACAAAATGAAAAAAAGAAGAAACTCAACCCAACCAAGAGGGCCCGAGCAAACTATCAAACTCAATAAAACCATGCTACTCTTTTTTACTTTTGGAGGTGAGCTACAAATATAAGGGAACAGCTAAAACTAAAGAGGTGGACACCACCACAAATGGATCGTTGTGCGAATGGTAGAAACGGACCATGAAGCGGATATAAAACAAACAACATCTGATAGCCGACGTAGATTGGGTGAGGGCAACGCGGATTAGCCACTGTACTTGATGTATGTAGGGTGAGGTCACCACGTTCTGTCGGGCCCCACCATGATGTATGTATTTTATCCATACTGTCCATCAATTTGGAGAGATCATTTTAGGGCATGAGACAAAGAATGAGTCAGATCTAAAGTTCAAGAGGATGCCACCACATAAAACAGTGGGGACAGTGATGAACACTGTTGAAAACTTCCTCAGGCTCACCATGATGTTAATTTGAGATCCAACCTGTTTATCAGTTAACAGAGGTATGGAATAAGAAAAAGCACAAATATCAGCTTGATTGAAAAGTTATGTGGCCCAAAGAAGTTTTTAATGGTAGGCGTTCAATCCTCATTGTTTTCTGTAGTGGGGTCCACTTGAATTTTAGATCTTTCTTTTTCTTTGTCTTATGCCCTAAAATTATCTCTCCAAATGAGTGGATAGTGTGGATACAACACATATATCATGGTGGCCTACAAAATGTGGTGACATAAGTAGCGAGATTCGCTAGTGTCAAGTTAAGTGGCTAATCCGCGTGCGGGTGAGGGAGGCACGCGCATTAGGTACCGACGGGTTGACTAGCTATCTAGCTATTGAAGTGATGTCACCAACTTCTGCATGCCCTACTATGATGTATGTGTTGTATCCATACGGTCCATCTATTTGGAAAGATCAATTTAGGGCATGAGATAATGAATGAGTCAGATCCAAAGCTTAAGTGGGCCTCACCAAAGGAAACAGTGGGGATTGAGCTCCTACCATTAAAAACTTATCGGAGACACAAAAGTTTCCGATCAAGCTGATATTTATGTTTTCCCTTCTTACATGTCTCTGTGAATTTATGAACAGGTTGGATCTCAAATAAACATCATAATGGGACCTAAGAAGGTTTTAACGGTCAACATCATTCTTTGGTGGGGTCCACTTGAGCTTTGGATCTGTCCATTCTACAGATAATGCCTTAAAGGATCTCTCCACATGGATGGACGGTGTAGATACAATACATATATCATATTGGAGCCCACGAAAATTAGTGACGCCACTTTAGCTAATCGGCGTCCGGGCGATTCACGTCCAATCGGGACGAAAAGTGGAATCGTGTGAAGACAGCATAAGCCAAAGATTTCCAAATCCGCGCCTGCTTCTGGGATACGAAACTCATAAAAGGGCCATTATCAGTGCGGGGCTTTTCATAACCATCAGGCACCATACGTGTCAAGATAAGGCCATTCATTAGGGACGTGGATTCCCTTCCAGAGCCTAGGTAGGGCCACATGATGTTTTTGAGAAATACACCATGTCCATTTATTTTTTGAGATTATTTTAGGACTTTATACAAAAAAAAAATGAACCTCCCTGAATCGATCCACATCATCCCTACTTGGATTAACTGAAAACACAAATATTCACCTGATTTAAAACTTGTGTCCATGAAGATTTCAACTGTGGATATTCAATCCTCACATTTTTTGCCTAGTTTTGGTATAATGTCCTAATATGATCTTACAAATAGGATGATAGGGGTGGATTTTTCAAAAACAACACAGTGAGCGGTACCTAAGTTCCCACCGCAGGAACTTTCAGCACAAGGCTTTGGAATCCGCCTCCATTCATTAGGTAATAGCGGATTAGGTGAGAACCCGGCATCACCCAAGACGGTGCGGCCCTTTAGGTGGGTTACGGTGGGCCCACCTTGATGTATTTATTATATATCCATGTCGTCCATCCATTTCCAAATCATTTTATGGGATTATACCGAAAGGTAAGCATATCCAATCATCAGGTGGACCATAACACAGGAAACAGTGGTGATTGACTATTAATGGGCCACAGAAGTTTTGGATGAAGTTTATATTTGTTTTTTCCCTTCATCCAGACTCATGTTACCTTATCAACAGATTGGATGGTAAATAAACACTTCAGAAACATGAATGTGAGTCTTAAGAAATTTTTAATGGTAGGATGGTCAATCACCATTGTTTCTTATGGTATTGTTCACTTGATAATTATATCTTCTTAAGTTTTTGGATAATGCCCTAAGATGATCTGAAAAAGGGGATGGACAGAGTGGATACATAATACATACATCAAGGTGGCCCCCACAGTAACCCCAAGGTAAGGGCCGCAATGTCCCCGTCCGCTCTCACTCTGGACATACCGTGGACAAAAACGATATTGGTCAGCTTGCAGCTCAAATTTTTACTAGAAAGAAATGGGCTGTTAGATGGAAAATGCGACCGTTCAAATTATGGTTAAAGAAAATGTTCACATAGCTCCCTACCTGATGGATCGATCTGATGGCTGACATGTGTGCTGTCTACCCAAAAACAGCTTAGTGGGTGTTGCCCCTTGCCTTGGCCCACATGGGTAATAATTTGCATATCCACTCCGTCCATCCATTTCTCCTAAAATGCTGTTACAAAAATCATTCATATCGAAAACATTTGTTGCCCATGACAAGCTTTTAATGGTTATTCGTCACTGTTTCTATTGGTATGGTCCACCTGGGATTTGGATCTACTTAGGATTTGGTACAAGATCCTAAAATGGGATGAAAAAATAGATGAACGGCGTGGATATATAAAAAATACATCAAGATTTCCATAAGGTTAGGTTAACACCCAATGAGCTGTTCCCCGGGTAACAGCTAATCCGCTTTCAAAGAAATCGAGAGCGGATTAGGTGAGACCACGGATCCACCGAGGTGGGTGGGACCCCTCACTGTGGGGCTCACAGTGATGTATGTATTTTAAATCCACACCGTCAAACCATTTTGAAAGCTCATTTTATGGTATGATTCCAAAACTTTTCGATTTAATTTAGAATCCACCTGGTGTGGTGTCTTTGTTAGTACTAATTTAGAGATGGTAACTTTGAAGTACCTAAGGTGGCCTTACAAATAAAAGGTAGGTTGGATAACTATTCCAGTGTTTGTGAATCTACTTCTCTGGTGTATTTATAATAGACTACATCCTGCCCAGCGACTGATAAAGTACCGGGTCTACCTCGTTTTCTTCTGGCCTGCCCCGGCTTTCACTAGACCTGGCAGTCCTGGCACTTAGCCAGCATAGAGTGTTAGGCCTTACTCAATGCCCTACATATTATATAGTTAAACCCCATCGAGCTCGATCAAATCGGTTGGTTGGGCGGCCCAACGGGTTGGGCTTTAGCGCTCTTAGCTGGCATAGCTGCCAGTAATCCGATCAAATAAAAGTAAAAATAATAAATATCATCCAAAATTAAGCTAGTATTGAAACGTAGACATCCCAAAATCTCAATCACGGGTTGTACTTTTCCCGAATCTTATAAAGCATCTTGTTGCACCAACTCCGGCAAACTATTGAAAGATAAAAACCGGCTTTTGGTTCTCAAGATCATCCTAACTTGCTGAAGATATTTATCATTCAAATGATAAATATCATTCAACGCAAAAGATCCTCAAAATCAACCTCAACCTAAAACTATGAAATGGATCCCAAATCAAAGGATAAATATACGTAACATTAAGGCAAAAATAAGTAAGTTAATAGTTATTTAGTTAATAAGCCTTAAATAAAGGAGAAAAATAGAAAATAAAGAAGAGCACCTAAGCTCTTTGATAGCCAATCCCTCTGCCACTAGCTGGATGGTGCAGGAGGGACGCAGTAATAGAACTAGGTTTCGAAAACATCGGGTGTCCTTCTAAAATTACCGGCTAGTGGTGACAAAGGACATGATATCAGGTAGATTCTAAACCTTGACGAAGCAAAGAACCAAGTACGAGATTTTACTTGAAAGTTACGTACCTATATCAGTGTATGTAGTGTCACGCTCCACAGTGAGGGGTCTCACACACCTGGGTGGATCCGGGGTCTCACCTAATCCGCTCCCCACAAAAAATCTGGCTTTGATAGGGTGCGGTACGGTGCTCACCGTACGCGAATTTGGTGTATCCCGAAACCACAGGGATCGTCGGATCCCGTGGGTGGGGAGCGAATTAGCTGTTACCGGTGGTAACATGTTCGTGAGTGTTACCCTAACCGTGTGGGGCCTACCTTGATGCATTTTTTGTATATCTATGCAGTACATCTGTTTTGACATCTATTTTAAGGCTTGATCCTAAATCATAATTCAAATCTCAGGTGGATCATACCAATAGAAATAATGATGAATAACCATTAAAAAAAAATTGTGGGCCACAAAAGTTTTGGGTCAGTCTGATATTTCTAATTTCCCTTCATCTGGATCTTCTTGGCATTATCAACAGGTTGGATTGTAAATAGGCATTAAGAAAAGGTTATGATAGGCCCTTTGGAATTTTTAATTGTGAGGCACATAATCACCACTGTTCCTGTGGTGTGGTTCACCTAAGATTTGATCTGCATAAATTTCGGTACCCAATCCTAAAATGGTTTGTAAAAACGGATGAATAGCATGGATGTACAGAAAATCATCAAGGTGGGCCCAGGGGTAACACTTAATAAGTTGCTACCCAGGTAACACCTAATTCGCTCCCATATGGGTGGTATCCCTGACCATGGGACCCACCGTGATCTATGTTCCTTATATCCATGCTGCACACTCATTTTGAAAATTCATTTCATGGGATGATAAAAAAATAAATAAGCAAATTTAAATCTCTAAGTGGACCATGACACAAAAAAATTGTTCTAATTACAACCGGATCCATAGCTCAAGTGGGAGATTTAGCGAAGATAACCTTATTTCAACACTTGAGGTCCTGGTACCTATCCCCAAGGGGGTGGCGAACATTGTGGTGTGACTAATAGGGGCTGGGTGTACTGACGATGGGGTGTGTGTACTAACTAAAAATAATAGTTGTAATTAACCATGGGGGTTTTATCTGAAAATTCCTTGAAGAATACGGTGTCCCTATAACATGCTTCTATTATTCATATTTACGAAAACATTCCTCTAAATGTACAGATGTAAGAAGAAAAGTAACATTTCACCTTTTATGAGAGATTTTCACTCAACGGGAAGCCCATCTTCTCGTAGTGTAGAGAGATATTACGCTTGAAAAAGTTAAAAGCTATGTGAGCCTTAACTTATTGTGTATTTGAAAATTTGATCCAATCATTAGTTACATGATCTAATTTTAGGCATTGGTATTAGAAAAAAAAAAGAAAAGAAAAAAAGAGCCCTATCCATGATTTAGGTGGACCATATGAATGAAAACAGTGTACACAACGATGCTCACCCTCCAAGTGTCTCCTTCTGTATAACCGACTTGATTCATGGATTATCTTGATTCTTGAGCCCTAAGCCTAAATGTTATTATGAAATCTAATGGTTTACGGTGAGACTTATAAAAAATCAACATTATCTTAAGAGTCCGGATCCTCTGCTTAGCCTGAACAAAATTTTCCTGTTTGCCCACCTCTTGATTGGTCCAGCTCAGCACTGACAATGTCAGCATTGCTGCATTTAATGCAGTTAGTTCTGATGCATTCCGAGCTGGACCAATCAGGCATAGGCAAATAAGAAAATCTTGTTGAATCCTAGCAGACGATTTGGATTCTTATCTTAATTGTTTCCTTTAGTATTGTCCATCTAAATTAGAGACCAGCTTGATTTTTTTTGTCATGGGCTATTGCACAACTAATGGTTAGAGTAGATTTTACATACAAATCATGGCAAATAAACATGTAACCTTATCATCAGGTTGGATGGCAAATAAACATTTCGATGGAATCCATACATTTTGTAGTGGTGGGGATTCAATGACATTGTTTCCTATTGTGTGGTCTACTTAAGATTTGAATCAGCTTCATTTTTTAGATCATGCCCTAAAATGAGCTTTCAAAATGGTTGGACGGTGTGGATTTAAGGGACATACATCATTGCCCACCCACCTCGGTGGATCCGGGATCTCACCTTATCCGCTCCTGCGCTCTAAATGCTAAATGCTCTATGATATATATATATATATATATATATATATATATATATATATATATATATATATATATATATATGCAGATTATGTAGTCACCCATTGCAACTGGTTTCCAGGATGATTTAACGGATGGGTACAAATGTCGTTTTACCCTTAGTTGTAAGTTAAGAAGCACGATTTGGTAAATACAAGCTTTAAAGGAATCATATAGTGAAACTAATATCTAGGAAGAATTTTTCCATAAATTTCCCATTAACTATTGAAAACTTTTGGTGGGCAACAAAAGTTTTGGATCAAGATGATATTTGTGTGGTCTTTTTGTCCAAGTCTTTGTGACCTTATCAATAGGTTTGATGGCAAATAAACATTCCGATATTGTTAGTGTACTTTTCTGTGGTCTACTAGTGCACTTTATTTATCAGTCACGTGCGTCCATGTGTTGTAATGACGGTTGAGCATTGACGAGCTGAAGAGTGAAGTTTTAAGTGAAATTACGTCAGTAGTCTAACACGACACCTTCGTATGTGCGGAATCTTAAAGAGCAATTAGAATTATGGTTAAGTCCTATAGTTTGAAATTATTTTCGCCTACTTACACAATTTAACAAATTAAACTAAGCAAGAACACTTTGTCTTCCAAGCCTAAGTGGGTCCATTCGCAAGACTAGCATATTGTTTAAGTAATAAGCAACCTAGTCTAAGCATGCATAGATACTCAACTTGATTAATGTTAGAACTAGAAAATGCATAAGGAGGACATTTTCTTGTGTAATTTTGCTCTGGGGTTCTGAGTAATGGAAATATTCATAGACAATCACAAGCATTCACAAAAGGTACACAAGAAGAGATATCGCAAGGCGAGTTTTATTCCAGAGATCCTGAGATCTTATACATTCCAGGCTGTGATCTGGCATGAGCCCTTAATTACATCGAATGATCGATGACCTTTGATTAAAAGGCAGAAGACTAGTCAGCGGGGACTATGGTCTTAGAGTTTATGGTCGTAGAGACCTGTATTTGCTATAGACTGAACCATCTTTGTATTAGTCAGATGTCTATGTCCCATGTTTTGACCGAAGATCCGGGCTGAGACTATCAGGGTTTATGACTGAGAGGGACTGACTCTGGGCCTGCGCTTGTCATGTATGGATAGGTGACCTCGGGAAGTCCAATCTGCAGTTGTGTAAACCTGAATAGCCCAACCGACGGATGTCGTTTGAATGGGTAGGGCACCGACTGTTGTGTTGTGGCAATTCATAGCAATTGCTTTGTAGAGAATTGAAACCTTTTGATATGGTTTATCGTGATAACCATAATCTCGTTTGTCTTGCTTTTGACCCTAATCGGGTCATATCTTAAAGTACATGTGAGTAATGATAAATTTATACGACCCTGGATTCTGGCGGCTTTCTTTTGAGAAGTTATTTCGTTCATCGCGTTGGATCCGGTCAAACCTCGAAGATACGCTATTTTGTTAGTTTCAGAAATTTTAGAATGACCGTTTGGCTATTCTATTACGTCCGGAATGCTCGAAATACCTAAAATAGAATCAAACAGGGCCTGAAAACACTTAAAATTGAGTCTGGCGTGCCCTAAACGGAGTTTGGAAAATTCTGATTTTTAAGGTGCGCCAGACATATTTTTCGGGTGCGGTAGCGTCGGAGCACCCTGAAATTAGACAAGTAGAAAATGCTGATTTTTTGGGTGCGCTAGCATCGAAACACCCTGAAATTAGACAAGTAGAAAATGTTGATTTTTTGGGTGCGCTAGTTCAAAGCACCCTGAAATTAGACAAGTAGAAAATACTGATTTTTTGGGTGCGCTAGTGTCGGAGCACTCTGAAATTAGAGAAGTAGAAAATGTTGATTTTTCGGGTGCGCTCGATCTATTTTAAGGTGCGCTAGATCACTTGAACAACTTTCTAAAGATGTGATGTTTTGCTGGTTTTATGCCGAACCTACATGAAAATACGTCGGTAGTCTAATACGACACCTACGTATGTGCGGAAGCTTAAAGAGCAACTAGAATTATGGCTAAACCTATAGGAGGGGGTGATTAGGACTTTTTTTAAAATTCTTTTCGCCTACTTACACAATTCAACAAATTAAACTAAGCAAGCAAGAACACTTCGGCTTCAAGCCTAAGTGGGTCCAATCACAAGACTAGCATATGGTGTTGAGCAATAAACATCCTAGTCTAAGCATGCATAGGTATGCAAATGATATGACTAATCAAGCTCCTAACCTATGCAACATATGTAGACTTATGATCAAGTCTACACAACTAGTGAAAGTACATCTTGTGTGTGGATGTGCCTAATTAGTGCCTAGCAAACATTCCTATCAAGCATTCATAATTAAACAATTAAACATCCAATGCTAAGATATCAATGTGCTCAATACAATCACAAACATAAGCATGTATAGTAGGTTCGACTTTGGGTCTACTCCACTCCCTGGTTCAAGTACTCAACTCATTTGAGCACACCGGCATTCACTATCGGAGGTTCACCTCTCAACCTTCACACGAGGTTTTACCGGTTCACCTCTCAACCATAACCGGAGTTTTGGATAAAGGGCTAACTCTCAACCCAAACGGAGTTTTGGACATAGGCTAACTCTCAACCCGACGCACGTTTGCTTCCGTGTCGGAGGCTCCCCCTTGGAGACTTAGTTTAGGCCCGGCTAACGGGCCAAGGAACGGCTAACATCCCTAGATCGAGTTTGACAAACAAACTCTAAATGGACTCTAAAAAAGGACAACCTTACTTGTCGAATGAGCCCCTTGTTTAGCGTCGGTTCGGGTTGCTTGATCTCCGCTCTCCTGTGCTTCAATCGGCTTCCCTTGCTCTCACGATCGTGTCGTCGATGCGTTGCCAATGCCTCAGCTACACTCGATCAAACACCTTGCATGTGATGCCTTTGAGATGCCCAAGGTGATAGGAGAATAGATTTGAGAACTCTGTAACTGATGGGAATGGGTTGCCTAGAGGTTCTCTCCTACAACGATCTCATCTTAGAGTTTTGGACAAGGATTTGTCCAATCAAGAAGGTTCCAAATTCTAGAGATCAAGAGGGGATGAAGGGCATCTTCTTCATGAACTTGGAATGCTCCAATCTTGTGTTAAAGCACAAGGAAGATGCCTGTTGGAACTAGAAAATGGATCATAATGACATTTTTTGAAATGTGGTGTTTTGTTACTCTGGGGTTCTGAATAATAGGAACATTCGTAGACAATCACAAGCATTCACAAAAGTACACAAGAGAAGAGATATCGCAAGGCGAATTTTATTCCAGAGATCCTGAGATCTTGTACATTCCAGGCTGTGATCTGGCACGAGCCCTTAATTACATCGGATGATTGATGACCCTTGATTAAAAGGCAAAGACTAGTCAGCAGAGACTATGGTTTTAGAGTTTGTGGTCGTAGAGACCTGTATTTGTTTCGCTGTGTACTGAACCACCTTTGTGTTAGTCAGATGTCTATGTCCCATATTTTGGCCGGAGATCCGGGCTGAGACTGTCAGGGTTTATGACTGAGATGGACGACTCTGGGCCCGCGCCTGTCAATGTAGGGATAGGTGACCTCGGGAAGTCCATTCTACAGTTGTGTGTACCTGCGCAGCCCAACCAACGGATACCGTTTGGATGGGTAGGGCATCGACTGTTGTGATGTGGCAGTTGAGAGCAATTGGTTTGTAGAGAATCGAAACTCTTTGGCATTGTTTATCGTGGTAACCATAGCCCTGCTTGTCTAGCTTTTGACCCAAATCGGATCATGCCTTTACAGTAAACATAAATGATGGCATATTTGCATAGCTCTGGATGCTAGTGGCTCATTTCCGGGAAGTCACTTCGTTCATCGCGTCGAATCGGGTCAAACCTCGAAGATGCTCGATTCCACTTGTTTAGAGTTCCCGGAACATTTGTTCGACCGTTCCATTACGTCCAGAATGCTCGAGATACCCAAGATAGGCTCAAGCGGACCTTGAAAACACTTAAAATTGAGCCCGGTGCACCTGCGAACATGTTCCGCAATTGGCTGAATTTTTAGGTGCGTGGGACTTATTAAACGGGTGCGTGGGGCTCTACGCACCTAAAAATTAAGTACAGAATTTCTGATTAATTTAGGGGTGCGTGGGTCCATATTCAAGATGCGTGGGACCAAATTTACAAATCTGATTTTGATGAATTTACGGACGCGTGGGACCCGAATTAATGGATGCGTGGGCCACTTTTCAAGTGCGTGAGAGTCCGATGTACTTGTCCGATTTGTCGATTTTATGGATGCGTGGGGCCGAATTTACAGATGCGTGGGCCACTTTTGGGTGCGTGGGGTGCTTTTACGGGTGCGTGGCCAAACTTATGATTGTAGGATTCAGACCTGTAGTGGAGTATCTGCGATTGGAAAGGGTATTCCGATGGTCGGAAAAGTATTCCGGCGAGGATTCCGGCGGGGATTTTGGGTTTCCGGCGGGCGGCAGCTCTCTCTCTCTTTTTGGAATCGTCCCGAATGAATGGGTGGAGGGGGTATTTATAGCCGAAGAAGCCGGAAGTCAGCCAATGAGGGGCTGCCACGTGCCACGCACCTGTTAAATGTCCCCCACGCACCTGTTTAATGATGTGCGGATGTCCGACGCTCCCAGAAAACATGTTATGAAAATACTCGATTTTTTGGGTACGTGGGACTTAATTTACGGGTGCGTGGGGCTCCACGCATCTGTAATTTGATTCTTGAAATTTTATGGAATTTACGGGTGCATGAACCCATTTTCAGGGTGCGTGGGAGTCTAAACGCCTCCGTAATGAGAATCACAAAATGTCGTTTTTAAGGGTGCCTAGCACCATTTTCAGGGTGCGTGGGACTCAAAACACCCTTGGATGAATTCCTGTTTTTGCTTATTTTTGGGCGCGTGGGGTGTCCGAATTTATGGGTGCGTGGACACGTAAATGTGGGCTCCATTAATTGGGTTTTGAATTTTGGAGGGTTTGTGGGGCCCGTTTCATTGATCAATCACTTGCACTGTTCATCATGAGTAGTAATGAGGTTGCGGGTCCACTTCCGGGCGATTCTGAACACGGTGATCGGCGGGGCCCACTGGAGAATTTGGCTAAGGAAATCCTGTATATTTCATTTTGCGTGCACCGGAAGGCGTTTTGCGTGATTCCTTCAGAGGTATATGGTTATTTTGTTTATTTTAAGAGTCCCTACCTTTTGGGACCCTAACAATGCCTTGCATAGGTTGGAAATGAGCCTCAAATGGTCTCCAACAATGGTGGCTTCACTCCTCTCGAAATCCCTCTTCTTGCCCCTCAAAACAAGCCAAGCCCTTATATAGAAAAGTGTGCAACGGATACAAAACGGGCAGAAAATGGCTAGTGCTGACCGATCGCGACCGGTCGGCCAGGGGTCCACGACCGGTCGTCCAGGGTTCACGACCGGTCGGCCATAGGCCATATAGAAGACAGTGCTTGCTGTCTTGCTGGAGGGGTCTGCCCGACCGGTCAAGACCGGTCGGCCCTACAGCCTGTTGTCACAGCGGGTTCGCTGTACTCATCTGGATCCAGTCTGACCGGTCTTGATCGATCGGTCCAATCCATCCGACCGGTCCTGACCGGTCAGTCAGGCTTGGGTTCAGCTCAGCTATTTGCTAACCCAACTCTCTCACAACCCATCGCTTTGGCCAAGGTTTAGATGGTCTTTTGGGACATCTAGGTCCAATCTATGATGACTAAAGGTATTCCTAAGATGGTCAAGGTCATCAAAGAGGTTAAGGGTTGGGTTTTGGACAAGGTTAAGGCACATCAAGGCATCACTTTTACCTATATCTTCTTTCTTGATGCAGCAGGGCCACTTGAGTCTTCGGTCTTTGTCTTCATTAGGCTCAGCTGACACTAGACTCACTGACATAAGTGACTGACAAACAAGGTGCACTAGTATACCACAGAAAAGTGCACTAACACTACGGTGATCAGAGGTAGGCTTCCATTGTGGGATTCCGATGATCGGAAAGGGATTCCGGCGGTCGGAAAGGGATTCCAACGATTGTTTCCGGCGAGGATTTCAAATTTCCAGAGGGTAATAACTCTCTCTCTCTCTCAGTATCTCATACAAATGAATAGTGCAAGGGGTATTTATACTCGAAAATTCCAGAGGACGAGTCAATCATCGTGCGACACGTTAAGCATATCTTGGAAACGACTCATTTTTAGTCTAGCACACCCTGAAAATAGTTAAAATTGATGTTTTGTGAAATGTCTATTTTTTGGGTGCGCCGGACTTTGGAGCACCCTGAAATTAGGTATTTTCGAGTGCGCTAGCGTCGAAGCACCCTGAAAATAGTCTGAGTGGACTTTGTTGAAATTACATATTTTATGGGTGCGGCAGACCTATTTTCCGGATGCGCCAGACAAATTGGTTTAGGTTTCATGGAGTGTTACAATGCTATATTTATTGGGTGCGTCATGCCTATTTTCTAGGTGTGTCAGACTTTTGTTAAGTGAAAATGGTAAGTCTGAAAATCTCGCAGTTATAGGGGGTGCCAAACCTATTTTTTGGGTGCGTTGGACATATTTCGGGTGCGCCGGGAGCCGTTGGATAGCATTTCTAACTTTAACGCTTTTTATCTGTGATTTGTGGGGCCCACTTGGATGATGAGTGTTCATCCAGTCTTTCTAGTGGTCTAGCTATCTGCCCATCCCCTATTTTGGAACTAGTTTGGTCACTATGCGATGTGGGGCCCACCAAAAGTCATTTTTGGGCCAATGTGTGGTCTGCTGCACCTTGCAATTTTTCTTCAATTTATGGGTGCGCCAGAGGTCTTTAATCCTCACTCTTTTTATTCTTGATCTGGCTTGAACTGTAAGTGCATTTGTTGTAATTTTGGAGGTGATCCGGACTTGATTTTCTGGGTACGCCCCCTTAGTATTCGATGAAACTTTGTTTTAATGGGTTGGATATTTTGGGACCCCAACAGATGCCCCTCCGGTGTGTTGTGGCGGACGAACAACTGTCCGTTGCAGCGCACTGAACTTTAGGTCCCCCTATAAATACGAAAGTCATCATTCATTTCCTTATTTCACTGTTCATTACCGATCAGACTGATGCACCCTTTAAATCACCAGCGCACCCTTTTATTTCGCCAGTGCACCCAACAATTGGGTAAGTTCGGTTTTGTGAAATTTTCGGGTGTGCTAGAGGCAGCGCACCTAATTTCGAACTTGGTGATTTTCAAATTTTGTAGATGCTCCAAGGTCAGCGCACCCAATTTTCGGACTAAGTGAAATTTTGTGTTTTACTGGGTGCTCCAGGGCTTGCGCACCCGACTTCGAACTTAGCATGATTTTGGAATTTCAGGGTGCGCCAGAGCTTGCGCACCCTAGATTGGAACTTGGTGAATTTTGATAAGATTGGGTTACGTTGGGTGCGCTAGAGCTGGCGCATCCATGTTCTGGACTTGGGTAATTTTTCAAATTTTTGGAATAGTTGGGTGTGCTAGAGCTTGCGCACCCATGCTTGAAAACTTAAAAACTTTTGAGATTTTGGAAATTTTGGTATTTTTGCATGGAGGAAATCGAATATTAGCCATCTTGCCCACACTCTGGCTTGGCTAATCCTTTCTTAGGGTGCTAGGGATTGTTATTATGGGATGTATGAGATTAGACACCTCCCCGTTAGGGTTTTAAGCGCATAGTTGTTATTTCAAGTTGGTGTTTAGTCTCGTTCACCCGAACATCCCAAGCTGTGCCTAATTTCAGTGTTATGGCTTAAGTGATTAGTCCAATTTAAAGTATAGGCATACCTGTACGTGCTTATCTTTGTCTCTGGACCGGTTTTAAATATGTTTGCATGCTTCTTTTTCTTCATCGAATTACCATGATTCTCAGTTTGGGTTGCTAGTCTTGTTCTTAGCAGATAATGGTTAGAACTTGTGCTTCTCTAGGCATTGCCCGTGATTGCCTTCAACGGCTTCTCAGCTCTCTCGATCGTCCTGATGCGTGGTCATCCTTGGATAGTCAGTTCGACGAAGTCTCCGACGCTTTATCTCATCTGGGCGTCGACTCTCGCTCTATCCTGAAAGCTATTAAGAATATTTCCCTTATGGTTTCTATCTTCAACGAGGATAGAGAAGCTATACTCGATTTCATCAACGACTTTTCTTTTCAAGAAGAGTTGGCGATTCTTGAGGTAGCGGAGCCCCCCTTGGCTACTTCTTTCTTCAATCTACTCAGCAGTTATCATTCTCTGAGGAGAGAAAATCGGGTGACCGAGAGACGCCTTGCTGCTATCCTCCCATACGCGAAGGCGGAGGTTTAGGATCGCCGCGTCGGGATTTGGAGATCGGTGAGAGATGCCTGGAGGATCCGTCGGAGACTCACAGTTGAAATTCCCAATGCGAGGTGCCAGGCTGAGTTAGAATATCTGAGCTTTAATTTCGTACAGCAGTGCATCTCCTACCTAATGGACCTGATTTCTAAGGAAGCCCGGGTTCAGGTGAAGGTGGATGAGCTGAAGGCTCGGGTTCTTCAGCTACCGCAGGATTGAGATCTTCCTCTGACCATGGGGAGAAGGCCCCATAATTTTGTGTCACCTTGTGAAAAATATTAACTTTTAAATGTTTCGAACAATTGACACGACAATTCAAACATTTTGAATTGTCTTTATAGTTAATGAATGATGATTAAACCATTTTCTCTTTCTTTTATCCTTTCTTATTTGTATGTGTGATGATGATGTCGTGTTATGAATGTTGTCGCGTTATTTCCTTCTTTGCTGGTTTGGGTGTAATTTACTAAAGTCTTAGCTATTCATCTGGCTTTTAGTCTCTTTCTTTCTCTCTACTAGTACTCCTCGGGTCTCGTGAATGTTGATTTCTCTCTGCATAAGCATTCCTTGTTTTCTGGTCTAGATCTAAGTCTTTTGTATGCTTTTGTAGATCATAATGGCTGGTAGTTCTTCAAAACGTGGTCCTTCGAAGGCTAGCTCTTCGAGGGCCGGTCCGTCAAGTTCTCCTTCTATTCAACGCAAACGTAAGCAAGCTACGCCCAAGAAGGTTGGAAGTCTGTCAGAGCAGAATCCCCAGTGGTTTCATCCACCGGAAACCTTTAGTTTCTTCGAGCGTCGCTTGATGTTGCCGAAATTCATTCAACAGAAAGTGTTTGTTGATAAGGTTGTCCCAGTTCCGAAGGATAGGGGAACACAAGAAGAGTGGGACGTGTGGTATGCCCCGCTGGCTGGTTTCTCGGGCAGAAGATGATGTAGGCTCGGAGGAGGGCGAGGCTGGTCCATCTATTACCTTATAAGCTGGTAGACGTGGTCATCCGAGGGCGGGCCGACAGAGGTGCTAAACACGAATATTTAGTCAAGAAAGCTCGTTCTAAGGCAGATAAGATGAAGGTTGCCTGGTCTTCATGCAAGCTGATGATACAGACATTGTCGATCCGAAATCCCTATACCAAGGAACACATCCGGTATCCAAGGAATTTTTAGAGGCACCAGTTCTCTTTCGAACATTAATCCTTCGGACGTCAGTCATGCTAATTTTTTCTACGGCGTTGAGAGTTGGACATCTGCCCTGGCGTTGTTTCTCAATTGTGCCGTGCTTGAAAATGGAAGGAAACAACTGGTGATGGAGGAGAAGGAGATGGTCTTCCTTGAGCCAAACTACGATCCTCACAGACCATTCCCAAAGGATTATTTCGAGACACTTCGCTAAAGATTCCATCATTTACGAGATACAGAAGTATAGGAAACGAGTGCTTATCGCACTCGGGGTCATTTGGCTCGTCGTCCGGGGTATAAAGCCTGGGCGACTCGTATTCTAGAACATCACAGTGATGTTCTAAGAGAGGTTGGCCTTTTCAAGGCAATACAAGCAACTTCTAGTTATTTTTGTCGTGATCCCTGGGTTTTCAAGGGATTTTTGAACCACTGGAGCTCCATCACTAACTCCTTCCACCTTCCCTGTGGAGAGATGAGCATCACCCTGTGGGATATGGTTCAGATTGCAGGGCTTCCAGTTCGGGGACGAATATACAATGAATGGGTTCCCTATGACATTGAGTTGTCACGAAGGAGGAAGAGTACAGGTCGAGGTTTCTTTTCTGAGGCCTGTTATGAACTATTTGTCGAGCTTCCACAGTTCATGGGTACCAAAGACAAGCTAACTCTGGAGGATTGGCTAGTTTATTTCAGCCATGGGTTAGAGTAAGTTTCATGACTTGTATTGATCTTTCTATCCTATTCTGTTTCTTCTTCTGCTAACGATTCTTCATTCCTTCCAGCTTGGACTATTCAATGTATGATGAGGATCATGATGATGGAACATATCTGAGGGCCAAGATGGGGGAAAGGTTTCCTGAGCCAAACGATATATCTCCCACATGTGAACTTGCCAGTTTCTTGGCATATTGGCTGAGTTCAATCGCCTTGCCCAGTTCTAAGCAGGCGGATAGTGTGAGAGTTTCTTACTTTATCATAGTGGGAAGTTTGGCCAATGGTCGTCGTTACACCTTAGCCCCGGTGGTTTTGTGTTCTATTTACAGAGCCGTCGGATATGTCATCAGTAACAAAGAGCGGGCATCCTACGGGATGACTTCTGCTTACTGCGGTTGGCATTACTTCGCCGGTTGGCTAGGTGTTTACTTCCCTTAGGTGTACGGCATCGAATCTGGGGGTTATATGCAAAGGGGTTACATCCCGCTCCATTTCTTTCAGAAATAAAAAATGATAGCGCAAAACCTGGCAACGGTGGGGGAGAGGATTGTCGACTGCGATTTGATAGACTTCTTTCATTTTCCCGACACCAGGGAGGCTGACGATCAGCTACGTGAGGACAATGAGGATCTCGACCCGTATGAACGTGATTTACTCACTTCGATTCGCACGGGGTCCCTCCCTTTTAGAGAAGGTTTGGAATTCTGGAGAGAGCCATATTATTTGAGTTGCTTCGCTCGACAATTAGGCTATGACCAAGGAGTGCCGGAAACTTTGGAGCCAGTCACACGTGAGTAGAGGGCATACGGCTGTAGACACCCCACCTTCGGCTACACTGTTGGTAGAGATAGCTGGATGAATGGAGGACCGTACCCCCAAATCCCAAATCCAAAGTCAGCCAAACTCACCCTTGTAAGCCCCATTCCATAGCCTAGTTCAAGCCTGAACCCAGTCAACCTAGTCCTAAACATCAGCCTGAAAAACCCCCCATAAGAAAAGCTAGTAAAAAAATCCCCAAAAAGTCAAACTCACTGAGTCAACCCACTGAGTCAACCCGCTGAGTCAACCCACTGAGTCAACTCGTCGAGTCAAAACACCGAGTCAAACCGCCGAGTCAACCCGCTGAGTCAAACCACCGAGTCAACCCGCTGAGTCAACTCACTGAGTCGACCCAGCGAGTCAAGCAGCAGCCCCGAGGGTGCGACCGTACCTCGTTGGAAATCGAGGAATGGCCGTACGGGCGGCCCATAGCAGGCCGCCCAAAATAAATTACGAGCTCTGCCACTGCTCACTGCTATAAATACCCCCCTCCCCTTCTCATTTCAGCATCCCTTCAAGACAGCAACCGGCCAGAGAGAGTCCATCCATTCGAGTTTCCTTCTCCACCCCTTAGCCCATTTTCCCACCAAGGAGAGCCCGAGTGAGGAGAGCCTAGCCCTGGTCCAGCCCAGCTTGACCACTGGTCCAAGCCTCTCAAGCCACCTAAGTCTTGATCCAGCCACTCGAAGCCAACCCTTGCGACACCTCCGTCCATCCAGCTACTCTTTTTCCAGCAGCATCTCATTTGCATCTAGCGTAAGTGCAACATTTATTTTTCTTCCAACCCCCCTGCTTCACTGTAAGCACTTTGATTATTCAAGCACATTGCATATGTCTTAAATTAAGCACCTGTCAGTTCGAGCGTATGCTCTGGGCTTGCCCGTTGTTGGAACCTGCCCATCAGAAACTCTTACTGTTCAGACCTACATTCATGCTTCACTATAAAGCACCTTGATTATTCAAACACACTGCATACGTCTTAAATTAAGCACCTGTCAGTTCGAGCGTATGCTCTGGGCTTGCCCATTGTTGGAACCTGCCCATCAGAAACTCTTACTGTTCAGCCCCGCATTCATGCATCATGTCATCTATGAGAATGTATGAGGATTAAAACCGACTTTCAAGTATTAGTTCGATTCTGTGAAGTAGAGACCGTACTTCGGTACGGGCAGTGTGCAGGGTGCTTAACCTCTTCCCACCCTGTAACCGTGATCCCTTACCTTGAATCTCTGGCTGCAGATCAAAAGGAGTCATTTTAGAGGAAGGAATCTTCGGATCCCCCTCTCTAACGTTTCTACGGGGTCTAGCCGGCTGTAGATTCGAAGTAACTGGCTAGTGGCGACTCTGGTCTTATACAAACTCATTTAAACACATCCAGCTTAACACGACAACTAAACAAAGCCCTCGAGAACGAGGCAAGCCAGTGGCATAAACGGCGATTTCGCACTCACGCATCCTTCTCTCCTTCTTTTCCCGAAAAGGGGAAGGGACGAGAACGTCGTGTGGGAGCGCGGAAACGGCGAGGGTCCACAGAATGGCGACTCCGCTGGGGATGAGCTAGTCCCACTAGTCGTGATCCGACTTGAAAAACAGAATCCTTCCCGTACTTGAAAGTCATTAATCCTCATACAATCTCATATGCATAGCTTTCTACCCAAACCCAAACAAAAAAAATAGAAAATCCCAAAACCAGAAAAAAAATAGAAAATCCCAAAACCCAAAAAGAGTAGAGTACAGTCCTCACCATTGCGCCTCCTCGGGCTCAACGTACGCGGAGACAACTTCCCTTCCGCAGCATAATCCGCACTCGGGCTCAGCAAGCCATGTCCGACCACGAAGAAGAAACTCATCTCCTTCCCGCTCTTGAGATGACCGAAGCGCAACTTCCAGCGCAACAGCCCATTGATAATACGCCAATCATACAAGAATTGGCACAAGGAGTGAGAGCAATGCAAGAAATGCTCTTGCAATTCATGTAAGCACAAGCCACCGCAACAGCCAACAATCAGGTTGGCCCAGTTCAGCAATCTCAGCAACCATGCCGGGTCCTTCCGGCGTCCAGTTCAAATCAAGCGCAACCATCGGAGTCTGCCCAAGACTACCGACAGCAGCCATCTCAGCCCTTCGTTACGGGGCATCTTCCTCAGTACCTTCCTGCAACGAAAGGGCCATCTCAGAGCATTCCCGTCGCAGGGACTTCCAGTCAGCTTCCAGTCAATCTTGCAAACAACAGTCTCAGTAGATCTCAGCATGTCCCAGCCGTTGGGACACCTTTTCAATTTCAGCACATCCCCTCCGATGGGACACCTTTTCAATTTCAGCACATCCCCGCTGATGGGATTTCAATTCAATTTCCAGCAACAGGGATAGCACTGGCGAATGCCCACAACGGGGGTCAGTGTCAAGCCCACATCAATCAGCGGACAGTGGCGAATACCCAACAAGGGGGTCACTTCCCAGCATCTCAGCCTCCTGCAAACAGGAGCACTTTTCAATTCCAGCACATCCCCGCCGATGGGATTCCAGTTAATTTCCAGCAATCTTCAATTCAGCAAAATCCAGTTAATTTCCAGCAAGTTCCAGTTCAACCTTCAGTACAGTCTCCAATTCAATTACAATCCTCTCAAGCACAAGTTCATCAGAACCCAGTTCAGTCATCAAATCAATTTCAGCAACCTGCGGTTGCTTTTCAGCAAGCACATAGGGTCGAAGACATTGACCACTTTGCCGAAGAAGAACGTGCCTTACTCCAAGAGGCACCAGTCGCTCGAACGGATCACTCAGGACTGGACGAGTTGCAGGGAGCAGTTCCAGATCTTGCAAAATCAGCTTCAGCGACAGCAAGGAATCAACTTACCTTCGACCAAGTTCAGAGACTTGTGTCCTTTCCCAGATGCTCAAGTACCTCAAAACTTTGAGGTACCAAAATTCAAAAGATACGATGGCAGCGGTTGTCCCACAGCGCATCTCAAGGCTTTCTGTGGAGAACTGAGTGCAATCTCAGGAAATGAAGGGGCCCTCATTCGCTTGTTCCAAAAATCCCTGAAGGGCGACGCCCTAGATTGGTACACCTCATTGGACTGTCATCGCATCAGGACTTGGGAACAACTTTCCCAGGCTTTCGTTGACAGGTTTGCATACAATCTCAACATGGCACCCAGAAGAGCCGACCTAGCAGCTCTCAGGCAAAGGAGTGATGAAACACTATCTGCCTACGTAGGACGTTGGCGAGCTATGGCAGCCCGAATGCGAACACCTATCGACGATGAAGAACAAATCTCCATGATTGTTCATTCAACATATCCCGGCATATCTGGATATCTCATCTTGCATCCATATGCGAATTTCTCACAATTGATCCGTGCTGGAGAGCAAGTCGAAGCAGGAATCCGTGCCGGGACAATCTCCCCATGGCCTCATCAATCCACTCCAATCAAAAGGAACAGAGTGGAAGGAAGACCTATCGGGCACGGGAATGGAAACCGCAGTGGTTCTCCTCCCCGCCCAACAGAGATAAACAACATCAACACCACTGCTCAAGGAAATCAACATGCTCCCCCACAGGGACGTCAATAGTATCAGCAGAAACCAGTTCAGCATCAGCCTCAGCGGTATCAGCCACAACCGAATCCTCAGCCTCAACCACCTCGACAACAGCAGTAGTTCAGAGGAAACGGTCAATACTCATATCAAAATAGGCAAAAATACAGAGAGTTCAGGAAATTTACTCCCCTCTCTCAGCCACTCAGTCAAGTCATGGCTACTCTGGTGCAGAAGCAGTTACTTACTCTAATGACACCTCGGCCTCTGCCTCATCCTCTGCCACCGAACTACCGAGAAAATGAGTATTGTGCCTATCATCAAGGGCGTGGCCACACCACTGATCGATGCTATACTCTGAAGAATGCTATACAAGACCTAATTAATGACCGCAAGATCGTCATCTTGGTCCCTGGAACTTCTCCAGCAGCTTCCACCAACATCCTTCAGAATCCTCTGCCTCATCACCCAACGGACCCCAGTTCGTCTCGTGGCCCTGCAGTCAATAGTATAGAAGAAGGAGACCATCTCGATCGCTTCTTCTCCCCTATCCAGTCCATTCATGCTTACACTTACGGGCCGACAAATCCTCCTCCAATCTTGCAAGGGGCAAGTCCCTTTCTTCCTTCAGTCCTCGAGCCAGTAGTACTCGAAGGAGCACTTCCATATGACATGCCAGTTGTTCAAGGGGCATCTTACGGCCCCTCATGTTGGGAACCAGTCGTCCTAGAAGGAGCACAATCATACATCGAACCCACATACGAACCTGTCGTCTTGCAAGGGGCAACCCTAATTCAAGAGCAATCAAATCCACGAGGGAAGGATTATACACATCAGCAGCAAGAGCCCATTGTCTTGGAAGGAGCTCCTCCAGTTGAGCCGGTCATATTGCAAGGGGCAAATCCTAGAGGCGTGTCAATCACACTACGGCAGCTGGGACGAACAGAAAAACCCCCTGCCATATCAAGAGGACCAGTATTCATTCCATGGGAGCCTCCTGCTCCAGGAACGGTCAAGCCAGGACCGCAACCTTACGTGATCTATGAAGACAAGCCTCGATATTACCCCTTCAGCACAGGCAACAATGTAGTCCTCAAGGCAAAAGCTCCATACGAGGAAGATCTGGTGCCCACACCAGCACCGTCACAAGAACCGGTGATCCTAGAAGGCAAAGGTGAGGAAAGTTATAAAGAGGTCCCATGGCACTATCCAGAGTGCGCAGAAGTAGGAAACATGAATCCTAATGGGCGTTGCATCCGAAGAGATAATCAAAACAGAGGAGATCCTAAAGGCGCTCTCTCAGGCCTCGGCAACAAAAATGAAGCCGCATACGATGTGGCGACTCAGCTCAAGTCAATCCCTGCACAAATCTCAGTATGGGAGTTACTCTGTACATCTCGCATACACCGAGAAATGTTTGCCAAAACCTTGAACGATGCTCACGTCTCCTCCGATACGGCACTAGAGATGATAGCTTTGATGATTGGACAACTCCTGGCTCCGCGCGTCATCACCTTCACAGATAATGAGTTGCCACGAGAAGGACGAGATCATGGGCGATCCCTCAACATAGCCTTACGATACAAAGACCTCTGTGTCCCACTGGTCCTTATCGATAATGGCTCAAGCTTAAACGTCTGCCCACTTAAGACTGCGGAACGTCTGGGAATCAGTCCTTCTTCATTCTGACCCAGCACCATATGTGTCAGAGCATTCGACAACACCCGCCGATCAGTGGAAGGGGAGGTCGACATAGAGGTACAGATAGGTCAAGAAATCTATACCATCACATTCCAAATCCTGGATATATCAGCCTCTTTCAACATGTTGCTCGGGCGACCATGGCTGCACAAGGTTGGAGCTGTGCCATCAACCCTGCATCAACGAGTGAAGTACATCTGTGGAAATCAAGTGATCTCTATCCATGCAGAGAAGGAACTCATCATTCCTTCCAATACTGCTGCCACTGAACCAGACATCCCGGTCATCGATATTCAACACTCTGAAGAAGACATCCCGTTTCATAGTTTCGAATTCGAGACTGTGAACTCTATCGCCAATCCAGAACCGATAAGGGTGGACTGTGTCTTTTCATCGGCAGAGTGTCTGAGCCTCAAATATCGAATGAAGAATCACTTCAAATCCAGAAAGGTACCACTGATATATAACCAACGCAAATGGGGACTCAGATACAGGTCAATCTTCATGGACAAGGGAAGGAAGAAATTTCGGTGCTCACCCATCCAATTCGTCAAGCCAGGAAAACCTTGCAAAGATCCAAGAGGAAATCAACCGACTACACTACACAAAGGCCTCCCGATGAGCCTAACTTGGGCCACATGGCCCCCCATTCGATGGGATCAAATTCTCGAACCATCCAAGCCTCCAGAAGAAGAAGGAGATGAAGAAGGAAGTCAAATACAGCAGCTTCAGGATCAGGTTACTCTGACACCTGCTCCCAACCAGGGGCACAACCTGCCCACTTTAGCATCAATCAACCAGGGGCACAACCTGCCCACCTCAATTTCAGCCAGCCAGGGGCACAACTTGCCCATCTCAGCATTAATCAGCAAGGGGCACGACTTGCCCATCTCTGCAGAATCAACATCAACCAGTCAGGGGCAGAAGCAGCCCATCCATTGGACCAAGAAAGGGAAGTGGCCAGCCCTAGATTGGTCTGATGTCCAGATTCCAAACTTGTGGCTAGCCGTGGAACCAGACGAACTGCAATGCGAAGTAAGTGATCCGGGTGGGACTGAGTATGACTCAGATCTCGAACCCGACCAGCAAGAAATCATGGTCATTGGGCCAGACCATGATTCTTCACTCGAATCATCAACCCCCACCTCTTCAGGGGAGGAAGTGTGGGGTCCTGAATGGTCATCTGTTCCCCTAACTTTTGAATCAGCCAAAGAGCCATCTGAGGGCTCTGGCTTAAAAAAAAGGCCTATTTAAGCAGCGACTGGAACTTTGGAACAAGTTGGGCTCAATCATGGTCTGCAATGCCCACTTGTTCAAAGTCCCATGAATTTCGAAAATCCAAAAAAATAAAAAATTTTCAAAAGCCAAAAACATCTAGCATTTCCATTTCAGAAAAATCTCAAAAACCAAAAAACATTTCTTTTCCTGCATTCAATAGTGTGCCAAGTTCGTCTAAAGAGTCACATGGGTTTGAAGTCGAATCATACGATTTCGACATCGAATTAGACTTCGAGCTCATGGGTCTGGACGAAGCTCGGGACGAGGAAGATGATGATCCCGCTCCCGAACTTGAGGATCTCCTCAAAAAGTTCGAATCTAAAGCCAATGTTGTAGCCGATGATTTCGAGACAGTAAACTTGGGGACTCCTGAGATCCCTAGGGAAGTACGCATCAGAAAATCATTGCCACCTGAGATGAAACAGAAAATGATAGAGTTCCTAGCTCTAAGATTGTCCAACTTCGCGTTCTCATATGAATACATGCCGGGGCTCGATGAAGAGCTCGTTGTACATCATCTGCCAACCAAGGCAGATATGAAGCCAGTGAAGCAGAAACTTCGAAGAATGAAGCCAGAATGGGCTCTGAAAGTTCGAGATGAAGTCATCAAGCAGTACAATGCGGGATTCTTGGTAGTCTCCAACTACCCTGAATGGCTCGCCAACATCGTGCCAGTACCAAAGAAGGACGGCAAGGTTCGAATGTGCATCGACTTCCGAGATCTCAACAAAGCCAGTCCTAAAGACGACTTCCCTTTGCCACACATCGACACTCTGGTCGACAACACTGCTGGATACAAGATCTTCTCATTTATGGACGGGTTCTCAGGTTACAATCAGATCAAGATGGCAATCGAAGATCGTGAGAAGACATCGTTTATCACTCCCTGGGGAACCTTCTGTTACAAGGTAATGCCGTTCGGTCTGAAGAACGCAGGAGCAACATATCAACGAGCAATGACAGCATTATTCCATGACATGATGAACAAAGAGCTTGAAGTATATGTGGACAATATGATCGTCAAATCTCACACAATTGAAGGACACTTTGAAGATCTGAAGAAGTTATTCAACAAATTAGAAAAGTACAAGCTCCGCCTCAACCCTCAGAAAGGCGTCTTCGGTGCAATGGGAGGAAAGCTCCTCGGCTTTATGGTGAGCGAGGATGGCATCAGGGTCGACGAGACCAAAACCAGAGCAATCATCGAGATGCCCCCTCCTAGAACAGAGAAAGAAATTCGCGGCTTCCTCGGCAGAATTCAATACATCAGTCGCTTCATCGCACAGCTCACACCTATTTGTGAGCCCATTTTCAAGTTCCTTCGGAAAAACGTTCCAAAAGAATGGAATGATGATTGCCAAGTCGCCTTCGATCGCATTAAGAAATATCTCATGAATCCTCCAGTCCTAGTGCCGCCCGCTCCCGGATGACCACTATTGTTATACATCTCAGTAGTAGCAGAAGCCATTGGCTGTGTCCTCGGCCAACACGACGAGACCGGGAAGAAGGAACAAGCAATATACTATTTGAGTCGAAAGTTCACCGACTACGAGACCAGGTATTCCCCGATCGAGAAGACTTGCCTCGCCCTAGTCTGGGCAACTCAGCGACTCCGTCAATACATGATTGCATTCCCTATTCTCCTCCTCGCTCACATGGATCCGCTCAAGTACTTGTTCGAGAAGCCGGCACTCACTGGAAGGATAGCTAAATGGCAGCTACTCCTGTCTGAGTTCGACATCACCTATGTCACTCAGAAGGCAATCAAGGGACAGGCCCTCGCCGATCATCTTGCCGCCCACTCCCTCCTGGATTATCAACCGCTCAAGACATTCTTCCCTAATGAAGATCTCTTGCTTATTGAAGAAGAAGAAAAGAAGAAAGGTGAGTGGACGTTATTCTTCGACGGCGCAGCAAATTCTAAAGGGAGTGGTATTGGAGTAATCCTCTACTCTCCAGACGATGTCCCTATTCCTATCTCAAGGCGCATAGAATTCGAGTGCACCAACAACATGGCAGAGTACGAAGCATGCATCGCTAGCTTAAGGGAAGCCATAATCTTGGGCGTCAAGAAGCTACGAGTATTTGGAGACTCACAACTTATCATCAATCAGACCAATGGCGAATGGAAAACCAAGGACGAGAAGCTGATACCATATCGTGTGTATCTTGACAATCTGATCGAAGAATTCAAGGAAATCACCTTCTCATACATGCCCAGAGCCAAGAACCAGTTTGCAGATGCTCTCGCCACACTTGCATCAATGCTCGAGATCCCGAAAGGAGCTTCAGAATGGGAGCTCACAGTCGAAGTTCAAGATGAACCTGCTTTTTGCCTACAAATAGAAGAAGCCGAAGCTGTCCCTGACAAACCTTGGTATGCCGACATCAAGCAATATCTCGAAACCCAGGAGTATCCAGAGTCAGCAACAGCAATAGATCGCTGAACCATCCAGCGTTTGGCCGGCCAATTCACCATCAGTGGCGAAGTTCTTTACAAGCGATCCTATAATCACATCCTCCTTCGATGCGTCGATGAAATAGAAGCTGCAAAGATCATGAAAGAAATACACGAAGGAATCTGTGGCCCACACATGAATGGGCACATGATGGCAAAGAAGATTCTACGACTCGGCTACTATTGGCTCACCATGGAGACAGACTGTTGCCAGCACGTCAGAAAATGCTTCAAGTGTCAGGAGCATGCAAATCAAATACATGCCCCATCATTAGAGTTATACAACCTGACCACCCCCTGGCCCTTCTCCATGTGGGGGCTCGACATCATCGGCAAGATCAGTCCCAAAGCATCAAACGGTCATGAGTACATACTTGTGGCAGTCAACTACTTCACCAAGTGGGTAGAGGCAGCCTCCTACACCACGATTGCAGCATCTCAGGTGATCAAATTCATGAAGAACAACATCATATGCCGGTATGGAATCCCCAATGCTATCATCACAGATAATGGGACCCCGTTCGTCAACAAGAAGATGGATGACTTCCTCAGCAAATTCAAGATCCAACGTCATCGATCAAGCCCCTACCGTCCTCAGATGAATGGTGGGGTAGAAGCCGCAAACAAGACAATCGTCAGGATACTCGAGAAGATGGTCGTGACTTATCGAGATTGGTCAGATATGCTCCCATATGCACTTTGGGACTATCGAACGTCTGTACGATCTGCTACGGGCGTTACTCCTTTCGAGCTTACCTACGGAATGGAAGCAGTCCTACCAGTCGAGGTGGAAATACCATCATTACGGGTGTTACTAGAAAGCGGAATTGAAGAAGGAGAATGGCAACGGGCCAGATTCGATCAGTTGCAGCTAGCAGATGAAAAGCGCATGCGTGCACTAAGTCATTCACAGTGCTATCAGAAAAGGATCACTCGGGCTTACAACAAAAGAGTCCGAAAAAGAAGTTTTAAGGTAGGCGACATGGTCATGAAGAAGATTCCGCCGTCGCACCTTCCGGATCCCAGAGGAAAGTTCAAACCCTCGTGGGACGGACCACTGATCATCAGAGAAGTACTTCCCGGAGGCGCCCTCAGACTCACCAGCATGAGAGGGGCGGATTTTCCTGAGCCAACCAACGCCGACAACGTGAAGATCTTTCACGGGTAAGTTATTCTGACCTTATCAAGAGTTACTTTAATAAAGCTGAACTCAAGAGGTCGAAGCTAAGACCTCTGAGAAATCATTTCCGTCCACCAACAAGTGTTTCAAATAAGGGGATTCAAAAAGAGGAAAATACAAAAAAAGGGGGGATTCAAAAGGAAAAGACAAAAAAAAAGAGAGAGAGAAAAAGAATACAAAAGAAAAAGAAAAAAAAAGAAGAAAAGAGAAAGAAAAAGGGAAGCCAAAGCAAGGCACCCAAGAAAAAAATCAGTCCAAGAAGAAACACAGTCATCCATCCATTCATCTCAGAAGGGTCTTTAGCCAAGACCAACAGCTCTATCATCGTAACTCAGGATAAGGGTTGAAAGACTGCCATCGGCCGGCAACGATGGATTCCCGACCTCTAGCCGCCGCAGTTATCCAAAGATCCAGAGAAAAGAAAAAAAAACAAAAAAAAGAAAAAAGAAAAATGTGTGCCTAAACAAAGAGGGCGGAGTGAAAACCCAAAAGGGCGCTTCGAGTAAAAACAGTGGGCATACAGCGGACTTGGTGAAAACCCGAAAGGGTACTAAGGGTAAAAACAGCATAGCTGCCAAGAAGCAGGCAATACCAAATACCCGGGACGTGGTGAAAACCCGAAAGGGCGCCACGGGCAAAAATGACGGGAAAAAGCCGGCTGTAGTGAAAACTCGAAAGAGCGCTGCAGGTAAAAATGGCTCAAAAAGAAAAAGAAAAAAAATTAAAAGTGCAGGTACCAAGAAGTCAGACGATCCAGATCGGTTCAAGCAGTGCAAGAACAAGAAGAAGTGCAGTCAAGAGCGAAGAGCTCTACAAACGCTGACAATCTCAAGAAGCAACAGTTTCCATTGCCTACACCTCTAGGGAACCAAAGGATCACGCAAGTTAATCTCGAGACATCGGTCAAAGCATTGGCCGAGTCCCAGTTCTGATTCCTATATCCCGACACAAAATCCAGACACTCACTCACAAGACAACTCATGGCACAATAGATTCTCAAAAAGTTTTCTTCCTTTTTTTCATTAAAAGCATCATATTTCTTTTACATATATCATATCATCTTTTTCAAAAAATACAATTTTTTTTTTCATCATCATCAATCATATATGCAAAAAAGAATGTGCAGGTGGCCAACACAATCAATCTCTACCCTCCTCCTCGGCCACATCAGGTAAGTCCTCTGACTCATAAAAAGATAGCCTCTCTCTCAACCTGCTCACCTCCATACACAAGTAATGCACCTCATCGCGCTCAAGGGTACGGATCGCTGTCTCCTCATCAGACAATCTCTGATCGGCAGCCAATCTCCTCGACATCATCTCACAATGATACCGAAGTGCAGAGATCTCAGACAGCAGATGGCCATGAGTGGCCAAAAGGAAGCAAGGATCAATGAAAGGGCGCTCCTCAAAAAGTTCATATGAACCAGATGAAGAGCCAGCATCTCCAAGGATATCCTGCTCATCCTCATCAGCATTCTGGTGCCAGCAAGGGATACGTCGATACAAAGACTGCTCAGCAACCCAGTACTGATATGGGGTGGTCGCCATCGGAAAAGTCCACAGCTCAAAACCCAGCAAATCAGCAGTCAAGTAACTTGCCCAAGAACAATCAATCCGGGTCCTGAAGTCAGAGGATCTAGAGGGAAGTGCTTGACGCCTGATACCCGTGAAAGCGAAAAGAGGAACATCCTGCTCATACCCAAACTGCCGCAGGAACCAGATGGGATGGTAAGAAAAGTAGGATCGAAAGCCTACCAACATCAGAGGATAGCAGTTGCATCACAAAGCACTGGAGGAAGTGAAAGCCAAGATGACTCCCAACGAACGTTCCAGTCACGAAATTCAGCAAACATCCTGCGATACAAGGGCTCGCTCATCATAGCTGTATGCGGAAGGAACTCCATGATATAACGCATGATGTCAGAGCTAGGAATGCCAGGAAGGGGTACAGGAACGGTCAAAGAAAGACGCTCCCATAGCCAGACATGATCACAAAAAGGAAAAGAAGTTCAGCTAGAGCAAAGCAATTCCTAACAAAGCAAGAAGAAAAAGGTGCAGAAAAGATACATGAAGAAAGGCACAACAGCCACGAAGGACACGAGTGCGGCCCAGGGCGCAGTCAGTCAGCCCATTGAACAGCTCGGCCAAGATGGGAGAAATGATCCCCTGCCGTCGAATAGCTCGGCTCATCACCTCAAAAAGCAGAGGAGTCTGGGACCTGCGCCATCCCGAGAACAACACCTCAGCTATCAAGCATAACATCAGTGCGTTCCGAGCGAGGGTAGAATCGGCCACACTCCGAAGACCCGAAAAAAGATCATACAGTAAATCCAAGGAGAACACTACAGCATCCTGGCCGACGGCTGTAGGCCGAACAAGATAGGGGATCCTGAACCAGTTCTGCGGTGTAGCAGTCTTCGGCGACGTCTTCGGCGAGAAATACTGAGTATAATCCCAAGGTAGGCCTGTCAAGCGGGCAAGCTCCTCCAAAGAGGGTCCCATCTCCATATCGTTGAACGCGAACAAGTTCAACGAAGGGACCCAGTCAATCAATGCAGCTCCGAGCATCCTCCAGTCAATGTCAACTCTAGCCATATGGATCAGACTGCCAAAACCATAGGACTCCAAATCTTGAATCTCATAAGCTGACAAGCTGTCAAGCCAAGCAAGTAGTCGTGGCGAGCAAGAAGGACGAGGAAGCAGCTGACAAGTCCTCACTGGTGCCCCCTTCAGAACAAAAGGCCCAGAGATCAATGACAGCTCATCAAGAATCGAAAGGTCAACGGGCGAAGGAGAAGGAAAAGCTGGAACCTCTGCAGACTCAACAGCCCCTGACCTACCCGCAGTAACGGCAATGTCTGATATAGTCGCATCACTGTCAGAAACTGTTATAACCTCAGCCGCATGGGAAGACTCGCCCACCTCATGAACAGAGTGCGCAAAAGACCGACGATCAGGAGAAGGACGATACTCCCCATCAAAAGGGCTACCAGTAAAGATCACACCGCACATCGTGGCATCTTGGCTAATATGACCGTCGAAGAATGCATCTGAACCATAAAAAAGGGTCCGGCAACCCCGATCGAAGAATCAACTGTCAGATCTAGACCTGCGGCCCTCTCCAACAGGAAATCATGAATCTAATCATCATCCTGGCCGATCAAAGGGATCATCGAAGCATCCACACGTCCATCATCAGGGGGACATCATCAATGACCACATCAAGTCCACCCAAACAAGTATGCCGCACATCTCGGCCCTCATCAAGAGTATCCAAACCATCAAAGGTATCATCTGAACCATCCATACCATCCAAGCATGAGATCAGCCCATCTATGTCCATCATGGTCCCGTCACCTCCATCAACCACATCATCCATGTGGCCCATACTCAAGGGATGCATAGCCTCACCTATGTCCCACCTACCCATCTCATTCATGCCATCCATTCCTCCCACAATCAAGGCCCCATTCAAATCAGAAATTCCAGCCATCCCACCATTAATGGGGCCATTCAAAGCTCCACCAACCACCAAGCTTAAGTCTTCATCAATACCCCCTCTTAATGCCCCATCTACCCCATCCATTAAAGGCATCTCCCCTTCATCAAAGCTCATTGGAAAATCTGAAGTGTGGGACCCATCATGAACAGTCCCTACAGCCCTTGAATCTCCACCATCCATTGTTTGAGAGAGGACAAAGTGAGAAGAAGACAAAAGGAGAAGAAAGAATGAGACAAAATGAAGATTCATGGCTGGAATCGAATGATCCAGTGCAGAGAATGTGGGGACAAGAGAAACAGACAGCAGGGAATGTCCGAGCACGAGCCAGCCCAGGCCGCTCAAGAGACGAGCCCTGGGCGGCCTGCTCTGGGCCTCCCGTATGGACGTGGTTCCTCTCTCTCCGCGGGATTGGCTCCAAGGTTCTTGGTAGGTGAGGCTGACAGTCCACGTCAGCAGATGGCACTCCGTGGGCCGCCCAAGGCTCCGGTCCACTCCAGATTTCGATTGAGGCTGATCAAGATCACATAAAAGGTGCCCCACCGGTCCAATCACGAAGCAATGCAGCCAGAACATAGTTGATCAAGTCAAAGAGAAGGAAAGGTGGTCAAGTAGGGGCCACAAGCAATCCAAGTCATTCAAAGATTAGATCATCATGATCTAAACCATTGAAGAACCTGCATGAGCCATCAAACAACAAGATCAAAGGACTGATCATCAAAAGAAGGGCCAGAATCCAAGATCTAATCATCAAGTGGGCCCACAAAGCCAAGTCAAGCAATCTGAGACGTTCAAGCCATCATCTGCACCATGAGAAACCTTCTTAGCCCCACAAATCATCAAAAGAGGTGCCCCAAAGTAAAGCCAAGGTTTCAAGTGGGCCCACAGGGACAAATCTAGCAATCTGAACCATTCAAGGGCTAAATCATCAGGATCCAAACCATTGGAAAGCTTACCCAAGTCATGGAGCAGCAAGATCAAAGGTTCGATCATCAAAAGAAGTGCCAGAATCCAAGATCTAATCATCAAGTGGGCCCACAAGGCCAAATCTATCAATCTGAACCGTTCAAGTCATCATCCATGCAGTTAAGAAGTCTCATCTTCCACAAATCATTAAGGAACAAGTCAAAGGTCAAAACATCCAGACATCATCAAAGAATTTGAGACAAGTCAAAGATTGTATATTCATTCAAAAGAGCTTGATACAAAAGAAGACAAAAGTAAAAGTACAAGGCCATACAAAGCAGAATACCCAAGCAAGCTACAAGTCGCCAACATAGTCATCATCATCCCTCCTCTCATCCCGCTCCCGACGATAAAGATCCATTAAAGGAGCAGTCACCGATCCTCCAGCGTACCTGCGACGACCCCCTGGAACATAAAGCGAAGGAAGCAGAGGCCCCTGGCCGTACAGCAAATACCACTCATCATAGTCACGATCCGGGATCGTGAAACGAAATTCGGGCTGGCCCACGAGAGCCTCAGCTCTCTCATCAGCTGGGATCCGAGCAGCTGGAGGAGGTGCAGAACAGGGGACCCGAGCCACCCCAGTGACCTGCCGAAGCAACCTCTCACCTAGATACCACTGAAAAGATTCAACGTCGGAAAGCATGATATGGAGACATGAAGCATCGTATGCTTCCACACGCTGGGGGGTATAATAGAGAGGGAAGCTGGCATAAGGCATCCGAGCGAGCTGCAGCAAATGGAGTCACCACGATCAGTCACAGTACAGCACGAGTGGTAGGGAAAGCAAGATACTTACGTCCTCAACAGTCAACCCGTCTATGTCAGACGCCAATTGTCCCCAGAAACTCGGGAGTTCCGCTGACGGTTTTTCTGGTGCCAGTACATGTGGCGATACAGAGAGGGCTCAATATCATCCCGCATCCTTGGCATGAGATGGGGAAAATGGTCATAAAAGCAGGTCTGGGCAAAAGCACATCTAATGATCAGAGAGAGAAAGAAGGCGAAAGCCTACAGGAAAGGTGAAAGAAGAGATACCTCAATGACAGGCCAAAAACCTGTGAAGGACCGGCTATGCCGACAGGTCTTGTCCAGACCTTGGAAGATACGGGTCAAGATAGCCCCGTTCCAGTTATAGGGATGATGAAGATCCTCGACTAAACGAAGAAACTTGGGATCAACCCTCTCATTCGCATGGCAAAAAAGGAAGGACCCGAAGGCATAAGTGATCATGGCCCGGGCTTTGTGGAGGGCCTCTCGCTCGGTGGTGGGGATGACGGAGGCAAAAGTGTTGTAGAACCATCGCATCTTTACTTGATGGCCTTGGAATTCACCCTCAGGTGGGACATCACCGACGAGCCTTAGCCAATCAGTGGAAGTGAGGGGAGCCAGAGAGTTGACTTGAGGAACAACTGTTTCATGAAACGGAAAGCCTACTTGCATATAAATGTCCAGGGGAGTTATCCCCCATTCACCACAAGGGAGCTGGAAGGTGTGAGTCTCGTCTCGCCACCTCTCGCAAAGGGCCGCGAGCATCATGCGGTTAGCATCGTTGTTACGAAAACGTAAGGTGAGGAGGCCAGCAAAAGGAGTACCATCCAGTACTCGTTCAAGCAAGGGCTGTGGATCCTTCACCCAGTTGTCCCAGTGATCCCTGGTACCTCGACCCTTGATAGCAGGAAGAGGTTGATGCTCCATTGCTAAGGAACACATGTGGTCCCCTCGGCGGACGATGAAGGCAGGATCATCCTCATCAATCACTCGGCGACCTCTGGTACCATCCGCCATTGAATCCTACAAGCTTGGCAAGGTAAGTCCCTATCCCTTTACCTGTTAAAATCCAAATTATCATCCAGGAAACCCATGGGCTTGGACTCACATCCAAATGCAAAATCTAAAGTCCAACTCCATGTGTCACCTAGGATATGTGTTGGGCCCATTGGAAAAAGTAAGGCCCACCTTAAAGACGGTTGCATGGCATGCCTTGGGCAAGAAAAATTCATCATCTAAGGACACATTTTGGACAACAAATGCACTCAAGTGCCATGAGATCAACAAAGGATAAGAGTCTTAACTCACATGAGAAGCTCCTCTTCAAAGTCCATATGTGGTCAATGATTGGTCCACTTTTATTCCAAGGCCATGATTCTCATTTAAGGTGTTTCCACCTTTTTACACGTGCACATGGACAAGTGGAGAATAGGAGGGAAGTGGGCCCCCAAGAGCAACCCGAATGACTCATCTCAATGGATTGGAGAGAGCACATAGCCCACTTTGAAGAACATGAGGACCCATTCATGGGTTAACCATGGGCAACCTTATGTGCCTCATCTTGATGAAAGTTTTGACCATGAGAATACAACAAGGAAGTCTACCCACAAACATATGAATCAAAGAGGCCAATGGTAAGAATTTTGATGCACATAGCCCACATAAGGAGTCAAAGTTGGAAATGCCCATGAAAAGGCAAGTTTGGGCAACTTATGTGCACCAATTTCTTTACAAAGTAAGGGGACCATTTGAGCACAAAAGGGCATGGCTTGATGAATCACCCAACCATCATGAAAATGGATAAGAATGGTACACATAACCCACTTGAAGATCAAAATCCAAAATGTCCCTAAGCATGGGACAAAAATGGACAACTTATGGGTATCATTCTTTCTCACAAATTGAAGAAGAAATCACTCATACTTGAGAATGATGGTGGATGACCCACCAAGCCCCCAAAGAAAAGATCAAGGAGCCATAGTTGTATGGATAGCTCACTTGAGGATCATCCATTTGAGGTTGATAACATTAAGGGGAAACTCTTGAGAACCACATCCCTACCACAAGGAAAAACCATTTGAACTTAGTGAGATTGATGGAACAACTCACTCATGGGACTTGTAGATGACCAAGTAACTCAAGTCCTCCATCCATCAAAAAAGGAAAAGAGCATGAAAAGAAAAATTCTACATGAACAAAGTGTAGTGGGGCACACATGGTTCAAAGAAGTGCACAAGTTTCAATGAAGGCCCAAAAGCCCATCCATATGAAAAAATTCTAAGGAACCCACCACACTTTGTACAAGGATGTACATCATAATCAAGAGATGGTGGAAGACTTGGGCCACTTGTCCATAAAGGCCCAACTAAGAAATCTAGCCCACTTGAGATCCAAGTAAAGAGTGGGCTAATCACCTTGGTCCATACATATGTGAAGAAAGATGGGGACACCCAAAGTGAGCCCCATGAGCCCAAAACTTGAGATGGGCCCTACCATGCCCATGGGCCCAAACCTTGAAAATAAGATGGAAAAGAAAGGAAGAGCATTAAGGAAAAATGACAAGGGCAAGAAAGCATGAGGGAGCCCAAAATGAAGCATTGGGCCCATCAAATACACCAAGGGCCATGACTTCACTTTGAGCCCATTTGAAACATATGAAAAGAGGCCCAACTCTCATAAAAAAGATAGAGTATTTTGCCATGCACACTTGATGACATGGCAAAATCACCCTTTACATAAAGGGAGTGTGAAAAGGAGAAAAGGAAGAATGAAATGGAAAGCTCGCAATGTCCTTCTCCATGAACCACCTTTGAAGAAGACTTGAGATCTAGAAAATGGCCAAAAACACTTGGGCCCACCTTCACTTCTTTTGAAATAGCTACATGAAGAAAAGAAAGGAACCATGAGAAACAATGAAGAAGGAAAAGGGCAAGAAAAGGGAAAGGAAGTGGTCCATACCTTTACCACCCACCAAAGAGGGACCACCTTGCTGTCCCAAAACTTCTCTAAGGCCCACCACTTGAAAAGGGCAAAGAACCACCAAAAAAGAGAAATGAAACTTGAAGAAAGAGAGAGTATGAGAGAGAGAAGAGAGAGATTGCACGTTAAGGGGGGCAAGGGTGCCCCATGTTATATAGAAAAAGGGGGTGCACCCTTTTACCCAGCCCACCAAAGAAACCGGGGGTCAGAGACCGTCCGGGCGGCCCATAGGAGGCCGTCCTACCCCCTACCTAGGTGAATCGACTTCTCCTCCCCTTTCCTTGGGAAGAACTCCTCCTTGGGAAGGGTGGTTGCAAGTGAATCTTGTACCTCCATGTAAGAATGAAGTGATGGAAGAGAATGGTGAGAAAAAAGAAAAGATCTCACCAAAATCTCATCTTGTGAGAAATTGGGGAGAAATTGGCTTGATGATGTGGAAAAGTTCCATGGAATTTTTAAGGCAAAGAAAGAAAAAGATTGACTTGGTCAAACAGTGATCTCAACCATCCAAGGGTATGACCTGATGATCCGAACCATTCCAAGAAGAATTCCCATAGTCTCCAACCTAGATTGCTGCCCTCTTGTACAGTTTCATGGTCCGAAGACCTTAAACTACGTCGGGATCAAGATCCCGAGGGACTTTTAATAAAAACCGGCATCGGTCTTCTTCAAGATCTGATGACTCCGGACATTCTCCAAAAAAAAAAAATGTTTTTTCTGTTTTGAATAGTTTTGGGTCCGAAGACCTTAAACTACGTCGGGATCAAGATCCCGAGGGACTTTTTAATAAAACCCGGTAGCAGTCTAGATCGTCGAATCAAGATCCGCTGATACTGGATATTTTTCAAAAAACAAAAAATAGGTTTTCCCTGTCATGCATAGTTTTTGGGTCCGAAGACCTTAAACTACATCGGGATCAATATCCCGAGGGATTTCCAATAAAAGCCGGTATCGGTCTTAATCAAGATCCGCTGAAACCGGACATTTTCAAAAAAAAAAAAGAACAAAAAAATGTGTTTGCCTTGTTTTGTACAGTTTTGTGGTCCGAAGACCTTAAACTACACTGGGATTAATTTCTCGGGGGACCATTTCCTGCTTTCAACCAAAAATCGGCATCGATCCCAGCCGTTCAGGCCAGGATCTGATAACCTGGATCATTTTCAAAATACCAAAGAGATTTCAAGCTTTCCATAAAAACCAGCATCAACCTCGATTTCCCGAGTTGAAATCTGGAACTTTTTCAAAAAAAATACAAAAAATAAAAAAAATAAAAAATAAAATTTTGCCATCAATTTCAACTGCACAAATTCATCTCCAGCGGTCCGAAGACCTAAAACTACACTGGGATTAACTTCTCGGGGGCTTTCTTTCCTAACCTGTCCCGGACATGGCTGACACTTGATCGTACGGGTGTCCGGAATCTTTTAACAGGTAAGGGCTGAGGCGGGCAGAACTCCGCAATCCTGTTCGTGTTGAACGCACCGTGATAGACAACCTTGATTTGGAAGTCGCTGTTGAATCTGACGGATGTTCCCTGTTCCTAAAACTCATGAAGGGGATTAAGGCTGTTGGGAGGTGGAGCGCACCCTCACGGAATTGTGAGCAACGTAAGGCCCCAAACTGGATTGACTAAAGGAAATGTGAGGATGTGGCTCATTTTGTGGCCGAAGGAGTCCGTCGGATGATACGTGGTCTATGTGCATTGCACATGAGGAACAGGCAACTTTGTGGGTGTGTTGACTGAAAACCCTCAAAATCCCCTCATCCGAAGATGTAAAACTACAGCACTTAACTGTGTGAGACTCGTCTTGCTCGCTGACGTAAAATGGATTGGGTACCTTACTAGCAGTAGAAGCTGGAAGTGGATGAAAATTCCATACTTTTCCCTGCATTTCATAAAAATCACAAAAATACAAAAACATTGCAAAATCACCTTTTCAAAAATCAAAAAAATATTTCCCTTGCTTTCAATTAAAATATTGTAAAAAAGTCACAAAAATATTTCCCTTGCTTTCAACAAAATATTGTCAAAAATCACAAAAAATATTTCCCTTGCTTTCAATCAAAATATTGTCAAAAAAATCACAAAAAATATTTCCCTTGCTTTCAATCAAAATATTGTCAAAAATCACAAAAATATTTCCCTTGCTTTCAACAAAATATTGTCAAAAATCACAAAAAATATTTTCCTTGCTTTCAAATCAAATATTTTCAAAAATCACAAAAAATATTTCCTTGGTTTTCAATAACCGATCTCTACCTTGACTACTCAGGTAAAAGATCCGGACCCAAATACTTACAAAAATCACAAAAATTGTCACTGTCCCCCAGCACTACACTTCAGGAGTCTTGAACTCCACTCTCTTCACAATTTGGGATGACAGATCCGATCGCCCGCAAATTGGAATCTTGACAAAAAATGGGCAACCAAACACCATCTCAATCACATGTATGCTCAGAAGAACATCTTGAAGTCGGATAACATCCTCGTACATTCTCATTCACAAAGAAACAGCATCTTGGGACGATGGACCTGATCGACTACGGGTCAGGATCTTAACCAACCCGCTGTCCAAACCTCCGTATCAAAAAGAAAAATCCCCAGGGGAGCACAACCCTGCAAGCAATAAGCTCAAAGTTCTCTGCACCCACAGCAAAAACAAAATCATCAAACGAAAAGAGAATGAGCTAAACCATGCATTCATCATGCATCTCCATACATCAGCATCCATCGCATCAATCATCATGTTTACCTGCTTTCAAAATAAAAGTCGGTTAGCTAAAGACCCCACAGGCATCCCTAGTGGAGGCACATGCAAACCAGATTTCCATTTCAAAAAGACAAAAAAATATTTCTATTCGCAAATAAAAACCCCATGGAGTATCACTCCCCAGAGTGGGTATCTTTTCAAAAATCCAAAAATATTTTCCCAGTAGAGCGTTATGCCTCCAAAACACCGGGAGATCTTCCATATCTCTGGGTAGGAGCTAACGCAAAAATCAAATAAGATCCGATGTCTCGCGGTTTCCCCGGAGATCATCGGATCCAATGCACTCAAAGTACGGTCGAACTGAACTCCAGTGTCAATGCGGTCGTACCACATGCCAAGATACGAAAAGATGAAAAGCCAAAAGGCTCGGTCAAAGAAACCATTTGAACAGGTGGAAACGATGAATTGTAACCCAAGTATCAAAATCAGCAGATTGGGTGGAAAGAGCTCACCCGCACATACCTAGGTGTGGATGCCTGAAGTACCTTGACTGAGTCCAAGTCGGCGTAGTAGAATCCCGTAAGACTATCGGACGCAGGGCGTCTAACCACTTTCACAGTCAAGCGAAACAAGTACTCCTGGAGTGATATGGGAAAACATCAAACATCACATAATCAGTCTCAGGGTCAGTAACCTCGTAAGACTGGCGACGCAGAGGCTCTGCTGTACCTTTCCGATGTTAGTACCGATCGGGAATGGAAGGGTTGCGATTGGGTACCCAGGTTGCAGCAAACTGCAGGGACAATCGCAACGTTTTCTCCAAACTCCCGCGGTATGTGCGAGTTATCAATTTTCAGACAATCAACTGACTCAGATACAAAGGACAACAAAGATTCCAGACCACAATCGAGGAAAGAATGAATTGCAAACTAAGCATCGAAACCAGCAGATCGGGTGGAGAGAGCCCACCCGCACATACCTAGGTGTGGATGCCTGAAGTACCTTGACTGAGTCCAAGTCGGCGTAGTAGAATCCCGTAAGACTATTGGATGCAGGGCGTCTAACCACTTTGACAGTCAAGCGAAACAAGTACTCCTGGAGTGATCTGGGAGAACATCGAACATACAATCAATCATAGGGTCAGTAACCTCGTAAGACTGGCGACGCAGAGGCTCTGCTGTACCTTTCCGATGTTAGTACCGATCGGGAATGGAAGGGTTACGATTGGGTACCCAGGTTGCAGCAAACTGCAGGGACAATCGCAACGTTTTCTCTAAACTCTCGCGGTATGTGCGAGTGATCGAGTTCCAGACGATCAACTGGCACAGATGCAAAAGCAAGCAAAGATTTCAGACTATGATCTATGAATGACCGGGTTAGAAGTGGGGTGTCCACTCGCTTTGGCATTCGGTTGCAAGCAACCTCTGCCAAAGAGGGGCATCTGTAGACACCCCACCTTCGGCTACACTGTTGGTAGAGATAGCTGGATGAATGGAGGACCGTACCCCCAAATTCCAAATCCAAAGTCAGCCAAACTCACCCTTGTAAGCCCCATTCCATAGCCCAGTTCAAGCCTGAACCCAGTCAACCCAGTCCTAAACATCAGCCTGAAAAACTCCCCATAAGAAAAGCCAGTCAAAAAACCCCAAAAAAGTCAAACTCACTGAGTCAACCCACTGAGTCAACCTGCTGAGTCAACCCACTGAGTCAACTCGTCGAGTCAAAACACCGAGTCAAACCGTCGAGTCAACCCGCTGAGTCAAACCACCGAGTCGACCCGCTGAGTCAACTCACTAAGTCGACCCAGCGAGTCAAGCAGCAGCCCCGAGGGTACGACCGTACCTCGCTGGAAATCGAGAAACGGCCGTACGGGTAGGCCCATAGCAGGCCGCCCAAAATAAATTACGAGCTCTGCCACTGCTCGCTGCTATAAATACCCCCCTCCCCTTCTCATTTCAGCATCCCTTCAAGACAGCAACCGGCCAGAGAGAGTCCGTCCATTCGAGTTTCCTTCTCCACCCCTTAGCCCATTTTCCCACCAAGGAGAGCCCGAGTGAGGAGAGCCTAGCCCTGGTCCAGCCCAGCCTGACCACTGGTCCAAGCCTCTCAAGCCACCCAAGTCTTGATCCAGCCACTCGAAGCCAACCCTTGCGACACCTCCGTCCATCCAGCTACTCTTTTTCCAGCATCATCTCATTTGCATCTAGCATAAGTGCAACATTTATTTTTCTTCCAACCCCCCTGCTTCACTGTAAGCACTTTGATTATTCAAGCACACTGCATATGTCTTAAATTAAGCACCTGTCAGTTCGAGCGTATGCTCTGGGCTTGCCCGTTGTTGGAACCTGCCCATCAGAAACTCTTACTGTTCAGACCTACATTCATGCTTCACTATAAAGCACCTTGATTATTCAAACACACTGCATACGTCTTAAATTAAGCACCTGTCAGTTCGAGCGTATGCTCTGGGCTTGCCCGTTGTTAGAACCTGCCCATCAGAAACTCTTACTGTTCAGCCCCGCATTCATGCATCCTGTCATCTATGAGAATGTATGAGGATTAAAACCGACTTTCAAGTATTAGTTCGATTATGTGAAGTAAAGACCGTACTTCGGTACGGGTAGTGTGTGGGGTGGTTAACCTCTTCCCACCCTGTAACCGTGATCCCTTACCTTGAATCTCTGGCCGCAGATCAAAAGGAGTCATTTTAGAGGAATGAATCTTCGGATCCCCTTTTCTAACGTTTCTACGGGGTCTAGCCGACTGTAGATTCGAAGTAACTGGCTAGTGGCGACTCTGGTCTTATACAGACTCATTTAAACACATCCAGCTTAACACGACAACTAAACAAAGTCCTCGAGAACAAGGCAAGCCAGTGGCACAAACGGCGATTTCGCACTCACGCATCCTTCTCTCCTTCTTTTCCCGTAAAGGGGAAGGGACGAGAACGTCGTGTGGGAGCGCGGAAACGGCGAGGGTCCACAACGGCACAGGGCCTGTTCATTGGAAGTCGACGTAGCGTCAGTTCTTGCTTTCCAGGACAGGTTGCAAATTCATTATCCCGGGTACCAAACATACACAAGGGCTTACATTTGGTTGGATGCGGTGGTAGTCACATTAGTATTTTCTGATCCGGAATTATAAGCTTATAAGCGAGCCTGTCTTCGTTACACCACCAATCATTGACCCTTCTCCTGCTAACTGGCTCAGGTACTTGGCGGAATCTCTTCATCGGTCTTCTCTTCCAAGTGTACGAAAGATTGAGACTTCTTTAAATGTAATAATTGACCACGAGAAACCCGAACATACTTTTGAAGGTTGGGTAGCTTACGGTCAGCAGAACATAATGCAAGAGGACTCAGATCTCCCCGCAGTGGCTACAGAGTTGGATGTCAATGATGAAGATGACGTTAATGATGATGAGGATGGTGATGGTGAGTCTGCTTCAAGGGCCGGTGATACTGCCGTGGGGACTAGTTCGACTAATACTCCGGGCAGTAATGAACAAGGTCGGCCGAGTCAGGGCGGTTTATCTCACCGATCAGTTCCCGGGGATAGTGATGATGAAATGCCGGTGAGACGGACAGGACCTCGAGTAAAAACTACTCATCGTCGCTTGATCGTTGATAGCGGTAAAGACAATAATGAAATGCGAAAATTATATGCCGCTGAGAGACTGTAAGAACAACTTTCCAGGGCTACCGGCGATCCCCCGACTGATAACATCGGTGAAGTGAGGGAGGAAGGGGAGATGATCTCTCAGGCTAATCTGAGCAGAGATTACCCCACAGGGGAAGTTAATGATGATGAGCCCATATATGATAACCCTATGCCTGAGGCAAATACCGAAGCTATCCCCATGGATCTTGACGGTGGGGTGCAAGCTGAAGATCCTCCTCTTTCAAACCCTGCTGATAAAGAAATCCCAACTGCTGCTAGCCCTGTTCCTGAGAGAAGAATTGATGTTGCTATGGAGGGGGTGGTACCTCCCTTGAACCTTCCGCATAACGAAGATATTAAGACTGAAGAGGTTGGTTTGCCCTCTCAGGAGGCTGTGGTTTCTGATATGGTTAGTGTGCCTGAGCCTGTCACGGAGACTCCCTCTGCTGCTGAACCGGTCCCAGTTGTCGCCGCACCTGAGATCGTTGTACTCTCTTCTCTTGAGTTACCTGAGCCGATGATAGAGACTGTACTTGAATGTGTCCCGATGCCATCAACGCCCGTTACTTCAACTAGTGCTCCGATTGATGATGCCCCTGAAGCTATTGGTATATTACCCATTTTTACCCTTTTGTTTGCTTTTTCTTTCTTTCTATGGTTTCTATATATTGATATCTGCCATTGTTCTTGTCAGTGATTGCTCCTGTGAGCACTTCTGTGCCTATTACCTTACCTGAGGCAGTCATTTCTTTGCTCCAGGGAATGTGGATAATCAAGGCCAGAGTTTCCGAAAACGCTTCTATCATCTATCGTTAAGGCTTTGAGGAGTGCGGAGGAAGAGCGATTACTTGAAGAAGGGGTGAAGGCCTTAGGGGTGCACGCCGAGTGGCTTGGCATAGATGCTTCTTGATTAAGTCAATATGTAGCTTTGTTCAAAGATGGGGTTGCACCAGTTAAGGAAGCTAGGCAACTTAAAGCTGATCCTTCTGTCGATACTAAGTGCGATCAGCTATGGACCCTCCTTCCACATTTTGAATCGGGGAGAGCACAGATGGCGGTAATTAATTCAGAGTGGCAGAGGACCAACACTGAGCGTCAAGAAGCTGTAGCCCATATCGCAACGCTAGATGAAGAGATCAATCATCTCCAAGCCGAACGTTCACTGATTCACCTTCAGGTAATACGGCTTGACAGTCAGGAGTCCCGTTTGTGAACAACAGCCGAGCAGCAGAAAATTGAATGTGACGCCTTGGAGGTCCAAGTAGCGGCATTGCAGCAATCACTCCGGGATGTCCCCGATTCTGTCCAGGTTTTGGCAGAGGCAGAGAGGATGCAGAAGGCTGCTCAAGAGTCAGCGATAGAATTATTTGAACAATTTCTAAAGAACTTAAATGTGTAATTTTGTATAAGAAATTTTTATATTGTATGTTGGAAGAAAACTTTTTGTAACCACGAGATGTATAATATGTGTGTATTTCTGATGTGTTGCGAGTTGTGTCACTTATCTTTGTTTTGGAGAAATAGTATGAAAGAAATGACGAATTACAAGTAGATAATCGCCCCCCTGTCAGGGCTAAACCTACACTCATGGAGGCAAGATTTTGAACAACTCTCATCTTCTGATTCAACCTTTTATCTTGAATTTTGGCAATCTCGGGAAGAAAATGTCGTATCCTCGGTATATTTCAAGTTCTAGCAATTTTCCTGATACCTGCATGTATATACACAGAATGAATGATCAGTATCTAACGTTGCTAACATTTATTATCGCATCGCTTCATTGCTTTCGGTATTTTGTTTGCTGCACTTTCCCTCTGATGGGGCATTTACAAATCATGATGACAAACAAATGTCACATGTAATATCTCTTCAGAAACTGACCGTTCACTAGGGAGCTGATGCTTTGCCCTTTACAATTGACCACTCGATAGGCTCCATTAGAGTAAACTTCGTCGACGATGCACACCGGATCCCATTTCGGGTCGAATTTGCTTTTCTGGCCTTGGGTTGGTGTTGGGTGTTTCATCATTAGTACCAGATCACCCTTCTTGAATGACCCGCCACGAACTCATTTATTGTATGAAGCTGAGATTTGCTTTTGATACATTTCGAGTCTTTGCTGAGCGACGAGCCTCTTTTCATCTAAGGCGTCGAGTTCAGCCATTCTGATCTTGGCATTGTGCTCAGTCGTCAGAGAGTGCCAGAGTGCAACTCGTAGTGACTTAACCTGCATTTCTATCGAAATTACGACTTCAGTATCGTATACCAGTGAGTAGGGCGTAGCGCGAGTGGCTGTGCGGTGTGTAGTCCAATATGCCCAAAACACTTCAGGTAACCGTCTGTCCTAGTCCTTCTTATTCTCTGCCACGGTCTTCTTCAAAAAAATTTGATGCTTAGGCCAGTCCATTTACAGGAGAATAATAAGGCGATGAATAACAGTGCTTGATCTTGAACTTCGCACATAGTTTATCGATAGTGACATTCTTGAAGGGTGTTCCGTTGTCAGTGGTGATATTCTCGGGGATACCATGCCAGTATAATATAGTATGACGGATGAAACCTTCAACATGTTTGGCCTTCACATTCCTGAGTGCCACTGCTTCGGCCTATTTGGAAAAGTAATCTGTTGCAACCATAATGTACTGATGCCCCTAGGATGAGGGTGGGTTGATCGGTTTGATCACGTCCATGCCCCAGGCGGCGAAAGGCCAAGATATCACTGATTGGTGCAACTCTTCCGGTGGCGAGTGTATGATATCTACGTGAATCTGACACTGATGGCATTTCTTGATGTATTCTATCACATCTCTTGTCATTGTGGGCCAATAATATCCCATGTGTCGAACACGGTGATGTAAGCTCTTGCCTCCTTGGTAAACACCGCATTCTCCCCCGTGAGCCTCTTTCAATGTGGCATATGCTTCATCTTGGTCCAAGCAACGTAGCAATACTCCCTCATATGAGTGTTTGTAAAGAATATTATTCTGTATTATAAATGAACCAACGTGTGTTCTGACTTACGTGCGCATCTTGGGATCTTCTAGTAAAAACCCGTATTTCAAATAGTCGATGAACGGCATTTTCCAGTCACTTTCCTCTGTAATCTCAAAATAGCAGATAGGGTTTGCGGTTGATCCACCATCACGCAGTGCAACTGTCGGTAGAATTCTTCTTTCTTCAATTGTTATTTGGATTGGGCTACCCCCGACATTAGCCAGAGTAGCGGCCAGACTGGCCAGCGCATCAGCTTGTACATTCTCCTGCCTCGGTATATGTGAAATATTGCTGTCACGGAACTGGTCAAACAGTGATTGCGCTTGGCGGCAGAAAGGTGACAACTCAGGTTTGCAGATCTCATATTCTGTCATTAGTTGTCCGATCTAGCCTGGAGTCACCATAGATCTATATTATTTTGATTCGCATCTCTAGGGCGAGTTGTAGTCCGATGATGAGGGCTTGATATTCTGCTTTATTGTTGGTACAAGCTGGCTCGATCATAAATGAATAGGGCAGGAAATCTCCCTGGGGATTGATAAATATAACTCCTGCTCCTGTCCCCGTTGACCTGGAGGCTCCGTCAAAGTACATCTGCCAAAGCCTGCGATTCTCCAACCATCATGACCTGGTCATCTAGGAGATCGCATTCCATTTCTTCGTTGCTCAGGATTGGATGCGCAGCGAGAAAATCTGCGATCGCTTGTCCTTTAATAGCTCGGGCTGGGACATACGTAATGTCGAATTCAGAGAGGAGAAGGGCCCACTTATCCAGTCACCCAAACAACATAGGCCGGTTCATGAGGAATTTGATCGGATATTAACGTTATCTGATGTGAGAGGCAATAATGCCTAAGTTTCTTCACAGCAAAAATGAGGGCGAGACATATCTTCTCGATTGTCGAGTAGTTGAATTTGGCTCCTACCAGCGTGCGACTCAAATAAGATAATGCATTCTCTTTCTCTTCTTCATTCTTTTGTGCTAGGAGTACCCCTAGTGAATTATTACCTACTGTGATGTATAAAATTAGCGGCTTTCCTTTGATTGGGGCGGCGAGGACTGGAGAATTTTTAAGCATTTCTTTCAGTGAATCAAAAGCTTTCTAACAAGCGCCATCCCATTCGAACTTAACGTCTTTTTTATTGAGGCGGGAGAACAGCTAACAACGACCAGCTAAGTTTGAAATGAATCTTCTCAAGTATGCCATGCGGCCTTGAAAACTCTTCAACTGTTTCAGATTCTTTGGTGGTGGCATTTCTCTGATGGCCTTGATCTTTGCAGGGTTGATTTCTATACCCCTATGTCTGACAACAAAGCCAAAAAGTTTTTCCGAAGCAACTCCAAATGCGCACTTCAACGGATTCATACGGAGACTCTTCTTGCGTAATCGCTGAAATACTTGTCTCAGATGTTACCTATGCTGTTCATGATCGGCTGACCTCACAACCAAATCATCCACATAACATTCAACGTGCTTGTGCATCATATATTGGAACATAACGTGCATTGCGCGCTGGTACGTTGCCCCTGCATTCTTTAACCCAAATGACATTACGCGGTAACAGTAGATGCCGAGTGTTGTGCGAAAAGTTATAGCTTCTTCATCTTTTGTAGCCATGCTGGTTTGATTGTATCCCAAATAACCGTCCATGAAGGACATCACAGCATATCCTGTTGTGCTATCAATCAACAATTTCGGGATGGGGAGAGGAAAATCGTCTTTAGGGCAGGCTTCGTTAAGATTTCGAAAGTCGACACAAACCCGAATTTGTCCACTCTTCTTCTTGACTGGCACGATATTCAAAATCCACTGGGGGTATTTCATCTCTCGAACGAACCTAGCCTGGATCAGCTTCTTGATTTCTTCCTCGATCTTGGGTACGATGTCAAGGTGAAACCGTCATTGAGGTTGCTTTACTGGCTTCTTCTCCTTTATGATGCTCAGCTTATGCATGGCAATCGTTGGACTAAGCCCTGGCATTTTCGAATATGTCCAGGCGAATACGTCTTAATTTTCTCTCAGCAACTGTATGTATTTCTCTCTTTCATCCTCCAGAACGTTTTTGCTTAGGTATGTATTTCTGGGTTCTTTGAGAGTACCCAAATTTACTTCTTCAAGTTCATCAATTGTTGGTTGTCCACCATCTTCCAGTTGAATAGGTGCGACACTCGGTTGGATCACGTCAGTAGGCTCTTGCTGCTGTATTCCTTCCACAGGTGCGATGGTTACCATATTCACGCTCGCCTTAGCTCCTAGACCCTCTCCATTCTTGTATGCTTGTTTGTATTCTTCAAACGGAGCTAGCAACCTCTTCTTCGTGCTTGAATCTTGGCCGGAGAACCCCATGTTTCTCATAATCTTCCGGCTGGCTCTGTTGTATCTCTTCTCCTCTATCGGTCGTGGCCGGGCAAACTCTCTTCCCTCTTCTTCTCCTTCTGATGATACTAGCTGACTTGGCCCTGAGTGAAACTTGATATCTTTATGGGTGATATCTCTTGACGGCACAAGGAATTAGCTTGGAGCTTTCGGGAATGGCTTGGCTCTTCCTATCTTGGGTATCGACATGTTGAAGCTGGACTTGAGCACACTCATGTGTTGGTTTGAGATCAGTTTTAACACGGACTGTCCTGGCTGACGCAAATGTTGTGGTATCACATAGAACTTCTTCGTGATTAGCTGAGGTTGATTTTCCAACTGATACTGGGATCTTCCCTGAGTGACAGGCTGAGGTTTACTTTTCTGCACAAACTTCTCAACTCGAGGTTTTTCCCCTTGCCCTTTCTTCATTATATCGGGCTTCTTGCTGATTTTACTGATGTCGGTTAGGTTGTAGTACTTTGCATCGGCCAAAAATGACTCAGCTATTGTGTATGGCTTCGGATTCGCTGCTACCCTGTATTGGACCCCGTCCCTATTGTATTTGAAGCATTGATGGTACGTCGAAGGGATTATGTGATTCTGATGGAGCCAGGACCTTCTTAAGAGGAGATTATATGTTGTCACTGCGTCGATCACCTGACATGTTACTTTCGTTGCCAGTTCTTCAATCTCTAGCATCACCGTGATTGATCCAAGTGTACGCTGACTGTCTTGGTTGAACCCCTGAATCATCATGAGACTCGGGCGTAACGCTGATTACCTATAACCCAATTTCTATAGTGTCTTCAATGGCATGATATTTATGGCAGACCCATCGTCTAACATACATCTCTTGACCTCTGTGTCCCTGATCATTCCAGTAACCATCAATGGATGGTTATGGTCTGTTAATTAGATCATACGGTCTTCTTCTGAGAAAGTGATTGCCGAGGGGCAATCAACCTACATGACTTGTGACACTGGTATATACCCCTCCCAAAATTTATCTGTATTATTCATTTCTTCTTCTATTTCTATCATCATCACCTCCCTGACCTCACTGTCGAGTCATGCATTGATTAACATTTCTCTGTACACTTTTGAGAGACATAAAGCGTCGTATATACTTAGGCGGGCGGGGACCTTTTGCAAATGTGACAAAACGTCATACGCTACTAGTCTTGGGCTTGGTTGACTGGTGGTGGCCTCGACGATCTGCTCTTTTAGTTTCTGCACGCAGGGCTTCTCTTGTGGTTTGTTAAGGATACTGTCTTCTCTCACTGGGTCGTCTAATCTTGGAGGAGTACGGTCAAGCATCTGCTTGCCTGATCGTAAGATGAATGCGTCAACTTCCCCCTCGGTTGCTTGTAGAATTTCCTCGGATGGTGCTTGTTCGACAAATGACACCATCCCGTAGTATACCATGTTCATCGTGGGTCGTATCTTCCCCTATAATATTCCTCTCCTTACTCTTCCCCCGTTCTTTCTTCAGTTAATGAGCCTTCGTCTGTTCTCGAGTCTTTTCTTGCTAGTGACTAGAGTCCATGGTTCCTTTGGCTCAGGAAATGAAGCTGGTCGATTAGTGTTATTTCCTATCATGACTGCCGAAATTGTCCCGGCTGTTTCCTTCATCGTCTCGGGTACCTTCATGCTAATAACCCCTTGGCTGAGCAACCCCCGTATCCTTCCCTTCAAGGAGAAACAATCTTCTATCTTATAGCTGACGCATTGATGATATTTACAATATTTGGGGTCATTCATTCGTCCAACTTCATGGGGACGGACAGGCTCTGGCAAACGCATCAGGCCTTCTTCGATCAATTGTTCCATGATCGGAACTAAATTGGCCATATCAAATGTGTACGGGCCATTCGCCCTTTCTCTGTCGGCTATGATATGCGTTTGGGTGTATAAGGCCTTTTACCCTTGTCTTGTATGATTGTTACTTTTGTCTCTGGCTTGTGATCGATAGTGGTACGCTTGCGGTCTTTTTGATCTCTGCTCCTAACGACCTGATGAGTTTCTACTACTCTTCCCATCTCTCTCTTCTGTCTTTCGAGCCTGAAGTTTACTTTGGAGGCTGGTTCCTCGACGAGATGCGCTTTCGTCGCCAGCTCGCGAAAAAAATTGAAAGTATTGCCTGACAACCCATACGAGATCATCGGGTCTAGAGCCCTCAAGCATATATTCATCTGTTCACCCTCACTAGACAATTCATGACATTGGGCTGCTGTGGTCCCCCATCGGTCGATGAACTTCTCAATCGGTTCACCGTTTCTCTGTCTGACCAATGCTAGGTCTGTTAATGAAATCTCCCTCTCTGTCGCAAAGAATTTTGAGATGAAGTTGTCCTGCATTTGCTCCCATGTCCTTATGGAGCTAGCTAGTAGTGACATATACCATTGGAAGGCTTTTCCTGTCAGGGTAGATCCGAACAACCGCATGCAATACTGCGGGACTGCAGACCAATTGCCCAACGTAGTTAAGAAGTGGGTAATATGTTCTTCTGGTGATCCTTTGTCGTCGAACTTTCCAAAGTCCGGGAATCTGAAATTGACCGGGAATAGTACCTCTTCTACCTCTGATGGGTACGAGACTCGATACTTATAGCTGCCTCTCCTCTCTTTCTCTTTTTCTTGTTGCATCATGTGGGCTATCGTCTGGGATAACTCTTCTCGTGAAACGTGCAAGGTGAAAAGTGGTGCACGCTCTATTGGCACAACCCTGAGTTGGACGGGTGGTTCAGGTTCAACCGGACCTTCTGCTGCCCCTTGGGATTCCTCTGCCGACTGATGGGTAGGTGGCGTAGCACTCCTAGTTGCAGTTTGGGCTATCAAAGTAGCCAGGGCTTCCTGCATAGCCCTCATTCGATCATTTATTTCACGATTGGCTTCGATTAATCTATCAATTTGGTCTTGGACTAGTAGTAATTCTTCGGCTTCATATGGTCCTTCTTCCACTTCTTCGGCCACTTAGACCATTAGTACTTGCACTGATGGGATCTTCTGAGCTGGCCTCTGTCTTGGTTCGAAGGCTATTGTAGGCTTGAAGTTCTTTACGGGTGCGGGTTTTGTTGGTTTCTGCGAGGCGTGGGTGGTTTTGGATAATGGCGGAAACTGCTCGGCTGTCATCGCAGGCATTGCGGGCTTGGCTGATATGACTTGACTGTTGATAGGGATCTTCTGCCCCTGTTTCAGTCACCACTGCCTTCTAATCACGGGACGAGACCTTGTAGCATTCGTCTTCTTGTATGCAGCGATGACGGCTGCCTTCTTCTGTTCCTTCTTCTGTCGTCGGGTTTCAACTAACAGTCATTCTGAGTCGGAGATAGCTGTCGTGGTTGTAGTGAAATGAGGAAAGTTGAAGCCCCCTTTGGTAAGGAAGATGCATGGGCTTATAATTGAGTATGTCATCTCTTCCATCTACGTTGGTATCTTGCTAATTCTGCTGGTGTCATAAAAATCATTAGAACAATTCATAAACGCGGCCAGGAGTGTGAACCCATCGATCGCAGTGCATAAGCTAATGAAAATTAAGCGAGAGAGAGAGAGAGATAAGTACGTGTAGTTGTGGAAGTTTGTGGGTTTGAAAACCTTTGATTTACCGTCAATTTCCTTAAAGATGAAGGGAAGAACGTTTCCGTTGAGAGTCGCCAGTTTGGCGCCCGAGGGCACCAAAACATTGTGCCTCATGATAGATCTGCTATGTACTCATTTTTATTTTGTGACTGATTAATCTTAGAGCATTTCTATACTCAGAGTTAACAAGAGATTCTGGTATTGTTCGATCCCTAGCAGAGTCGCCAATTTGTTAGAACTAGAAAATGCATAAGGGGACATTTTCTTATGTAATTTTGGTCTGGGGTTCTGAGTAATGGAAACATTCATAGAAAATCACAAGCATTCACAAAAGGTACACAAGAAGAGATATCGCAAGGCGAATTTTATTCCAGAGATCTTGAGAACTTGTACATTCTAGGCTGTGATCTGGCACGAGCCCTTAATTACATCGAATGATCGATGACCCTTGATTAAAAGGTAGAAGACTAGTCAGCGGGGACTATGGTCTTAGAGTTTATGGTCGTAGAGACCTGTATTTGCTATGGATTGAACCATCTTTGTATTAGTCAGATGTCTATGTCCCATGTTTTGACCAGAGATCCAGGCTGAGACTATTAGGGTTTATGACTGAGCGGGATGACTCTGGGCCTGCGCCTGGCATGTATGGACAGGTGACCTTGGGAAGTCCAATCTGTAGTTGTGTAAACCTGAATAGCCCAACCGACGGATGCCGTTTGAATGGGTAGGGCACCGACTGTTGTATTGTGATAGTTCATAGCAATTGCTTTATAGAGAATTGAAACTCTTTTGATATGGTTTATCGTGATAACCATAATCCTGTTTGTCTTGCTTTTGACCCTAATCAGGTCATATCTTAAAGTACATGTGCGTAATGATACATTTATACGACCCTAGATTCTGATGGCTTTCTTTTGAGAAGTTATTTCGTTCATCGCGTTGGATCGGGTCAAACCTCGAACATACATCATTTTTTTAGTTTTAAAAATCCCAGAATGATTGTTTGACTATTCTATTACGTCCAGAACGCTCGAAATACCCAAAATAGAATCAAACAGGGCCTGAAAACATTTAAAATTGTGTCTGGCGTGCCCTGAACGGAGTCTGAAAAATTCTGATTTTCAGGGTGCGCCAGACATATTTTTTGGGTGTGGTAGCTTCGGAGCACCCTGAAATTAGACAAGTAGAAAATGTTGATTTTTCGGGTGCGCTAGCATCCGAGCACCATGAAATTAGACAAGTAGAAAATGTTGATTTTTCGGGTGCGCTAGCGTCAGAGCACCCTGAAATTAAACAAGTAGAAAGTGCTGATTTTTCGGGTGCGCTAGCGTCAAAGCACCCTGAAATTAGACAAGTAGAAAATGTTGATTTTTCGGGTGCGCTAGCGTCAGAGCACCCTGAAATTAAACAAGTAGAAAGTGCTGATTTTTCGGGTGCGCTAGCGTCAAAGCACCCTGAAATTAGACAAGTAGAAAATGTTGATTTTTCGGGTGCGCTCGATCTATTTTTAGGTACGCTAGATCACTTGAACAACTTTATAAAGATGTGATGTTTTGCTGGTTTTATGCCGAACCTACAGTGATCGGAGGTAGGCTTCCGTTGTGGGATTCCGATGATCGGAAAGAGATTCCGGTGGTTGGAAAGGGATTCCAATGAGGGTTTCCGACGAGGATTTCAAATGTCCAGAGGGTAATAACTCTCTCTCTCTCTCTCTCTCAGTATCTCGTACAAATGAATAGTGCAAGGGTTATTTATACCCAAAAATTCCGGGGGACGAGCCAATCATCGTACGACACGTCAAGCGTATCTTGAAAATGACTCATTTTTAGTCTAGCGCACCCTGAAAATAGTTAAAATTGATGTTTTGTGAAATGTCTATTTTTCGGGTGCACCGGACTTTGGAGCACCTTGAAATTAGGTATTTTTCGGGTGCGCTAGCGTCGGAGCACCCTGAAAATGGTCTTAGTGGACTTTGCTGAAATTACATATTTTATGGGTGCGGCAGACCTATTTTCCGGATGTGCCAGACAAATTGGTTTATGTTTCATGGAGTGTTACAATGCTGTATTTATTGGGTGCACTAGACCTATTTTCTAGGTGTGCCAGACTTTTATTAAGTGAAAATGGTAAGTCTGAAAATCTCGCATTTATTGGTGCCCTAAACCTATTTTCTGGTGCGCTGGACATATTTCGGGTGCGCTAGGAGCCGTTATATTGCATTTCTGACTTTAAACGCTTTTTATCTTTGATTTGTGGGGCCCACTTGAATGATGAGTGTTCATCCAGTCTTTCTAGTGGTCCAGCTATCTGCCCATCACCCCTATTTTAGAACTAGGTCGGTCACTGTGTGATGTGGGGCCCACCAAAAGTCATTTTTGGGCCAATGTGTGGTCTGACACACCTTGCAATTTTTCTTCAATTTATGGGTGCGCCAGAGGTTTTTAATCCTCATTCTTTTTATTCTTGATCTGGCTTGAACTGTAAGTGCGTTTGTTGTAATTTTGGAGGTGATCCAGACTGATTTTCTGGGTGCGCCCCCTTAGTATTCGATGAAACTTTGTTTTAATGGTTTAGATATTTTGGGACCCCAACAATTAAACAAATCAAGCTCCTAATCTATGCAACCTATGTAGACTTATGAGAATGAATGAATGAGCTCGAGGCTACACAACTAGTGAAAGTACATCTTGTGTGTGGATGTGCCTATCTAGTATCTAGCGTATATTCCTATTAAGCATTCGTAATTAATAATTAAACATACAGTGCTAAGATAACAATATGCTCAAATCAATCACAAACACAAGCATGTATAGTGGTTCGACTTTGGGTCTACTCCACTCCCGATTCAAGTACTCAACCTCATTAAGCACACCGGAACCAAAACTAATTTGCTATGTTTTCTGATGCAGGGATTGACAGGTTATGGAGGAGCAAACTGAAGAGGAGCTACATTGTTAGGCACCTCAAGAGTCCTGTATTTAATTCATTATCAATATAATCTCTTATTCATGTATTTTGTTTTGGTAGGTTAGGTTTTTGTAAGTAATTGACAAAGGGAAAACTGTTAGTGCACTTTTCTATGGCATACTAGTGTACTTTGTTTGTCAATCACTTAAGTCAGTGAGTCTAGTGTCGGTTGAGCTTAATAAAGACGAAGACCGAAGACTCAAGACGGACCTGCTGCATCAAGGAAAAGGAAACAGGTAAAAGAGATGCCTTGGTGTGAACGCTCGCCTTTCCACGCTTCCCCCTCTTTCTCGAGGGTTTTTTCTTGTGGTGTTATTGTGGATTTCACTAGATATGTTTGGATGAGTTTGTATAAGACCAGAGTCGCCACTAGCCAGTTACTTCGAATCTACAGTCGGATGACCTCGTAGAAACAGTTAGAGAAGGAAATATGAAGATTCCTTCCTCTAAAATAATTCTTTTTTATCTACGGTCGCCGGTCAGAGATTCGAGGTAAGCGATCACGATTACAGGGTGGGAAGGTGTTAGGCACCCACTTTGCCCGCACCAAAGTACGGTCTTTACTTCACAGAATCGAACTAATACTTGAAAGTCTAAATTAATCCTCGTATATTCTTATGAATGATATAATGCATAAATATGGGTCTGAATAGTAAGAGTTTCTGATGGGCAGGTTCCAATCAGACAGGCAAGCCCAAAGCATATGCTTAAACTGGCAGGTGTTTTATGCGACATGTATGATGTGTGTTTGATCGGTCATAGTTTCTTATGGGTAAGTTCCGGGCGAGCTGGCAAACCTCAGAGCATACCTTGAGACCTAATCAAGTGCTTGTAGTGGAATGATAAGCAAAGGGGTTGGAAGAATAAGAAATGTTGCACTTATGCTAGATGCGAATGAGATGATGCTGGAATAAGAGTAGTTGGATGGACAAAGGTATCGCAAGGATTGACTTCGAGCGGCTGAGATTGGGACTTAGGTAGCTTGAGAGACTTGGACCGGAGTCAAGTTGGGTTGGACCAGGGCTAGACTCTTCTCACTCGGGCTCTCCTTCATAGAGGAATAGAATAAAGGGTGGAGATGAGTTGTTTCTCACAGAGGAGGACTCGAAGCTAATGGATGTTTGAAATGAGAAGGAGAAGGGTATTTATAGCTACGAGGGGTGGCAGCTTTGGTAAATAAGCTTGGGCAGCCCCCTGAGGGCCGCCCGTAGGGACACTTTGCCTCAACTTCGGAGCGTATGGACTCTGAACCTGAAGCAAAAAAGTTACAGGTTCGAGGTTCGGAGTTGCTCCAAAACTATAGCTCAGAACTAGGTAAGTTGACTGGGTTTGAAAGATGGACTGACAATGTGAGTTGACTGTGTGTAAGGGATGGACTGACCTAGTGAGTTGATTGGTAATTTGACTCAGCAGATCGACTCACCAAGTTTGACTTTTTTAGAAATTTTGGACTATTTTTTCTTTTGGGGTTTCTTCGGGCTGATGTTTAGGGGTGAGTTGACTGGGTTTAGTTTGAGTTGGGCTACGGATTGGGGCTTGTAAGGGTGAGTTTGACTAGGTTTGGATATAGGGTTTGGGGGTATGGATCTCCATTCATTCAGCAATCTCAACCTGCTCTGTAGCTGAAGGTGGGGTGTCTACAGATGCCCCTCTTTGGCAGAGGTTGTGTGTGACCGAATGCCAAAGCAAGTGAACACCCCACTTTTGACCCGGTCATTCATAGATCGTGGTCTTAAATCTTTGCTTGCCTTTGTATCTGAGTCAGTTGATTGTTTGGAAGTAGATAACTCACACATACCACGAGAGTTTGGAGAAAACGTTGCGATTGTCCCTACATGAGTTGTAACTTGGGTACCCAATCGCAACCCTTCCGTTCCTGATCGGTACTAACATCAGAAAGGAACAGTAAAGCCTCTGCGTCCATATAGTCTTACGAGGTTACTGACCCTATAATTTATTGTTCGTTGCTTTCCCTAATCACTCTAAGAGTACTTGTTTCGCTTGACTATCAAAGTGGTTAGCTGCCCTGCGTCTTGGCAGCCTTACGGGTAATCTACTATGCCAATTTAGACTCAATCAAGGTACTTCAGGCATCCATGCCTATGTATGTGCGGGTGAACTTTTTCCACCCAATCTTCTGATTTTGATACTTAGGTTACAATTCATCTTTTTAATCATTTAGATGGTTTTTTGACCGAGCCTTTTAGCTTTTATCTTTTTTGTATCTTGGCATTTGGTACGACCACACTGACATTGGAGTTCAGTTCGACCGTACTTTGAGGGCATCGGATCTGATAGTCTCTGGGGAAACCATGAGACATCGGATCTTATTTGATTTTGCATCGGCTCGTACTCAAAGATATGGAAGATCTCTTAGTGTTTTGAAGGTTGAATACTCTACTGAGAAAATATTTTTGGATTTTGAAAAGACCCACTCCGGGGAGTGATACTCCATGGGGTTTTTTATTTGCAAAGAGGAATATTTATAATATTTTTTTTATTTTTGGAAATGAAATCTAGCTTTCACGTGCCTTCACTGGGGATGCATGTGGGGTCTTTGGCTAACCGACTTTTATTGAAAGCAGGTAAACATGATGATTGATGTGATGGATGCTGATGCAATGGATGCGTATGCATATGGATGCATGGTTTGGCTCATTTTCTCCCATCTAATGATTTTGCTTTTGTTGGGGATGTAGAGAACTTGAGGTTATTGCTAGTAGGGTTTTGTTTCCTTAGAGATTTTCTTTTTAGTGCGGATGTTTGGTCAGTGGGTTGTGTTCGCTTCCCCAAGTGTAGGGTTGCGATGTAGTAATAAACTCGGTAAGACCGAGGTCGATCCACACGGACTTGTGTAGGAATTCACAAATACATCCAATAATATCTATTAAAAGCTAATAACCAGATTTTGTATGAATTTGATGTGAGTAACAAAATTGAATTAAATTGAAGGTAAATAATGATAAAAAGGCACTAGGGGTTCAAGGATCCACTTGTAGCAATCCTTGATGTTCAATCCGCTGTGGTTTCTCACTTTCTCAATTAGAATCGATATTAAGATCTATCTAGCCAGATGATAGAGCTGTTAAACTAAACAATTTGTTATATGTAAGCCCAATGCATAAGATTCACTCAATGTAAGCTAGGCTGAGCATGCTCAATTGCATAGGTCAGTCCTAATTCCAAAAGGTTCAGTTCACAATCATAACCATCCTCAAGTCCTGTCACAAGACAAGGCTAGATTACAATTTGAACTTGATTCAAATCACATACACAATCCATTCACATTACAGAAATTCAGAAAAGTAGAACTTTGGTAGGAAGTCCCCACATGAAAATCATAGTACTAGAGTGTACTCCAATTCCTCGGATCATACAGGTCTAGACTAATGCAAACCAATTAAGAATTTAAGTAATTCTCCCAAACATCCATGAGTCATCATAAGACTAAGAAAAACTACTTAAAGCTTGTATAAACTTCAAACCATAGTTCATAAACATGAATTCCAAACTTAAAACCAACTTAGAACGAATTGAAACATCTTAGATCCACTACAAGCTTCACCTCTTAGCCCTAGCTAAGAGGTTTAGCTGCTCATGATCCAAGGAAACATGAAACAACAACAAAAAACTCATAAAAACAGTAAAACAAACTAGGAGTTGTGGAACTCCGAAATCCACTTCCGCTGCCTCCAACCTTGCTTAAACCCTTCTAAGATACCCTAGGAACGATCCCTAGGTGTCCTTTTATAGTAGGCAGGCTCCGCAACTTCAGAAGAATCAAGAATCTGCGTAAAAGTTACGCAGTGCGCAGAGAAAATCGGACTGAAATTAGAAAGTCCTGATTCTTCACGTGGCCGACCGGTCCTGCCTCAATGGGAAATCAGTCCAGCAAGCTCTGGACTAAAAAAAAACTTCTGGCCGACCGGTCTTGACCGGTCGGACTGGGTTGGCCGACCGGTCACGACCGGTCGTGCCTGCATTGGTTCTTAGTCCAGTGAGATCAGAGGGGCAGGGCGAGCTGGCTGACCGGTCGTATGACCGGTCTGACCTTCCTGGCCGACCGGTCACGACCGGTCTTGCTTGTTTTCTTCATTCTTTCTTCTTTTCTTCTTTCCTTGCTTCCTTCTTTCTTTGGTCCTCCTTGATCTTCATTCAAATGGTTCTAAATGGGGCCCTTTTGTCATCAATTAGGCGGAGTCCACTCTCAATCCTGCAATCACCAAACATGCATTCAATGAGTCTTTAAATCATGAAAATCTCGCACAATGAGTGATGAATTGGGGTTAGAATATGCACAATTAAGAGCTCAACAGGTTGGTTAAGATCTTGGACCATGGTCGATCAGGTCCATCGTCCCAAGATGTTGTTGCATTTTTTGTGGGAAATGGATGAAGGAGGTATTTTAGGTTGTAACCTTGAGATACTCCTCTGGGGAATGAGTGTGATTGAGATGATGTTTGGTCACCAGTTTTGGTCAAGATTTCAATTTGCGAGCGATCAGATCCATCATCCCAAACTGTGAAGTGGATGAGTGGAGTTCGAGACTCCTATAGTGCTTCGTTGGGGATAACGATGATATTTTTGTGATTTTTGGAAATATTTGATCCGAGTCTTTACCTGAGTAGTCAGGATGGAGATCGGTTTTATTGAAAATGGTAGAAATATTTTTGTGATTTTGAAAGCTGATTTTGCAATGTTTTCGTATTTTTTTGGATTTTCTGAAATACAGGAAAAAGTATGGAATTTTCATATTCTAACCTTTACTGCTGGTAAGGCACCCGATCCATTTTACGTTAGCAAGCAAGACAAATCTCACACAGTTAAGTGCCATAGTTTTACATATTCGGATGAAGGGATTGAGGGTTTTCAATCAACACACCCACAAAGTTGTCTGTTCCTTATGTGCAATGCATATAAACCATGTATCATTCGACGAACTCCTTCGGCCATAAAATGAACCACATCCTCACATTTCCCTTTATCAATCAAGTTTGGGGTCTTATGCTGCTCACAATTTTGTGAAGGTGTGCTTCACCTCCTAACTGCCTTAATCCCCTTTATGATTTTTAGGAACAAGAAACATCTGTAAGATTCAACAGCGACTTCCAAATCAAGGTCATCTATCACGGTGCGTTCAACAGGAACAGGATCGCGGGGTATTGCCTGCCTCGGCTCTCGCCTTTTTAGAGAGTTTTGGACACCGGTACGATCAAGTGTCAGCCATGTCCAGAACGTGTTGGGAAAGAAAGTCCTCGAGAAATTAATACCAATGTATTTTTAGGTCTTCAGACCGCTGGGGAAAGATTTGTGTGGTTATAATTGATGACGAATTTTTTATTTTTTCTTTCGAAAAAGTTTCAGACCTTGACTCGAATGGTTAAGACTAGTGCTAGCTTTTATGGAAAACTTAAAATCTTTTTAGTGTTTTTTTTAAATGATCAAGGTTATCAAACCTTGACTCGAAAGGCCGAGATTGATGCCGGTTTTTTGTTGAAAGCAGGAAAGTCCCCCAAGAAGTTAATCCTAGTGCAATTTAAGGTATTCGGACCGAAGTTTTATACATGCTGGAAGTACATTCTTTTTGTGATTTTCATAAAGTGATTCGGATCATCAGATCTCGATCTGAGCGGTCGAGATTAATGACGGTTTTTATTGAAAATCACTTGGGATGTTGATCCCGATGTAGTTTAAGGTCTTCGGACCAAAATTTTATACAGATGATTGTAAGAAATATTTTTTGATGATTTTTTGAAATGTTCCAGATTGTTAGATCCTAATTCGAGTGATTAGGATTAACATTGGTTTTTATTGAAAATCTCTCGGGATTTTGATCCCGACGTAGTTTAAGGTCTTCGGACCAAAATCTATACAGGGTGAAGGTACACATTTTTTTTAATTTTGAAATGTTTGGGCCATTAGATCTTGACTTGGATGGTCAAGATTGATGCCTATTTTTATTGAAAATCTCTCAGGATGTTGATCCTGACGTAGTTTAAGGTCTTCGGACCCTGGTTTTGCTTTGGAGATTTTTTTTTATGTTTTTTAGAAGATCCAGATCATTGGATCTCAACTTGAATTGCCGAGATCGATGTTGGTTTTTATTGGAAAGGTATATTACCTTGCTATGTTAGGCTTCTAATGAGGCTGATTGTAATTTAAACGGTTAAGATTGCCTGAATCGGCCATGTAAGCCCTCTTAAAGCTTGAATCTTTCTCTTGGCCAGCCCTTTTTCAATGATCATACCCTTGTCCCTGATGATTGGAAGCTTTGGCAAGTTCTTCAATGGTATGGATCATGATGGTTTAGCTTTTGAACAGTCTGGATTGCTTGTGGACCCCACTTAATCAACTTTTATCTTTTTTGGACTGATCATACCCATTTTGAATGTAACTCTTCATGATTTGACTTGTGGGGAATGCTTCAGATGGTCTAGATCAGTCTCTATCTGAATTCAGGACGAATCGGAGGTACAGGCGGCCCCCAGGGTGCCTTATGCTTATGTGGATTAACAATCTCACCTACCATCAGGCTTCAGAGCCAATCCTACGGAGAGAGAGGGAGGGAGAGCATCAGTACGGGCGGTCCCAAGGGGCCACCCAGGCCTCTTCTCTTATGTGGTCTGGGCTGGTCTCAGCTCGAACATTCTCAGTTGCTTGCTGCTCCTGTCTCCTATATTCCCTGCAACTACTTTCAATTTCAGCCATGATTTTCTTCTTGTCTTCACCTTTCTTCTCTTTCAATGGATGGCGAGGATTTAGGGGCTATTATGAATGAAGTTGGTGGGTCCCATGCATCAGAAAATCATGATGAGATGTATTTAATGGATGGAATAGATGGGGTTTAAATGAGGGAGTTGATGGTACCCATGAGGAGAGAAAGCACTTTAAGAAAAGTATTGAAGTATGGAAGCAAGCGGAGAGATACTTACCTTTTGGGGAAGATGACCATGAGAAAGGTACTCACAAAAGGCACCCCACGAGTTGGCTAGAGGATGTTTATTTTGAAAGCCCTATAAGACTTTTTAAAAAAATATATATATATGTATGCAAATCATGCAGGAAATGAAAATTTGTGTCAAGTGCTTTTCTGTCTATGCATGATTTGGACTTGTACTTTTTAGATGTAGGAATCAAAACATTTAACTCAACTGGCTGTCATATTCTACTTTCTAATCATTCATTAAGGTTCTCGATCCCTTAAAGTAATGCGTAATGGTATCCTTCCCCTAGAATTTGAGCAGAGCTTAAAAGAATTCTCTATTCATGGTTGCCCTCCTTGCTTCCGTAGAATCTTCATATCACCCGGATCTTTCATGTACCTATTTTTTTCTTTCTTTCTTTCCCTTAGCCATTATTACTCACAACGCCCTTTCAGGTTTTCACTGTGTCCGACTTGCCAGTCATTTTTACACGTGGCGCCCTTTCGAGTTTTCACCATGTCCAGGGTATTTGATCTTGCCTGCCCCTTGGCAGCTGTGTTGTTTTTACCCTTGGCACCCTTTCTAGTTTTCATCAAGTCCGCTATATGCCTACTGTTTTTACTCGGAGCGCCCTTTTTGGATTTTTCACTCCGTCCTTTCTGTTTAGGCACATCTTTTTTTTTTAGATAAACGTGGCGGCCAGAGGTCAGGAATCCGTCATTGCCGGCCAATGGCATCCTTTCGGCCCTTATCTTAAGTTACAATAGCAAAGCTGTCGGCCTTAACTACAGACCTTTCGGAGGTGGATGGATGGATTGATGTGTTTCTTTTGAGTTGATTTTTTTCTCTTTTTCTTAGGTTGTGCGCCTTGTATTGCCCCCCTGTTTTTTTCTCCTTTTCTTTTGTTTTGCTCTTTTTTTCTCTCTTTTTTTTGTTTTAAACGCCTTATTTAGAACACTTATTGGTGAACTGGAAGGGATTCTCAAAAGTCTAAGCCTTGACATCTTGACTTCAGCTCTGCTAATGTAACTCTTGATAAGGTTCAATTGGCTTACATGTGAAAGATTTTCATGTTGTTAGCTTTGATTGGCTAAGGAAGATCCACCCCTCTCATGTTGGTGAGTCGAAGGGTGCCTTCCGGAAGAACTTCTCTGATTATCGGGTCATCTTATATTAGCTAAAATTTTTCCATTGAGTGTGATAGATGTGGCAGGTACTTGTTGCAAACTCAATATGACTTTTCTTTCTTCGGCTTCATTCTTCATCAGCACTCACGTTGACAAGATTTTGACTTGAACTCGTATGTCTGTCATCTAATTTTAAGCTTCTCAAGGAACTCCTCCATCCTTAAATTCTGAAGGACATCCCATTGCCAATGTTGATAGCATGTGGGGACCTTATAAACTGATGTTGTCGTTCTTCATGAGATTTATCATGCAAGATTAGAAAGTTACCTTCATCCTTTTTGTGAAGTAATCGACTACCACAAGTATGTGCCCTTAACCACTAGGTGTTGCCGAGTCGATCTTTCTGCTGATGTAGATACCTTGTATAGGGAATAGCTAGAGTGTTGTCAGGTTGTAGAGCTTTAAAGCACACACATGGATCCGGTGTGTGCGCTCCTGACACTTGAATCGCTTCTGACATGCTGGCAACAATAAGTCTTCATCGAGTTACAAGGTTGCTTCCGCTGTTATGCTTTCATCTATGCATACTTCAAAGTGGAATGCAAGCACGATCTTGACAGCTTCTGATTGACAGACTTGATGAGTTTTTTATCTAGTTCGGACAAGTCTTTATAGGACGCAAGATCGGGAAGTCATGACTTCAAAAATTTGATCATTCTCTGCTTATCTTCAGGGATAAGGATTCTCAATGCGCACTTACTTAAGGGTCTTAAGAGATCCTAGGTTTATAATTTTGAAATTTTTTGAGATGACATTGGCTTTTAGTTCGAACTTTCAAGGAGACCCTCTTAGTTTGGGAGTCAGCTCATAATTTTTCACATCATTGGCTTTATCCTAAACCCTTGAGTTCGAAGTGTAGCTCTAGATCGAAATCATATGAGTCAACTTCATACTCAAGTGCTTTGATAGACAGACTTAACACTTATTGCTTGGGATTTTTTAAAGATTTTCTCGTCTTTTTTTTTTGAAATTTTGTGAATATCTATATTTTTTTAACTTTTTGGATTTTGTGAAATTTTGAAATATTCAGATTTTTTTTGAAAATTTAAAATATTGGATGTTTTTGGACTTTTGGATCTTCTGATTTATTTTTATTTTTTAAAGTTTTTTTTAAAAGAACCCTAAGCAAGACGGCGATGTGAACCAGGGACCGCCTGATTCAGCTTGAGGAGTCGAGCATTGTCGGCTTTTATTGTGCCGTCATGGGGCTACAAACTTGCTACTGCCCTGCACTCCTTCCCCTCAAGAGGCAGGGCCAGAAGGATCAGTAGGCCAACTCTCATCGTTGCACCCAAACGTGATGATAGATCTAGAATTGGACTCTGAGTCGGTGTTGGATGTGATTTCTCTTGGCTCATCCCCGATGTATTGCATCTCTTCGGGTTCATCTGCCTGAGGTGGGACTAAGACTGTGGTCTAGTCCATCAAGGAAATTCATTCCCCTTGCTTGACTCTCCTTTGGACAGCTCCATCAGAATCAATCCGCTCGCTTGATCATCGAAGGTGGGATCCAGCCCATCATCAGGATAGATAATCCCTGTATTGATAAACTGGATTGGTGTGCAAATGCAGGGATTGCCCTCTTCTTGACTGATTCCATATTCTCCTAATACCTTTGCGCTTTGGTTTCCTAATCCGAGTTGGTTGATATCGTAGTCTTCTCATATCCTCATCCCCTTGAACCTCAATGACCCAAGATGATTCTTGGTTTCAAGTTGATAATAGAAGATTTGACGTTCGGCAGGAAGGAAGACATAATTCAATCCGATGGGACATGCGCAAGGAAAGTAATTTGCATTGTGAAAGTCGAGACTTTGATATGAGACCTCTTCATTATAACATTGTACGTCTATAGCTAGGATGGTAGGCTCTCAAAGGTTAGATGCTTCTACCATGAGAATTTATTCGGGATCGGTGATGATGGTGATTGCCCTATCTCTGAAGATGTGCTTGACCCTTTGGTGGAGATTTGAAGAGATGACATCAATTCTGTTAAACTAACTCTGATCAAGAAGGAGATGGAATGAAGCTAAGATGTCAAAGACCTGAAGAGTGATGGTTGATGTTTTTGGACTATCTAAACATTGACATCAATCTCCCATTCAACATGCCCTCTGAAGTTGTTGGATGCAGGAACCATTTGGAGGACTAATGGCTGAACAGAACTGGAAACATTTGGTAACTACCTGAATTTGGAGTGATTAGAAGACCAAGCTTTGATGATCCAAAGAAGTGAAGAAAAAGCCCTATAGAAATCAAGTTAATGACCTGAAATGGCCAGAAAAATCAACGTGTAGAACTACAGGGCTAAAAAAGTAAGATACAAAAAGTTCAGAAAATGGCCCTGAAATATTACTGGAGTGAAATTTCGATCGATCGGAATTAGTTCCGATCAATCAAAAAATCAGAATTTCAGGACTAAAAACTTCTACACTCCCTGGACAGAATTTTCGATCGATCGGAACATCAATCGAAAATAGTTCCGATTGATCGAAGTACCAATCGAAACTGTTTACAGCTGCGTAAGTAATATGTGGATTCTGGAAGTTTCTGAGTTGGTGGAGCTTCATTATTATAAAATGACACCTAAGGTTCATTCTTAAGGCATCATATAAGGCTTAGAACTCGTGGGAGGTGAAGAGGATCGTCGTGGAGCGTCTACAACTCCTCCAATTCTGGTTTTTATGCTTTTTAGCAGTTTTTCTTTGATTTTTAGTTGAAGCATGATGATGCTCGGCTAGTAACTCTTAGCTAAGGCTAAGAGGTGAAACTTGAAGCTAGTTCTCATGTAGAATTCATTTGATCCAAGTACTTTACTTAAAGTTTGGATTTTTAAGTTCTAGTTTGAATAAAGTTGGTATTTTTAGATATTTTATGAGAGTTCATGTACTTCGGACATGAGTTCCTTACAATTCTCTGAAATTATCATTATGGTTTGATTAAATTCGAATTGTAGTAACCCTAGATCATGCCATAATCTCTTGGTATGGATGTTATTCCGAAGGCTACAAGTTTGAATTCTACATGCTGCATTAGAACTAGAAATCTGATTTTCTAAATTTAAGTGGGATTGTTTGTATTGAATGAAATATATTCCAATTAGATGAGAGATAGAACTTCGATTCTAATTGTGTTTGTACTTGGATGAATGAATTGGCATTGGCCTACTACAAGTGGATCCTTAGAAGCCATAGTTTCTCTTTAAATCTCATATTCTCCTCTACTTAGTTTTTTGTTTAGTTCCAGTTCTTAAACCTAAAATTTCAAAGCTGTTAAGATTGAAGTTATTAGAATAGTTTAAATTATTTACCCTAATTCTCTGTGGATCGACCTCGGTCTTATCGAGAATTATTACTACATCGCAGCCTTGCACTTGAGGCGAGCGAACATCGATCCACTTAAGATTTGGATTTACTTCAAGTTTTAAATAATGTCCTAAAATGAGTTGTTGAAACGGATGGACGATGTTGATGTATGGCACATACATCATAGTGGGCCTTGCAGTTAAGGATCCACGGGGTAGAATTGTGCTCACTTTGTGGATCATGACTATGGGGGCCTACGTGATACATGTGCTTTATATCCACGTAGTGCATCAGTTTTGTCAATTCATTTTATAATAAGAGCCCAAAAATGAAGTGATCCAAATCTCTAGTGGACCACCCATAGGAAATCGCGACAATTAAAGGTTCACTATTAAAAACTTCTTAAGGGCCACTGTCATGTTTATTTGCCATCCAACTTGTTTGTAAGGTCGCATAGACCTGGATGAATGGAAAGCACAACCATCAGCTTGTTGCAAGACTTTTGCGACCCCAAGAATTTTTTAATGGTGGGCGGTCAATCACCATTATTTCCTTTGGTGTGGTCCACTTGAGATTTGGATGTACTTTGTTGTGGGGAATTCCAAACTGGGCCCACACAGTGAAGAAAGCCCACAGGCCTAAAGGCCTAAGTATAAGACCTCGGCCATTCCTCTGAGTTAAGGAGTGAAAGGGGCCGAGCAGATAGATCAACAAGCCCTCTAAGCTGAGAGGTAGCAGTTGCAAAGCTTCCTACTACAGTCCTATCAACATCTGTCAAGTAGAGGGCCAAGCAGTTATCTACGTGCGCTTCTCTCAATGGGTTGAGGAGTGAAAACTAATGTCCCGAGTTGGACTAACAAAGGCAAAGATTAACCTCACTCTCAAAAGATCTACTGTTTAGGTGAGAACCCAAAGGGAAGGTGCTCGAGCACCGAGCTCCAACATCTTGAGCAGACCAAGACAACCACCGCCACAGAGGAGGTGCGAAAAGTTCAAGGCAATATGCCAAAAACGGATGAGATAAGGATAACGACTCTATCTTAGCCGTGGATCTCTCCTACCATTACGGGATGAGACTCCCACTCATTGATGACTCTCCTAAATGTATCCATAAAAGACTCTAACGCTCAAACCTCATCCAGGTCCTATTAATAGGGTTTCCATGCTACAGAATAAGGTATGTAATCCTACTCACCTCCTACCATACATGTGATTTCTACTCGCTTTACTTAGGCATTGGATAGTTTACATTTGGCCACCCGCACCTCTCTAACTTCCTATTTCTGCTCATCCTTTGTAGGTCCAATGACCTTAGTGTGTCACAAGCTTGCTTTGTCTTGGGAAGATGAGGGTAGAAAAGATCACAAGGCCGAGCTTAACCGACCTTAGCTGTTGTCTAATTTTAGGTGACAACATACTTCATTTTGGAATCATGCCCTAACAAGATAAATGGATGGAGTGGAGATCAAACATAAACATCATGGTGGAGCCATATTCATGGATCCACCGAACCCTCCCACCTTGCCACAACTACAATATGTCACTTCTAATCACATATGAGATGATGATCTTAGACGTTCTTATTACAACTTTGGAGAAGTTATCACCTTATTGTTGATCCAGACCTTTTCACATTTGAATATAGTTAGGGGTGGTTAATGAACCAAACTATTCGTGAACGGTTTGAGTTCGGTTCGATTAAAGCTCATTTGAGTTTGTTTGATTAGTAAACAAACCAAACTCAAACCTTATTTTTGGGTTCGATTAGTAATCAAACCAAACTCAAACAGGCATGAGTTCAGTTCGGTTAGGCTCGATAGGGTTCGTTTATAGCTAAAAAAGCATTGTTTCCTATGATATAGTCCACTGAGTTTTGGATTTGCTTCATTTTTTAGCTCCTGCCATGAAATGATTTGATGAAATGTATGAACGGAGTGAATATGAAATATATGCATCAAGGTGGGCCCCACATTAAGAACCTCACTGTCTTGACTTTTTTTTATATGGAATATATGTTATTTCTTTTTGTGTGTGCCGCTTGAGTTTTGAATCCTCATCAATTTTGGTCTATTGTCCTAAAAATGAGCTGACAATGTGGATGGACGGGTGTATTTTTCAAAAATATCATGGTGGGCCCCACCTATAAAGCCAGCATAGGCAACCCATGTCTATTCTGAAATCGGATTGCATCCTGAGTTACCCAGTACACTCTTATCATACTGAGTAAACTCAATTGGGCCCACCATGAATGTATGTGGTTTATCCACGCTATCCATCTGTTTTTACAGCTCATTTTATGTGTTGAGCCCAAAATTGAAGCATATCCAAAGCTCAAGTGGACCATACCACCGGAAACTGTGGGAATATTGATTTTCACCATTGAAACCTTCATAGGGCCAACAATGATGTTTACTTGTCATCCAACTTGTTCATAAGTTGACACACATGGATGAAGGGAAAAAACAAATATAAGGTTGATCCAAAACTTTTGTGGTTCAAAAGAATTTTTCAATGGTAAATGTTCAATTCTCACTGTTTCTTATGGTGTGATCCACTTGAGCTTTGGATATGCATAATTTTTTGGATTAAGCCGTAAAATTATTTGGTAAAATGGATAGACGGAGTGGATAATATACATATATCATGGTGGGCCCCACAAAGTTTACTCAATATGCAATCTGCTTCTGTCCATTCCATAGCAGCATTGCACCGCACGCTCCTAGTTGGCTAAGAAAAGGGTTGTGATTTATAGGGGTGGTTAATGAACCAAACTATTCGTGAACGGTTTGAGTTTGGTTCGATTAAAGCTCATTTCAGTTCGTTTGATTAGAAAACAAACCAAACCAAACTCAAACTTAAGTTTTGGTTATCAAACTCAAACCAAATACTGTAGTATTCGGCTCGATTTGGTTCATTTACACCCCTAAATATAGTACATTTAAACTTTATTTTCAATGTTCTAAAATTCATCTTCCTACACCATCATCCATTAAAAGGGACCACAAATTCTTAATGTATCTTAGAATACGTATTCATATGTTTGGCTAGTGACCCAAACACCAGCCAGCTGGCTGGCATCATAGCTCTATGGTTCCCATTGTAATATATGAGTTTTATTCACACTTCTATACATTTTCGCAGCTCATTTTAGGGCATGAACCCAAAAATGACATAGATCTAAAGCTTAATGGTCCATGTTGTAGGAAAGAGTGGAGAGAATGAAGTCCATTATTGAAACCTTCCTCACGCTCATAGTGATGTTCAGTTGTCATCCAACCTGTTTATAAGGTTACACATATTTAGATGAAGGAAAAACCCAAATATCAGCTTGATCGAAAACTATTGTGGTGCTCAAGAAGTTTTTAATGATAAGCATTCAATCCCCACTATTTCTTGTGGTGTGGCCCACTTGAGCCTTAGATCTACCTCAATTTTTTATATCATGCCCTAAAAATAATTGAAAAAATGGATGGATGGTGTGGATAAAATAGATACATCATGGTGGGACCCACAAATCTTTGACACCAACTAGCTTGCTGCTATTCAAGTCACCTGCCAAACCACATCCCAATTTATATAGTAGCCCCACTCAAACTTGGTAGGAAGCCAGTAGGAAGCAGATTGCCTGTGACCCTGGCACAGAGATAATCGTGTGCCCAAGGCTCTATGGGGCTGACAAAGACGTGATGTAGAGTGCGCTGTGGATTACTTCATGTCCAAGATGGACTAGAGGAAGCCCGATCGAAGATGGAAGTGATCCGGGCTATCAGGATGGTAAAATAATCATATCTCGCAATCTGAGATGAGTTATGGGATGTATAATATATGATTCTGGGGTAGATTGAGCTAATAAATCCAACGAACCCTATTATGCCAGATTTCCCATGCCAAATTTGCGAGATTCAACCAGATCAATGATCATTAGCTTAGTTTTATTTTATTTTTAGTAAGTTTTATTTTGATTATAACTTTTGATCCGTTAAGAATTAGGAATAGTGCCCAATATGAAAAGGGGTTAGAAAACCTAGGAGAACAACATGGTTGGGCCAGATTCGAAACTTTCTAACTTTGGCCAAAAACCATGAAGTCTAACAGGGATGAGAGGCGTCTATAGTTAGTAAGTTTACTATTTATAGTAAGTCGCGTTTTTTAGGAGTTTTAGTTAGAGTATGAGTCTGATACTTCGTCCTAGGATTTAGTTTTCTATTTAAAACATTGTAATACCATTTTTACTCATTCAATCAATTACTACGAATTTTGTAAGAATTATTTTTTATTTTTCTTATCTCTTCCTCGTGGATTTGAGGAAGTATGGTAGAGTATTCCCAAAGGCCTTGTGGAATCAAAGTATTTATCCAGTTAGGAAGACGGTGCTTGACCTTACCACGCTCTCCCTGCGTTGATGTCCATGACAAAATCACATCGAGTTTAAAAATTAGGCAGATCTAAAAAACTCATATGGACTGACAGCTCATTTTAGAGCAAGATGCAAAAAAAAGAAAAAAAAGAAAAAAAAAAGACAATGTCGTAGAGGCACTTATATTTTGTTGTAATTCCAAAAAATAGCTTGCTTTTAATTTCCTAAAACCTTCCTAAGTTTTTGAAATACGACAAAAAAACTACTTTGACCAATGGTAGTATAAACATTTCATTTGTTGTATTTGAAAATGAGCATCATGCCCTCTCCTTTTATTTCTTGTGCAAGCTTCCGTGGTGACTGCACTGTGGGCCATGATAATGGATTTGTTTGATCCATGTCGTCCATTCCTTATTAATTATGAGTTCAGGTCATGAGCCCTAAAATGAAAAAGATCCAAATCTCATGTGGACCCCATAAGAATTAACGGTGTCAATTAAATCCTACAACTAAAAAATCATAGGGCCCACTTAATTTGTTTTTGTCATCTAACTGCTAATTAGATAACCTGTACCTAAATTAAGGGCCATTATAATTCTTTTTTAACCATCCAACGCCTTTGAGCCCTAAGCAATTATTAAGGTTTGGCTTTGTTAGAACTAGAAAATGCATCACAATGACATTTCCTTGAAATGTGGGTGTTTTGTTGCTCTGGGGTTCTGAATATAGAAACATTCGTAGATAATCACAAGCGTTCACAAAATACACAAGAGAAGAGATATCGCAAGGCGAATTTTATTCCAGAGATTCTGAGATCTTGTACATTCCAGGCCGTGATCTGGCACGAGCCCTTAATTACATCGAATGATCGATGACCCTTGATTAAAAGGCAAAAGACTAGTCAGCGGGGACTATGGTCTCAGAGTTCATTGGTCATGGAGACCTGTGTTTTAGTGGTCGCGGAGACCTGTATTTGTATGGTCGCGGAGACCTGTGTTTGTATGGTCGCGGAGACCTATATTTGTATGGTCGCGGAGACCTGTGTTTGTATGGTCGCGGAGACCTATATTTGTTATAGGCTGATCCACCTTTGTACGAGTCGGATGTCTATGTCCCATGTTTTGACCGGAGATCCGGGCTGAGACTGTCAGGGTTTATGGCTGAGATGGACGACTCTGGGCCCGAGCCTGTCAATGTAGGGATAGGTGACCTCGGGAAGTCCATTCTACAGTTGTGTGTACCTGCGCAGCTCAACCAGCGGATGCCGTTTGGATGGGTAGGGCATCGACTGTTCTTGGAATATCAGTTTTTAACAGATTGTGTGTGATAGTTCAGAACTCTCCTGGTGTGGTTTATCGTGTTAACCATAGTCCCCTTTGCTTAGTCCAGACCTGGATTCGGGTCATATTATGATAGTACACGTAATGATGATGCATCAGTATGATTCTGGGCGCCGGCGGCCTCTTTTCGGGAGAATTGTTCCATTCAGCTCGTTGGGTCGGATCGGACTCCGAAGGCTTGTGTTCTGCTCATTGGGTAGCCCGGATGGGTCGTTTGACTGCTCCATTGCGTCCGGAACGCTCGGAATACCCAAAATAGGCTCAAACGGGGCTTAAAAATGTTATCAAATGAGGATTTAAGGGTGCTGGAACGAATGTGCAAAGTGCTGATTTTTGCGATCCGCTGGCCTGATTTTATTGACGCGCTGGGGCCAGTGCGTCCTTAAATGATTTTCATGATGCGCTGGGTAATTTTATGACGCGCTGGAGCCAGTGCGTCCTTAAAACCAATTTTTCGATCCGCTGGCCTATTTTGCGACGCGCTGGGGATAGTGCGTCCTAAAATTGTAATTTCATGATGCGCTGGGCTATTTTTGCGACGCGCTGGGGCCAGTGCGTCCTAAAAATGGCTTTGACTCGAAAACTTGTATTTTCATGATCCGCTGGGTAATTTTGTGACACGCTGGGGCCAGTGCGTCCTTAAAATGCTGCGATTGATGGTTCACGTAATCCGTCGAGGATTTCCCTGATGCGCTGGGTCACTTTTATGATGCGCTGGGACTGGCGCATCGAAAAAAGATGACTTAGTCATTCCTCCGGACCTGGTGCGATCGGAGGTGCGATTTCCGGCGAGGGGTTCCGGCGGTCGGAGAAGGATTCCGGCGATCGGAAAAGGTTTTCCGGCGACGAGGTCCTCTCTCTCTCTCTCGCTGAATGATGTAAATGAGGTGGTGGGCGGGGTATTTATAGGTAAAGTCGTCCAATAAGCGGTTGACACGTGTAGCGCGTCGAGAAAATGAGTCGGCGCGTCGATAAATGCGCTCGGCGCGTCACGAAATGATCGGAGTCCAGGAGTTGGTTTGCAGGACGCGCCAGCTGCCAGCGCATCCTGAAATTAACTGATTTTTTGGATGCGCTGGGTGAATTTTTGGATGCGCTGGGGCCAGTGCGTCCTTAAATTCATTTTTTGGATGCGCTGGAGGCAGTGCGCCCTTAAATTCATTTTTTGATGCGCTGGAGGCAGTGCGCCCTTAAATTCATTTTTTGGATGCGCTGGAGGCAGTGCGCCCTTAAATTCATTTTTTTTGATGCGCTGGACGCAGTGCGCCCTTAAATTCATTTTTTGGATGCGCTGGAGGCAGTGCGCCCTTAAATTCATTTTTTGGATGCGCTGGACGTATTCGTGTCCTACAAACTTGGGTTTTGCAAATTGGGGGGTTTGCGGGGTCCGCCTCGTGATGAATGTCGATGCACTGCTCCTATTTCTTCATAATTGAGGTACCCTCCCAATTTTGGACAGTTTTGGTCACGGCGTCCGGTGGGGTCTACTACCGGCCCAATTTCATGCTTGAGGCAAATCTGATGCGTGCGTCGTGATTCGTGCCGCGATTTTCGATGCACTGGCCCTAAATCTGACCGCGTGATGGTTCTGGCATTCAGAATCATCATTTCGGGGATCCTCACTTTTGGGACCCCAACAGATGCCCCTCCGATGCGTTGTGATGGACGTATGGCGATCTATTGCGACGCATCGGATTTTTCGGGTCCCACTATAAATAGGGGATCCCTGGTCATTTCGTCATTTCACTGTTCATTTTCGACGACCAGAGCTCTCGGCCAGCGCATCGATTTTTCTCCAGCGCATCGATTTATTATCTCCAGCGCATCGAAATATTAGGTAGCGCGTCGAAGTATTCCAACTTTGTGTTTTATCGACGCGCTACGCACAGCGCGGCTGTTGGACATGTGGATTTCTGATTTTCTGAACGCGCCATAGTGCAGCGCACACAATAAGTGCCCAGCGCGTCCATTTTATCGACGCGCTAAGGTCAGCGCGTCATCCCGTGCCTTTATTAACCAATTTCATGACGCGCTGTGCTCAGCGCGTTGGACTCTGTAATTTCTCGATGCGCTGGGTCCAGCGCGTACTTGTGTCCGGGAAAATTTATTTAATGGACGCGCTAGGGTGTGGCGCTCAGAATTCTTAACTTTGGTGGACTTACCATTTCTTGGACGCGCTGGGCCCAGCGCGTCATGTCCTTCGGACTTGTGATTTTACATGATTTTCGCGATGCGCTGGGCTTCGCGCGTGCAATTTTGGGACTTAGTGAAATTTACTAAATCTGTTACGTAAACCGGCTCCCACACGCACCTGCGGACTTGATCAATTGGCCCGATCGCAAGGTGTGTTAAGGCCAATAGGCGCTGATCTCTGAATTGGAGAAGTTGTTCCAATTCTGGTGTCCCATCTTGGTACGCTTGTCGTGGCTTAACAGACTTACTTGCGGGTTCATTTGACCGTTGCTCACGATATTTGGGACTCATTCCGGGTGCGAGGGGTCTCAGGCATCCTCTTACTAAACCAGATCTGCTTTGAGCATCACCAGGGTATGTGAAACCTCGCGCACCTAACTCGTGGGCCTCGGTGGAGTCTGAGGTTTCTGCGGGTTTTGCACCGGCGGTCCGTCGTGTCTCCAAAGGGCGTGAACCCCCATGCCTCTGTTTCGTGTTCGCGCATGCGTGCCAGTCGTCTCATGGAGGAGTAGGGTCTCACACACTTGGGAGACTCCCCGTCCTTTTTAGTTTAACGGGCAATTCTAATGATGATTTTAAAGTGTTGTTTCGAGCATACCTTTGCATGTTGTTTCTCGGCTTTTCTAGCTTTGCACGAGCGGTTTGGTGCATTTTTCTTCTGTCGGACTGCCTTACGGGTTCATCTGTCTTGTTCTTTAGCAGACAATGGTCATAACCCGTGCTTCCCTTCGCGCGGCTCGTGACTGCATGGGGCGGCTCTTAAATGATCTGGACCAACCCGAGGCTTGGTCATCTCTTGCTAATCAATGCGATGAGGTGGCTGAAGCCTCGACTCGCCTTGGCGCTGAATCTTGCCCGATCCTCCGGGCTATGCAGAATATCTCGGCGATGGCGGGCATCTCTGATGAGCGCAAGGAGGCTATATCTGGCTACATCGGCGATTCTTCCCTCCTGGAGGAATTGGCGGTTCTGGAGGCGGCGGAGCCTTCCCTTGCTGCTTCCTTTCTGTCCCTCTCGAAACGTCTCCACTTCCTAAGGGACGAGAAGAGGGAGAGTAGGAGGTTCCTGGCTTGGCTTATTCCCTTGGCGGAGGCCGAATACCCGGATCATCGTGCTGGCATTTGGAGGATGGTCAGGGCGGCTCTCCGGGAGCATGATGACTTGGCGATTGACTTGTCTGCGATAAGGAACTACGCCGATGCTGAGCATTTGAACTTCGACCTTGTGCAACAATGCATCTCTATCTTGGTGGACTTGGTCTACAAGGAGGCCCAGATTCAAGCGAGGGTCGATGAGCTGAGGGCTCGAGTTCTTCCTCTGGTGCAAGACTGAAATTTTCGTTTTCTGGCTTGGGGAAGGGGGTCCCCACAATTTTGGGTCATTTAATATTGACTGTCGGCTTTTTATCTTTTCAAAACAATTGACTTTGAATGGTTTGGGCTTTGGCATGGCCCTCGTGGTTTAATGAATGCTATTTATACTTTTCCGCCTTATTTCTGTCTTTTGAAAGCTTGCGCGTTTGTGATGATGTTGGTGTTGCCATTTCATTTCATTCTCATTGGTTGGTGATGTTGTGCATTGGCCTGGATCAGTGCCTGTTCTTCGTTCACTTGTTGCTTCTTATGCTTTTGGATTTCGTGAATGCTTAATTGTCTTTACGAGGATATTTTCACGTGCTCTGTACTTAAGCCCCTTTTCTACGCCATTGCAGATTATAATGGCCAGCGACCCTTCGCAAGCCGGTCCTTCGGGTCCGTCTCAAACTCCATCCAAGCGTAAGCGGGCCGCCACCAAGCAGACTTCTAGACCATCAGCTGAGAACCCACAGTGGTTTCTCCCGCCCGAGACATTCAATTTCTACGAACGTATTCTGACCCTTCCGAAGAATGTCCAGCGAAAGATACTTTGCGACAAGGTCTTACCGCCCCCTCCTGATGAGGGTACCCAGGAGGAGTGGGATGCGTGGTACGCTCCCTTACAAGGCTTTCGGACTGATGAGGCTGTCGGGTCCGAAGAGGGCGAAGCGAGCCCAATTGAGCCTGCTCAGTCTGCCAAGCGCGGTCGTCCAAAGACGACTGGGAAGAGCGCCAAGCAAATCTATATAGAAAACCAGACTAAGTCGAAGTCCGACAAAATGAGGGTTGTCTGGTCTTCTGTGAAGCTGCCAGTATCATCCCTTGTAATCCGCAACCCTTATACGAAGCAGTTCATCCGTTTCCCTAAAAGCTTCCAGAGATACCGCTCTCTACCGAGCATCGAGCCCTCCGATATACGTCGCGCAAATTCTTTCCATAGCGTCGATTCCTGGACGTCCATTCCAGAGACGTTCGTCAACTGTGCCATATCCAAGAACAGCACTCAGCAGTCTGTCCTTGAGGAGAAGGACATGATATTTTTGGAACCGAACCACGACCCTCATCTGCCCTTCCCGACTCACTATTACGAGACCTTGCGCCAGAGGTTTCGTCCTCTGTCTGATGCAGAAATTTGGCCTACCGGGGGTTTCAGGACCCGAGGACATTTGAGCCCTCATCCCGGTTATGAAGCTTGGGCCAATCGGATAGTCGAGCGGCACGAAGAGATCTTGAAGCAAGTAGGTCTCCTTCGGGCCATTCAAGCGACATCGAGCTATTTCCATCGAGAACCTTGCATTTATAAGGGGTTCCTGAATCATTGGAGTTCTGTCACCAACTCCTTTCATCTGCCTTGCGGAGAAATGAGCATCTCCCTCTGGGATCTGTATCGGATAGCAGGTCTTCCTATTCGCGGCAGAATCTATGATGAATGGACTCCTAGTGATGAGGAGCTGTCCAAGAAGAAGAAGGGTGTCGATGAAGGCTTTTATTCTGCAGCCTGCTACGAATTGTTCGCGGAGTTGCCGCAGTTTCTATCCTCCAGAGATAAAGTGCCTTTCGAAGACTGGCTAGTGTACTTTAGCCATGGCCTGAAGTGAGTTTCTTCTCTTGTCTTGCACTGTTCGCGCACTGTTTCATTCTCTTTTTCTTCCGCTGATGGTTTTCTTCCTGTCTCAGCTTGGATTACGGATTGAGCGATGAAGGTCGCAAGGATAAATTAGTCTTGGAGGCCAAGATGAAGAAGAAATTTCCGCGGCCGAATAAGCTATCCCCTACCTGCGAACTTGCCGGGTTCTTGGCCTATTGGCTGTGTTGCGTGGCCCTCCCGAGCTCTAAGCAAGCGGACGGTGTGCGAGTTTCCTGTTTCGCCGTGGCGGGGAGTTTGGCCGATGGTCATCGCTACGCATTAGCCCCAGTAGTATTGTGTTCAATATATCGGGCCTTCGGCGGTGTCATTAGCAACAAAGGTTCGGCCTCCTTCGGATTGAATTCTGCTTATTGTGGGTGGCACTTTCTTCTCGGGATGGCTGGGGTCTACTTCCCGTGGGTATACGGCATGGAGCTTAAGGACTTCATCCAAAGGGGATCTGTTCCACTACACGCTTTTCAAAAACGGAAGATGATCAGCGGAAATCCGGCGACTATCGAGACGAAGATAGCCCGCCATGACGATGTCGACTTCTTCCTCTTCTCGGGGACTAACAGCGAGGATCCGGACCTGCTTGACGACGACGAGAGTCTCAGCTCTTATCACCGCTCGTTCTTGGTGTCCATTCGCCCGAGTTCGTTGCCTTTAAGAGAGGGCGCTGAATTTTGGAGAGAACCATACTACCCGAACCGATTCGCCAGGCAGTTCGGTTATGATCAAGGGGTACCGGAATTGATCGAACCGGTGACAAGGGAGCAGCGGGCATACGGCACAGGGCCGATCCATTGGAAGTGGATATGGCGACAACTTCTGCTTACCAGGTCAGGTTGTTCTTTCATCGTTCCCGGGACGGAGTATGTCCCCGGCGCTACGTATGGATGGATGCGGTGGTGGGCCCACCAATATTCCTTGGTCCGCAATAACCGACACGTGACAGATCCCGTCTTCGTCTCCCCTCCGATTGTTAATCCTACTCCTGCCGACGGCTTAGGGTACGTAGCAGAGCCGCTTCGCCAACTGGCTACCCCTGGCGTGCAGAAGTTCATGACCTCATTGAACGTCATAATAGATCATGAGAAGCCCGAGCATACACTCGAGGGGTGGGTCGCTCATGGCCAGAGGGTTACGTTACAAGGGAACCCGGATTCCCCACTTGTCGGTCCTATGACAGAGGGGCAGAGGGAGCGTTATGACATTGGCGATGATGATGGTGGTGAAGCTGCTGCAGCGGGGAATGCCGGTGATGAAGAGGAGGCCGATGATGGCGGCGAAGGGAATGACGGTGGTGATGATGGTGGTGACGGAGAAGGCGGTGGTGAGGGAGGCGTTGTGGCGGCAGGCACCCCGCCCTCCGGGGGTCAGGGAGGTCGCGGCCAAAGCCCGGCAAGTCGGACGGGCCTGTCCAGACGTTTTGCGCCCGAGGATAGTGATTTCGAACTATCTCCTGAACGTTCTGGGCCCCGCATAAAGACTGCTCATCGTGTCTCTGTTTCTGACGGCGGTAAGAAAATAAAGGACCTGCTGAAGTTGTATAGAGCTGAGAAGGCGCGGAGCCAACCCCCCGGGGCTGCCGACAGCGTCCCGACCGATGATGCAAGCGGTCCAAGGGAGGAAGGGGAGATGAGTTCGCAGGCGGGTCTCGGCGGAGATCATCCCGTGGAGGGAGGCGAGGGTAGCGAGCCAGTGTATGAGCGGTCTGTTCCTGACGTAGTCATAGAACCCGTCCCTATGGACGTCGATGGTGAGCCGCGAGCTGAAGACCCCTTCCTTACCGTTCCTGTCAATATCGAAGCAGCAGTGAACCCTGGTCCTGTTCCTGAGGCGAGACCCGTTGTCTCATTAGAAGAGGCCTCGCTCCCTCCCCGAGGAATCATGCTTGCAGAGGTCACTAGCGTTCCAGAGCCTATTGCCGAAGTGCCCCTGGTCACTGAACCAGCCCGGGCTATCTCTGCCTCGGAGGTCGTCATTCTTTCTTCTCCTGAAATGCTCGAGCCGGCAGCGGAAATCGTGGTTGGATATGCCCCCAGCTCGTCGAGACCTGTTGCCTCATCCAGTGTACCGGCTGATGAAATCCCTACTGGTATAATATTTTCCTTCATCGTTTGTTCGCTTCTTTTCTCTCTTCAGTGTGCTAACGTTTACCGTTTCTTTTACCAGCCACTGCCCCTGCCAGCGTCCCGGCTCCTGTAGTCCTGCCCGAGGCATTCCTCTCGTCTCTCCGAGGCTTATCAAGGACCAAGGCGAACCTTCTGAAGAGTTTACTGTCCGACATCGTTGATTCGCTTAGGAAAGGAGACGAAGGGTCCATCTTGGATGAGGCGCTGCAGGCGCTGGAACTCACTGCTACGCGGCTTGGGGTCGACATCTCTTCGATAGTCAACCATGTGTTACAATTCAAAGACGGTGCGGCTCAAGTGAACGATGCAAGGCACTTTAGGACTGACCCCTCTATTGAAGAAAAACGCGGTCAGTTGCGGTCCCTTCTTCCGGAACTAGAGTTGCACGAGGCAGACGTGGCCACAGTGCAGAGGGATTGGCAGGCTGTGGATACTGAGCACCAAGAGGTCACCAGGCGTCTTGCAGAAATTGAGGATGAGATGGCCCGATTACGTGCCGAACATTCTGTCGTCCATTTCAAACTTTCGAAACTTGGTGGTCAGAAAGCAACCCTGCAGTCTTCTATTGACCAACGCAAGACGGAATGTGACGCTGTGAGGGCACGGATCGCGGAGCTGCAGCGGTCTCTTCAAGATACTCCCGACCCTGTTCAAGTCCTGGCCGAGGCTGAGGCAAGACAAAAGGCAATCGCGGGGTCCGCGGTTAACCTACTAGAGCAGTGCTTGAGGACTTTAGATGGTTAGGCTGTAATGTAATGATAATGATTCTTTTGTAGTTTTAAAACACGTTGTAATGAGTGTTGTATCATTATGTATGCTAGTGTGATGATGAGTTCATATGGTGCTTCTTGGCCCGTTTGTCGTTCCTCTTGAGTTTGAATGCAAAACAGATTGTGCTATTTGGAAAGGAACGTCCCTCCCTGTTTAGGACTTGAACCTACGCGTGTGTACGAGGATGTAGCCGAGCCTTGTCTTAGGGCTTATCTTGATTTTAATATTCTCGAAAAGGCGTTGCGTCTTGCTTGACGTGCCTCGAGCTTTGGTGGCCCTTCCAATACCTGTGTAAGCATAAAGCAGATGATCAGCTTTTTAGTTTAGTCATAGCACGGCACTCTTTCTTTTGGCATCTATTCTATTACATTCCCTCTATCGGGGTGTTTACAACTTGCAATGATAGTTTTACGTCAGGTGTAATATCTTTTCAGGAATCGACCATTTACTAGCGAACTGACACCCTGTCCTTTGCAATCTATTACCCGATAGGCTCCGTTGGAATACACTTCGTCGATAATGCAGACGGGGTCCCACTTTGGGTCGAACTTGCTCCTCGATCCTTGGAGCGGTACTGGACGCTTCATCATTAACACGAGATCGCCCCTTTTGAATGATCTGCCTCTAACGCGCTTATCGTACGCTGCGGAAATTTGCTTTTGATATATCTCGAGCCTTTGCTGGGCAGCGAGCCTCTTTTCATCCAGATTATCAAGTTCGACCATCCGGCTCTTGGCATTATGCTCGGTTGTCAGGGAGTGTCGGAGAGCGACCCGTAGCGACTCAACTTGTATTTCCATCGGGATTACAGCTTCTGTACCGTATACCAGTGAGTAAGGCGTAGCCCGGGTGGCCGTGCGGTGCGTAGTTCGATAAGCCCACAGTGCTTCGGGCAACCGTCTGTCCCAGTCCCTCTTATTCTCCGCCACTGTCTTTTTCAGAATCTTCACAATAGTTTTGTTGAATGCTTCGTCTAGCCCATTCGCAGGAGGATAATAGGGCGATGAGTAGCAATGCTTGATTTTAAATTTTGCGCACAGTTTATCGACGGCAGCATTCTTGAAAGGTGTCCCGTTGTCCGTGGTGATTCTCTCGGGAATACCATGCCGGTATAATATGGCGTGACGAACGAAACCCTCGACATGCTTGGCTTTCACATTTCTCAGGGCGACTGCTTCGGCCCATTTGGAGAAATAGTCGGTCGCCGCGAGGATGTACTGATGTCCCTGGGAGGATGGCGGACTAATTGGTCCGATCACGTCCATGCCCCAGGCTGCGAAAGGCCAGGACATCACTGACTGATGCAACTCTTCCGGTGGCGAATGTATGATATCGGCATGGATCTGACACTGGTGACACTTCTTTACGTATTCTATCGCGTCCTTCGTCATTGTCGGCCAGTAGTAACCCATGTGTCGTACACGGTGGTGTAAGTTCTTTCCTCCCTGATGAGCACCGCATTCTCCGCCATGAGCTTCTTTCAATGTACTACGTGCTTCATCTTGGTTTAGGCATCGCAGCAATATCCCCTCGTAGGACCGCTTGTAAAGTATGTCATTTTGGAGCACAAATGAACTGGCACGCCTTCTGATCTGTGTGCGCATTTTGGGATTTTCTGGCAGAAATCCGTACTTCAGATAATCGATGAATGATTTTCTCCAATCATCTTCCTCTGTGATCTCGAAGCAGCAAATGGGATTGGTGCTCAATTCTCCGTTGCGCATCGCAGTCGTTGGCAGGATTCTTCTTTCTTCAATCGTAATCTGAAGTGGGCTGCCTCCAGGGTTAGCTAAAGCGGCGGCTAAACTGGCGAGTGCATCAGCTCGTATATTCTCCTGCCTTGGTATATGTGAGATACTGCTGTTCCGAAACTGCTCGAACAGGGACTGCGCTTGGTGGCAATAGGGTGATAATTCTGGTTTACGGACTTCGTACTCTGTCGTCAATTGTCCGATGACAAGCCTAGAGTCGCCGTAGATACGTATTTCCTTGATTTGCATTTCTAGGGCCAACTGCAATCCAATAATAAGAGCCTGGTACTCAGCTTCGTTGTTGGTGCATGCCGGGACTAATGTGAATGAATAGGGTAGCAGGTCCCTTTGCGGACTGATGAATATAATTCCCGCCCCTGACCCTACTGCTCTGGCCGCGCCGTCAAAATACATCTCCCAATGGCGTGTTTCATTAATCGCCATGACCTGCTCGTCTGGGAGGTCATATTCTATTTCTTCACCGCTCGGTACTGGATGTGCGGCAAGGAAGTCTGCGATAGCTTGCCCTTTGACGGCTCGAGCCGGCATGTATGTCAAGTCGAATTCTGACAAGAGAAGGGCCCACTTGGCCAATCGTCCGGACAACATAGGTCTGTTCATGAGAAATTTGAGGGGATCCGCCTTAGATATCAATGTTATCTGGTGAGAGAGACAGTAATGCCTGAGCTTTTTAACTGCAAAGATCAGCGCCAAACAGATCTTCTCGATCGCTGAGTAGTTAAATTCGGCTCCCACCAGCGTACGGCTCAGGTAATAGAGCGCACTTTCCTTCCCTTCTCCGTTCTTCTGGGCTAAGAGGGCTCCAAGTGAATTTTCACCGACGGCAATGTAGAGGATTAGTGGTTCCCCTTTAATTGGTGCCGCGAGGACTGGAGATTTGTCGAGCAGGTCTTTCAGAGAGTCGAACGCTTTCTGGCAAGCATCGTCCCACTTAAACTGAACTCCCTTCTTGTTGAGGCGCGAGAATGGTTGACAACGACCGGACAAGTTCGAGATGAACCTCCTTAGGTACGCGACTCGGCCTTGGAAACTTTTCAGCTCTTTGAGATTCTTCGGTGGCGGCATCTCCCTAATTGCCTTAATCTTTGTTGGGTCAATTTCTATTCCTCGATGTCCGATAACAAACCCCAAAAACTTGCCAGAGGAAACCCCGAACGCGCACTTCAATGGGTTCATGCGAAGGCTTTTCTTTCTCAGTCTTCGGAATACTTGTCGTAGATGCTCCCTATGCTGTTCGTGCCCGGCTGATCTCACTACCAGATCGTCTACATAGCATTCGACATGTTTGTGCATCATATCCTGGAAGATTACTTGCATCGCGCGTTGATACGTTGCCCCTGCGTTCTTTAACCCGAACGGCATCACACGGTAACAGTATATGCCCAACGTTGTACGAAAGGCTGTTGATTCCTCATCTTCCGGAGCCATACGAATCTGATTATACCCCGAGTAACCATCCATAAAGGACATCACTGCGTATCCTGTCGTGCTGTCGATTAGTAGCTCTGGGATAGGTAGTGGGAAATCATCCTTAGGGCATGCTTCGTTGAGGTTCCGAAAGTCTACGCAGATTCGGATTTGACCATTCTTTTTCTTGACCGGCACAATGTTTGAGATCCATTGTGGGTACTTAACCTCTCGGATGAACCCGGCCTGGATCAGCTTTTCGACCTCTTCTTCGATTTTGGGCACTATGTTAGGGTGGAATCGCCGTTGAGGCTGCTTGATCGCCTTCTTCCCTTTCAAGATGCCCAACTTATGCATCGCGATTGTTGGACTGAGCCCTGGCATTTCTGAGTATGTCCAAGCGAATACATCCCTATTTTCTTTCAACAGTCGGATGTATTTCTCTTTCTCCTCTTCTGGAACATTTTTACTTAGGTACGTATTTCTAGGGTCTTCTAGGGTTCCTAGATTTATTTCTTCAAGCTCATCTATCGTGGGCTGTCCCCCGTCCTCTATCTGTGCAGGTGCGGCACTGGGTTGGATAACGTCAGCTACCTCTTGTGGTTGTACCTCTTCCGTAGTATTGATTGTCACCATATTAACATGTCTGATCTTCGTTTTTGCCCCTAACCCTTCTCTTCCTTGATGGACTTTGTTGTTTTCCTCGAACGGCGCTAACATTCTACCATTCGAGGCTGATTCTGAATAGCAGAAGCCCATACTCTTCATGATGTTACGGCTGGCTTCACTGTATCTCTCTTCTTCTATGGGCTGAGGTAAACGAAGTGGTTTCTCAGCCTCGTCCTTGGACCGTGCAGGTTCATCTGTCACTGAATAAAATTTGATTTCTTTCTTTGTATTGGCATTTGGCGGTACCACAAACTGGTTCGGAGCCTTCGAAAAAGGTTTAACTCTTCCTATTTTTGGCACTGGCATATTGAAGCTAGATTTGAGCACACTCATGTGCTGATTCGAGATCATCTCTAGGACGGACTGCCCGGGCTGTCGCAAGTGTTTCGGGACTATGTAGAATTTTTTGGTAGTCCTTTGAGGTCCTTCAGCTGCCTGACTTGTTTCTTTCTGAATAATGGATTGAGGTTTGGCCCTCTGTTCAAACTTGCTGACTTTCGGTTCTGCCCCTTGCCCTTTCCGCATTGCGCCGGGCTTCTTCGTGTCTCCCCCTTCGTCGATCAGGTCGTAATACCGAGCATCGGCTAAGAATGATTCTGCGATTGTATACGGCTTTGGGTCTGCTGCCACTCTGTACTGAACTCCCTCTCTGTTGTATTTAAAGCACTGATGATAGGTTGAGGGAATGACGCGATTCTGATGGAGCCACGGTCTCCCTAGCAGAAGATTATACGTCGTTACTGCGTCGATTACTTGGCATGTTACTTTCGTCTTCAACCTTTCAATTTCTAGCATCACAGTGATCGACCCTAGAGTGCGCTGGCTGTCCTGATTGAACCCTTGAATGACCATGGTGCTGGGACGCAGGGCTGATGGCCTGTAACCCAATCTTTGGAGTGTCTTCAATGACATAATATTCACCGCGGACCCATCGTCAAGCATGCATCGCTTGATCTCCGTGTCTCTAATAGTTCCTGTGACCATCAACGGTCGGTTGTGGTCTGTTGCTTCAATTGCGCGATCTTCTTCGGAGAATGTGATTATAGAGGGATGATCTATTTGCATTGCTTGTTGAATTGGCGCGTTTCCTTCCCAAAACTTGTCTGGATCGCTCATTTCTGCTTCAATTTCTGTCATCATTATTTCTCTGGCTTCACTGTCTAGCAGCGCGTTGATCAACATTTCCCTGTACACCTTTGAGAGACACAAGGCGTCGTATATGCTCAGGCGGGCCGGGACCCTTCGTAGGTGTGACACGACATCATACACTACTGGTGCTGCCCCTTGTCTTGGCTCCGGACGACTGGTCGTGGCTTCGACAACTTTCTCTTTCAACTTCTGCCCCTGGGGCCTTGTTACGGGTATATCCGGGTTTTCGTCTTCTTGCATTGGATCGACTGGTTCTGGCCGAATGCGCTCTGGCATCTGCCTTCCGGATCGGAGGATGACGGCATTGACTTCTCCTTTATCTGTCTGCAATGTCTCTTCTGTTGATGGCTGTTCTATGAATGACACCATTGCGCAATGTACCTGAACCTCTATAAGTCGGCTCTTCCCTTGGCTATCCTTCTTCTTGCGGTCGAGGAGTCTTCTTCGGTTCCCGAGCCTTTTCCGGCTGCTAACTAAAGTCCAAGGTTCTTCAGGTTCAGGGGATAGGGCATGCAATTGGGTATTCTTATCCGAGGGGAGGGCTGAAACTACCCCTGCTGTTTCCCTCGTTGTTGTTTCTGGTGCCTTCATACTGATTACCCCTTGGTTGATCAACCCCTGTATCCTTCCTTTCAAGCTAAAACAGTCTTCCATCTTGTGGCTCAGGCACCGGTGGTATTTACAATACCGGGGATCATCTACCTTCCCAACCTCGTGGGGCCGAATCGGTTCTGGCAGGCGAATTACCTTTTCTTCTACCAATTGCTCCATGATGGGGATCAGGTCGGTCATGTCGAAGGTGTATGGGCCGTTGGCTCTTTCCCTCTCGGCTATTGTTATTCTCTGAGGAGCGTAGGGCCTCTTGTCTTTTTCTTGGGTAGGTGTTGGTTTCGTGTCTGTCTTGGAATCCGCGGCGGGCCGTTTTCGATCTATCGTATTTTTTCCCTTGTTTACGTTGTGCGTCTCGGCAATCCTCACTCCTTCTCTTTTCTGCCTTTCGGGTCTGAGGTTTACCCGTGCTGCGGCTTCCTCTACCAGGTGTGCTTTGGTGGCCAATTCTCAGAAAGAGTGGAAACTGTTCCCTGACAACCCGTAGGATATCATTGGGTCCAGGGCTCGCATGCACATCTTTATCTGTTCTTTCTCGCTGGGTAACTCTTGACACTGAGCCGCTATTGTTCCCCATCGGTCCATAAATCTCTCCACGGGTTCGCCCTGCCTTTGTCTGATCAAAGCTAGATCTGTCACTGATGTTTCTCTTTCTATAGAGAAGAATTTTGAGATAAAACTATCTCGCATCTGCTCCCACGTCTTCACTGATCCGGCTGGTAGCGACATGTACCATTGGAAAGCTTTCCCCGTCAGCGTTGACCCGAATAACCGCATACAGTACTGTGGGACGGTCGACCAGTTTCCCAATGTTGTGAGGAAGCGAGTGATGTGTTCTTCTGGTGACCCCCTTCCGTCAAACTTTTCGAAATCCGGACATCTGAAGTTGACCGGGAATGGTATTTCTTCTATTTCCAGAGGGTATGGGACCTGATATTTATACCCGGTTCCTCTTTCCTTTTCCTTCTCTTGTCGCATGAGACTTGCAATGGTTTGCGACAGTTCTTCTCTCGTCATTTGTGTAGTTGGAACTATTATTTGTTCCGCTGGAACTCTCCTGGCCTGTGTGAGTGGCTCGGCACTAGCTGGCTCTCCTGCTGCCCCTTGAGATTCTTCAGCTAATGGGCGCGTAGGTGGCGCAAGGCTTCGAGTAGCATTTTGAGCTATTAAAGTGGTCAAGGCTTCCTTGATCTCTCTCATTCGTTCATTCGTTTCCCGATTAGCCTGAACTAGTCTGTCGATCTGATCTTGGACCGTAGGCAGCTCGTCCGCTTCATACGATCCCTCTTCTGCTTCTGCTACCTGGACCATTGCGACCAGCACTGGCCGGGCCTTCTAGTTCTGCCCCTGTCCTGGCTCGATAACTATTGTGGGCTTGGAGCTCCTCGCGATCGTGGTTTTGGTTGATTCTCGTGTGGCAGGGGTGGTCCTGGACAATGGCGGAAATTGTTCGATCGTCATTGCGGGCACCGAGGACGTGGCTGACGTGGCCTGACCGTTGGTGGAAGTCTTCTGCCCTTGTTTTGGTTGCCACTGTCTCTTGGTCGCCGGGCAAGGTCTTGCAACATTCGCTTTCTTGTATGCTGCCAAGCTGGCTGTTTTCTTCTGCTCTTTCTTCTGTTGGCGTGTTTTGACCATCTGCCATCCTGAACTAGAAGCAACCGTCGTGGCTGGAATGAAGCGAGGGAAGCTGAAGCCTCCGGAGGTAAGGAAGGTACATGAACCGGTCGTTGAGCATGCCATTTCTTCTGTCTGTCCTAGTATCTTGCTAATTCTGGTATGTCATAAAAATCATTAGAACAGTTCACAAGCGCGGTCGGGAGTATGAGCCCATCGATCGCAGTGCATAAATTGACAAAATAAGCAAGAAGGAGACAAAATACGTATAGTTGTGGGAATTGTGGGTTCGAAAACCTTTTTGAATGTCTATTGCCTTAAAGATGAAGGGAGGAACGTTCCCGTTGAGAGTCGCCAGTTTGACGCCCGAAGGGCGCCGAAACATTACGTCTCGCGGTAACTTTCTTATGCGTAGATTCGTGCTTGCGAGCAATTGATCTCAGAGTGTCCATATATTCAGATGTAACCAGAGATTCTGGTACGGTTCGATCCCCAGCAGAGTCGCCAGTTTGTTAGAACTAGAAAATGCATCACAATGACATTTCCTTGAAATGTGGGTGTTTTGTTGCTCTGGGGTTCTGAATATAGAAACATTCGTAGATAATCACAAGCGTTCACAAAATACACAAGAGAAGAGATATCGCAAGGCGAATTTTATTCCAGAGATTCTGAGATCTTGTACATTCCAGGCCGTGATCTGGCACGAGCCCTTAATTACATCGAATGATCGATGACCCTTGATTAAAAGGCAAAAGACTAGTCAGCGGGGACTATGGTCTCAGAGTTCATTGGTCATAGAGACCTGTGTTTTAGTGGTCGCGGAGACCTGTATTTGTATGGTCGCGGAGACCTGTGTTTGTATGGTCGCGGAGACCTATATTTGTATGGTCGCGGAGACCTGTGTTTGTATGGTCGCGGAGACCTATATTTGTTATAGGCTGATCCACCTTTGTACGAGTCGGATGTCTATGTCCCATGTTTTGACCGGAGATCCGGGCTGAGACTGTCAGGGTTTATGGCTGAGATGGACGACTCTGGGCCCGAGCCTGTCAATGTAGGGACAGGTGACCTCGGGAAGTCCATTCTACAGTTGTGTGTACCTGCGCAGCTCAACCAGCGGATGCCGTTTGGATGGGTAGGGCATCGACTGTTCTTGGAATATCAGTTTTTAACAGATTGTGTGTGATAGTTCAGAACTCTCCTGGTGTGGTTTATCGTGTTAACCATAGTCCCCTTTGCTTAGTCCAGACCTGGATTCGGGTCATATTATGATAGTACACGTAATGATGATGCATCAGTATGATTCTGGGCGCCGGCGGCCTCTTTTCGGGAGAATTGTTCCATTCAGCTCGTTGGGTCGGATCGAACTCCGAAGGCTTGTGTTCTGCTCATTGGGTAGCCCGGATGGGTCGTTTGACTGCTCCATTGCGTCCGGAACGCTCGGAATACCCAAAATAGGCTCAAACGGGGCTTAAAAATGTTATCAAATGAGGATTTAAGGGTGCTGGAACGAATGTGCAAAGTGCTGATTTTTGCGATCCGCTGGCCTGATTTTATTGACGCGCTGGGGCCAGTGCGTCCTTAAATGATTTTCATGATGCGCTGGGTAATTTTATGACGCGCTGGAGCCAGTGCGTCCTTAAAACCAATTTTTCGATCCGCTGGCCTATTTTGCGACGCGCTGGGGATAGTGCGTCCTAAAATTGTAATTTCATGATGCGCTGGGCTATTTTTGCGACGCGCTGGGGCCAGTGCGTCCTAAAAATGGCTTTGACTCGAAAACTTGTATTTTCATGATCCGCTGGGTAATTTTGTGACGCGCTGGGGCCAGTGCGTCCTTAAAATGCTGCGATTGATGGTTCACGTAATCCGCCGAGGATTTCCCTGATGCGCTGGGTCACTTTTATGATGCGCTGGGACTGGCGCATCGAAAAAAGATGACTTAGTCATTCCTCCGGACCTGGTGCGATCGGAGGTGCGATTTCCGGCGAGGGGTTCCGGCGGTCGGAGAAGGATTCCGGCGATCGGAAAAGGTTTTCCGGCGACGAGGTCCTCTCTCTCTCTCGCTGAATGATGCAAATGAGGTGGTGGGCGGGGTATTTATAGGTAAAGTCGTCCAATAAGCGGTTGACACGTGTAGCGCGTCGAGAAAATGAGTCGGCGCGTCGATAAATGCGCTCGGCGCGTCACGAAATGATCGGAGTCCAGGAGTTGGTTTGCAGGACGCGCCAGCTGCCAGCGCATCCTGAAATTAACTGATTTTTTGGATGCGCTGGGTGAATTTTTGGATGCGCTGGGGCCAGTGCGTCCTTAAATTCATTTTTTGGATGCGCTGGAGGCAGTGCGCCCTTAAATTCATTTTTTGATGCGCTGGAGGCAGTGCGCCCTTAAATTCATTTTTTGGATGCGCTGGAGGCAGTGCGCCCTTAAATTCATTTTTTGGATGCGCTGGAGGCAGTGCGCCCTTAAATTCATTTTTTGGATGCGCTGGACGTATTCGTGTCCTACAAACTTGGGTTTTGCAAATTGGGGGGTTTGCGGGGTCCGCCTCGTGATGAATGTTGATGCACTGCTCCTATTTCTTCATAATTGAGGTACCCTCCCAATTTTGGACAGTTTTGGTCACGGCGTCCGGTGGGGTCCACTACCGGCCCAATTTCATGCTTGAGGCAAATCTGATGCGTGCGTCGTGATTCGTGCCGCGATTTTCGATGCACTGGCCCTAAATCTGACCGGGTGATGGTTTTGGCATTCGGAATCATCATTTCGGGGATCCTCACTTTTGGGACCCCAACAGGCTTTTAATCCTTAAATTTTCTCTTTCCTATAATGTATGGTCCACTTGAGATTTGGATTTACCTCATATTTAGCTCGCAAAATGAATGGACGATGTGGATGTAGCACAGGAACCATAATGCGACTTAACGAGCCAGATTTGGAGGAACGTCATGTGGCTCCAACTCGTGGATTAACTACTAACGGTGCGACTAAGGAGTTTCGCCACTGAAGTGACTTCACCAAGTTTTGTGGGGTCCATCATGATGCATGTGTTGTATCCACACTGTCCATCCATTTGTACAGATCATTTTAAGGTATGAGCTAAAAAATGAGGCAGATCCAAAGCTCAAGTGCACCCTACCACAGAAAATAGTGGGGATAATGACGCACAATGTTGAAACCTTCCTCGGACCCACCATGATGTTTCCTTGAGATCTAACTTATTCGTAAGTTAACATAGACATGGACGAAGAGAAAACACAAATATCAGCTTGATCATAAACTTCTGTGGTCCCCAAGACATTTTCAATGGTAGGCGTTCAATTCCCTCTGTGGTGGGGTCTACTTGAGCTTTGTATTTAACTCATCCTTTGGCTCATGGTCTACAATGATCTCTCAAAATAAATGGATGGTGCGAATACAACACATACATCATGGTTGACCCATAGAACTTGGTGACATCACTTAGTGAATTTGTCTACTCGTGTGCAATCTTAAATGAGCTGGACTGAGGTTTCTTGCTAAAGCCTTTTCGCAGGAAGTTCTAGTGCAAGCAATTTCTGTGCTGGATGCTAGGTTGGGCCCACCGTGATGCTTGTGAGAAATCCACTCCCTTCATCTATTTTTTTTATATCATTTTAGGATAAGAGACAAAAAATCAAGTGGATTCAAAACTCAAAGTGGCTACATGAGAGGAAAAAGTGGGGATTTAGTGACCACAATTAAAACTATGGCGATTGTCCATTAATGGGCCAAAAAGTTTTAGACGAAGCTGATATTTGTTTCTACACTTTATCCATGCTAATATGAACTTATCAACAGATTGGATGACAAGTAAACAATATGGAAACATTAAAGTGAGCCCTACAAATTTTTAATGGTAGGATGTTCAATAACTATTGTTTCCTAAGGCCCACCTAATTATTGGATCTGCTTCATGTTTGGCATAATGCCCTAAAATAATCTATAAAAACGGTCGAATGACATGGATACAAAATGAAATTATGCCTTTTGGATTTACAAACTTGTAAAAGACGCTTGCGCGTGCAGAAGTCATAGAGCGGAGCAACTAGAATTATGGCTAAGTCCTAGAAGGGGGTGATTAGGACCTTTTTGAAATTCTTTTCGCTTACTTAAGATGATTAACAATTAACACTAGGTAAGCAAGAACACTTCGGGTTCCAAGCCTAAGTTGGTCCAATCACAAGACTAGCATATGAATAAGCGATAAGCCACCTGGTCTAAGCATACATAGGTTAACATATGATTAAACTAATCAAACACCTAATCTATGCAACCTAAATAGACTATGTGAGGATGGATCATATAAGCTCAAGTCTACTCAAGAAGTGAAAGTACATCTTGTGTGTGTGGATGTGCCTAACAAGTGCCTAGCATACATTCTAATTAAGTATTCATAATTAAACAATTAAATACAATGCATAATAAGAAATGTACTCAAATATAATCACAAACAAAATGATGTATAATGGTTCAACTTTGGGTTTACTCCACTCCCGATTCAAGTACTCAACCCCTTTGAGCACACAGGCATTCACTAGGGAGTTTAAATCAGGCAACTCACAACCTAGGTGTTTTAACTCGGATCCACCCAACCAGGAAATTTACAAGTTCCTCCCAACCTACACATTCATACCTGTGTTGGTAGCTCCCCTTGAAGACTTGTTTAAGCTCGACAAACATGCCGAGGATTGCCAAATGAACATGGAATTTAGGCTCGACAAACGTGTCAAGGAGCAATAAACGTCCCTAGACTTTTAGGCTCAACTAACAAGACAAGGATCGATAAACAAACCTATATTTGAGTTTGACAAACAAACTCTACACTCAATTCCCACCGAAAAAAGAGTGGTTGGACTCAACACAAATTGACAACCTTACTTGTCGGATTTGAGCCCCGTTGTAGTGCCGCTTCGGGTTGCTTCTTCTCATTCTCCCATGCTTGAATAAGCTCTGCTTGTGTTTCTCTGATCGTTGATATTGTTATGTTGTCAATGCTCCAGCTCCACGATCAGCCACCTTGCATATGATGCTCCGACAGAGATGCTCAAGGTGCTAGGAGGTGGTAAATCCTCTACAAATGGTAGAAAATAGGTTTCCTGAAGGAATACACATATTTGGATTCCTAGGTATTGTTTAGACCAATGTTCTACCTATGATCAAGGTGCCTAAACTCCTAGGAATCAAGAGGGAACAAGGCCATTCTCATTTGAGCTTTAAATGTTCCAAGTTTGTGATGAATCACAAGGAGAATAACTTGCAATAGGTTAGGATTAGAGCTCCTAAAGATCTTTACTAGTGGTGGCTTCTAAATCCTCAAAATCCCTATGCTAAGCCCCAAAACGAATTCCCTCGCTTTTGTAGAAAATTCTCTAACGGTAAAAACATGGGCAGATTCGTGTATCTCCAATTGATCTGAACATGGTAAGATTGATCAGAGGCCACATCCGATTGATCAGAGGAACTATTTGATTGATCAAAAATCTGTTCAGAGAGTTTAAAAAGTTCTCTGGAATAAATTCTGATTGATCGAAACATGGTTCGATCGATCGGAGGGACCACATTTGATTGATTAGAGGGTTTGATTGATCGAAAATCTATCTAAAGAGTTTTGAAAAGACTCTGGAACAAATTTCGATTGATCAAAACATAGTTCGATTGATCGGAGATCCATCGAAAGTTGTTGTTTGGGCCTAATTGTATATAACAGCTTCCACCTCTTTAATTAACCTAAATTATCATGTTTTTCTATATGACCTAAGGCTAATGAAGATGACTAAGGTTTTCTTAGTTGGTCCAAGTCATCTAAGAGGATTTGGGTGTTTTAGATAAAAGGTTTAGGGTCACCAAGGCATCTCATTTACCTATTTTTCTTCCTTGATGCTTCTAGTCCACTTGAATCTTCGGTCTTCAGCTTGCCAAGGCTCAACTAATATTACAACACAAGGACCCACGTGATTGACAAATAAGGTGCACTAGTATGCCACAAAAAAGTGCACTAACACATAATACATGTATCATGTTGGGCCCATTGAGGGGGAGAGGGAGGAGGAGAGAGGTGGAGGAGGCCGTTAAGGGGGGAGAGGCGTGTTTTGTTGGAAGAGTGTTTGGAGGATTTTCTTCAAGGGTAGCATTGTCTTTTTAAAAATATAGTGGTGAACATGCAATGGTGTTAAACGGCGAACAATTTTTTTATTAACGTTTGAAAATTTAGGTGGATTTTAGGAAATCATTTAAAAGTAAGCTTATTTTTAGAATTCTACCAAAATATAGGCGTCTATACGGCATTGTCTAAAAAAGAAAAGAAAAGAAAAAAAAGAAAAGAGGCAAATTCAAATCTCAGACTGACTACACCATAAGAAATAGTGGTGATTGAACACACGATTAAAACCTCATATGGCCAATTGTAATGTTTTATTTGCCATCCAACATGTTGATTAGGTCTGACAGCTGGATGAAGGGAAAAAAATATTAACCTGATCTAAAACTTTTATAGCCCTCGAGAAGTTTTTAATGGTGGGTGTTTAATCACAACTACGGTTGTGTGGTCCACCTAAGTTTTAAATTTACATTTTCCCCATTTTTTTCTTGCTTATGAGTTGGAAAAAAATGGATATAATACATACATCATGATTCTCATGACCTAAAATGAGCTGAAAAATACCGATGGATGCATGAATAAAACACATACACCATGATTTTTCAAGAGGGGTCACCACTGCCGAGTCCGAGTCGACTGCTGACGGACTCAGATTTGATAGAACCTAGTGAGGTTAGTGCGAGCCAGTCTTATGTGGGACTCATCATGATTTATATATTTTATCCACACCTTCCATCCATTTTTATAGCTCATTTTATAGATGAATGAGCAAAAAATGAGGCAGATTCTGTTATAGAATAAAGTTGGTCGAAGTCCGCATCCTTCTTAAATAAACGAGCAACTCCCTCAAGCAGTCTTATATGGTCTACATGCGACATGCGAGTGCCTCTTGATGATTAGAATCTGCGGGCAAATCAGTACATGATATTGTCTAGCGAACAAAAATGGGCGCGCCTTGATTCCTGAAGGATGTCTAAATAGACTTGCTCACTAGTCTATCATCTAATCACATTCAAGCAGATCTGGTCGCCAGTTGGTTGACAAAGATATCTCCTGGGTTGTAGTCCCAGCTGCCCATATAGTTTAGGAGTTGGCCCAGATTACAGAGTCATCAGTCCTGGATTAAAGGGATTTACACCAAGTAATGTGACCATCTAGGTTTCTATCTTGATAAGATAACATCTTATCCCATGATATTAGGAAGATCTCAACTACTTACGTAACAAATTAATCCACCAGGACTTGAATAAATAGAGGTTCCTATTGATAGAAAAGGTACGCAACATCTTAGTCCACGTTTCACACTTCATCTTTGCAAAAAATCATTACTGACTTAAGCATCGAAGGGCTAATGGCTAGACGCCGGCCACCCTTACTTTCGTCTATGGTTTTCAGGTGAAGTGAAGGAAGCTATGTTAAGAGGATTTCTCATTACAAGGAGGAGAGTCTCTTCTATCCACAACCTATTACTCATAAATAGTTTTCGACGTTAACAAATTGGTGCCGTCTGTGGAAATCAACGTCTGAATCGTTATCACTGTATCTCTTATTCTCCATCATGCCTCCGAAGAAAACCAACCACCCATCTACTTCAAGACAGATGCAACCTCCTGTTGAGGCTCCTAAAGACAATCTAAATCTTCCTCAACTTGCACCAGGAATTCCCCCATTATTACCTAATTTTCCAGCCCATGTAATACAAAATCCATTCCAACAAGTCTCCGGTGGCATGGATGGCACTATGCATTATTTAAGAGATACACTCCTTACCCTCAACTCCGGATTCCAGTGCCTCTCAAATCGATTGGATCAATATTTTCCTCCACAACAGTAGGCCCAGGAGGTTCCACCATCACAACCTGCAGCTTCCAGGCATTCTCTAGACGAACGTCAAGGGCAACATAATCCTCCTTCTAATCATGCGGTTCACAACACTCAGGCCCCGATGCAACATCCTCAAACCATTCATTCTAGTGAATCTAGGCGATCTTGATCGGGGGAACCTAACACCGAAACCTCCTGTTACACCCTGTTGTGGGAAAGAGATCTTAAAAAGCTTGAAGATCGCTTCGCTCACATCAAACAGCGATACCAATCTAATCTTCCAATGACGACTCTCACATTGATCCATCGAACAAAACCGCCCTTCACCCGTCAAGTCATAAAGACCCCTTTACCCAAGAAATCTTGAACTCCTAGTATGGTTCCATATACTGACATCGGTGATCCCCTGGAGCAACTAGAAACATTTAGGTCTCTCATGGAGTTAAAGGGTATAGCTCAGAGATCATGTGCATAGCCTTCTCTCTAACTCTCAAGGATGATGCACGAACGTCGTTCTGTGGCCTAAAGCCTCGATCAATAGACAATTATCAAAGCTTTTCCTTTCCCAATTTATGGGAAGTATTCGTACAAAGAAATATAGCATCTAATTTATCAGATCTAAAGCAGCGCCAAAAATGAAACTATCAAATGATTCATAGTCCGATTCACAGCCGAAGCAGTCTAAACAGAGGGTTATACCGAGGATAAAGGCCTCACTACTCTGATCGCAGGGATCATGAGCGAAAGATTCTGATTCGCCCTTGATAAAAACCCTCCAAAGACAATGGCCGAGTTCTAAGCTAAGGCTAAAAAATATATTAACACTGAAGAAGTGGCCCTAACTTGTTGTTAACGCCAAAAATTGGCTAACAGATGTTGGTCAGAGACCAACTTTGATTCTTCGTCGTCTGACCTCCAATCGGAGATAAATGGTGTAGATTGGGGAACCTGCAATCACCAAGAAAGGTTAGGACCACCGCCGGTTGGCCCGACTTATGGCCCTCCGATGGCAAAGTCAGTACGGGTACTGTGATAGTAAGATGAAGTGTGAAATGTAAGCTTAGAGACTGTTTACCTTTATCATCTGTGGGGTCATCTATTTATGCAGATCCAGGTGATCCAATCTGTTACGCAAGCCGTTAAGATCACTGCTGATTTCAGGGGATAAGGCACTTATCCTGTTAATCCTTAGATAAAGGGATAGCCTAACCACTTTACACGTCTAACTAATTACGTCTCTTGATGGAGATCTCCCATGGTTTGGAGCTACAAATAGAAACAAGCCAAAATCGGCCTATATAGGCTGCTGGTACTATGAGCTGAAGGACGTCCTCGCCAGAGACCAGAAACCAGAGACCAGAGACCAGAGACCAGAGACTAGAGCTGCTCACATGACGGAAGCTGCTCATATCAAGAGTGCTCGCATGTGAAGATGCGACCCCTTCGTCGAGCACGAGCCGGGCTGGTCGCATTTTGGAGATGCAACCCCTTTCGTCGAGCACGAGCTGGGCTTGTCGCATTTTGGAGATGCAACCCCTTTTGTCGAGCACGAGCCGGGCTGGTCGCATGATGCGACCCCTTTCGTCGAGCACGAGCCGGGCTGGTCGCATTTTGGAGATGCGACCCCTTTCTTCGAGCACGAGCCGGGCTGGTCGCATTTTGGAGATGCGACCGTGATTCTGCACTTCTCTTTAAAGACAAATTTATCTACAACAAGTGCCCCCCAAACCCTTGGCGTTGAGGAACTATGCTAAGGGTTTTGCTTGTATGCGTAGCTGACTGCTGGGAGAGAATCGCGCATGATTCATTTAACATGATTCTTCATTTATGATGGCCAGCTTTTACGCAGCTTTTCCTACCACAAGAAATAAGGCGTCGGTCGCCACGTGTCTCTGTATTTAATGCTTGTGCCTGTTCGTCTGTCGTGCCGGATGAGAGGCTGCCACGTGTCAACCAAATCAAAGAAATGATTGCGTATAAATATCATATCCTGCAGAATTTTCTTCATTTTCGAATTTTTGGCTGCAGGGTATAAATAACAGAAGAATGGCTCTCTAGCCTTCATTTAGAATGGTTGCAGGGTATAAATAACAACAGAATGGCTTTGCTTTTGGCACCGAAATAACTTTATTCTAGGGAACCCCTCCTCCAATTGCCCTGGATGGACGAAAAAATGGTTTTACGTCTCCGGCAACTGGGAGTCCGAAGCAGGCTCTGACCTCAAAGGCCATAACGTTAGTCGCATGTTCGGGAGCTGCTCACATGTCAGGAGTGCTCATGACGAGAGTGGTCATACGTCGGGAGTGCTCATGACGAGAGTAGTCATATGTTCGGAGTGCTCATGACGAGAGTGGTCATATGTCCGAAGTGCTCACGAGTCGAGCTGCTCGCATGTTGATCGGATGACATTGCTCGGGGATCTGAGATGAACTATAAACGGAAGAGGATCGCTATCGAATAATCTGATAATGACTTTCCTTAGTGTTGAGGAGCTACGCAAAGGAGTTGTATGTATATGTAACTGCCTATTTTCGGAGGAGAAGCCGTACATGATTGAGCATGCATTTATAAGTGCCAAGCTTTCTGCATAGAGATAGGCTGGCCTATCAATTGAGTCTTTGGCCCTGCGGTGAGCAGATGACTTAGTCACTTCATGCTATAATGTTTTACTCAACTCATGAAAATGAGTTGGGCTCAATCTGGGAGGTCTTGGTGACCATATCCGCATAGAGATAGACTGATCTATCGATTGAGGCTTTGATTCTAACAAGGGCAGAAGATTGGCCAAGAGAATGTATGTATTCCCTTCGGGGCTATTCGGGTCCAAAAAATGAAGTAGCGACCAAGTTATAGATTCCATAGCTGAACAGCTGAAATGAGAGAGATCGTTTTTATTTAGGAATGGTCCAATATTCACATGCTTTATGAAAATATCAGAGTAAATGTTTCATGTGCTAAGGGTGACGTAGGGGTCTTCCTCGCATGTCTTCTAGATAATATGTACCTGGTCGAGCAATCTCGATGACTCGATACGGGCCTTCCCAGTTAAGATGCAATGACCGAGTGGCTGTTCCGATGTTTTGCCTGAGCACCAAGTTGTCGAGCTAAAAAACTGAATTTGACCTTTGAATTATGACAACGGGCTATACGTTGTTGATAAGCCACTACTCGAAGACAAGATATGATTCATTTTCTCTTCTAGGAGATCGAGGTGAAGTAATCGACTGCCACGTCCTTTTCCCATAGGTAGTGGTCTGATTATATCGATTCTCCATTGAGCGAAAGGCCAAGGACCGTCCATCGGCGTCATTTACTCAGACGGTAAGTGAGGGAATGGAGAATATCGCTGATATTTGTCACATTTCTTTGAGAGTTCGATAGCATCCGCCTTCATAGTGGGCCAATAGTATCATTGTCTCATTGCTTTGTTTGCTAGAGACCATCCTTTGGGATGATTACCGCATGCCCCCTGGTGTATTTCATCTAGAACACGGTGTGCTTCTTCTGGATGGAGACACTTTAAATACAGTAAAGTAAAACTTTTACGTAACAATTTTTCATTTTGTAAGATGTACCTGGGAGCACGATAGCGAATTGTCGGGCTGATTTTTATCATCTGGGAGTCATCCGCTTTGGAGTAAAGGATGATGGGGTCCATCCAATAGGAAGATAAAAATAATGTGCGAGCTGCTCTGGAGCAACTTGATCGACACTCGGGGTAGATAGATGCTCGATAAGAACAGCTTGCGTCAGATCGGACTCACGTGCAAAAGATAATTTTGCCAAAGAACCTGCGAGCTTGTTCTCCTTTCGAGGAATATGACTTATTTTATATTTGTTCAATTTGAAAGAGCAAGATGAGTACCTGAGATTTGTACGAAGCCATCCGCTCCTCCTTTGCCTCGAATTCGTTAAGCACTTGATATACAACGAGCTGAGAGTCGTTGTGAATGAGTAGGTTCCTTATTGCGTGTATATTTGCTAATTTGAGGCCGATAATTAAGGCTTCATATTCCGTTTCGTTGAGGCACGAGAACTTTAACGCTATAACGATGTAATCCTTATGAGGGAAATGGATTCCTTTAGCATCTTCGTGAGAGAGAGAGATTGGATGATGGCTCCAAACTTAACGTGCTGGATGATTCCTCCACCCAATAAATATGCTAAGGCTTCTGGCATGCCTTTCGAGTATATGCTTTTCCTGAGGCTTGGGAATCTCCTCCACAAGCCGAACCATTTGCAATGGATGGAGTGGATGACCGCTAGCTGGATGATGAAGATCAGCTGGGCGGCATTGATGGTTGCTGGCCCCACATGTGATGACGAATGGTGATCCATTACGAGGTAAGATGAGGAAATCCAAGTCATTGATTAGTTTTGCGAGATTCAGATGATCTGTGAACTCAAATACGAAGCAGGTCTTGGACTCTGGCGGGCCGCATAACAGGAAATAATAAAAAAGCTTTGGACGATCAAAGTTTTCCAAGAGCTTGGATCAAATGGACGGTTTGGATCAGGAACATGGGTTCCATCACTATAGAAGGTTTGGATGTCGCTGGTGGTGTGTGTGCTGGTTCATGAATGAAGGAGGCGTCCTAGCTGCTGGAGTGGATAGTTAAAGAGGATGGATGATCCATGCTGGATGTTAGATGATGCAAGCTCCATTGTTGGTTGACGGTGTCCTTAGCATGGAGTTGGAGGTGTGGTTGACCGCATGAGATGGATGAGCAGTTGCTGGGAAGAGCTTCATGTGCTACAACGGCTGGGTTTTTATTTGCTGGAGACGTTGTAGCTTGCTGGCTCTGATGGACGGTTGGATGGTGAAGTTGGTCCGTGAGATCCGGATATGCTTAAGAATGATTGAATTGGTGGGGTTCTGCATGGACTACCAGCGGGAGATGTGTGCGACATTGCCACTGGTGAGGAGCGAGTCCCGCTATGACGGATACTCTCGAAACAGATGCAGTAGCGCGATTTTGCTATGGACGTTAGGTGGGATCCACCGAGGAGTCTTATGAGAAATCCAAGTCGTTTATCAATTTTGGCAGATCAGAGTCTGTGACAAGGTTCTGGATGAGGCAACTTTGTGGCTGAGGTTTCTCATGCTGATGAACGGGGCAGATCTATGAGGTGTGATCAACGGCTGGGGTTTGAGGGGGTTGCACATTCCAGACAGCTGCGGAATGTCGGAGCTGAGAAGATGTGATGGTTTCATGACATGTGAATGCAGATCCCGCTGGACAGAGAGGATGGACGCCCATCAGCATCGTTGGTTGATCAGGTGCTGATGATTGAAGATGGCCCACCTGTTGGGCGTTGATGATGTCCACCATTAAGTTAGGATGTTTACACTTATGAAGGCTGGGTGACGTGGAATCAGAACGTTCGATGAGGGGTTGTACACTTATGATGCCCTGGTCTCTGGAAGACGGGATGTACATGCAAGATGAAGGCCATCGATGATGGGTGCGACGTCCTCAACTGATGGACGACTAAGCGGCTTGGTGGAGATGTGGGCCCCTCTTGGCGTTGGAGTGCTGGAGAGGAAGATGAGACTGGTGGAGATGTGGGTGTGAAATGATCCACCAACTCTTGGTTGAGCATGTGTGGTAGATGATGCTAACTATTGATTAGGTAAAAGGGAGAAGATGACTGAACGACGAAGGAAGAAATAGGCGAGAACAATTTAGTCATTCCCACAGACGGCGCCAATCTGTTAACGCCAAAAATTGGCTAACAGATGTTGGTCAAAGACCAACTTTGATTCTTCGTCGTCTGACCTCCAATCGGAGATGAATGGTGTAGATTGGGGAACCTGTAATCACCAAGAAAGGTTAGGACCTCCGCCGGTTGGCCCTGCTTATGGCCCTCCGATGGCAAAGTCAGTACGGGTACTGAGATAGTAAGATGAAGTGTGAAATGTAGGCTTAGAGATTGTGTACCTTTATCATCTGTGGGGTCATCTATTTATGCAGATCCGGGTGATCCAGTCTGTTACGCAAGTCGTTAAGATCACTGCTGATTTCAGGGGATAAGGCACTTATCCTGTTAATCCTTAGATAAGGGGATAGCCTAACCACTTTACACGTCTAACTGATTACGTCTCTTGATGGAGATCTCCCATGGTTCGGAGCTACAAATAGAAACAAGCCAAAATCGACCTATATAGGCTGCTGGTACTATGAGCTGAAGGACGTCCTTGCCAGAGACCAGAGACCAGAGACTAGAGACCAGAGCTGCTCACATGACGGAAGCTGCTCATATCAAGAGTGCTCGCATGTGAAGATGCGACCCCTTCGTCGAGCACGAGCCGGGCTGGTCGCATTTTGGAGATGCGACCCCTTTCGTCGAGCACGAGCCGGGCTGGTCGCATTTTGGAGATGCGACCCCTTTCGTCAAGCACGAGCCGGGCTAGTCGCATGATGCGACCCCTTTCGTCGAGCACGAGCAGGGCTGGTCGCATTTTGGAGATGCGGCCCCTTTCTTCGAGCACGAGCCGGGCTAGTCGCATTTTGGAGATGCAACCGCGATTCCTCACTTCTCTTTAAAGCCAAATTTGTCTACAACACTCGTCATGATAGCAATGGAAAGAAACGTAAATTCAAAGAAGCATCTCCTTCCGACAAAAAGTATCGACGTGATCAACGTGATCGCTCACCCAAGAAGCCATATGCAGGGAGATATCATAATTACACTTCCCTCAACCAATCTCCAGAGAATGTGCTAATGGAAATTAAAAACAAGTCTTATGTCAAGTGGCCCTCAAGAATCAACTCGAATCTGGAGAAAAGAGACAAGAGTAAGTTTTGCTACTTCCACAAAGATCACGGGTACTGTACTCAAGATTGCATAGCTCTCAAAGACCAAATAGAGACACTGATTCGCTGGAGGCACCTTCGTGATTACGTCACACAACAAGACCATTCCCCTAAAAAAATTGGCACGTCGACGCGTCGTCAAAGTCAATCTCAAAGGGAAAGGTCACCACAACATCGACCTTCACAAGAAAACTGCAGAACCAGCTGGTGAGATCAGAACCATTGTTGGAGGTCTAGCTTGTGGAGGTGATTCCCAAGCTACAAGGAAAGCTTACACTCGCAGAGCATAGCAAAAACCTCAACACGTTTACTAGATGAAGAAATCATCGAGCTCATCAAGATCAACTCATCATCCAATCTCTTTCTCCGAGAAAGATGCTGAAGGGATTCACTTCCCTCACGAAGATTCCATCATAGTAGCATTAAAGGTAGTCAATTATCTAACTCATCAAATTATATTTGATACAGGTAGCTCTGCATATGTGCTTTATCTAGAAGCTTACGATAAAATGGCTCTCACTAAAAATTTGTTCAAGCCGATCTCCACGTCCCTCGTCGGTTTCGGAGGCGAGGTGGTTATACAAGAAGAAAGTATCAACCTCCCTATTACCTTCAGTGAAGCCCCCACCAAGGTCACTTTTTCATCAATTTTCTTGTAGTGAATCGAAGATCCATATATAATGCCATCTTAGGGCGTCCATCACTCACTAAAGTGGGAGCGACTTTACATCCCCTCTATTTATGTATGAAATTCCTCACTCCGAATGGTGTTGGAATAGTCAGAGGGAGTAAAAAAGAAGCTCAAGCATGCTATGAACTAGCAGTGTAAAATTGCAAAAGCGTCCAAACCGCAACTATTATGTCAATTGTAGAAGATTCAACAAACTCATCAATCTCTACAACATTAGACCCTAAGGGAGGGTACATATCAAGTAGGAACTCCAAGCAAGGAAAACATCAAGGTTCGATTATCCAGCACGGATTCGACCAAAGAAGTCCATATTGGGTCATCTCTGAACCCTACCTTCCAAGCTCGTTTGACCAGCTTTGTGGTTGAATACCAGGACGTCTTTACTTAGTCTCACAAAGACATGCCAGGCATCAACCCCGAAGTCGCTATCCATCGACTGAAGGTAGATCCTAAATTTAAGCATGTCCATCAGCGTCGGCGTGTATTCACGGCCGAAAGACTAATGGAAATCAAAATGGAAGTTGACAAATTGTTGGCTGTCGATTTCATCAAAGAAGTTGACTTCCCTGTCTAGGTCGCAAATGTGGTCCTCGTTCGCAAAGCAAACGGCAAATGGAGGATGTGCGTTGATTACACTGATTTGAACAAAGCATGCCCAAATGATAGTTTTCCAATGCCTCGTATTGATCAGCTAGTCGACTCCACAGCCGGACATGCTTTACTCAGTTTCATGGATGCTTATTCTGGTTATAACCAGATCATGATGCACCCACCTAATAGGGAGAAAACAACGTTTATCATGGATCGTGGGTTATATTGTTACAAAGTGATGCCATTTGGTCTCAAGAATGCTTGAACTACTTACCAATGTTTAGTCAACAAGATGTTTGTCGCACATATTGGTAAGACTATGGAAGTATATGTTGATGATATGCCTGTCAAAAGCGTCGAAGCAGAGGATCATCTCACTAACCTCCGAGAAGCCTTCAATCTTATGCGAAAATACCAAATGAAGCTAAATCCAGAGAAGTGCGCATTCAAAGTTTCTGTAGGAAAATTTCTTGATTTTATGGTTGGTCAACGAGGTATTGAGGCTAACCCCAAAAAAATAAAAGCCTTGATAATCACCCTCCACAGTGAAAGAAGTTCAACGTTTAGCTTGATGTATTGCATCCTTAAATCGTTTTATCTCTCGGGTGTTCGATAAATGTTTACCTTTCTTCAAGCTAATGCGAGCAACTACAAAATCCAATTGGGCGTGGACTTAACAATGCGAGGAAGCATTTCAACAATTGAAGCAATATATGGGTGCATCGCCCATCCTATCAAAGCCAACGCCGCATGAGAAACTTTTTCTTTATCTAGTTGTATCTCCTACGGCCATTAGCACTACTTTAATAAGAGAAGATTCTGGGGTGCAGAAACTCGTTTATTATATTAGTCGTGTAATGGTGGATACTGAAACTAGATATCCAGAAATCGAAAAGCCCTTAATGGTCGCAACACGGAAACTAAGACCTTACTTTCAGGCTCATCCTAAGGCAACCATCCCATAATGGTCCCTACGGATCAACCAATAAGGCAAGTTCTCCAGAAACCCGAAGGATCTGAACGATTAACCAAATGGTCAATTGAACTTAGCGAACATGAAATTACCTTTTACTCACAAACTTCTGTAAAAGGACAAGTTATTGCTGATTTCATCACCGAGTTCACATATCCTACTCCCACTCATATCAAGGCAAGCAACTCCTCCAACCGAATCAACTCAAACTAAGCTTTCAGCATGCAAGCAACCATCCTGGTCACTCTATGTGGACGGGTCATCCTATTCATCTAGGAGTGGAGCAGGATTAATCCTCATTGCCCCAGATGAATCGCGGTTTGAGTACGCCTTGTGGTATGATTTTCATGCTTCAAATAATAAGGCAAAGTATGAAACTCTGATCGCTGGTCTTCAGTTGGCTAATGTACTTGCAATAAAAAACTTACTCATTCATAGCGACTCACAGCTCGTTGTGAATCAGGTGATTAACAAGTTCAAAGCGAAGAAAGAAAGAATGGCTATTTACAAATCCAAAGTATTGGAGTTGCTTGCCAAAATCGACAAATACGAGCTAATTCACATTCCTCTAGCAGAAAATAAGCTAGCCGACTCCTTAGTGAAATTAGCATCGGCTTTCGAAGGCGATCTAGTTCGAACTGTACCTGTTGAGCATCTCTCTGCACCGAGCATCGACCAAGTAACAAGCGAGTAGGTTTCCCCGGTGCAACTATCTCCATGTTGGATGGACCCCATTATCCATTTTCTCCGAGATGGGGAACTCCCAGCAGACAAGAAATTATCTCGGTAAATACGGTATCGTGCTACTAAGTACATTCTCCAAGATGGTGTATTATGGAGAAGAAGTTATACACTGCCATATTTGAGGTGTCTTCACCCAGAAGAAGTCAAGCGTGTTCTCCAAGAAATACGCCAGGGGGCATGCGGTAACCACCCCAAAGGGCGATCAATGGCTTACAAAGCCATAAGGCAGGGCTATTAGCTTATTATTGGCCTACTATGAAAGCATAGACCATTGAATTCTCAAAAAGATGTGCTAAGTGCGAACGCTATTCTCCAATACCTCATCTACCATCTGAACGAATGACACCTATAGATGACCCATGGCCTTTCGCTCAATGGGGAGTAGACATAATCGGTCTGTTGCCCAAAGGAAAAGGTTAGAATAGATTTGCGATTGTGACCGTCGATTACTTTACCAAGTGGGTAGAAGCAGAAGCTCTGACCACTATTACCAAGAAGCAAACTACTAAGTTCATGTGACGGAACATCATATGTCGTTACAGGCTTCCTCATACTATAGTTACTAATAATGGGAGACAATTTGATAATACACCATTCACAGACTTTTGCAAAAAGTGGAAGATACGCAATGTACGTACATCTCCTTATCATCCTCAAGCTAACGGTCATGTGGAAGCAGTCAATAAAATCATCAAACATCATTTGAAGACCAAGCTCGAAGAATGTAAGGGCATATGGCCTAGAACGCCTATCAGAAGTCTTATGGGCTTATAGGACAACATCTCGCACTTCACCAGGGGAAACACCTTTCTCCCTCACATTTGGCACCGAGGCGGTCGTCCCAGTCGAAGTCAAAATACTCACTTATCGTGTAGAACACTATGATCCGATGAAAAATGAAGAATCTTTAAAACTTCACCTTGATCTTTTAGAAGAAAGAAGGGACGCATCTCGACTTTGAGCAGCGGCCAACCAACAACGAATAGCTCGATATCACAATTCAAGGGTTAAACCTAGAACCTTTCAAGTCGGTGATTTGATGCTCAGGCAGAACGTTGGAACAACTACTCGATCGCTAGATCCTAACTAGGAAGGGCCATATCGGGTTATTAAAGTCGTTCAACTAGGTACTTATTATTTGGAAGACATGCAAGGAAGATCTCTACGTCGCCCTTGGCACGCAAAACATTTACTTCGTTATTATCCATAAACATTCATATATCAAACGCATGAATTATCTTCAAATAAAGAAGAATTTCATTCTAGTCTGTCAACTAAGAATTTTTTACAACTTAGTTGCTACTCTTATTTTTAGGACCCAAATAGCCTTAAAGAGAATATCGAACATTCTCTTGACTAAGACTTTTGCTTATCGCAGAGCCAAAGACTCAGTCGATAGATCAATCTCTATGCGGACGTAGCCACCAAGGCCTCCCTAACTGAGCACATTTCATTTTCATGAATTGAGCAATTATACATTCAACACGATTCATTTTCAGGAATTGAACAGTTAAAGAGAAATCAAAACAAACTTCCATTCAAATTCGAAGAGGGTACAACGCTCAAAACAATTCATATAATGAGTATTTAAGACAGATAGAACTTAATCTTCTGTTGCCTACTCTTGCACATCTTCCGGTGGAGGAGCGCGACTCTCAACTTCGGGTCTGGCCTCAGGAGCTCCCGTAGCTTCAATAGCCTCCGTTACCATAGTAACTTCATTAACAGCAGCTTCTCTTTCTTCTATAATGACTCTGTCTGTGACTTTATCAAATTCTCCCAAGTTAAACTCTGGGGTAATCTGTTACATAACTCTTACTGCGAAATCACGACCAGTGTCATATGACTCATAACGCTCTTCTTCATAAAGTCGTGAGGTACGGAACTCCTGAACAACAAGAGGACCCTCTTTAGCGATCAACGCGAGTAAGGTCGCTCTCTACTCCTCCCAATGTACTTTCGCCACGGTCAATTTCGAATGCGCTGTTCATTCTTTCTCCAAATCCTCTCTGGATGCTTTAAGCAGCGACCCGATATCAGCGTTCTTCTATTCTAACCCAATCTTGTCTTGGCGAAAGATCTCCCTCTCTCTCTCTCTCTCTTGATCTTCTCCTTGATCTCGCCAAGGCGAGCGTGCTTCTAATCCAGTTCCTGGTATTTATCAATCAGCACTTGGATTTTTGTAATGAAGATATTCTTCTCTTCATTTGCTTTGGTAATCAAGACTTCACGAGCCTTTATGACTTTGTCCCTTCCATGGACCGCTTGTTCCAGAAGTTTCATATTTTCTTCTCATTCATTTATTATTCGACGAGCAGACGTGATATCACGCCTCGTCCGTATGATGAGATCCAAGCACTGCACAGAAATAAAGGAGAAAGTTATAAAAAGTATGAGAAGTCTTCTTGAAACTATGAAACACTAAAAAATTTCTTCTTACCTGAATGGCTCTCATACCAGTGTCAAGAGTAAGATCTTCTGGACTAGGTTCAGGGAGAGGACCGAGAGATTGTGGAGTAACGTAATAAAAAAGAAACTTACAGATCAGGTGCAAGTGACCCAGAATAACAAAAGTTCCAGCTCCAAAGGGCTGAGCTATGGCAGCTCTCTTCCAACAGCTCTCTAAGTGAGCAAACACTCGAGCAAAAGTGGACTCGTGAGCAGGAACAGGCTCGTGACCCTCCCTAGGCAATAGAAGACTAGACCCTAATTCATGTTCCCTTATAGGAGTGTCAGTAAGATCGACAACCGGTTGCTCTTGAGGGGGAACAATCAGAGCAGGGGCAGCTACTACAGCAGTGTTAGCTGGAGTAGAAGGTGGCTCGTTCTGCTGTGAGCTTAGAGCAGGCTCACTCTCTTGTCCTGCTAGTTGAGACGGACCAGCTACTATCTTTTTCTGTCGCTTTGGAGCAGAACCTTCTAAAGGTGGAAGAGTTCCCCTCTTCTTTTCCATCTCACCACTCATTGTCTCTTCTTGAGAAATGAGACCAGACTCAGTGTGTAACGGCCCAGAATTTTTAGAATTTAATTGGATTTATTTTAAATTTTATTTTTATTAATTTACCGTTAATTTGCGAATAGCGGGACATCCGTAGGAGATCGATAAGGGACCCTTTACAAAAGTTACTTAGAATGATGCCATAAACATCGTAGAAAGATCAGATTTAAAAAATCATGCACCTTTCAGATAATTACAAAAATGCCATTAGTTAAACTTAAGTTAAGATGTCATTTTGAAGTATTATAGTTTCTGACGATCACTTTCATGCAAAACCTTAGACTTAAGCTTTTGGGCACATTTTAGCTGTACACATCGAATTTCAACTCTTGGATCAATCTAGAAATAGCCAAATCAGAAATCGGTCTATATGTGGCCCACCCGATCTTGGATCTATCCAATTTTTTGTGTCACGCCTAATTTTAGGTGGCCCAACTTCTGATCAGAGTGAATTTCTCATATACATCAAGGTGGGACACATGTGTGCATTGAACCCATTCGGACGTGCAGTAAAACACACTTTGACCATGCGTCTGCCCACGCACGACGGTTGTCTGTCTCTCTGACTGTCGTATGGGCCCATCTCTCTAATCCGAGCCGTCCATCTTCTTCCTAGCAGTCAGAAACCCCCTCCTATCAAGTGGTTTCTCATTTCGTCGCAAATCAAAGATGATCTCTCCTTCTTTCTCAACCCTTGAGTTTTGTGATCTTCTAATCCAGAATTTCTTTTCACATGGGAAGCTAGGGAACCTTCTAGAGGATCCTTGGTATCCTTCCTAGCTATCCAACGTAGTAAACCTCATAGAAAATGAAGCTTTCCAATCCTTTGAAGTGTCATCCTCTAAACTCTCTTGTCGCGCAAAAAACCAACCAAACAAGTATGTGCCTTCATTTTGTGGACCCCACATGCCTAATTAGACTCATCCAAACCTACCCTAGGTGTCCGATCATTAGATAAGCCGACCGTTCAAAAGTTTTCATTTTCATTCTCTCTTTTCTATTCGTTTCACACCGATTGTCCGTCCGTGTGTGGGCCCCATTCTGAAATCTACTACGTCTATTTTGTGGCCCATACTCATCATAACCCTCACCTGAAACCTATTTTCCATCCGTTGTGTGTGTGCCTCTTAAAGTGATCCGAAATATCTTAAAAACTCATCTTAAAATAGCAACCGTCCATCTATTGCTTTCTTATCTACTCTAAACCCTAGAATCCGACCTAAACTCTATAAATAAGGCCTCTCTTGGCCATAAAGAGCACTACCCACGAATTTAGAGAGAGAGAGAGAGAGAGAGAGAAGAGAAAGAGAGAGAGGAGAGAGAGAAGAGAGAAGAGTTCTTTCTCATATTTTTTCCAGCGGCTAGGATCTTCTACAACCCTCTTCTACGTCCATCCTAAGGTGAGGATTTTCTTTCAAGCCTTTCATTAATAATATTACGATTATCATAAGTTCTTTTATGGCATATGAAATTATTTTATTTTGAGTTATTGATCCATATAACATGAAGTTTAACGTAGGATTTATAATGAATATTATTACATAATGATGCGATTCCTTATTTATATTTTTTACTAAGAAGCATGTGTATTTGTGTTATTTATCTTTGTAAAATTTATGCCCTTATTATCTTAGTCTATGTGTTACAAGTAACATTGGATTTCATATTGTGATATGAAATATGTGTATAAGATCATCATATGGACATCTCATTATTGTATACTCTTTGTCCCTAAGTTGGTAAAATTATTCGATGTAGAGAGATGGAACCCGTGAGAGGTGTCCATGATAGAAGAATATATCTTAGCTGAGAGAATGAAGTAATTGTTTGTCAATGGATCCTTACATGTACATGATGCTTGATTGGACCCATTTACATTACATGAGTATTTTAATGAATTTGGCCATGATGTACAACATTAGCTTCTTGAGACATGATCAAATAATAAAACGGGACAATGAGTGGACACTATTGGTATACAAATTCTCATGAGCCAGGGTTGGTGCCATGGACACTAAGCCCGAGCTGTCGGCCTATGCTGGGTCACTTGCGACTCCTCATAGTGTCCAGTGAGCTGCTAAAAATGGTTGTGTGTAAAATACTTAATAAAAGGGGAAACAAACTCATGCATACACTAGGGCTCGACTTGGTGAGCCAGCCCCTCTGGGTGTCATGGATGAAGTTTTAGGAACTTGTTCTACTTCTTGCCATACACTATCTAGTGGAAGTGTATTGGGGGTTTCCTGCTTCCATTAATTGGGTTAATTTCACTCTAGTAACTAGTGACTGACGGGTGTGTATGGGGTGTCTCAACCTTGGGCTTCCTACATTCGTTTAACGGGTGTGTATGGGGTGACTCAACTTGGGCCTTCCACATTCGTTTAGTCAGGGTGCCTTAGCCAGAGCATGCATTCCATGCATCGCATTAACAAAGATTTTTACTTGATTGTTTTATTTGAATAATATATAATTCTGTTGCGTTACTTTGAGTTTTGTACATTATTATTCTTGATAGTCTTGGAGGGAATATTCCCCACTATGATAGCGTTTAACACTATCCTAATCGCAATTTAGATGATGTAGGTAAAGATCCAGGTATCGAACCCAACTTTCAAGGTGAAGAGTTCGATGGTTCGTACGAACACATGGCGGATGAAGATGTTGAAGCAATTTATTGATATTTTCATTTATTAGACATTTCTTTTGATTAGTGGTTACATTTATGAAAATTGTAATAAGTCTTCCGGAGAATACATGGTTTGATATTTTGATTGGTTAGTATGAATATTGGTTGGTTCCCTTATTTAAATATTGATGATGAAGTAGGAAGTTTGATAGAATAAGATGAACATTTGTTTCTGTCATTGTGCTTGAATGCTATATTTCATTATTTAACAAATCAATTAGTCCATGATTTACTTGGGAATTCGGCTGTCGTGTTATACACGAGAGTCGAAAATCTCGGGTCGTGACACAGCGAGCCTTGAGAGTTTTAGCATGGATTTGAAATCTCTTGCGTCTCTTGGTAACTTGAAGACTTTGACTATTTTTTCGTTAATTCCTCCTCTTAAGTTGGGCTTCTTTCTGACCGGGATGCCTGCAACATGATTAATAAAATCAAATGAGTAAATTGAGGTTACATTTATGCTGAAATAAGAATTTACTGACCTTCACAAAAAAGCGATTAATGTTATGTCCTCCCGGAGTTGAACCCACATCGGATTCCCAATTTCCAGAGACATAAAACCATTACCTCTTCCATCCGGGATAGTTGGAAGAGGGTTTCCCAAGAATGAAATTCTCTCGATGCCAGTAACACAGTTAATACTAGCCTTCACTAGAGGGAGCCTTCTTCAGCTGGAACATCCTAAAAAACTCATCTGCAGAAAGCTCAGTATTTCTAGCTTGTTTTCAGAGAACGTAAGCCCTCAATACTACCCTTCAACCATTAACTATGAGCTGTCCAAGGGCTATTTTATAAATGCGGAGAACGTCCCCATATAAACGGATGAAAGGAAAGATGTACGCCAAGTTCAAAGAAATATCTATACATGGCAATGCACCCTGACGAAGGAGAGTCAGCGGTTTCACCCTCCTGAGGCAATCGGAGGGTGACCGAATTTGAGATGTGATAATTTCTGCATATTTCCTTCAAATCATCCTCCTTCATTCGAGAAGGGTATCCTGATGCAGAGTACCTCCCAGCAGGTACTCATACGCTGTTAGAGGAGGAGGAATCTGGGGTTACTTCCCCTAATGGGATGACATCACTATCAGATCCTCGCTCCATTGAAGGAAGTTCGAAAGAAATGAAAATGGAAGAAAGATGAAGGAAATAAATACCTCAGCGAAGGGGTCTTGTCGAAAGAAAGGAAAGGAGAAGAAAGATATTTCGATTTTCGCTAGAAGAAGGAGCCCTAAACGAAGAAACACCAGACGTACACAAATATATACGCAATCATTCCCTTCAGCGATTTGGGCAACACGTGGCGTCTCTTCGTTTGGTATGACAGTTGAACAGGCACATGCATTAAATTCTGAATACGTGGCGAGCGCCTTTTTGTTTCCCTCGGCCGAAAAGCTGGCACTCATTAAGTGCGGACTTTTAATCATATACGGCTATTCCTCTTCGAAAAATACGTCAGGCGGTTACAAGCGGAATGTGAAACAAATTTAAGTCCTTTACTTAGTTGCTCAAAAGACTTGGGGGGCAGCTGTTATGGAATAAAGTTGGTCGAAGTCCGCATCCTTCCTAAATAAACGAGCAACTCCCTCAAGCAGTCTTATATGGTCTACATGCAACATGTAAGCGCCTCTTGATAATTAGAATCTATGGGCAGATTAGTACAGGATATTGTCTAGTGAACAAGAATGGGTGTGCCTCAATTCCTGAAGGACGTCTGAATAGACTTGCTCACTAGTCTATCATCTAATCACATTCGAGCAGATCTGGTTGCCAGTCGGTTGGCAAAGATATCTCCTGGGTTGTAGTCCCAGCATCCATATAGTTCAGGAGTTAGCCCAGATTACAAAGTCATCAGTCTTAGATTAAAGGGATTTACACCAAGTAACGTGACCGTTTACATTTCTAACCTGATAAGATAACATCTTATCCCATGATATCGGGAAGATCTCAACTACTTACGCAATAAATTAATCCACCAGGACTTGAATAAATAAAGGTTCTTATTGATAGAAAAGGTACGCAACATCTTAGTCCACGTTTCACACTTCATCTTTACAAAAGCTCATTATTAACTTAAGCATTGGAGGGCTAACGGCCAGACGTCGGCCACCCTTAATTTCGTCTATAATTTTCAGGTGAAGTGAAGGAAGTTATCTTTAGAGGATTGCTCATTACAAGGAGGAGAATCTCTTCTATCCACAACCTCTTACTCATAACTAGTTTTCGATGTTAACAGATTCAAATCTCAGGTGGACCATACAAGAAATAAGGGTGATTGAACTCTCACAATTGAAAACTTCAGGAGGCTTACTGCTATGTTTATTTCCATCTAACCTGTTGATTAGGTCGACCAGACATGGATGAACAAAAAACACAAATATCAGCTTGATCCAAAACTTTTGTGGCCCTAAACTTCTTTTCAATGATGGACATTCAATTGCCACTATTTCTTATGGGTGTAGTCCGCCTTAGATTTAGATTTGCCTAATTTTTGCACCCATGTTCTAAAATGAGATGCCAAAATAGATGGACAGTGCAAATAACCGAATATATCATAGTAGGGGCCCACATAGTACTGACCAGTACTAGGTCACCACCGAATCTAGTACAGTGGGGACTGTATCGTATCAAAGGGTGCGGATTGGGTACTACCCCACCGTGAGATATATGTTTTCTCCACACCGTCCATCTATAATAAAGGATCATTTTAGATTATGAAAAAAAAAAAGGAGACACATCAAAGGCTCAAGTGGACCACACTACATGAAGCATAGGGGATTTAAAGCCTACGATTGAAAATTCTTAGAGACCACATCAGTTTTGGATGAATATAATATTTCTGTTTTCCCTTCATACACGTCTATGTGACCTTATCAACAGCTTGAATGGCTAATAAATGTCACGGTGGGGCTTCAATTGTTTTCAATGGTAAGAGTTCAATCCCCACCATTTCATGTGGTGTGGTCCACTTAAGCTGTTGATTGTCCTAATGCTTATTCTCATGCATTAAAATGGGACGCGGATTGCCTGCGAAAACCTTTAGTAGGCATCTCCTACGCTTAGGAATCTAGGTGGGGCCCACCATGATGTTTTTGAGAAATCTACACCGTCCAACCATTTTGTAAGATCATTTTAGATGTTGCAGAAAAAAAAAAGGGGATCCAAGACTCAAGTGGGCTGAAAACGTGACTATTGAACTTCCATAGTTGGAATATTTGTGGAGCCACAAAAGTATCGAATTAGGATATATTTGTGGTTTCAGTTCATCTTAGTAGGAATGACATTATGAATGGTATGGATGGCATATAAACATTACTGTGAACCGTGTTATAGCATAAAATTGGTGGTCAAAGGTATCGAAGACTCAAGACCCGCGAGTGCCTTTTTGGTTTCAGTGTTCAACCCGCGAGCCCTTATGGTTGAAGCTCGCATATCGTAAAAGTACGGTATACACTCCCGAATATGCGAGCTGGCTTGGTCGTTGGTCATCGAATGAGGGCATCTTCATAGTTCGTCTGCCTTTACTCCTTGGTTACAAAACAAAGGTTCCACATACGAGCAGCCCACTCGTGGTCATCGAAAGGGATCGTACATCCACATGCGAGCAGCCCACTTCAAGGTTGTTAAACAAGGTTATCTTCGAGGCGAATAGTCGCTACCAGTTCAGCACCAGTCTGTATAGATCAATTTTGGTTCGTCCTTATTCATAACTCCGAGCATCTCCATCAAGAGACGTAATTAGTTAGACGTCTAAGGTTGTTAGGCCATCCATTTATCTAAGGATTAGTAAGACAAGCACCTTATCCCTTGAACTCAGCAGTGATCTTAACGGCTTGAGTAATAGATTGGATCACCTGGATCTATATAAATAGATGGCTCCATAGATGATAAAGGTACACAACCTCTGAGCTCATATCCTACTTTTCACTTTATAACCATATCTCGTCTGACTTAAGCTTCAGAGGGCCAACGGCTGAACGTCGGACCACCCTTAGTTTTCTCATTTATTCTTTTAAGTTCGAAGGGAAGCTTGCTCGAAGGATGGTGAACGTCTGGAGGATCCTATTACTAAATTAGACGTAAACAGATTGGCGTCGTCTGTGGGATCACTGTTGTCAGAATTAGCCATTCTCATCGCTGAACATTATCTCCCACTATGCCTCCCAAAAAGATAGTCCATCCTTCCACTTCAAGGCAGATGTTACCTCCGCTTAACATCCTTGAACCAGCGTCTAATCTCCCTCAGACTGCTTCGACAGGCATGCCCCCGGGAGAGTCCAATTTGCCAGTCACAAAATCCATTTTATGATGTATCCGGCAGTCAAGACGACATTATGCATTTCGTCGGAAACACACTTCTTACTCTTAAAGCTGGGCTTCAAACTTTATCTAATCGGTTTGACCAGCACTTTCCTGAACCACAACAAAAACCTCCAAAAGGGCCAGCATTGCGACCTGTACCAGTAGCTTCCAGACATTTTGTAGGGGAGCCACGAACCCAACCAAATCCTTCTTCAAATCGAATGCCACTCGACAATCAAGTCTCGGTACCTCATCCACAATTTATACGCTCCAGTACCTCCCGGCAACAACAATCTTAGGGGTCTGCCGTCGAAACTTAGAGTTACAGCTTACCATGGGAAGGAGATCTCAAGAGAATCGAGGATCGCTTCGCCGATATGGAGCAACGATATCAATCTAACCTCCCACCTATTGCTCTTGCATCAATCCATCGATCTGAATCTCCCTTCACCCGCGAGGTTATAGAGGCTCCCTTGCCTAAGAAATACCAAATGCCTATCATCGTCCCGTATACGGGCATCGGCGATCCTCTCGAACATCTGGAGACGTATAAGTCTCTTATGGAGCTAGAGGGATATGGTTCAGAAATTATGTGTAGGGCTTTCTCCTTAACTCTAAAGGATGCAGCGCGTACATGATTTCGAGGCCTAAAACCTCGATCTATCGGATCCTTCTCCCAATTATCAGAGGTCTTCCTCTCTCAGTTCATGGGAAGCATCCACACCAAAAGGCCGGCATCTCATTTAATGGATCTAAAGTAACAGCATGGGGAGACAAGTAAGGATTTCACAGTTCGGTTCACTGCAGAAGCCATCCAAACTGAAGGTTATACTGAAGACAAAGGCCTCACCGCCCTTATAGCCGGAATTTCAAGTGAAAAATTTCGGTTCGCCCTGGACAAAAACCCTCCTAAAACTATGACGAAATTGCAAGCCAAGGCTACAGAAGAAGTCGCTTTGGCACGTCATGGTATACAGGGCAAGAAGCGTAAGTCTGAGGAGATCTCTCTTCCTGATAAGAAATACCGGCACGATCGACGAGGACCGTTCCCCTAAGAAGCCCTACTCTGGTAAATATCATAATTATACACCTCTTAACCAATCTCCTGAGAAAGTATTAATGGAGATCAAGCACAAACCTTATGTGAAGTGGCCTTCAAGGATCAAGTCCGATCCTGAAAAAAGAGACAAGAAGAAGTTCTGCTATTTCCATAAAGATCATGGGCATAACATCTAAGATTCTATATCATTAAAAGATCACATTGAAGCTCTAATTCGGAAGGGTCATCTTCAGAATTACGTGGCGCGACAGGGTTGGTCACCTAAAAGAACGGAATCCCCATCACAAAAGAAAAAGTCAACTCAACATCATCCTTCACAAAGAGATGCTGAACCCACTAGTGAGATCCAGACCATTGCTGGAGGTCCAACTTGTGAGGGAGATTCTCAAGCGTCAAGAAAAGCATATGCTCACAAAGCGTCTTAGAAGCTCTAATATATTTATTGGCTGGAAAAATCGTCTGATATATCAAATTCTAGCCATTAGCCCGATCTAGTTTTCTCTTGAAGATGCAGAAGGGATTCATTTCCCTCATGAGGACTCCATCGTGGTCGCATTAAAGGTATCAAATTATTTAACTCATCATATTATGTTGGATACAGGTAGCTCTGTTGATGTTCTTTACTTGGAAGCTTTCAATAAAATGGCACTCGCCAGAAGTCTACTCAAACCAGTCTCTACTCCCCTCGTCGGCTTCGGGGGCGAAGTTGTAACACCGGAAGGAAGCATCGACCTTCTAGTCACCTTCAGAGAAAGTCCAGCCAAAACCACAGTCTTTGTTAATTTCATCGTGGTGGATTGAAGATCAGCGTACAACACTATTTTGGGTCGACCTTCGCTCACCAAGATAGGAGCAGCTTTACACCCCTTGTACTTATGCATCAAATTCCCTACTCCAAACGGAGTCGGGGTTGTACGAGGAAATCAGAAGGAAGCTTAAGCATACTATGAAATCGTTGTACAAGATCGAAAGAAAACCCAAGTAGCCCCTATTATGACGATTACAGGAGACCCATTGGATCTCCCGTTGGCTACAACGTTGGACCCAAGAGAGAGCGCTCTTCAATCAGGTACCCTGGGGGAAGAGACAGTCGAAACCCACTTATCCAAAGATAATTCGTCCAAGAAGGTTTACATTTGATCTTCTTTGAGCGATGTCTTTCGTGAAAATCTGATTCATTTTCTCATCAAATATCAAGATGTATTTGCTTGGTCTCATAGTGACATGCCAGGTATCAACCCCAACATCATAGTCCATCGCCTGAATGTTGATCCGAAGCATAAACATGTTCATCAGCGTCGACAAGCGTTCACCGCAGAAAGGCAAATTGTGATTAAAACTGAGGTTGAAAAGTTATTGACCGTCAATTTCATTGAGGAAGTTGACTACCTAAAATGGGTCGCGAACGTGGTCCTTGTTCGAAAAACTAATGGTAAGTGGAAAATATGTGTGGACTACTCTGATCTGAACAAAGCATGCCCAAAGGATAGTTTTCCGACTCCCCGCATCGACCAATTGGTTGATTTAACAGCTGGGCATGCCCTGCTCAGTTTTATGGATGCCTACTCTGGTTATAACCAAATCATGATGCATCCGCCCGATAGTCAACACACTGCCTTTATCACTGACTGCGGCCTGTATTGCTACAAGGTAATGCCTTTTAGTCTTAAGAATGCAGGAGCCACCTATCAACGTTTGGTCAATAAAATGTTCGCTACGCAAATTGGTAAGAATATGGAAGTTTATGTCGACGACATGCTTGTAAAAAGCGTCGTAGCCAACAACCATTTCGCAGATATCCGAGAAGCCTTCGACCTGATGAGGAAGTATCGAATGAAGTTAAATCCAGAAAAATGTGCTTTTGGGGTCTCCGTCGAAAAATTTCTTGGGTTTATGGTTGGCGAACGAGGAATCGAGGTGAATCCCGAGAAAATAAAAGCCTCGATCAAAATGAAGTCTCCGTCCACTCTCAAAGATGTCAAACGATTGGCTGGTCACATTGCATCATTGAACAGGTTTATTTCTCGTGCCTCTGATAAGTGCCTTCCTTTCTTTAAGCTTCTTCGAGCTACCGTAAAAATCGACTGGGTGTGGACTCAACAATGCAAAGAAGCATTTTAACAACTGAAGTAATATATGAGCACGCCCCCTATCTTATCAAAACCTGTTTTACACGAGCAGTTCCTTCTTTATTTATCTGTGTCTTCTACGACCGTTAGCGCCGCATTAATAAGAGAAGATTTCGGGGTACAAAGGCCCGTTTAGTATATTAGTCCAGCGATGGTGGATATCGAAACTCGATATTTTGATATGGAGAAATTAGCTTTCGCCTTAGTGACTGCTGCTCGAAAACTGCAACCATATTTCCAAGCCCACTCTATATTGGTACCTACGAATCATCCATTAAGACAAGTCCTTCAAAAACCTGAGGTTTCAGGGCGATTGACTAAATGGGCAATTGAGATCAGTGAGCACAATATTTCATTTTGTCCAAGAACTACCATTAAGGGTCAAGCTGTGGTTGATTTCATTACTGAATTCACGTATTCTTCCTCCAGCAATGACCCAGCGACCAGTGACCAGACCCCTTGGTCTCACTTTGTGGATGGGTCTTCACGTGCCACCAGTAGCGGAGCTGGCTTAATCTTAATTGCTCCTGACGGGTCGCATTTTCAATATGATTTACAATTTAACACTCATGTCTCTAACAATGAACCAGAATATGAGGCTTTGATCGTCGGCCTCGAACTAGCGAATGTGCTCGCGATATAGAGTTTACTTATTAATAGCGACTCTCAACTCATAGTCAATCAAGTGCTCAGCTGAATTCGAGGCGAAAGAAGAGTTAATGGATTTATACAAATCCCGAGTACTTATCCTGCTCACAAAGCTAAACAAATATGAAATAATTCACATCCCTCGCAAGAAGAACAAGCTCGGAGATTCCCTGGCAAAGCTAGCCTCTGCACCAGAGTCTAATTTAACGCGATCTGTTTCTATAGAGCATCTTCATGCTCTGAGTATTATTCAAACGACCCCAGAGCAAGTAGTCATAGTGCATTCCTCCCCATGTTGGATGGACCCCTATTGTCCTTTACCTAAAAGACGGACAACTCCCAGATGATAAAAAATTCGCACGACAAATTCATCACCGTGCTACCACGTATACCTTACAAAATGGAATTTTACTAATTAAAAGCTTTACTTTACCATACTTAAGGTGTTTTCATCCAGAAGAGGCACATCGCGTTCTTGATGAAATACATTAGGGGGCATGCGGTAACCATCATAAGGGACTCTCTTTAGCATATAAAGTAATGAGGCAAGGGTACTACTGGCACACCATGAAGGCGGACGCAATCCAATTTTTTAAAAAATGTGACAAATGCCAGCGATATTCTCCAATACACCATATATCATCTGAGCAGATGACGTCGATGGACGACCCTTGGCCCTTCGCCTAATGGGGAGTTGATATCATCAGACCATTGCCATCCGAAAAAGGTCAGAACAAGTTTGCAATTGTAGCAGTCTATTATTTCACCAAATGGGTCAAGGCAGAACTGTTAACCACAATCACCGAAAAACAGACTACTAGGTTCATGTGGAGAAATATTATATGCCGTTATAGGCTCCCCCACACTATAATCACCGACAACGGAAAGCAGTTCGACAACGCCGCGTTTTCGTTGTTTTGCGAAAAATGGAAGATACGAAGTATTCGTACCTCCCCATATCATCCCTAGGCTAATGGACAAGTTGAAGCAGTCAATAAGATCATCAAACATCATCTGAAGACTAAGCTCGATGAATGAAAAGGCATGTGGCCAGAGCTCATACCTGAAGTCTTATGGGCTTATAGAACTACAACTCGCACGTCAACTGGAGAAACTCCTTTCTCTTTGGCATTCGGCACTGAGCAGTTGTCCCCATCGAAGTCCAAGTACCCTAGTATCGAATCGAGCAGTACGATTCCATGAATAATCAAGAAGGGCTGAGGCTTCATCTCGACCTCTTGGAAGAAAGAAGGGACGTATCTCGACTTCAAGCAGCAGCTTACCAACAACGTATTTCTCACTATCGTAACACCAAAGTCCGACCCAGAGCTTTCCAGCTCGGCGATTTGGTCCTAAGATAGAATCTCGGAACTCCAGCTCGCTCATTGGATCCGAACTGGGAAGGCCCTTACCGAGTTATCAAAATTGTGCGACCAGGTACATATTATCTCAAAGATATGCAAGGAAGACCCCTATATCGCCCTTGGCATGTAGAGCATCTACTCTGATATTTTTCTTAACCCGATGTAAATTTGAACGACATTCAAATAAAAATGGATTTTCTTTTGGTTGTTATTCCATTAGTTGGACCCGAATAGCCCCGAAGGGAATATACGCATTCCCTTGGCCAAATCTTCTGCTCTCGGCAGAGTTAAAGCCTTAATTGATAGATTAGTCTATCTCTACGCAGACATGGTCACCAAGACCCCCAGATTGAGCCTAACTCATTCTTCCATGAGTTAAGTACTCAGGCATTCAACATACGACCAAGAATAAATAAAAAAACAACATACGAACCACCCACTACTTATATGAAGTCATAGTATCAAAAAAGATGTATTCATTCTATTAGATAAAATTTTGACCGTCTTATAACAGGAGTGATTAATTTTACATGAGAAAGAGAAAAGAAAAAGATGATCATCTTCAGGCATCAGCTTGGGGAGGAGCGCCGCTCTCGACCTCGGGGCCAGCTTCCGGGACCCCTGCAGCTTGAGTAGTCTCAGTCACCTCGTTCTCAGCAGCTGCCCTCTCCTTGGCAGCTACGATGGTCGTAACCTTTTCGAACTCCCCCATATCAAATGATGGAGACATTCGTTGCACTACTCTCAGTGCGAAGTCGCGATCAGCGTCATACGACTCGTATTGTTCGTCTTCGTATAGCTGCAAAGTGTGAAACTCCATGATAGCTCGGGGCCCCTCCTCAGACAGCAGCTTGACGTAGGCCACCCTTTCCTCCTCCCAGTGGATGGAGAGTCTCGAAGCTGTGCAAGGGTGGACTGCTCTTTCTCCAGTGCGTTGCTGGCATCTTTTATTCACGATCTGCTCTCTGCGAGCTACTCCTCCAAAGCTATCTTATCTTGGCGAAAGATCTCTCTCTTTCTCTATCTTCTCCTTCATCTCTGTGAGCCTTGCGAAGTTTGTGTCCAAGGCCTGATACCTGTCGGTCAGGACTTGGACCTTTTCAATGAGGATTTTCCTCTCCATAGTCATCTTCGCGATTAAGGTCTCGCGATATTTAATGGCATGGTCCCTTCCGTGGACTGCCTTCTCTAAGGCAACTCTCTTCCCCTCAGCCTCATCTATAATACGGTGGGCAATGAGGATGTCACGCCTCGTTCGTATGATAAGATCCAGTCCCTGTTCAAGGAGAAGAAGGATTGTCAGATGTTCATTTGAAAACCAACAAAGAGAGCAAGAAATAAAGGTAAAATCGAAATATTCTTTACCTGGACTATCCTCATTCCTGCATCCAGAGAGAGATCTTCGGGACTTGGTTCGGGGAGAATGTCGAAGGTCTGGGGGGAGATGTTGTCGAAGAGAAATTTACAGATTGGGTGCAAATGGCTTGGAATGGTAAACATCCCAACTCTAGAAGGCTGGGTTACAACTAGCCCAGCAAGGCTCGCATCTTGAGCAATAGGTTGCTCGCGAGGAGGAATCAACTCGCTAGCACCTTCAGGCTCGCGAGGTTCTTCAGCCAAGGGGCAACTCGACACCACCCCATCATTCCTTGGGAATTATCAACAATATCGATGACCGGTGGTTCGGGAGGAACCACCGGTGCAGCTGCTGCAGTGTCAGGGAGAGGCTCACGCGGCTGTGGGTTTTGGTAGGCTCACCCGACCGATTAGATGGGTCGATGGACCGGCAGACGTCTTCTTTTGTCTCTTCGAGCCGGTGCCCTTTAAGCGAGGCAGCAATCCCCTCTTCTCTCCCACATTCACCATGGCATCCTCCTCTTGGGATATCAACCCAGCAGCAGCGAGTCGAGAGGGTGACAAACAGGTCTCGATATCCCTGTCACGAGCTGGTAATTTGTAAACTTTTACAATCTTCTCGTTGATTCCTCCCTTTAAGCTCGGTTCCCCCCTCGGTCGGAATACATGCAAATACGAGCAGATGTCAGATAAGCGAAAGTTCAAAATCTGTTTATAAATCGGGTCAGAGTGAAGTTTCACCCACCTTCATCGAAGAAGCGACTCACATTATGGCCTCCAGGGGTAGATCCCGTTTCAGATTTTCAGTTTTCGGAGGCAAAGAACCAGCGTTTCCTCCATCCGGGATAATTTGAAGTGAGTTTCCCCAAGACGTAACTATCCTGGTGCCAGTAACATAAGTAATATCAGCCTTCACTGGAGGGAGCTTTCTTGAGCTGGAACATTCTAAGGAACTCCTCGGCGGTCAAATCCCCATTGCCGGCTTGCTTCCCGAGAATGAACGCACTAAGAACTACCCTCCAACCATTGACAATAAGTTGTCTAAGGGCAATTTTATAGGTGCGGAGTACGTCACGAATAAAAGGGTGAAGGGGAGGACGCACTCCGAGGATGAAAAGGTAATCGTATAGGGCTACGCAATCGGGGGGAGGTGAATCCAGAGCCTCTCCCTCTCCAGGTAACCAAAAAATGACGGAGTCGAAAACCCGATATTTTTCCCATAACTCGTTCAGCAGCTCCTCCGTCATTATTGAGGGATACTCGGACGCAGAATACTTCCCCGTCGGAACCCTCGCGTTATTGAAAGAAGAAGAGTTCAGAGTTGCATCCCCCAGAGGGACGATTTCCTCATCAGAATCTCTCACCATGGTTTCTTAAGATAGGATAAAAAGAGTATAACACTGTTAGAACTAGAAGATGGACACAAGGGCATCTCCTTGAAAATTGTGTTTTGTTGCCCTGGGGTTCTGAGTAATAGAAACATTCATAGACAATCACTAGCATTCACAAAAGGTACACAAGAAGAGATATCGCAAGGCTGAATTTTATTCCAGAGATCCTGAGATCTTGTACGTTCCAGGCCATGATCTAGCACGAGCCATTAATTACATCAAATGGTCGATGACCCTTGATTAAAAGGTAAAAGACTAGTCAGCAGGGACTATGGTATTCGAGTTTGTGGTCGTAGAGACCTGTATTTGTTTTGTTATGGACTGAACCATCTTTGTATTAGTCATATGTCTATGTCCCATGTTGTGACCGGAGATCCGGGCTAAGACTATCAAGGTTTATGACTGAGAAGGATGACTCTGGGCCCACGCCTGTCATGTATAGATAGGTGACCTCGGGAAGTCCAGTCTGCAGTTGTGTGTACCTGAGTAGGCCGACCGACAGATGCTATTTGAATGGGTAGGGCATCGACTGTTGTGTTGTGGCAGTTCATAACAATTGCTTTGTAGTGGATTGAAACTCTTAGACATGGTTTATCGTGATAACCATAGTCCCATTTATCTATCTTCTGACCCAAATCGGATCACAGCTTTACAGTAGATATAGATGATGACATATTTACATAGTTCTGTATGCTAGCGGCTCTTTCCGAGAAGTCATTTCATTCATCGCATTGAATCGGGTCGAACCTTGAAGATGTGTGATTTTGCTCGGTTTAGAGATCCCGGAACGTCTATTTGACTATTCCAATGCGTCCGGAACGCTCGAAATACCCAAATTAGGCTCAAAAGGAACTTGAAAATACTTAAAATTGAGTCCGGTGCACCCGTAAACATGTTCTGTAATTGCCTGATTTTTTGGGAGCGTGGGACTTAATTTACAGGTGCGTGGGCTCCAACGCACCCTTAAATTAAAGTACTAGATTTTTGCTGAATTTATGGATGCGTGGGGCATTTTAAGGGTGCGTGGGACCGAATTTGCAAATCTGAATTTCGTCGAATTTATGGACGCGTGGGCCATTTTTCAGGTGCGTGGGAGTCCGATGCACTTGTCTAATTTATGTCGAATTTACGGATGCATGGGACCCGAATTTATGGACGCGTGGGCCATTTTTTGGATGCGTGGGACCATTTTATGGGTGCGTGCCCACACTTAGTGATTTGCAGGATTCAGACCTGCAGGGGAAATGCTGGCGATCGGAAGGATTCTTACGACCGGGAAGGGTTTTCGGCGATCGAAAAAGTATTCCAACAAAGGTTTCCGGCGGGGATTTCGAATTCCCAGAGGATAGCAGCTCTTTCTCTCTCTGAAAAATGTAGAAATGAATCGTTTGGACGGGGTATTTATAGCCGAAGATGCCGAAATTCTGCTAATGAGGGGCTACCACGTGCCATGCACCCCGCGTATGGAGGTCCGACGTACCCAGAAATGATTTATGAAAATATCTGATTTTTTGGGTGCGTGGGACTTAATTTACGGGTGCGTGGGACTCAACGCACCTTAAAATTAAGTCCCTGATTTTTTGTCAAATTTATGGATGCGTGGGGCATTTTTCGGGTACATGGGACTTCGAAATGCCTCTGAATGAGAATCATAAAAATGTGTCGAATTTAAGGGTGCGTGGACCCATTTTTGGGGTGCGTGGAGCACCAAAATACCTTTAAATGATAATCCTGAAATTTGTTGAATTTAAGGGTGCGTGGACCCATTTTCGGGGTGTGTGGGGTACCAAAATACCTTTAAATGAATTCCTATTTTTTGATGATTTTTCGGGGGCGTGGGTGCCCGAATTTATGGGTGCGTGGAGACGTAAATAGGAACTCCACCATTTGGGTTTTGAATTTTGATGGGTTTGTGGGGCCTGTTTGATCGTGAAATCACATGCACTGTTCATCATAAATCACAAAGAAGTTATGGGTTCGATTCCAGACGGTTCTGATCACGGTGATTCGCGGGGCCCGCTGGAAATTTCAGCCAAAATTGGCTAAGGGAATCTTTGTAAATCTCCATTTTGCGTGCACCGGGTGGCGTTTCGTGAGATTCTTTTGGAGGTATATGGCCATTTCGCTTGTTTTAAGGGACCTACATTTTGGGACCCCAACAGATGCCCCTCCGATGCGTTACGATGGATAGATGACTGTTCAGTGTGACGTATCGGACCGTTGGGTCCCTATTATAAATATAGAAGATAGCCATTCTCGTCATTTTATCATTTCTCATTGAATTTTCCAGGCCCTTCCCACGCACCTTTCTATTCGCCAACGCACCCAACAATTACCTCCAGCGCACCTTTTAGTTCCGCACGCACCCTTTAATCCAAGGTAACATGATTTTTCGGGTGCATGGAGGCTTACGCACCCAGGAATTCAGACTTCGAATTTTAAATATTTTAGGGGTGTGTGGGGTATCACGCACCCAGTAATTTTTGAACTTTGGAGGAATTTTTGGATTTTGGGGTGCGTGGGGGCCCACGCACCTTGGGATTGGACTGAGTTTTTGAGAATTTTGGGGTGCGTGGAGCCTCACGCACCCATTTTGTAGGACTTGTGAATTTTTGAAACTTTGTGAATCTACTTTAATAGTTCTTGCTGTACTAGATCTCTAAAGGGTATGAGCCCCTATACCTTTGCCTCGCATTTGCGTATATGTGACAGTTATTTTGAGGAGGCGTAGGGTCTCATAGACTTAAAAGATTTCTAGATCGCATCAGTTTAAAGGGTGATCCTGATGGTTAATTCAAGTGACATTTTGAGCGTACTTTTGCATGCGTCCTCCGACTTTTAGACTTCACGTGGCTGGCCTTATGTGCTTCTTCTCTTTCCTCTCTTTTTATCGGGTTGCTATGTGTTGGGGCTCAAATTTGCACCCATTGTAAAACAGTATTCAGCGATCCATCTACGATGATTTAGGACTGATTTCGAGACCCAAAATACTCAGAAAACTGCCAATGTAACCCAAACATGCGCGATCGTGATCAAAACCTACAAATGCTATTTCGGGGCAGAATCAGACATGCGGATTACTGTCAAATGATCCGAAACGCCCTAAAACCCTTAACCTGCAAGTTTCAAAGTCGCGCGATGCATATCCTTACCTGCGCGCTTCCAAATGCGTTTTGCCTGTCTGAAGCTAACCCAAAGGGCCCGAAAGCCTACAGGTACCATTTTGGGCTGGAATTAGACATGCGGATGGCCGTCAAATGATCTGAAATTCTTGGAAAACCTTAAGTAGCAAGTTTGAAGTCCTTGCGATGTATATTTCTATGTGCGCGCTTCCCGGAATAATATTCTTGTACAAATAGCAGATCGGAGGGTCCAAATTGGGAAGGAACTACCAAAATTCACAGCAAATGACCATCGATACCCCACCCTGTTCATTCAGGAGGTCGATTATGGCCTAAAAGCGGTTTGGCGTCAGTGACTTCAGTCTCTGAAAATGTAGCCCCCCTTTGAAGACTGCCCGTCGGAGCCCAAAACCTGAAATATTCTAAGGGATGGAACATGCATTCGTTCACTCTCTCTCCACATGCATTCGTTCACTCTCTCCACATGCATTCGTTCGCTCTCCCCACATGCATTCTTCACTCTCTCTCCACATGCATTCGTTCACTCTCTCTCCACATGCAGATGACATGAGGAGACATGCATTTGCCCTCTCACCACATGCGCATGAGAGCTCTCTCTCCCTTTTCAATATTCTAAGTGGGGCCACATGCAACGAACACAGAGGCCACATGCGCCCATACCAAGGGCACATGCGCCCACACCAAGCCACATGCGCCTGATGCATGGTGACATGCGCATGATCCCCATCACATGCGTATGACTCCTCTCTCCAAATGCATGCACATGCCCTCCCTTTTGCAAACAACATGCGCCAGATACCCGATACCCGATTAACATACTATAAATACCCCTCTACTTGATGAGACAGGAACGAATCATCACTCCTAGAGCACTCTTCTTGTAGAGGTATAAATTCCTCACCGGAATCCTCACCGGGATAGGGACATGCGCCCATCCCTTCGCCGGATGCCCTCGCCGAAAAGGGATTTCTCTCACTGGAGAAAAATCCTCCAAGTCCCATGGGACATGCGCTCATCCTTTTGTTGGAAGCAAATGGGAAATTTCTCAAGTCCTTGGAGGACATGCGCCCAAGAGAGAAGCCACATGCGCACAAGTGCGCCCAAGGGGCAGGCAAATGTGCTTACCTCCCTTCCCTTCCCTCTCTCTCCTCACTTTTCTCTCACATGCGCTTGAGGGAGAAGGCACATGCGCCCACCTCAGCCAAATGCGCCCACATCCCATAGTAGATGCGCCTGGACGTTGATGGGGAGGTGGGGCCTTCTGTGAAGTGGCCCGCCTTCGATGTGGCCCACCTTCTGATCGTGTCAGCGCTCCTAGACACACATCAATGCCCTCTATCCATCCCTCGGACCGGATTCGCCAACGATCGATGTTAAGTGGGCTAAATCAGCAATTTGATTAAAAAGGGCCAACACTTAGCCAATATTGCAAACCTCGGAAACCCTTCCGAAAGAGCCAGAAACGGCCGAAATCGAGAGGAATCGAGCGGAATTTGACCGAATCCGAGAGGGAGACTTCTCTCCGCCATAACATGATATATCATAATCATGCACCGCAACAAGGTTATCCAAACTCAGGAGCCCTAAATACCTTAATCAAGTGGTCAGCAGGCCCACTACCTAGTTGTTTTCAGCCCTGGGAAGTGCCCAGTCGGCTCGGAAATAGACCCATGCTAAACAAATCAAAATACGATCGCACTGCGACCCTCGTGGACATAATCCACCCCTATCCAAAGACGATCGGGACAGGTATTCACCAAATCCTCCGATCAGATCGTAAACAGGCCCTGGGAAGTGCCCTGATGGCCCGAAAATCTACTAATGCCAAATGAAATCAATCGCGATCTCAAAGACGCGAGGGCAAAATATCGATGACACAAAGATATATACGAAGTAGATTGATCAAAGCAAATGCATAATTTGTCTGATACACTTAACATCTAACATAAATAAGATCTTCTCTTGAGCATGCATAAAGCATAGTTACTTGTACTGTACTCATTTGCATCCATTGCATGAATTTATTTCATCTCGAATCGAGTTACGAAACTAAATCAAAGGGTACTATGGTTATCATCGAAAATCGTAACCAAAGAGTTCTAAACGTCTAAAATACTTCATCGTTAAGATCAGTTGATGTGCGTCCTGTCCAAGGTGGGATCCGTCAGTTGAGTGGCTAAGGAAATGAGTGCCTTCCAGCAAGTCACCCGTCCCATCAGAGACGGTCACTGGCCCTGGTTGTAGTAAGTGGACACCGTGAAGTGTATCTCTGAAAGTCATATCGTCCACAGAGACGCGTCATGACACTGAGATATACAACTCGGTCGAAACCCTGTTTGCACAAAGACCCCGTGGAGTGCCTTCCAGCAAGTCACCCGTCCCATCAGAGACGGTCACTGGCCCTGGTTGCAGTAAGTGGACACCGTGAAGTGTATCTCTAAAAGTCATATCGTCCACAGAGACGCGTCATGACACTGAGATATACGACTCGGTCGAAACCCTGTTTGCACAAAGACCCCATGGAGTGCCTTCCAGCAAGTCACCCATCCCATCAGAGATGGTCACTGGCCCTGGTTGCAGTAAGTGGACGCCCTGGAGTGTATCTCTGAAAGTCATATCGTCCATAGAGACGCGTCATGACACTGAGATATACGACTTGGTCGAAACCCTGATTGCACAAAGACCCCATGGAGTGCCTTCCAGTAAGTCACCTGTCCCATCGGAGACGGTCACTGGCCCTGGTTGCACTAAATGGACACCGTGAAGTGTATCCCTGAAAGTCATATCGTCCATAGAGACACGTCATGACACTGAGATATATGACTCAGTTAAAATCCTGGTTGCTACTCAACTAGGAACGCTCGAGGAGTATGGGACCGACATCTAACTGGTCTTAACAATGGCTTAGTCCATAATAAATCCTAGACTTGATTTCTGCGACCATGAACTTGAGACTATAATCCCTGACGATTTAAACTACTTGTTTGATCTATCCGAGCTTCATTCCTTTAGTATTCCATCTATTGTATAACTGCAATTCATAGTGGAATCTTATCGCTTTGTGCCGTGGTTTTCTCCCGTAAGGCTTTCCATGTAAAAAATCTCTGTGTTATCTATGCTGTACTTTATTTATATTTATGCTGTTTTAATGCTTTATTTAATTCATTTATGATACATGCATGCATTTACTTTTGCCTTCTAATCAAGGGTGATCATCCGTTGATGTAATTAAGGGTTCGTGACCAGTTCACAGCCCGGAATGTAAAAGATCTCAGGAATCTCTGGAATAAAATTCACCTCGTGGTGCTTTCTTGTGTATACTTTGTGATTGCTTATGATTGTCTATAAATGTCTCTATACTCAGAATTCCCCCAGAATAATGAAAGATAGGAAAAAGACTGCTGACGAGCAGTTCAATTTTTCTAAGCTCTAACACTATGTTTCTCAGATCAATTTGTCAGTCTTGTTTTCCAAGCAAACAATGGCCATAACTCGTGCTTCCTTGCGGGCGGCCTAAGATTGTCTACGGCGGCTTCTTGGCTCTCTCGACCATCCTGAGGCTTGGTCATCTCTCACCGCTCAGCATGATGAGGTGGTTGAGGCTCTGACCCAGTTAGGTGAAGACTCTCGCCCATTTTGAAGGCTATCCAGAATGTCTCCCTCATGGCCTCTATTTCTGACGAGTATAAGGAAGTTATGCTTGACTTCATCGGCGATTCTTCTTTTCCGGAAGAGTTGGCGATCCTCGAAGCGGCGGAGCCCCCTTTGGCTGCTTCTTTCCTGGCCTTATTGAGCCAACTTCACTCCTTAAAGAAGGAGAAAAGGAAGAATGGACGATTCCTTGCTTGGGCCCTCCCGCTGGCGGAGGCTGAGTTTCCAGACCTCCGCGCCAGAATCTGGAGAATGGTCAGGGAGGCCTTGAGGGAACGTGACAGACTCGCGATCGACATCTCCATCGTGAGGAAGTGGACAACTCCGAGCACTTGATCTTCGATTTCGTGCAGCAATGCATCTCCTACTTAATGGACTTGATTTCTAAGGAAGCCCTGAGTCCAGGCGAAGGTGGATGAGTTAAAGGCTCGGATTCTTCCGTTGCTGGAGGACTAAGATCCTTTTTCTGACCATGGGGAGAGGGCCCCACAATTTTGTGTCATCTCATGACAAATTTTTAACTTCTAACATTTAAACAATTGATACGACAATCCAAATATTTTGGAATTGTCTTTATAGTTGATGAATGATAATTATATCATTTTTTTTCTTTTGTCCTCTCTTATTTGTATATGTGATGATGATGTCGTGGTTGTCAATGTTGTCGCATCATTTACTTCTTTACGAGTTTGGGTGTGCTTTACCGAGGTCTTGATTGACGCTTGCATTTTCTCTTACCTGCTGCTTTGTATCCCTTGGACTTCGTGAATGTCGATTTCTTTCTGCGCGTATATTTTTTTTTTCTCTTCCTTGCTCTGAGCTATATTTAAGCTTTTTTCCATGCCGTTGCAGATCGCAATGGCTAGTGATCCCTCGCAAGCTGGGCCCTCAGGCCCGCCGGTAACTCCGTCAAAGCGTAAGCGCGCAACTTCGAAGAAGGCCACTAGGCCGTCGGACCAGAATCCGCAGTGGTTCGTCCCTCCGGAGACATTTAACTTCTATGAGCGTATCCTAACGCTCTCCAAGGATATGCAACAGAGGATCCTCTGTGATCGGGTCGTGCCGCCTCCTCCAGACAAAGGCACACAGGAACAATGGGATGCTTGGTATGCTCCCTTGCATGGCTTTCGGTCAGATGGGACCTGTAGGTTCTGAGGACGGTGAAGCGAGCCCGTCAGTTCCCGTGCAGACTTCTAAGCGTGGTCGTCCGAAGAGGGCCGGCAAGGGTGCCAAACAGGTGTACTTGGAGAACCAGGCCAAGTCCAAGTCCGATAAGATGAAGGTGGCCTGGTCTACTGTCAAGCTCATCACCGCGCCGCTCATCATACGGAACCCTTACACCCGAGAATACATTCGGTATTCGAAGAGTTACCAACGACAGCGCTCCCTCTGGAGCATCGAACCGTCTGACATCTGCCGGAGCAATTCCTTCTACAGTGTCGGTACTTGGACATCCGGCCCGGCACCATTCCTCAGTTGTTCTCTGTCCAAGAATGGGAAAATGTCAATCCGTCCTTAGTGTGAAGGATGTGATTTTCCTGGAGCCGAATTACAACCCTCATCAGCCATTCCCCAAGCATTATTTTGAGACCCTTCGCCAGCGGTTTCATCATTTAGGGGATACGAAAGTTTGGTTGACCGGAGCGTTCCGAACCCGCGGCCATCTGGTTCTCCATCCTGGTTACGAAGCATGGGCGAATCGTATCTTGGAGCAGCATGAAATTGCGTCGGGTAGCCTAACACGACACCCTACGCATACGCGTGCGGAAGCTTGAGGAGCAACTAGAATTATGGCTAAACCTATAGGAGGGGGTGATTAGGACCTTTTCAAATTCTTTTCGCCTACTTATCAGATTTAACACATTAAACTACGTAAGCGATAAACACTTCGACTTCCAAGCCTAAGTGGGTCCAATTAATAGACTAGCAAAAGATAAAGCAATTAACAACCTAGTCTAATCAACTCATGTGGACTAGAGAGGATGGATCAAGAAATGCTCAAGTCAACATGAGGTAGTGAAAGTACATCTTGTGAGTGTGGATGTACCTATTAAGTGCCTAGCATACATTCCTAACTAAGCATTCATAATTAATCAATTAAACATAATGCATAAAGAGAAATGTGCTCAAGAACAATCACAAACACAACGATGTATAGTGGTTCGACTACTTGTCTACTCCACTCCCGGTTCAACTACTCAACCCCTTTAAGCACACCGGCATTCACTGGAGAGTTTAAATCTGGTTCCTCCCAACCAAGGTGTTTTAACTCGGATCCACCCAACCGGGGAGTTTACAGGTTCCTCCCAACCTACACGTTTGCACCTGTGATGGTGGCTCCCCCTTGGAGACTTTGTTTTAGGCCCGACTAACGTGCCAAGGAACGGCTGACGTCCCTAGATTTTAGGCCCAACTAATAGGCCAAGGATCGGCTAACGACCCCGGGGCAAGTTTGTCAAACAAACTCTACACTCAACTCCGACAGGGAATTGAGTGGATGGACTCTTAACAAGACAACCTTACTTATCGGATTGAGCCCCTTGTTGCGCCGTCTTGGGTTGCTTCTTCTCGCTCTCCCGTGCTTGAATTAGCTCCCCTTGTGCTCCCCCGATCGTTGACGCCGTTGCTTTGCCAAGGCTTCAACTCCAAGATCAGCTACCTTGCATGTGATGCTCCATTGGAGATGCCCAAGGTGCTAGGGAATGGTGAAACCTCTACAAATGGTAGGAAATGGGTTTCCTAGAAGAATGCACCTAAATGGACTCCTAGGTAGTGTTTAGACAAATGATTTAACTATCATCAAGGTGTCTAAACCCTAGGAATCAAGAGGGAACAAGTCCATTCTCAAGATGCCATTGAATGGCCCAAGCTTGTGATGAAAACACAAGGAGAATGACTTGCTTTAGGTTTGGGATAGAGCCTCTAATGATCTCTAGCAATGGTGGCTTCTATCTCCTCAAAATCTCCTCACTTCGCTCAAAAAACGAATCCCCCTTTTAAATAGATTTTCTTCCAACGGTAAAAAAACGGGCAGATTCGTGCATCTCCGATTGATCGGAAAAAGTGTCCGATTGATCGAAGCCCAGTCCGATTGATCGGAGACAAGTCCGATTGATCGGAAATCTATCCAGAGAAGTCTATGGAAGAAATTTCGATTGATCGGAACATTGTCCGATTGATCGGACGGCCCCTTCCAATGGATCGGAAGACTGTCCGATTGATCGAAAATATGTCCAGTAAGTTTCCAATTTTTTCTGGGACAATTTTCGATTGATCGGAATTTCTGTCCGATCGATCGGAGTCCTATCGGAGCACCTGTCCGATTGATCGAAGTCCTATCGGAAACTGCTGTTTGAGCCTTTTTTATTACAGCAGCTTCCACCTCTTTAATTAGTCTAATTTATCATATTTTTCATGGAGTTCTAAGACTAATGATGATGACTAAAGGTATACCTAGGTGGTGAAAGTCATCTAAGAGGTTATGGGTTAGGTTTTGGTCAAGGCAAGGCACACCAAGGCATCACATTTACCTGTTTCTTCTTTCTTGATGCAGCCGGGCCACTTGAGTCTTCGGTCTTTGTCTTCATTAAGCTCAACCGACACTAGACCTACTGACCTAAGTAATTGACAAACAAGGTGCACTAGTATACCATAGAAAAGTGCACTAACACAGTACAGGGCCACTCTACAGGCGGTGGGCTTATATTAGACCATCGAGGCGACGTCCAGCTATTTCTGTCGGGAACCCTGGGTTTACAAGGGCTTCCTTAATCACTGGTGTTCCATCACCAACTCTTTCCACATGCCGTGTGGTGAGATGAGCATGTCGCTCTGGAACCTTAACCGGATCGCGGGCCTCCCGATTCGTGGGAGAATTTATGACGAATGGGTCCTGAGCGACAATGAGTTGTCACGGAAGAAGAAGGGCGTCAACGAAGGCTTCTTTTCTGAGGCTTGTTACGAGCTGTTCGCAGAGCTTCCTCAGTTCTGGGGCTTCAAGGACAAACTTTCGTTCGAGGATTGGCTAGTTTACTTCAGCCATGGTCTGAAGTAAGTGTTTCGTTATGAGCTACACCTCACTGCTTAATTATACCTCTCTTTCTTTTGTTAACACCTTGTTTCTTTTCCTTCAGCTTGGACTACGCGGCTTATGATGAAGGCCGTGGCGACGAGGCACTCTTGGAGAAACGAATGAAAGAGAATTTCCCCCGTCCCAATAAGCTCTCCCCCACCTGCGAGCTAGCTAGTTTCCTGGCATACTGGCTTAGCTATGTAGCGCTGCCGAGCTCCAAGCAAGCGGATAATATCAGAGTATCATGTTTTGCCGTCGCGGGAGCCCTGGCGAACGGTCATCGATATGCGCTAGCTTCAGTGGTCCTATGCTCCATCTATCGGGCATTTGACTACATCATCAGCAATAAGGAGCATTCCGCTTACGGGATGAACTCGGCCTACTGCGGGTGGCACTTCTTCTCCGGCTGGCTTAGGGTATACTTCCCCTGGGTCTACGGTGCGCGGCGTGGAGATTATATCAAAGAAGGGAAGCTTCCGCTGCATTTCTTTCAAAACAAGAAGATGATTGGTCATAATTTGACCACTATTGAAGAAGGCATAGCACGGTTCGACGATGTATATTTCTACCATTTCTCCGGCACCCGAAGCAGAGAATCGATCCTATGCATGGACGACGACAGCATCGACTATTATGAGCGTTCCTTCTTGACAGCGATTCGTCCATCGTTGCTGCCACTTCGCAAAGGGTTGGAATTCTAGAGGGAACCCTACTACCCCAATGGTTTTGCCAGCCAGTTCGGGTATGACCAAGGGGTGCCCGAGACATTGGAGCCGGTGACGCGCGATCAACGAGCGTACGGTGTTGGGCCTATCTATTGGAAGTGGATGTGGCGACAATTTATGTTGACGGGGACCAGTTGTTCTTTTACCATCCCGAGGACACAGCGTTTCGCCGGGGCTTCTTTTAGATGGATGAGGTGGTGGGCTCACCAGTATGCGCTGGTTCGAAATAAGATGCTTGTCACTGAGCCCATCTTCATCACGCCTCCTGTTGTTACCCCCACTCCTGCTGACGGGCTTGGTTATGTATCAGAAAATCTTCGTCAGCCTGCGGTGCCGGGCACGGAGAGACTGCAGACCTCTCTGAATGTAGTGATTGACCACAAAAAATCAGAACATACTCTGGAGGGTTGGGTCGCTCATGGGGAAAGAAATGTAACATTGGAGGAGCCTGAATTCCCACCCCTTGGGCCTATAGATGAGTTGCCTGAAGAAGGTGATGCTCTGAGAGGGGGAAATGAAGGTGATGTTGATGAAGGAGGCGATGATGATGATGACAATGACATGGGCGATGCTGGTGGCCATGACGATGGCAATGATGATGATGTCGATGGTGGTGATAGAGGTGGCGATAATACCATGGACGGTGCTGGTGGTGGTGATGACGGCAATGATGATGGTGATGAAGGGATACCGGCTGAGTGCACTGGTCCTCGGGTGAAAACTGCCCCTAGTCTTCTTGTCGTCTGTGGGGGCAAGAAGATAAAGGATTTGTGGAAATTGCACAAAGCCGAGCGTTCGCGGAGACAACTCTCCGAAGAGATCGGTGGGGCTCCGGCTGATAGTGCAGTAGAGGCCAGGGAAGAGGGTGAATTGAGCTCTCAGGCTAACTTAAGAGAAGACCGCCATACCGGGGGGAGCAATGAGAGCAAGCCAATATATGATAGATCTATCCCTGAGGAGAACATGGGAGCAATCTTTACGGATCTAGATGATGAGGCACCTGCTGAATCCATCCTTCCTCCTAATCCTCCTGTGGCAGATGCTGAAGCTTAGAGCATGGTTCCGGAAGTGATTGTCACTGCCGCAGTGGAAGGGGTCGCAGTTCCTGTTATTGAATCAAGTGCACCTGAACTCGCCGCGGGAGCCCCTCCTTCTGTTGAACCATTATCGACTGAACCTGTCACAAATGTCCCCTCTGTCGTTGTACCATTGCCAGCCGAGCCTGCCGCCGAAGTTCCTCCTATTGATAGGCCAGCCTCTGATGCCAATATTCCCGAGGTCATGGTGCTATCTTCTCCAGAACTACCTGAACCATTGACCGAGGGAGTAACGGAACCTGCCCCATTGTCATCCGTACCCACTGCTTCATCCAGTGCTCTTGCTGTCAACATTCCGGAAGTTACTGGTATCTTATCTATGCTATTTATATATAGATATATCTTCGTTCTGTTTGTTTCCTTTCTCTTGTGGTTTTTGTATGTTAATGTTTATCGTTTTCTTTGTCAGCAACCGTTTCTGCCAACGCCCCGGCATCTGCGGTCTTGCTCGAGGTATTCATTTCATCTCATCGCGGCTTGTCAAGGACCAAGGCGAATCTTTTGAAGAGCCTTCTGTCTAATATTGCCGACTCTTTGAAGAACGAGGATGAATGGCCTATCTTGGACGAAGCACTGCACGCATTAGGACTCAACGCTGCCTGGCTCGGGATTGACTTATCTTCGATAGTCTGTCACGTGGCTCAGTTTCAGGAAGAGGTGGCTCGAGTAAATAAGGCGAAGAATCTCCAAGTTGACCCTTCTGTCGAGGAAAAGCGCGGTCATTTGTGATCTCTTCTTCTGAAACTCGAGTTACATGAGGCAGGCGTGGCTGTAGTGAGGAAGGACTGGCAGGTTGTTGATGCTGGGTGTCAAGAGGCCATCGAACGTCTGGCGGAGATAGACAATGAGGTGGCTCGGCTGCAAGCTGAACGTTCGGTTGTCCATCTCAAATTTTCGAAGCTTAGCAGTCAAAAGGTTCGTCTGCAGTCTTCTCCTGATCAACATGAGGCGGAGCGTGACGTTGTGAAGGCTCAAGTTGCAGAGTTGGAGCAGTCTCTCCAGGACATTCTTGACCCTGCCCAAGTTTCGGCTGAGGCTGAAACAGCGCAGAAGGCGATTGAGGAATCTGCAGCAAACTTGTTAGACCAGTGTTTAAAAACTTTAAATAGTTGAGCTGTAATAATCTTTATTCATAATTTTAGAACACGTTGTAATAGATAATGTATTAACATATATACTATTGCAGTTTTGGATTTATGCTGTGTTCCTAGCTTATTTGCAATTTTTGAATTTTGAATGCAAATTGATTGAGCTATTTGGGAAAGCGCGTCCCCCTGTTAGGACCCAAACCTATGCTTGTGTGAACGAGGACGCGATAGAGCCTTAGTTAAGGGCTTGTCCCCTTTCTTGATGGTCTCGAAAAGGGACATGAGCCATACTTGACATGTCTTGAGTCTTAACGACTTTCTGATACCTGTGAAAGCGCAAAAATAGATGATTAGTACTTTGGTTTAGTCATTATGTGGTGTCATTTCTTTCGGTATCTACTTCGTTACACTTTCCCTCTAATGGGGTGTTTACAAACTACAATGAAAATTTTGTGTCAAGTATAATATCTCTTCAAAAATCGAATGTTCACCAGTGAACTGACGCTGTGTCCTTTGCAATCTATTACCCGATAGGCTCCATTGGAATACACTTCATTGATGATACACAATGGATCACATTTCGGATCGAATTTACTCTTAGGACCTTGAGCCAGTGCCAGACGTTTCATCATTAGCACCAAGTCGCCCCTTTTAAACGACCTACCGCGGACTCGTTTATCGTACGAGGCTGAGATTTGTTTCTGATATATCTCAAGCCTTTGCTGAGTGGCGAGTCTCTTTTCATCTAGATCATCTAGCTCGGCCATTCTGATCTTAGCATTGTAGTCGGTTGTCAAGGAGTGTCGAAGCGCGACCCGTGGTGACTCCACCTGTATCTCCATCGGGATCATAGCTTCTGTACCGTACACCAACGAGTAAGGTGTAGCTCGAGTGGCTGTGCGGTATGTGGTCCTGTATGCCCATAATGCTTCGGGTAATCGTCTGTCCCAGTCCTTCTTATTCTCCGCCACCGTCTTTTTCAAAATCTTCACGATAGTATTATTGAATGCCTCAGCTAGGCCATTCGCAGGAGGATAATAAGGCGATGAATAACAATGCTTGATCTTGAACTTTGCGCACAGCCTATCGACAGTGGCATTTTTTAAGGGCGTTCCATTGTCGGTGGTGATTCTTTCGGGAACACCATGTCGATATAATATGGAGTGATGAATGAAACTTGTGACGTGTCTGGCTTTTACACTTCTTAGGGCAATTGCTTCAGCCCATTTGGAGAAATAATCGGTTGCAGCAAGAATGTACTGGTGCCCCTGAGAGGATGGCGGACTGATCGGTCCGATCACGTCCATGCCCCAGGCGGCGAAAGGCTAAGATATTACTGATTGATGTAACTCTTCCGGTGGCGAGTGTATTATATCTACATGGATCTGGCATTGATGACACTTCTTGACATATTCTATCGCATCCTTTGTCATCGTGGGCCAATAATACCCCATGTGTCGGACACGGTGATGTAAATTCTTGCCTCCCTGGTGGCACCGCACTCTCCTCCGTGAGCTTCCTTCAATGTGGGATACGCTTCATCTTGGTCTAAGCAGCGTAACAACACTCCCTCATATGAGCGTGTTTCCTGACCTGCGTGCGTATCTTGGGCTCTTCTAGTAAGAATCCATATTTCAGGTAGTCGGTGAATGGCCTTCTCCAGTCGTTTTCTTCTGTGATCTCGAAGCAACAGATGGGATTCACGCTTGATTCACCACCACGCAATACGGTTGTTGGCAGGATCCTCCTTTCTTCGATCATTACTTGAAGCGGGCTGCCTCCGGGATTAGCCAGAGCAGTGGCTAAGCTAGCCAACGCATCGGCCTGTACATTCTCCTGCCTTGGTATATGCGAAATGTTGCTATTACGAAGCTGGTCGAACAGTGATTACGCTTGGTGACAGAAAGGCCACAACTTAGGTTTGCGAACCTCATATTCTGTGGTCAGCTGTCCGATGACTAGCCTAGAGTCACCATAGATCTGTATCGCTTTGATACGCATCTCGAGGGCGAGCTGTAGTCCGATAATGAGGGTTTGATATTCTGTTTCGTTGTTGTTACAAGCTGGCATGATTGTAAATGAGTAGGGCAGCAAATCTGCTTGCGGGCTGATAAATATAACTCCTGCCCCTGCCCCCGTTGACCTGGAGGCTCTGTTCGCTTCCCCAAGTGTAGGGTTGCGATGTAGTAATAATCTCGGTAAGACCGAGGTCGATCCACAGGGAAGGAAGTAAACAATTCTAACTATCCTAATAACTAGAATCAAAGAGGTTTGTGAAATTGGTTTTGAACATAAAATAGAAAATCTGATAATGGAAAGATAACTAGAGCATCAAGGATCCACTTATAGCTTTCCTTAGATGCATAATTCGCTATGGTTTCTTATTCTCTCAACTAGAATCGACATTCCTGTCTATCTAGTCGGATGATAGAGCTGTTAAACCAAACAGTCTGTAATATGTAAGTTCCATGCATCAAATTCACTCAATGTAGGCTGATCTGAGCATGCTCAATTGCATAGGTCATTCCCCTTTTCTATAAGTCCAGTTCACAATCATAACCATCCTCAAGTCCTCTCACAAGACAAGGCTAGATCATGATTTGAACTAGATTCAAATCACATGCACAATCCATACATATTCAGAAAATCAACAAAAATAGAACTTTGGCATGAAGTCCCTTTATGAAGAGCTTAGTACTAGAGCGCACTCCGATTCCTCAGATCATACAGGTCTAGACCGTTGCAAACGAATTAAGAAGCTAAGTAATTCATCCAAACATCCATGAGTCATCACAAGACTAAGAAAAATTACTTAAAAACTTATATAAACTTCAAACCTTAGTTCATAATCATGAATTCCAAACTGAAAACCAATAAAACGAATTAAACAATCTAAGAAAACTATAAGGTTCACCTCTTAGCTCTAGCTAAGAGATTAGCTAATAAAAAGCATATTAAAAACTAGAACTAGAACTAAGAAAAGAAAGAAAAACTAGCTGGAGGAGGCTAGGAAGCCTCCTATGACTTGAACTCCTTGCTCCCCACGTCCTTGGTTGCCCTGGAATAGAAGAGAGCACCTCCTTTTATAGTGCAGCAATAGTACAGCAACATAGCAGAATTTGTTTCGCTTGGTACGGCTTAACCAATGGTCGGATTGCCTTGAAATTTGATTTGTAGCTCCCTTTTAATGTGATATTCCTCATAGATGATTTAGATTTCCAAGATTGTCCTCTGAATGGGCCCACCAATCACATCACCGACCGCCTCTCAAAATCGCGTACTTCGGGTACCTTCAGAACCAGTCATCTTGCTTCCAACGCTCCGGAGTGTACAGACGTCGGATTGATCCCAAATTTGGAACATTAGTAGAAAACTTCCTCCTATACATGATAGATGGATTAGATTATCCAAAACAATCCCAGAATGTGGTCCGAAAATTAGAACAATTAGGGATTTTATAAACTCTGCGCAGTTGGATCTTTCTGGATGGTCCATCTTTCTTCAACCGGTACGATCAAACCACACATCCTTTTGATCTGAAAATTTTGTGGTTATTCATATATGGATGTGGTCTAAAAGATGGTTAAAGTAGATTCTTCATATCATCAATGATGGGCCACCTGGACCGGCCCAGAGTGGAACAGCGAAATCTGAAACTTTCTGGACAGTTCGTATTGTTTTGGTCATCACGATCAATCCGTAACTCCGATTGACACGAAACCACTTGGGTTAGTTCGGCGTCGAGTTCCTCTTCGACCTGGATGTGTTGGATTTCTAAATATCATTAAGATCAGCCCAGAAAACTGGTCCGAAAAACCAGGTGCGGGAATACATTGCTGTTTTAGAATCTGGAATCTGAAACTTGCATGGCCGACCGGTCACGACCGGTCGGACAGGGCTGGCCGACCGGTCACGACCGGTCAGGCCCTCTTTGGCATTACTCCAGCAAGCATGGCCGACCGGTCAAGACCGGTCGGGCTTCCTTGGCCGACCGGTCAAGACCGGTCGGTCTCTTTTTCTTCTTGTTTTCTTCCTTTCTTTCTTCTATTTTCTTATTTCTTTGCTTCTTTCTTTGCTTCCTTCTTCCTTCAGCCCTCCTTGGGTCTTCATCCAAGGTTCTAAATCAGCTCTTTTGGTCATCAATTGGGCAAAGTAACTCTCATTCCTACAACCACAAAACATGTATTTGATTAGTCTTTAAATTATGAAAACCATGCATAATGAGTGATGAATTGGGGTTAAAATATGCACAATTAAGAGCTCAACACACCCCCCAACCAGCATTTTGCTAGTCCCGAGCAAAACATGCGTGAAACAAGTTTCATTCTCCAAATCCAACTCTCCTCTAGAAACTATTCTTCTATACATTCCAAGACAAACAAGCATAAAAATCAGAGAAATTAGGTGATAGAAGTTGAAACCTTAAACTCTTAGAACATAATAAGTATTTATATGAAATTCCCACTGATTGATTGATAAATAGAAGAACTTGAACAAATTCACCCTAGTGTGCATAGTGAAAGTTCATCTCATGAGTTTCTGGGCTCATCTTCATCATAGATCAACTAAACTATGGATTTCAAGGTGCACAGAGCAACAACAAGCCTATGACAGGAATTTGTCTTACCGTCCTTCCGACGACTTTCACACTACGTCCCATTTCCGGCTTTGGTTACGGGTAGACCATCCCCCGGTTGGTAGTAGGTAGCCCTAATCGGAATTTTCCACCATTTTTCCATCATTCCCAATTTCATCCTTCCTTTTCCTTTTTCTTTTTTAAATTAGATAGGATTTTTAGAAATCCATATCTTTCATTATTTTCCCATGGACAAGGATGGACAAAGTACCCCGGCTTGGTTTCTCAACACCTTAAATCAAAGTATAGTTAATCCACAAATCACATAATCCTTTCAACCCATGAAAATCGTGTAATGTGAACTAGGTGTAAAAGTGTTCAAATTTTCTATCACTCACATAAATAGGGGAATTCACATATAAAACCATTATATTAAAAGAAATTCAAAGCTTGCAACATCACTCACTTCGTATCTCCTCTTCTTATACTCGTATCATCTTGAATGCATAGAAACAACGTTTTCCAAAAGAGTTTTGAATTTTGGAAAAATCGAAAATTTTCTACATAATTGCTCGAAATGTCACAAAAGCTAGTAGATTCATCTAAGGAATCTCACCCCCCAACCAAAATCTTACATTGTCCTCAATGTAATAAGATATGCAATATGCATGACATGAGAGCAATGACACAAAACAAAGGAGAGTGAGAACGAGAGTACCTGAGGTAGCAAGTTGATCAATTCTAGCATCTTCCATTGTCTCAATGAGACTTATTCAATCCTAAATGCAGAAAGAAATCCTAACCTACCTACCTACCTTTGATTAGTCTGATCGACTACATGATCAAATTTGAGCAGGATCTTCATGAATTTCAATATGTTTCTCATGAGGACCATCCAAAGTCCTGCTCGAATGTATACATGTGTGCGTTTCTTCATGAAAGTCCAATCATAGTATGCACCACACGCATGTAAGGAGGAGATAAGAGCAGCAAAAAGATATCTCCTCAAGTTCTGAATTGGGTTGTAATTGATTAAAAACGGGTCCTCCCAATCAGAATTTTCAATGGGTTGAAGAACCCATGATGGTGGAGAGACATTCATTAAGTATTTTTCAGTTTGGATTGTCTCCTCCACAAATTCAGATTTGCATGGTGCTTCCACAAACCATGGTAAAGAGTGTAAATCAGTGGAATGGTGTTCTTCAGGCACCGACACCATGTCTAACAAACTATTCAACTCCTTAATCATCTCATCATCCAGATCATAGGGGTGGGTCATGCATTCCTTTAGGAAATTGAGAGAGTCGAATGAAGGGTCCTCGTTCTCCCTAAGTGATTGAGGAAATTCTGTTTCAAGGGTAAGGAATTCCTCCTCTATAGAGGGGAGGTCTTCCAAAGAAAAATTTTCAGATTTAGTGGTAAGCACATCATCTAGCATTGGTTGATCTTTTGAAATTTCAGATTGTGCCACCCCATCATCCAAAGAAGCAGAATTTTCAACCCAAGGGAGTTCTTCCACAATAGAATCCGGCATGTGTTGTTAGTGGAAGGACTTAAAAATATCGACTTCGGCCATCTCTCTAGCAAGAATATCTTTCGGTGATTCAAAAACATTCGGCCCTTTGGAAGAACAAATCATGGATTCACAATCATCCTTTAAACCCTCATTGTAGGCAATCAAACTATCACTTTCAGATTTTGTAGATTCCTCGGGTTCGTCAACCGTCCTTGAAATCTCTTCATCATTCAAATCGAAATAGCTAAAAGAGATAGTTGATTTACCATAATCGATGGTAATGGTGGGATCACTGAGATCAATATCCTCTAGAAGTTTAGTCATTAAATCTAGAGAAGGTTGGGTTTGGATAGCCTCATCCTCCTCATTGTTGGGGATTGATTCGGTGTTCCCAATGTTGGGTTCAATATTTTGAGATGGCGAGAGATTTTGTATGCATTGCTCAGTTATTTCCATAAACTCTCGCAGTATATCCTCAAGAGTTCGTGTCGGTTGAGGATCATGAGAAAGAAACTCTTGAGGATAATTGTTGACATCCATGGTTGGCTCATCCTCCATTAGACTAGAGGTGTGAGGACTCTCTCGATGAAGACCATACGTGTTATATGACGAAGACTGATAAGATGGTTGATAGGCATAACCATACAAGTGATCACGCAATGTCTTTACCGGTTGGTCATTACTCCCCCGGTCCTTTTTCTTATTCCTACCTCCTGTTAAACTTGGTGGGATACTCATGTTATTTTCAACCCAGTAATCACGTAGCGTCTTACGTTGGGGGGTAGTGGAGGTTGATTTACTCTCAGAATAATACTTATGCTTAAATTGGTTCCAATCATAAAGAGTTTTGATTCCATGGTCTGTCATCTCATCTTCCAAAGGGTATGCATAAGCACCACACTTCCAATCAGCCATAATGAGATTTTAAAGAGTTGGAACTACCCTAATCTAGAAAAAAGAACAAAAAGAAGGGAGATGGAGAGATGTTACCCAATAGAGCGAGATATATGTCAGCAACAATGTCCTACAAAATCTAACAAAAAATTGTTAGTAATCTAGAAAAAAAAAATCAGAAAATCTTCTTCTATAAAAACTGAAAATCCTACCTAACTAAGACTACTCTATAGTTACTAGAACAATTAGAACCGTTTAACCTCTTCCCCGGCAACGGCGCCAAAAACTTGTTCGCTTCCCCAAGTGTAGGGTTGCGATGTAGTAATAATCTCGGTAAGACCGAGGTCGATCCACAGGGAAGGAAGTAAACAATTCTAACTATCCTAATAACTAGAATCAAAGAGGTTTGTGAAATTGGTTTTGAACATAAAATAGAAAATCTGATAATGGAAAGATAACTAGAGCATCAAGGATCCACTTATAGCTTTCCTTAGATGCATAATTCGCTATGGTTTCTTATTCTCTCAACTAGAATCGACATTCCTGTCTATCTAGTCGGATGATAGAGCTGTTAAACCAAACAGTCTGTAATATGTAAGTTCCATGCATCAAATTCACTCAATGTAGGCTGATCTGAGCATGCTCAATTGCATAGGTCATTCCCCTTTTTTATAAGTCCAGTTCACAATCATAACCATCCTCAAGTCCTCTCACAAGACAAGGCTAGATCATGATTTGAACTAGATTCAAATCACATGCACAATCCATACATATTCAGAAAATCAACAAAAATAGAACTTTGGCATGAAGTCCCTTTATGAAGAGCTTAGTACTAGAGCACACTCCGATTCCTCAGATCATACAGGTCTAGACCGTTGCAAACGAATTAAGAAGCTAAGTAATTCATCCAAACATCCATGAGTCATCACAAGACTAAGAAAAATTACTTAAAAACTTGTATAAACTTCAAACCTTAGTTCATAATCATGAATTCCAAACTGAAAACCAATAAAACGAATTAAACAATCTAAGAAAACTATAAGGTTCACCTCTTAGCTCTAGCTAAGAGATTAGCTAATAAAAAGCATATTAAAAACTAGAACTAGAACTAAGAAAAGAAAGAAAAACTAGCTGGAGGAGGCTAGGAAGCCTCCTATGACTTGAACTCCTTGCTCCCCACGTCCTTGGTTGCCCTGGAATAGAAGAGAGCACCTCCTTTTATAGTGCAGCAATAGTACAGCAACATAGCAGAATTTGTTTCGCTTGGTACGGCTTAACCAATGGTCGGATTGCCTTGAAATTTGATTTGTAGCTTCCTTGTAATGTGATATTCCTCATAGATGATTTAGATTTCCAAGATTGTCCTCTGAATGGGCCCACCAATCACATCACCGACCGCCTCTCAAAATCGCGTACTTCGGGTACCTTCAGAACCAGTCATCTTGCTTCCAACGCTCCGGAGTGTACAGAGGTTGGATTGATCCCAAATTTGGAACATTAGTAGAAAACTTCCTCCTATACATGATAGACGGATTAGATTGTCCAAAACAATCCCAGAATGTGGTCCGAAAATTAGAACAATTAGGGCTTTTATAAACTCTGCGCAGTTGGATCTTTCTGGATGGTCCATCTTTCTTCAACCGGTACGATCAAACCACACATCCTTTTGATTTGAAACTTTTGTGGTTATTCATATATGGATGTGGTCTAAAAGATGGTCAAAGTAGATTCTTCATATCATCAATGATGGGCCACCTGGACCGGCCCAGAGTGGAACAGCGAAATCTGAAACTTTCTGGACAGTTCGTATTGTTTTGGTCACCACGATCAATCCGTAACTCCGATTGACACGAAACCACTTGGGTTAGTTCGGCGTCGAGTTCTTCTTCGACATGGATGTGTTGGATTTCCAAATATCATCAATATAGGCCCAGAAAACTGGTCCGAAAAACCAGGTGCGGGAATACATTGCTGTTTTAGAATCTGGAATCTGAAACTTGCATGGCCGACCGGTCACGACCGGTCGGACAGGGCTGGCCGACCGGTCACGACCGGTCAGGCCCTCTTTGGCATTACTCCAGCAAGCATGGCCGACCGGTCGGGCTTCCTTGGCCGACCGGTCAAGACCGGTCGGTCTCTTTTTCTTCTTGTTTTCTTCCTTTCTTTCTTCTATTTTCTTCTTTCTTTGCTTCTTTCTTGCTTCCTTCTTCCTTCAGCCCTCCTTGGGTCTTCATCCAAGGTTCTAAATCAGCTCTTTTGGTCATCAATTGGGCAAAGTAACTCTCATTCCTACAACCACAAAACATATATTTGATTAGTCTTTAAATTATGAAAACCATGCATAATGAGTGATGAATTGGGGTTAAAATATGCACAATTAAGAGCTCAACAGGCTCCCTCAAAGTACATCTGCCAGAGTCGTGGTTCTTCGATCATCATAACCCGGTCATCTGGGAGGTCACATTCCATCTCTTCGCTGCTCGGGACCGGGTGCGCAGCGAGAAAATCCGCAATCGCTTGTCCTTTAATAGCTCGGGCTGGGACGTATGTGATGTCGAACTCAGAGAGGAGAAGGGCCCACTTAGCTAAGTGCCCAGACAGCATAAGCCGGTTTACAAGAAACTTGATCGGGTCTGCCTCAGATATCAACGTTATTTGGTGCGAGAATGAGAGCAAGACATATCTTCTCGATCGCTGAGTAGTTAAATTCGGCTCCCACCAATGTGCGGCTAAAATAATATAGCGCGTTTTCCTTTCCTTCCTCGTTCTTCTGTGCCAGGAGTGCCCCTAGTGAGTTATCACCTATTGCAATGTATAGAATCAGTGGTTTTCCTTTGATTGGGGCGACGAGGACTGGAGAATTCCCGAGCATTTCTTTTATTGAATCAAAAGCTCTCTGGCAAGCGTCATCCCATTCAAACTTAACGTCTTTCTTGTTGAGGCGGGAGAACGGCTGACAACGACCGGCCAAATTCGAAATGAATCTTCTCAGATACGCTACACGGCCTTGAAAACTCTTCAACTATTTTAGATTCTTGGGTGGCGGCATTTCTCTGATGGCCTTAATCTTAGCGAGATCGATCTCTATGCCCCTGTGTCTGACGACAAAGCCCAAGAATTTGTCAGACGCGACCCTAAACATGCACTTTAGCGGATTCATACGGAGACTCTTCTTGTGCAACCACTGGAATACCTGCCTTAAGTGTTCTCTGTGCTGTTCATGATCGGCTGACCTCACGACCAAATCATCCACATAGCATTCGACGTGTTTGTGCATAATATCCTGGAATATAACGTGCATTGCTCGCTGATACATTGCCCCTGCATTCTTTAATCCGAAGGGCATCACGCGGTAGAGTAGATGCCGAGAGTTGTGCGGAAGGCCGTAGCTTTTTCATCTTCCGGAGCCATGCGAATTTGATTATATCCCGAATACCCGTCCATGAAGGACATTACTGCATATCATGTTGTGCTGTCAATCAATAATTCTGGGATCGGTAAAGGAAAGTCGTCCTTAGGGCAGGCTTCATTAAGATTTCAGAAGTCAACGCAAACTCGGATCTGTTCGCTCTTCTTCTTGATTGGCACGATGTTTGAGATCCATCTGAGGTATTTCACCTCTCGAACGAATCCGACCTGAATTAGTTTCTCGATTTCTTCTTCAATCTTAGGTATAATATCAAGATGAAATCGTCGTTGCGGTTGCTTCACTGGCTTCTTTTCCTTTATGATACTCAGCTTGTGCATGGTGATTGTCGAACTGAGCCCGGGCATTTCTGAATATGTCCAAGCAAAGACGTCCTTATTCTCCTTCAATAGCTGTATGTATCTCTCTCTTTCATCTTTCGGGACGTTTCTGCTCAAATATGTATTCCTGGGTTCTTCGGGGGTGCCCAAATTCACCTCTTCAAGTTCATCAATCGTCGGTTGTCCACCGTCTCCTAGTTGCACGAGTGCGACACTTGGCTGGATCATGTCGATAAAATCTTTCGACTGAATTTCTTCTACCGGGCCAATGGTCACCATGTTTACGCTTGCCTTGGCTCCTAGACCTTCTCCATTTCTATATACTCGCTTATGTTCTTCAAATGGAGCTAGCAATCTCTTCTTCATGTCTGCACCTTGACCGAAGAATCCCATATTCCTCATGATCTTCCGGCTGGCTCTGATATATCTCTTCTCTTCTATCAGTCGTGGTTGGGCAGATTCTCCTCCCTCTTCTCTCTCCTCTGATGGCATTGGCTGGCTTGGCCCCGAGTGAAACTTGATATCTTTCTGGGTGATACCTCTTGATGGCACGACGAATTGGCTTGGAGCTTTCGGGAATGGCTTCGTCCTTCCTATCTTGGGTACTGGCATATTGAAGCTAGACTTGAGCACACTCATGTGTTGATCTGAGATCAATTTTAACACAGATTGCCCTGGCTGACGCAGATGTTGCGGTACCACATAGAATTTCTTCGTGATCGGCTGAGGTTGATTTTCCAGCTGATATTGGGATCTTTCCTGAGTGATGTGTCGAGGCCTACTCTTCTGCGTGAACTTCTCAACCTGAGGTTTTGCCCCTTGCCCTTTCTTCATTACATCGGGCTTTTCGCTAGTTTTGCCGCTATCAGACATGTTGTAATATTTTGCATCGGCAAAAAATGATTCAGTTATCGTGTATGGTTTCGGATCTGCTGCTACCCTGTATTGGACCTCGTCTCTGTTGTATTTGAAGCATTGATGGTACGTCGAAGGGATTATGCGATTCTGATGGAGCCAGGGCCTCCCTAAGAGGAGATTGCACGTTGTCATTGCGTCGATCACCTGACACGTTACTTTCGTTATCAGTTCTTCGATCTCTAACATCACCGTGATTGATCCGAGTGTGCGCTGACTGTCTTGATTGAATCCTTGAATTATCATGAGACTTGGACGTAGCGCTGATTGCCTATAACCCAGCTTCTGTAACATCTTCAATGGCATGATATTTACGGTAGACCCATCGTCCAACATGCACCTTTTAACCTCCGTGTCTTTGATTGTTCCCGTGACTATCAATGGGCGATTGTGGTCTATTAGTTCGATCATGCGGTCTTCTTCTGAAAAAGTGATCGTTGAAGGATGGTTGACGTGCATGACTTGTGACACCGGCATATACCCTTCCCAGAATTTGTCTGTATTATTCATTTCTTCTTTTATCTCTATCATTATGACCTCCCTGACTTCACTGTCCAGTAGGGCATTGATTAACATTTCTCTGTACACTTTTAAGAGACATAGAGCATTATATATACTTAAACGGGCAGGGACCTTCCGTAGGTTTGACACAACGTCATACGGCACTGGTCTTGGGCTTGGCTGACCGGTCGTGGTTTCGACGACCTTCTCTTTCGACTTCTGCGTGCGGGGTTTTTCTTGTGGCTTGTCAGGGGTACTGTCTTCTTGTGTCGGGTCGTCTGGTCTCGTAGGGGTACGGCCAGGCATCTGCTTTCCTGATCGTAAGATGACCATGTCAACCTCTTCCTCAACTGCTTGTGGGGTTTCTTCGGTTGGTGCTTGTTCGACAAACGACACCATTCTGCAACCCTATGACATTTCTCTCCTTCCTCTTTCCCTGTTCTTCCTTTGGTTAATGTGCCTTCGTCTGTTCTCGAGTCTTTTCTTGCTACTGACTAGAGTCCATGGTTCCTTCGGCTCAGGGAATGAAGTTGGTCGGTTGGTTTCACCTTCTATTGGGATTGTTGAAATTGCCCCGGCTGTCTCCTTTGCTGTCTCAGGTACCTTCATGCTGATGACCCCTTGATTGATCAATCGTTGTATCCTTCCTTTCAGGGAGAAGCAATCTTCTGTCTGGTGGCTGATGCATCGATGATATTTGCAGTATTTGGGGTCATTTATCCGTCCGACTTCATGGGAACGGACAGGTTCTGGTAGACGTATTAAGCCTTCTTCGATCAATTGTTCCATGTTCGGAACTAAGTCGGCTATGTCGAATGTATATGGGCCGTTCGCCCTTTCTCTCTTGGCTATCGATACACGTTTGGGTACATAGGGCTTTTTACTCTTATCTTGTATAACTGCTGTCTTTATCTCTGAACCATGATCGGCAGCGAAACGTCTGCGGTCTTTCTGGTCCCTACTTTTTTCGACCTGGTGGGTCTCCACTACTCTTCCTATCTCTCTCTTCTGTCTCTCGGGTCTGAAGTTTACCCGGGATGCTGCTTCTTCCACCAGATGCGCTTTCGTCGCCAGCTCGCGGAAGGAGCTGAAGGTATTTCCTAACAAGCCATACGAAATCATCGGGTCTACAGCCTTCAGACACATCTTCATGTGCTCGCCTTCGCTGGGTAACATAGGTCGATGAACTTCTCGACTGGTTCGTCATTTCTCTGTCTGACCATCGCTAGGTCTGTTATGGAGATCTCTCTCTCTGTCGTGAAGAATTTTGAGATGAAGGTGTCCTGCATTTGCTCCCATGTCCTTACAGAGCCGGCCGGTAACGACATGTACCATTGAAAGGCCTTCCTTGTCAGGGTAGATCCGAATAGCCGCATGCAATACTGCGGGACTGCGGACTAGTTTCCTAACGTGGTCAAGAAGTGGGTGATGTGCTCTTCCGGCGATCCTCTGCCATCGAACTTTTCGAAGTCTGGGCATCTGAAATTGGCCTGGAATGGTACCTCTTCTACCTCTGGTGGGTATGGGACACGATATTTGTAGCTGCCTCTCCTCTCTTTCTCTTTTTCTTGCTGCATCATATGGGCTATTGTTTGGGATAGCTCTTCTCGTGATACGTGAGACGTGGAAAGCGGCTCACGTCCCATTGGTGTGACTTTGAGTTGGACGGGCGGTTTAGGCTCAGCCGGACCTTCTGCTGCCCCTTTCGATTCCTCCGCCGACTGACGGGTGGGCGGTGCGATACTTCTAGTGGCATTCTGCGCTATCAGGGTGGTCAAGGCTTCTTGGATAGCCCTCATTCGATCGTTCGTCTTGCGATTAGCCTCAACCAATCTGTCAATCTGATCTTGGAATGGGGGTAATTCTTCTGCCTCATAAGGTTCTTCTTCTTCCTCTGCGGCCACTTGGACCATCACTACTTGTGCCAACGGGATCTTTCGAGCCGGCCTCTGTTTCTGTTCAGGGGTCGTCACAGGCTTGGACTTTACATGCGCGGGCTTAATAGTCTTTTGCGAGGTACGAACGACTTTGGATAACGGCGGGAACTGCTCGACTGTCATCGCGGGCGCTGCGGGCTTGGCTGATGTGACCTGCCTGTTGATAAGGATCTTCTGCCCCTGCTTCGGCTGCCATTATTTCTTGATCACGGGGCGAGGTCTTGCGATGCTCACCTTCCTATATGCTACTACGATGGCGGCTTTCCTCTGTTCCTTCTTCTACCTTTGGGTGTCAACCAAATGCCACTCTGAGCTTGGATTTGCGGTCGTGGTGAAACGGGGGAAGCTGAAGCCTCCAGCGGCAAGGAAGGTACACAAACTCGTCATTGAGCATGTCAATTCTTCTGTCTGTGCTACTATCTTGCTAATTCTGCGGTGTCAGAAAATCATTAGAATAGTTCATGAACGCAGCCGGGAGCGTGAACCCATCGATCGCAGTACATAAACTAATAGGAATGAGTGAGAAGAAGACAAGTACGTGTAGTTATGGGAGCTCGTGGGTTTGAAAACCTTTTAGTTTACCGTCTATTGCCTTAAAGATGAAGTGAAGAACGTTCCCGTTGAGAGTCGCCACTTTGGCGCCCCAGGGCTGCTGAAACATTATGCCTCGCGATATATCTCTCGCGTACATATTCGTGCCTGCGAATGATTGATCTTAGAGCGTTTCTATACTCAGAGCTAACCAAAGATTCTGGTATGGTTCCCCAGTAGAGTCGCCAGTTTGTTGGAACTAGAAGATGGACACAAGGGCATCTCCGTGAAAATTGTGTTTTGTTGCCCTAGGGTTCTGAGTAATAGAAACATTCATAGACAATCACAAGCATTCACAAAAGGTACATAAGAAGAGATATCACAAGGCGAATTTTATTCTAGAGATCCTGAGATCTTGTACGTTACAGGCCATGATCTGGCACGAGCCCTTAATTACATCGAATGGTCGATGACCCTTGATTAAAAGGCAAAAGACTAGTCAGCAGGGACTATGGTCTTCGAGTTTATGGTCGTAGAGACCTGTATTTATTTTGTTATAGACTGAACAATCTTTGTATTAGTTAGATGTCTATGTCCCATGTTGTGACCGGAGATTCGAGCTGAGACTATCAGGGTTTATGACTGAGAAGGACGACTCTGGGCCCACGCCTGTCATGTATGGACAGGTGACCTCAGGAAGTCCAGTCTGCAGTTGTGTGTACCTAAGTAGACCGACCGACGGAATGCCGTTTGAATGGGTAAGGCATCGACTGTTGTGTTGTGGCAGTTCATAACAATTGCTTTGTAGTGGATTGAAACTCTTTGACATGGTTTATTGTGATAACCATAGTCCCGTTTATCTAGCTTTTGACCCAAATCGGATCACAGCTTTACAGTCGATATAGATGATGACATATTTATATAGTTCTGTATGCTAGCAGGGTCTTTCCGAAAAGTCATTTCATTCATCGCGTTGAATCGGGTCGAACCTCGAAGATGTGTGATTTTGCTCATTTAGAGATCCCGGAACGTCTATTTGACTGTTCCATTGCGTCCGAAACGCTCGAAATACCCAAACTAGGCTCAAACGGAACTTGACAACACTTAAAATTGAGTCCGGTGCACCTGTAAACATGTTCTGTAATTGGCTGATTTTTTGGGTGCGTGGGACTTAATTTACCGGGTGTGTGGGCTCCAACGCACCCTTAAATTAAAGTACTGGATTTTTGTTGAATTTATGGATGCGTGGGGCATTTTAAGGGTGCGTGGGACCGAATTTGCAAATCTGAATTTCGTCGAATTTATGGACGCGTGGGACCTGAATTTATGGACGCGTGGGCCATTTTTCGGGTGCGTGGGAGTCCGATGCACTTGTCTAATTTATGTCGAATTTATGGACGCGTGGGACCCGAATTTATGGATGCGTGGGCCATTTTTCGGATGCGTGGGACCATTTTATGGGTGCGTGCCCACACTTAGTGATTTGTAAGATTCAGACTTGCGGGGGAAATGCTGAAGATCGGAAGGAATTCCTGCGACCGGGAAGGGTTTCCGGCGATCGGAAAGTATTCCAGCGAGGGTTTCCAACGGGGATTTTGAATTCCCAGAGGATAGCAGCTCTTTCTCTCTCTGAAAAACGTAGAAATGAATCGTTTGGACGGGGTATTTATAATCGAAGATGTCGGACTTCTGCCAATGAGGGGCTGCCACGTGCCACGCACCCCTAAAATACCCTCCACGCACCTCAAAATTGGCGTGCAGAGGTCCGATGCACTCAGAAATGATTTTTGAAAATATCTGATTTTTTGGGTGCGTGAGACTTAATTTACAGGTGCGTAGGACTCAACGCACCTTAAAATTAAGTCCCTGATTTTTTGTCGGATTTATGGATGCGTGGGGCATTTTTCGGGTGCGTGAGACTTCGAAATGCCTCTGAATGAGAATCATAAAAATGTGTCGAATTTAAGGGTGCGTGGACCCATTTTTTGGGTGTGTGGGGCACCAAAATACCTTTAAATGGCAATCCTGAAATTTGTTGAATTTAAGGGTGTGTTGACCTATTTTCAGGGTGCGTGGGGCACCAAAATACCTTTAAATGAATTCCTGTTTTTTGATGATTTTTCGGGTGCATGGGTACCCGAATTTATGGGTGCGTGGAGACGTAAATAAGAACTCCACCATTTGGGTTTTGAATTTTGATGGGTTTATGGGGCCCGTTTGATTGTGAAATCACATGCACTGTTCATCATAAATCGCAAAGAAGTTATGGGTTCGATTCCGGACGGTTCTGATCACGGTGATTCGCGGGGCCCGCTGGAGATTTCAGCCAAAATTGGCTAAGGGAATCTTTGTAAATCTCTGTTTTGCGTGCATCGGGAGGCGTTTCGTAAGATTCTTTTGAAGGTATATGGCCATTTCGCTTGTTTTAAGGGACCCTACATTTTGGGACCCCAACAAACACCTTGAAGGAAATGAAGAACGGAGTTACACCAAAGAAAAATTGGGGGAACAGAGTTACACTAGAGAAATATCGAGACACCAGAGGGAAAAAGGAAGCAAGGAGAGAAGAAGAATTTTCGAAGTCCTTTGATGAAATTTCAAAAATTTCGCAGGCTCCGTATATTTATAAGCAATCATTCCTCAAGATTTGGTGACACGCGGCGACCATTCGTTTGGAGCAACAGTCGAACGGGCATGATCATTAATTCCGTAGATACGTGGCGAGCGTCTCTTCATTTCCTCTCTGCCGAAAAGCTGCAGGAAAGTTGGCATTCATTAATGACAGTCCAATCATGTATGGCTTCCCCTCCAAGAAACGCATTAGGCAGTTATGCATGCTGATGAGCAAGTCCTTCCCTTAGACTTCTCGACGGCAAAGACTTGGGGGGCATCTGTTATAGCATAAAATCGGTGGTCAAAGGTATCGAAGACTCAAGACCCGCGAGCACCTTTTTGGTTTCAGTGTTCAACCCGCAAGCCCTTATGGTCGAAGTTCGCATATCATAAAAGTACGGTATACACTCCCGAATATGCGAGCTGGCTTGGTCGCTGGTCATCGGATGAGAGCATCTTCATAATTCATCTGCCTTTACTCCTTGGTTACAAAACAAAGGTTCCACATGCGAGCAGCTCGGCTCGTGGTTGTCGAAAGGGATTGTACATCCACATGCGAGCAGGCCACTTCAAGGTTGTTAAACGAGGTTATCTTCGAGGCGAATAGTCGCTGCCTTTCAGCACCAGTCTATACAGATCAATTTTGGTTCGTCCTTATTCATAACTCCAAGCATCTCCATCAAGAGACGTAATCAGTTAGATGTCTAAGGTTGTTAGGCCATCCATTTATCTAAGGATTAACAAGATAAGCACCTTATCCCCTGAAATCAGCAGTGATCTTAACGGCTTGCGTAATAGATTGGATCACCTGGATCTATATAAATAGATGGCCCCATGGATGATAAAGGTATACAACCTCTGAGCTCATATATTACTTTTCACTTTATAACCATATATCGTCTGACTTAAGCTTCGGAGGGCCAACGGCTGAATGCCGGCCACCCTTAGTTTTTTCATTTATTCTTTCAGGTTCGGAGGGAAGCTTGCTCGAAAGAAGGTGATCGTTTGGAGGATCCTTTTACTAAATTAGACGTAAGCAGACCCCATAGAGGTTTCAAAGGTAAGAATTTTCCTACCCACCTTTTGCTTTAGTGCAAGCCCACCTGAGTCTTTGATCCCGTTCATTTTTTGTCGCAACGCATAAAATGATCTCACAAAATGTTTCGACGGCATAGATTTCTCAAAAATATCACGGTGGGGCCCACCTAGATTCCGAGCGCAGGAGATGCCTGCGAAAGGCTTCCGCAGGCAATCGGCGTCCATTAAAATGATATTTCATTATAGATGGACAGTGTGGATAAAACATATACATCATGGTGGACCCATGACCGTCCGTCTCTAGGGTAGTACCCAATCCATGCCCCGTATCAAAATTCAAAACCCCAAAAAAGCAATAGTGGCAGAAAAAGTAATTTTAAAAGAAGGAAAATGCTAACTACTCGTCGTTCTTGCGATATAAAAAGAGCTAGCCATGCGCACCAGTGTCTGCAGACATCTCTCTCTAGAGCATTCTCTGTGGTTACGACGGGTTATTTTTTCCTTATGTTTTACGCCATCTGTTATCTCGGGCCATTCTTTTAAGCTATTTTAATGGCGGGATGAGGACAGATGTCCTTCAAATGCCGAAGAACAGCTACGCCCAAAACACCCACGTTAAAACCCCATAATCTGGTATCCTTTCTCCGTATATTTTTCTTTAATGTTTGTCTTTTTCTCTCCCTTCCCTCTGTTGAAGCTCTTTTAATGGCGTTGATCTTTCGTGGGTGTCTGATAAATCTGTGAGAATAGCTTAAGAACTGGAAACCCAGGTTAGAATTTCTCAGATGGGTAATTTTTTTTAATCCCTTTTAATGGTGATTTGGTTGATGGGTGTCTGCTAAATGTGGAAAAAAGCAGAAGCCCACGTAGAAATTTCTTTTGGGCATTTCTCCTTTACCGACTTAGTTCATCTTTCATGCATTACAGGAAGCTTCTTCTTCTTCTTCTTCTTCTTCTTCTTCTTTTGCGGTTGATTTCTCTATTTCTGCGTGATTTTTTCCTGCCTCTGTTTTGGCTGATCTGTGAGATATATAATGACAGTAGAAAAACCAGTTCCCAGATCAAAATAGCATCTGGGTGTTTCATTTTCTACATTTTCACCCATCTCCGACGAGTGAAAGAAGGTTCTTAGCTTTTGATTTCTCTGTTTCTTGGTGGTTTCTTCCTTTGATTGAGGTCCTTCACTGCTTCCATGTAGACATTACATATCAAATATATTGTACATCTAAAGAAACACAATCTCATCTTCTTCCATTTACTTCCATCTCTGTTGCATGAGAGAAGGTTTTAAGCCATGGATGCTCTGTTTCTGCATGTTGTTTTTTCGCTTTTGTTTTAAGCTCTTTTCATGGAATCATGTTGACGAGTGTCTGTAATATAGAGTAGAAAAAGCAGAAGTCCCGATCAAAATAGCATCTGGGTAGTTGTTGTTCTTCTTCATTGTCACTGGACTGGAATCCTCTGAAACCTGTTTTATGTAGTGCATAAAACACCAGAGATCTTTGGAGTACACCATGTCGTATATGTTCAATCCACGAGTACGGTCCCAGATATTAGGCCATGGGGCAAAAAATCAGCCAGATCCATAACTGAAGTGGGCCACAATGGTGGGTGTCTCACATCAAACCCATTCATCGGGTTGGAATCACCAGGATGAAGTGAAGAGACAAAAATCAGCCTGAAACAAAGCTCAGGCCGGCCACAACCTGTGAATTTAGAGGTTTTAGGCACAATTTTACATGTCCCATATGAGATGTTTTATCATGCTGATCTTTTGCTTTGCATGTATTGTAGATGTAACGATTGTCACCAGATGGACAGAGTGGATTTCACATATACAACATGGTGGGCCCAAAGGGCTTTGGTGTTTTACATGCTGTGTAAAACAGCCATTGTAGAGGATTCCGATTCATTGGCACCATCTCTCATACATGAAAGGCATTTCTGGCCATAAATACTATGCTTCTCTAAGCTCTTTTAATGTCTGCATGTTGGTAGGTATCTGCAAAATATACAAGAACAGTTAAAAGATTAGCACCTGGGCATTTTGCTTTCTCCAATTTCATCCATGTCTAGTGCATGAAAGAAGTGCTTCTTATGCATGGATTCTATGAGGAAATCTTTCAAAACTCACGGAGCTTACAAGAACATGGCTAAAGTGTTGGGTGATGGCCAAGAAGAGCAGCCCATCCTCAGTCATGAAGATGATGGGGCGAGTTTGGCCGATCATAGAGATGTGGTGGGGAATATTAATGGCAGCAATGGAAATAACAGAGATCTCGAGCTTGGTGTCGATGACAAAAACCATATATGGCGGGGATCGAGCTATCACTTTTGGAAAGATGGTAATAGAGATGGAAGTGAGTTACAGCAGCAGGGGAAGGGTGATGGTGGCTTTGATTTCCAGCAGCGGCACCCGACCGAAGATCCCCCATCGAAGCTCATTGGGCAGTTCTTGCATAAACAGAAAGCGTCGGGGGATATGTCGTTGGACATGGATCTGGAGATGTCTGAGCTGCAGCACGATGTACACCTCCCGCCCGTAAATGAGGATTGGAACCGGCAGCTGTCCATGTCGTCAAAGGAACACAAGGTCTCATTCCGAGATCCATCAGCATCAACACGACGTATCGAGATTGCACCAGAACCCGTCCGGCAGCGGCATGTGAGCTCTCTGGATGGCGATGATAAGCGGAATGAGATTTCGTTGAAATCAGGAGAGGTCCTGAGATGCACTTCTAATTCTTCTTTCCATCGCAGCTCAAGCCTGTTGCAAGGCAAGACGAAGTCGAGGCTGATGGACCTGCCTATCCTTGGAGATGAGGGGAAGAAATCAGGGATGGCGCCGAAATCCGGACAGATGAGATCGGGAATGACGGGGAAGGTGGATGAGGATGATGACGACCCTTTCCTCGATGAAGACCTCCCCGAGAAATTCAAGCAAGAAAAGCTCGGTGCAGTTTCGGTTCTCCAATGGCTCAGCCTTGTCATCATCTTGGCCGCACTAATTTGCAGCCTTTCAGTTCCCCTTTTTAATAAGACAGACGGTATGGGATTTGCACCTTTGGAAATGGGTAGTCATGGTTTTGGCTCTGATATGCGGGCGGTTGGTGTCTGGTTGGGTAATTCGGCTTGTTGTATTCTTCATCGAGAGGAATTTCCTTCTACGGAAAAGGGTCTTGTATTTTGTCTATGGCTTGCGGAAGGCGGTTCAAAACTGCCTGTGGTTAGGTGTGGTTTTGATTACTTGGCATTACATTTTTGACAAGAAGGTTGAGCAGGAGACAAAAAACAATGCATTGCCTTATGTGACCAAGATCCTGGTCTGTCTCTTGGTGGGCACGTTGATTTGGCTCGTAAAGACGCTTCTCCTTAAGGTTTTGGCCTCCTCTTTCCATGTGAGCACGTATTTTGATCGGATTCAGGACTCGCTGTTTAACCAGTATGTGATTGAGACGCTCTCGGGCCCACCTCTAATTGAAAACCAACGTATCAATGAAGAAGAACAGGAGGTTATGGCTGAGGTGCAGAAACTTCAGAATGCTGGCGCTAGGATGCCTCCCGACCTCAAAGATGCAGCAATGCCAAGCAAGGGTGGGCGGGTGATTGGGAGTGGCACGCTCCAACGGAGCCCACGCGTTGGGAATATCAAGGTTTCTGGGGCAATTTCTAGGCCTGAGGATGAGGGCATTACAATAGACCATCTACACAAACTCAACCAGAAGAATATCTCAGCTTGGAACATGAAGAGACTGATCAATATAGTTAGGCATGGAGTTTTGTCCACCCTGGACGAGCGGATACTGGATTCTCATCCGAAACAGGAGGATGAGTCAACGGTGCAGATTCGGAGTGAGTATGAGGCCAAAGCTGCAGCAAAGAAGATCTTCACTAATGTAGCTATGCCTGGATCTAGGTACGATTTCATCCTTTTCTTTTGTTCAAGTAGGGCCCCATGGCTCAGTTATCCAAAACATTGATATGATTGGACCCAATTTGGATGGCTCATTAACCAAAATCTTCCAATAGAAAAATCATAACCCTTCAACATGTCCAGTAAAGCTATAGGTGGTTAAGAAAGAAAGTACAAAAGTCACAGTCGAACAAAAACATCCAAAGGGATATTCCATTTTTTTTTTCTTTTAAAGGCCTGGATTGCTGAAGTATGTGCCCGTTTTGTTCAAAATAGAATATGAGCATATGGCACAAACTGTGAGGCTGATCATGGTGTTGCATCATTTCTTTTTTAATGTTGATGGTGTGGATACTAATGAAATTTACAGGTGTATCTGCCTGGACGATCTGATGCGTTTCTTGAGAGAAGATGAAGCTCTGAAGACTATGGGTCTCTTTGAAGGAGCAATTGAAAGCAAGATAGTTAGCAAAACTGCTCTCAAGAACTGGGTGGTAATGAATTTTGTTTCTTCCTCTCCTCAATTCTTGTTTGTAATGAACTTTGCTAGATGGGCATAGACAGCTGAGTAAAATTGTTGAGTCGTGTTGGTCCTGCTGGAGAATCAACCGAATAGTAACTACTCACTGAATAGTTATAAATTAGTAAGTCCCACTTGGAAACTGAGTTTTGAAATTAGTATGGACACCATGGTTCTGAATATTGGTATTGGTTCTTTGTGGGCATATCCTGCCCATCCAAAAACTGATATGATATCAGCGTTGTGTATTAGCATCAGCCTTGTATTGGACCGTATCAGTTGATTTTTTCTTCCGAAGCCAAAAAATTAATGAAAAATAATGTAAAATAAGTAAAAGAAAATAAGATATTCAAGAATCTTTTTTTTATTTTTTTTTATTTTCATTTTTTGAATGTGCATTTAATGGTATATTTGTCCGAATGTTTACTATTGATGAACTTCTAGATAGTCAACCAAATGGGCCTTAATTGAACACAAATCGAGCATGATTTGGTGAATTAGGCCAACTTACATTGAAAAATAACAAAAAGTTGTAAACAAGAAAAAAAGAGAGTTGTTTTACCGCTTATATCTATTTTTTTCCCATAATAGTACTTTCTAGTATAAAATGACTCTCTTAGCTTCCTATATGGTTGAAAAGAAGAAGAAGAAGAAGAGGAAAGATGAGAGGAAAATCGAAAACAAATTTCAAATTTGGGCTTTTATGGTCATATCTGCCTTTACAGTACTTGTATTGTTGTTGATATGCCCTATATGATTGCAACGTGCCAATATGCTCCCTTTTTTCCTTGTGGCAAATACAACCCCGTATCGCGTATCATACCAAGCTGATTTGGATACTTCAATCGATGATGGATATGAATGCATTAGATTAAATTTTGTATATTGGTGCAACTCCATTAATCTCTCACCTCTATTGTTGCAGGTGAATGCATTCAGAGAAAGGAGAGCTCTCTCGTTGACACTGAATGACACCAAAACAGCAGTGAACAAGCTCCACCAGATGGTCAACTTTGTTGTGGGCATCATTATAGTGGTCATCTGGCTTCTTATTCTTGGAATTGCAACCACCCATCTTCTGGTCTTTATTAGCTCGCAGCTCCTGCTTGTAGTTTTTGTCTTTGGAAACACCTGCAAGACTGTCTTCGAAGCAATCATCTTTCTATTTGCAATGCACCCCTTTGATGTGGGTGATCGCTGTGAAGTGGATGGAGTGCAGGTACAAAACTAACAACTTAAAAAAAAATCTCATATATTAACCTTTTTTTTTGGAGAACTTACAGGCTACTATTTACACGTGTGAATTACAGATGGTAGTTGAGGAGATGAACATCCTATCAACAGTCTTTCTAAGGTACGACAACCAGAAGATCTCATATCCGAACAGCGTGCTCTCCACCAAACCAATTAGCAATTTCTATCGAAGTCCTGACATGGGAGATGCAATTGATTTCTCCATTCATGTTTCAACTCTGGTACAAAAGCTAGCTCTCATGAAAGAAAGAATCAAGGAGTAAGTTATGCAATAAGGCTCTACTTCATTTATTGTTCTTCAGAATATGTTGCGTGCTTTATTATGACAGTCTCCATCTTTCATCTTCTCAAAACATCTGAACAGGATGTCTTAAGTCATTGCTGTGTCTGAATGTTTTCCTCGATAGGATGTCTCGAATTATTCGGTCGAACAATCTTGAGTTTGACCTACTTTATGCCTAGTAGTAACTTCTTCTTCTTCTTTTTTGTCAAAAGTGGAGATTAGTTTGAAGGGTAATGTTTTCTTTACTGCAGTTTAATTAAGTTTGGGCACATTTTATGAGAGCTTTGCTAAGCATACATGCGTGTGAAATAAAGCTTGAGTACACACCACACTCTGTGCCAGCATGGCACATATCTGTATCCATCTGGCAGGTTGGTCTGACCTTTTACATGTTTTCCAAAAGATAAAATCTGCTCCAATCAGCATGTGTGCCCCAATGTTGGAAACAGGTGGATGTATTAGAAAGCTTCAGCCAAGTTTTTCATCACCATACTTTGATTTTGCAAACTGTGAACCACCTGACCAACGGATCAACCTGATGGCATCAGTATAGTGGTGCTGTTCTGATGGAAGGATTGGATCTTGTACCTATTGTGTCATGATGGGACATGTATGGCTTGTATATGAGCGTTAATGCATATGCATGTAGCCTTAGCATTAGCAAAGATCGTTCAATGAAACTTCCTTTCAAGGAGAAGCAAGTTGCTTGAATTTCTTTGGATGCCATGTTAACCAAGAAACTCTTTTTATTTATTTATATGTTTTTGATGGATGCTCTTATTGAGAAGCTCAATAATCATAAGTCTTAACTATGAATTTTGTAAACATAAAGCAACTAAGTCAAACTACCTTATTTCTTTGCCACCCTTGCATTTTGGCATATACAATGGCAGTCTGGCAGTCAAGTGAATTAGGGTCCATGGCAGATCTTTGTACCGTTTGGTAATTTTGTAAGCAAATGATACCAACTCACTAATCTTCTTGATTGTGGGGAATGCGTCCTACTCGACAATCTTGAGAGCCTACTATGTGTTGTCGTGACATCATGGTTTTTTGGGGAACAAATACTCTGTAGCCCTCAATGTTGCCATCTGTTGACACCCAAGTATTTCAAAATGAGCTATGTATCTATATTGTCTTCTGTCTGTTAGAACTTTATGCATGAAATCTGTCTTCATGTGGTAATGTTGTATCATTGTATGCTTTGTATCATGGGTTTTAGGACTGGCACCATCAGTCAAACATTTCAATACGTGTCGGGATACTTCATGAAAGAGAAGAACGTAAGCCACAAGGCATTTTGTCTCATAGATTGTAAATGTACCCATGGTGGACCCATCCTTAAATGGGTTTGGGTCCAATTTCCATACCTGTTTAGAAGTTTGGTTGGTTTAACCAGGTTAGACGTGTTTAAAAATTAGGCAAGGTCAGGTACCTAGTCGGGTACCCGTCGATAGCCTGTTAATATATACATCCTTATATGCATATAAAATAATGTAATTTATAACTTACTGTATTTTAACAACCACATATCCTATGTGTGGCATACTAGGACTATCCTACTGTGAGTAGTATTTGCAGGGGTTTTTTCTGGCTCTTAACATTTGTGTGCCTGGTCTCTTAAATTGCTAATGATATTAATTTGCTCCAAAGAAATGTTGAGAACAAGAAAGGGTGTTGACGCTGATATTACTGATGACAGTAGGTCAATAACTTGCCTTAACAGGATATTGAGAGGGAGAAATGCCAAGGTAATTCAGTTGAGTAGAGAGAGACCTGTGCCAATGTGGCATATGCATGTGATCCAGACCTCCATGATGCACATGCCCTGGCGTAAAACTCAGACAAGTCCACTCATCAGGTGGGCCACACATGTGGAAAAATTTTGATGGTTAGGGAACAATAACTACAGGCCCATATATATAGTACTCGCTATGATCCTACAACCTGGTAGCTATCAGACCCAATTTATTTGGGTCAGTTGCCTCGCGCATGGTGTGCAGACCTGAAGGGAACTGATCCCAAGCCTCTCAAGAGGGTTGGGATACATGTACCCCAGTACCTGACCTGAACTTGACCCATTGAGAGCCGCTGCAGGCAACATTCTTTCTGGAGTTTGAATGCAGCTTCTAAATCACGAGACTATAATAAAGCAATCAACAGGATCACTATGAAAATGTTGGTATAAGCCTTTTTAAATTCGAACTTGAGTTGGACTGCAACCCAGATTGGAAAAGAAGTAAAGAAGTCGGATCTGACATGGATTTTAGGTGCTCGCATTGTCTGATTGTGAATGCTATGCAAGTTTCTATGCATATGTTGAATTGCTGAAATGGTGGATGATGCCAATAGTTTTTAAGAAAAATCACTGGGTGGTTTTCAAAAGAGTAACATTTCTTTGAAAATAACAGAGGGTTCCAAGGTTAAGAAGAGAAATCAAGGCAACTATGTAAAGAGCATAGTTAGCAAAACCTGTTTTAAACTTCATATATCTGAAATAGAACTAGTATAACTACATTTCTACTGATCATTTAATTAACTATGTGCATTATTGTTTATAAGAGGATAGAATTGTAACATATTTTACATTGAAGTCTTATATTCTGATCTTCTTGTTTATGAGATGAGAATTAAAAGGTATTTAATACTAAATTCCATATTATGATCTCATGGATATAAACAGACACAACATGTATGCATAACTATATGTATGTAGCCTTTTTTTTCTTTCTTTTTTCTCCTCTCCTGAGCAATGTATTCAATATCTGTAACTGTGGTTGTGATGGCCAGCCTTATGGCTCTGTAACGATTGATTTTTTTTTTTTAAAAGGAAAAAATGTATTGGTCCTGTATTGGTCCATTACAGACCTATATCGGCTCCTGACGGGCCTTTTTTTATTTTTCCAAATCAGACATTACAACCTTGTATTGCGTAATGGTCACCACCTTTAACTGTTTTTTACTACCCTTGCTCCCGTGTCAAAGCCACATTAGACCTGAACTTTTATTCTCCCGTCTTTTTGGTGTTTATATTTTTTGAACTGATTTTTTGCTGTTTTTCAGATATGATCTTTTCATGTGCTTGTCCATATGCATTTTTGCTAACCATGGTCAATAATAGTGTGGATAGAATGTGAGGTAATTGTAGAGATTTTTATCATTTCTCATACAATTACCTCTTCATTTCTTGAATCCATGGCTTCGCTTTCAACAATCAAATTAGATTGCTTTCTGAGTTTTGATTGAAGAGCAAGGGATCATTCCGAAGAATCTGGAAGTCAAGTCTGCTGAATGAAAAAAAAAGAAGAAGAGAGGAGAGAAATAAATGTGGGTTTCTTGTGCAAAAATTATCTGCAAGTCCTTGAATGATCTCTTCTGCTGCAGATGCATCGAGGGCAATAAGGAACACTGGTACCCGAACCCACTCATTGTGGTCAGGGATGTGGATGACATGAACAAGCTGAAGATATCGGTTTGGTTGCAGCACCGCATGAATCATCAGGACATGGGGGAGAGGTGGGTCAGGAGGGCCCGCTTGGTTGAGGAGATGATCTCAGTCTTCAGGGAACTCGACATTGAGTACCGAATGGTGCCACTGGAGGTCAACGTCCGTAACATGCCTGGTTTATCTTCTACCAGGCTTCCGTCGACTTGGGCAACTTTTACCTGAGTGTACAAATTCAACAGTTCTAGTTTTCACCAAAGATGGGTTTTGTTCCTCAGGCAGACGATAGAGGGTATGAGAAGGGTGGGACTTCAGCTCTGCTGTCAAAAGGTGATTAATCTTCTTTTCCTGCTATGATAGTACATGTCCACCTCTTCTATCTTCTTTTGTTATATTTGGTAAATAAAGGGGTTTTTATAGATGGATTTTTGCGTGCGTGGACTATTTTCAAGTGCAATCCTTCTGTTTTTTTACTGGTAATTTATGATTTTGGATGTGCTTGGATTACCTCATTTGATGATCTATGCCGTTGGTCATGGTGGCCCCCTTATTGGAGAAGATCATAGGCATTTCTTGGACAAGTGTGTTGGTTGTGGACCCATGGGGCCCACTTGTGGACAACCACTTGTGGGTGGGGCCCATAAGGATGTTCCCGCATCCTCCTTCTTCCGAGAGTTTAAAATTCAATAAGAAATTTAAAACCTCGGAAGAGATAAATAGATAGTGTTAACCATTCATCTCATCCCTTGATTTCCCTCAAGAGACGGTCAAGTGGGCAGTAAAGTGATAACGGCAGCGGCTGGTTAAGAGTTTATCTAGTCCATCCTCAATCTGAGCCAGTCTGATCCGGGGATGTACATTCAACATGATCAAAAATCAATGGGCATCTGATGGCAGCGGCTGGAAAGTGGAATGTGACTTATACATAATTTGTATCAGGATGTCCTATCTGGCGGACCCTATCTCGGGTTGTGACCTCAGAAGAGTCCCTTTGATTTCACATATCCTAACAATCCAATGCTCTGGCTGGAAAATAGACTTATCAAAAGAACCGTCCCATTGTTCAGATGGTTTAGCGATCACTCACTGGGTTTCATAGTTTACGATGAAGGTTGTATTGGGTCGGATGGCTGTTACAGATCAATGCTTTGCGTGGTCTGTGTGGATGATATAACTCGTACCTTTGCATTGTCTGACAATGGATAGAACTCATTTGTACCATACCACTATTGTTTTGACCTTTGTATGGGTGGCAATGGTGGAGCCTGCTGGTCTGTGTTTACTAAATGGTCTAAGAATTTTGGCTCTAAACCTAATTGTCTGCCCATTACTCAGAAGTTTGTAGTTTGTTTGGTACTACAAGTCACCTTCCAATCGGCTTGAGTCAGTCAAGTCAGGACTTTAGACTCAGGACTGAACAGTTGTCTGTGTAGTGCAGTCAGAAAACTAGGGAGTGGTTGAAATGGATCCGCCTGTGGGTCAACTGATCTAAACTGCTTTCGACTTTTTTTGGGCCATTTGAAATGTTCAGGTTGGATTGGTTTGGAAAATGAGGTCCCACTGAATTAAATGGGTCCCAGGTTGGTTTGAATCGGTTGGAGTTGGATTGACAATTGAGGCCCATTGGAATAAACGGGTGAAGGGGTGAGTTGAATCCTACCTCTGACCCAAGCATATAGGTCATCGATGGACAATGGGTCCGGCCAGAAGATCTCATCTGAAATATAGATTTCATTCCTGTGCTGTTAGAGGGTTGTAATTGCCCAATCCAATAATAGGTTGAACCCAATTCAGTTAAATCATTGGGTTGGTTCAGGTAAAAGGAGTCACGTTCTCTTGTCAAGTGAAGGCCTAAATCTGGTGAGGACATGTGGGGTTTTTTTTTTTTTTTTTTTTTGTGTGTCATTGGACCACATGAGAGGTTATAGGAGATTCTTATAATGGGTTAGGTCTTATTTGGATGTAGCACCCTCAAAAAGGGGCATTTGACACCTAAATACGGCCTCATGCCAAACCTCAGTTACGGTTGCAAACCCTCACCTTATCCCCACTAGCTGAAAATAGCCGAGATAAAAAGGCCACCAGCCAAAAAAACCTATTTAATTGGGTTTTTGACAAGTTGACCGAGAAATGGGAAGTTTGCAGAAGTTTCTCCAAATGTGGGTCAAGTTAGGCCGCCTTTTTTTATTACAGCCTGCAAATTGGATTTGGCTGAAAATGATTAGCGCATTTAGTAAATAGGCCAGGCTTTGCTAATCCTAAGCCCACCTAAACCCAACTTGGAATGGGCTGAGCATCCCCAAAGCTGTGAGCAAGTGTTACAACCTTCAAGGGATCCGAGTATCAACATCCAATATATCAATATTTTATTTCTGATGGACAGCCCACATCAAAGGTGTGCCCCACATTATGGATGACCAATATCAAGGTGAGCCCACATAATAGATTGCCTACATCAAAGGTAGGCTCCTAATAATGAATGGTTCACATCCAAAGCAAGCTCTGCATGATGGACAATAACATTGATGGTGGGCCCCATATGAGGGAATTCACATTGAAGGTTGGCCTCTAATGATGGATGACCTACATACAAGGCAGGCCCCGCTTTACGGATGGCCCACTCTGAAGTTGGGTGCTGCATGATGGACAGTCCTCATTAAAGGTGGGCCCACATGATGGACAACCCACATCCAAGGTGGCCCCACATGATAGATAGCTCACATCAAAGGTGGGCCTCGCAAGGTGGATCATCCACATTGAAGGTTGGCCCCACATGATGGACGGTTCACATTGAAGACATGGCCAAGGTGGGTCCAACATGATGAACCGTTTACATCAAAGATTAGGCCTCATGACAGATGGAAGATGTTAAGGGTGGACGGAACAAACTTGAGGGATAAGTACATATGTGATTTTGAAGACTAAATATACCTCTTTACTTTTTGACTAATAAGTATGCTATTTACTAAACATACTGCTGAATAAGTAGAAACTAAGATAAGCTATTTAAAGCATAAGTAGCTTATGTAAAGTAACTTATGATCCAGATGCCCCTTTAATGAAACAACAGATAACCTAGAATAGGTATAAACTAAGATAAACTACTTAAAGCATAAGTAGCTTATGTAAAGTAACTTATGATCTAGAGGCCCCTTTAATGAAACAACCTGATTATAACCTATATTTATGGTTGGTTCATGCAATGTTTAAATTAGTCGTGTTTCGAAATTGGAAGGGCTTTAACATTTAGCCCTGAAAAATTCTAATGAAAAAAAAAAAAAAAAAACGATTTAGAGAAAATGAATGATTTTTCTTGTATATTTTTGCATATGAATAGAATGTATTTTTAGCAAAGCGTTTGGAATCAAATCCCCAATTAAATCCTTAATTGGGAGCAAATATGAAAACATAATTAGTAGAAGAATAAAATGGGAAATTGTACAAGAAAGACAACTAGACAATATAATGTAGCCTAACAAGCTTCATTACACCATTGAGGTTGTATAAAAAGCTCGTTAGAATTGTTGAGAAGAAGAATAAAGGTTCGTTTGGCATCTCTATTCTAATTCAATAAGAGCTTTCTGAATAAGAGCTACTTCAATAAGTTTCTTTTATTCCGGCTTTTGTTTTAAATAAGCTCATTGTGTAAATTCTCAAAACAAAAAAAAAAAAAAAAAAAAAAACCTTTTATTTAGAATAAACATGTTTGGTAAAACTTTCAAATAAGAGCTTTTTCAAGGGTAGTTGACGTCATTTTTAAAGATTACAACAACTTTAATATAAATGCAATTTGAATGGTTGTTTTGGTGGACGGTCCATCATGTGGGGCCCAACATCATTGCCAATTGTTCTTTATGTGGGCCCCTCAATGTCCACTACCCATCACCCATCATGTGGAATCCACATTTGATTTGTGCATAGTGTGGGCCCTACCTTTGAAGTGGATTGTCCATTATCTGGGGCCCACTTTTGATATCCACCATTCATCACGCGGGGTGCACCTTCTATGTGGATGATCCATCATACGACCCACTTTGGATATAGGTCATCCATCATGAGAGATCGTGGATGTGGACCGTCCATTAGGTGGGGCCCACTTGATGTGAGCTGTCCATTATGAGGGGCCACACTTTTATGTGGCCATCCATCATGTGAAGCCCACTCCGTCCATTATGTGGACCCACTTTGAAGTGGACCATTCATTGTGTGAGGGCCCACCTTCATTATGGGTCGTTCATCATGTGGGCCCATCTTTGATATCAACTGACCATCATGTGGGCCCACCTTCAATGACCATCATCCATCATGTGGGTCCCACCTTTAACGGAGATTGTCCATCAAATGGGACCCACTTGATGCACGTGTTTTGTTATGTTGGACCACACTTTGATGTGGGGCCCACCTTTGATGTGAACCTTTCATTACATGGGCCCACCTTGATGTGGGGCCCCACTTTAATACAAGTCATTCATCATGAGGGGTTCATTTTTTATGTCCATCATCCATCATGTGGGTCCCACCTTTGTTGTGGACCACTATCATGTGGCGCCTACTTGATGTGGATAGTGCATCATGTGGGACCCACCTTTGATGTCCACCATCCATCATGTAGGTCCCACCTTGGCTGTGGACCATCCATCATGTGGGGCCCAACTTTTAATATGGGCCATTCATCATGTAGGTCTTACCTTTAATGTCAACCTTCTATCATGTGGTCTCACATTCAATATCCACCATCCATCACGTGGGTCTTACCTTTGATTGGAACATCCATCATGTGGTGTTATGGGCAATACCGAGCTAACCCCAGTCCACAAGAAAGACCACAGGCCCATGTGCCCAATTATCAACCAACGAGCTCAAGATAGTTGACTACAAGGCCAATGGCCCAAGATGTACGAGTCCTTAACCCTAGATAAGCTCTCCCGGTTAAGAGGTGGAATGTCCAAATGACACTAAATACCGATTAATGAGAGGATGACTGAAGGATAAGGCGCGTGAGATAAATCGACTTCTCACCGAGTAGGTTCTATTGAGCAGATGTTGAGTGGTCCCACGAGGTAGAGATCAAGCTCAATACTGAGTGCTCTTCAACGAGCACTCACCCTAATACTAACGCTCATCGCTAAGTGTTTAGCTTATAGACGAGCACTCACTACCAAACGCTCTTTGCTAAGTGTTCTCCTCAGAGCTGAGTATTTTTAGGTGAGTACTTTCCGTAATCCAAATTTCTACCACACCTTCTCCATCGCTGTGCAGAGATAAAAGGCTGACAAATCCTAATATGACAAAGACTATCCCGAAGGATCCTTTAAATCTACACGCGATAGGGATGATTCCAAGAAATTTGGAGATCACATCCGTGAGATAAGACCCTCAGGTCTCTTTGATGATTCTATAAATATAGGTATTCCTCCATTGGCTAAGGTACGCAAGATCATATGCAAAAATCTCCTCCATAAAAAAACCATGATTCTAATCTCCTACGTCTGACTGACTTAGGCATCGGAGGGCTAATGGTCGGACCCCTGGCCACCCTTCTTTTGTCTTTTATGGTGTCTCGCAGGGCTTAAGAGATTCATTAAGGAAAGATATAGCCTGTGCATCTAAGGGAGATTATCACCAACGGAGGGGATCAGGCTATTTCATCAGTTGACAGATTTCATCGTCAACAAATTGGCGCGTCTGTGGGAAGCGACGTCGAAGTCGTGTTCTCATCATCGCTAAGCACCTACGCGTTCAACGTCCAAACCAGATCATTCATGAGTAGAAGACGTAAGAACAGGGGTAAGGTGCCCCTCAAGGTGGAATTTTTCCAGAAGAGGCGGATGTAGGAGAAGTGTTAACTCATACACCTCTGCAACTCACCTCGACACCGCGATCCCGGGAAAGGTCCAACCGATAAAAGTCCAACAAGAACGTGGGCAAAATCTCTGCCCTCGAAGAACAAGTGCACTACCTTGCGGCCCTCATCGAAGAACAGATTCCACAGCCTTCGCACCCTACGCATGGCGAAGCCCCCTGTTAGGCCCATTAACATCAATCCTCAGGAGGGCAGAGCCATGCCCAACCACCTGTCGAAGGCAACCATGTTGACCGGACCACTCCCGCACGGACTCGACTTGCAACTGAACTGGACACATCTGACCTCTGCCACACCTTAGAGGAAAGGCACTAGGCTTCTAAAAGTCAGGTACATGAGCTCGCTGCGTGTGAAAAAGCCGCCGATGAGCAGATCGCAGAAAGTCGCGCTCCATGGAAAACAGAGATCCATGAAATCAAAGAAAATCTCGACAACGTGAAACATATCTACTAGACTGGGGCTCCTGTTGCGATTGACACCATGATGGGACAAACAAAATTGCCGTTCATTAACACATCCTTGTGGAGCCAATGATGAAAGACTTAAGCTGCCACAGCATCTCAAACCTTACACGAGAGTGGGGGACCCTGTTGAGCACTTGGGGACATTCCATGCTTGGATGGAACTCCAAGGTGCTACGGGTCCCACCATGTGCAAGGCCTTTCCGTTGATGTTAGCAGAGCAGGCTTAGCAGTGGTTTCAAAACCTGAAGCCAAGAACAATCAGTTCCTTCACGCAATTGAGTCGGGCCTTCGTGACTCAATTCATTGGTAGTATTGAGGTAAGAAAGCATTCCACTCACCTTGGGACAATAAAACAGAGGGACGACGAGTCACTCAAAAACTACCTCTCCCGATTCAACAATGAGGCTATCTAGATTGAAGGGCTGACCGACGACATGACCCTCCACGCTATGATTACTGGATTGAAGCAAGAAAAATTCTTTTGGTTAATCGCCAAGAAGCATCCAGCGACAGTCTCCGAGCTCTTGAACAGGGCCTAGAAGCACATGGACGTTGAAGAGTTAGTCAACTCACACAAAGCAGGAAGTATCATTTCTAAGAAAAAGACACCAAAAGACAAGTCAAGTAGAAAACGCATGAATCCGGACTTAAATGGAATCCTAAGGTGTCCAAGGTTTCCTAAGTGTGTTAGGAAGAAGGGAGAATGTTTTGAGAGAGAGAGAGAGAGAGAGAGAGAGAGAGAGAGAGAGAGAGCTTGGGTTTTCTCTGGGCTTTCCTTGCTTGTGGGCTGTCAATCTCTATAATCTTCTGAATCATAGTGGATCACTTTGTGTCGTGGTTTTTTTTACCCGTTGAGGGGTTTTTCCATGTAAAATCGGATTGTCTCTTGGGTTGAGTACTTGTGTGATTGGTTGCGTTGTGTTTCTCATTTGATCGCAATATTCTACTGTGTTGTTGTTCGGCTTTTCGCTTCCACTGCCGACGTTCTATTCCCAACATAGCTTAACCTAAGCGCCCATTTGGTTGACATTTGGGAACCTGTTTCCAACTTAAAATCTAGTTGGAATCCAATTTTAACCCGTGTGTTTGGCGGCGAATTCCAGCCAAATAGGACTCCATTTGGAAACCTAAATAGGCCGGAATTGGGATTAGTGGAAACGACGTAGGGGACCGTTTCTATGGAAGGGAAAAGAGGCAAAAGTGAGCATCTCTAGGGTGGTGCCCACCTCAATGCATGCGTTGTACATCTATGATGTATGCGTTTTATATCCACGCGGTCTGTTTTGAGGGCTCAATTAAGGGCATTAGACAAAAAATGAAGCAGATCTAAATCTCAAATGGACCACACCACAGGAAAACAGTGTTGATTGAACATTCACCATTAAAAACTTCCTAGGGCCCACTATAATGTTTATTTGCTATCCACCCTGACCATCTGTCTTGCGAGACTGCTATAGGCCAAGAGTCAAGTTTTTAGGTAGATCCAAAGCCCAAGTGGACCGTGCTATAAGCAACGGTTGGATTACACAATTTTCAACCAAACAAATTTTGGATTACACAATTTTCAACCAAACAGTAAGTTCCAGATGGAATCTAGTTTCCAATCCAATTTATGCAATTTTGGATCCAACACTGGAATCTGGATTTTGCAACCAAACAGCCCTAAATGTTAAATTTTAGGGCAAAATACATTAATGTACTTATTTAGACTAGAGATTTTCATTGTATTAAAATTGTAATGATTACAAATTTCTTTTCTCATCTTTTATTAAATTTGCATTTCACTGTTGTTATGGGTAAATCCAAGCTGTCCTAAACACAATGACATGGAAGATGTACGGTCATTGGTATGTGGCCCACCCAGGCCAATTGATCGCATGCATAAGGGCTGGAATATGTCAAGACATAAAGCCTCTTCAATTGGCCAATAAGATCTAAGGCCTCGGGCTCGGTCTCCGATGAGAGATGACACCATAAAATGTACAAACCACAAAATATTACCGATGACGCCTCCTCGGCATATCAGATGCTACAAAGTAGACCATATGGCCTCGGCTCTGGATAATATCAGCCTTTAACTTTAGCGCTTGTCTGAGAAAGTCTATTTCATCCAACCAGCTAAGACTACAGACACCAAGTTCTCAGCACATTCGCAGAACCAAATATACCAAACACCAACGTATGGAATAATGACCAATCCTGTAGGATCCGAACTTGATAAGGACTATCCTGTATAATCCTTTAGATTTAAATGTGATAAAGATTATCCCAAGAGATCCGGGATCACAGCCGTATACGAACCCATCTGAAATCTCTCCGATGATCTTATAAGTAGAGGTATCCCTCTACGACCCAAGATATGCAACTAGTAATCACTTATATCCAAAAGTGATTATCTTTCAATCCCTATACTGACTTAAGCATCGGAGGGTCCTTAGCCGACATGACCGATGACCCCTTACAGCATCGTTGTGGTTGCAGGTCCCACGATCTACACGGCTCATCAGGAGGCCCATCATCGGATGAAGATCCACCGTTCATTCATCCACATCATCTGTTAACTGTTTTTGGCGTTAACAACTGCCAAAGTACTGTTTAAATAAATGTTATGAAATTATAATGATGGCGCTTTTATAGTACATTACTGACTTACTAATATAATTCATAATCCAAATATGCCTTAAACTTTAAGACAATCCTAACCACATATTTAGTGGTCTATCAAGTGACACTAGTCTAATACCAAAAAAATAGGATCATGTGGTCAATTAAGTGACAATAGTGTAATGCAAAAAAATTAGGATCTGTCTGATTAATGACTTGTGTGATTGGCATGGCTCATTGAAAGTGGGCCTCCAAATTGTATGATTCTAATTGAAATGATCATGTCACGTTCAGAAATGTTTTTTTTTTTTTTTCAACAAAATGAAAAAGAAGAAACCCAACCCAACCAAGAGGGCCCGGAACAAACTGTCTAACTCATTAAAAGCATGCTTCTCTTTTTTTTTCTTTTGGAGATGAGCTCCAAACATAAGGGACATCTATAACTAAAGACGTACAAACCACAGGTGGAGTTTTGTGAAAAAGTAGAAACGGACTCTGAAGTGGATATAAAACAAACAACATTAATGGCCGACAGAGATTGGGGAAAGGGGCAAGTCGCGTCCATTCGGGGGAATCGGATTGCGTGCGGACGGAGTAACTCCGCACGCTCTTATCGTGCGGAGTAAACTCAGTTGGGCCCACCTAGAATGTATGTGCTTTATCTATTCCGTCCACATGTTTTTCCAGCTCATTTTAGTGGTTGAGCCCAAAATTTAAGCATTTTCAAATCTTAAGTGGACCATGCCAGGGAAACAGTGGGAATAATGATTTCCACCGTTGAAACCTTCCCAGGCCCTACAGTGATGTTTATTTGTCATCCAACCTGTTAATAAGATCACATGGATATGGATGAAGGGAAAACAAAAATATCAGCTTGATCCAAAACTTCTGTGTCCTCCGAGAATTTTTCAATGGTAGACATTCAGTTCACACTTTTCTTATGGTGTGGTCCACTTTAGATTTTGATATGCTTCATTTTTTGGCACCATACTTAAAATTTTCTGTTAAGATGGATGGACGGAGTGGATAAAATATGTAAATCACTGTGGGCCCCACAGAGTTTACTCCGCACGCTAGCGTGCGGAGTTACTCAGTACGTAATCCGCTTCCCCATTCGGGACGAGAAGTGAAATCGTGTGAAAAGAGACCAAGCCAAAGATTTTCAAAATCTGCGTCTGCTTCTGGGATACGAAACTAATAAAGGGCCATAATACGTGAGGGGCTTTTCATAACCATCAGGCACCGTACGTGTCAAGATCAGGGCTATTCATTAGTTAGGGTACACTTTGGACATACCATAGACAAAAAACGATATTGATGAGTTGATCATGTGTAGCTCAATTTTTTACCAGAAAGAAATGGGCTGTTAGAAAGAAAATGCAACCGATCTCGGAACAGGCTGGGCCTCTGAGGGCCCACCGTGATATATGGGTTTTTCCACACCGTCTGTCTATTTTTCCATAGGGTATGAGCCCAAATGTGGGGCATGTCCAAGTTTTAAGTGGACCACACAGTTTGGATTACACATTACTCAATTATGTCTAAGATAGAGGTGGGCACAAACCAAGCCAGCTCGAAAGCTCGGCTCGAATTGGCTCAAAAAAGCTCGGCTTGGATTGGTTCGAATGGAAGTGCAAAGCAAACCAAGCTCCTGAGTCAAGCTCATTTGAAAAAACAAACCAAGCTCAAACTAGGGCAGTACCGGCTCAGCTCGGCTCGAAGCTCGATTTGATTCAGCTTGGTTTGATACCGCTTGTAGATTATAAACACACTGTTGCTTCCTGTGGTGTGATCCACTTGAGCTTTGGATATGATTTCATTTTGGGATCATGTCCTAAAATGATATGTAAAATAGATGGACAACATGGATAATACGTATAAATGATGACATGGATAATACAGTATACGTATACATGAATGCACAATGTTTCCTTGCACTTGTAAAATTATGCTTGTGTACTTTTGTTTGTAAAATACTCTTACATGTCTATTTTGAAGTTGCACTCTTTTGGAGGATGTTAAACATCATATAGTAAGATACATTTGTACTTTTTTTTTTAACTTTTTAAATTCTGTTCTAATTAAATAAATAAGTAGAAAAAGAGCCACTACCTGTTTGAACTCGGCCCGGCTCGGTTTGAAATTTTCAACCAAACCAATCACGGCTCGAACCAGATTTTTTTGGAGCAAACCAAACTCGGCCGCATGGGTTGACCCGAAACCCAAACCAAGACGATCCACAAATTGCAGTGGTACAAAAACAAGCCAAATCAAACTAGGGTTAACTCGGCTCAGCTCGGATCGTTGCCCACCTCTAGTCTAAGGGATGACCATTTAAAAAAAAAGAAAGAAAAGAATAGGAATTTTTCATATAACCGCCTAGCTTTTACTTTATTTCTAGATAAACGCGTGCTTTTAAAATATTTATTTCAAACCGCCTAACGTCTGCAAGTGAGGAGAAAAAACCGCCTCTTTCACTCAATCAACAAAACTCTTACGTCAATGCTTGTAAATAACAGATTTACCCTTGTACCCTTTCATTTTTACAATTCTATCCCATTGCAAGGGGGCAGGCATGACATGGATTCTATGGGATCCAAATTTATATATGTGTGTGGTCGACACCATTCATCCATCTTGCCATGAGCCAAAAAATGAGGCAGATCTGAAGCGTTGGTGGACCCCAAAATAGGAAACACTGGTGATCTCAAGCTCATTTTGTGTCTTCTGCTCATCCATGTTTGTGTGACCTTATCAATAGGATAGATGGCCCTGGTAAACATCAGGGTGGGCCAAGGAGGTTTCCAATGGTGGGTGTAGAAACATGCTGGGCATAAAGTTCTAATCAAGTTGATGGATGTGGTTTGGCTAGGGAACCAACACTAGCCAACTAGCTAGTGTCAAAGCTCTGTAGACCCCACCATGATGTAGGCATTTTATCCATGCCATCCATCTATTTCGAAAGCTCATTTTAAGGTATGATCCCAAAAATGAGGAAGATTCAAATAGAAGGTGGACCACACCATAGGAAAACAGTATTGATTGAATGTCCACCATTAAAAACTTCTTAAGGCCTATTGTAATGTTTATTTCCCATCTAACCTGTTGATAAGTCACAAAGACATGGATGAAAGGAAAACACAAATATAAGCTTGAAACAAAACTTCTGCAGCCCAAAAAAGTTTTCACTGATGAGCGTCCAATCGCCGTTGCTTCATTTGGTGTGGGATAAAACACACGTCAAGGTGGGACCATAGAGCTGCGACACTAGCTATCTGCCCAATGTTGGGGTCATTGGACAAACCGCGTCCCAAGCTGATAGTGTCTTCCTTGATCCACGTCTCTGGGACCTTATCAACAAGTTGGATGGCCTTGATAAAGATTAGGGTGGGTGCTGAAAGTTTCCAACAGTGGACGACCAGTGGGATCTTTCTTACTTGAGGTAGGAAGAGAAGTAGAATGGGAGAAGAAAGATGAAACTGTGTTTGCACCTAGGGTTTTACCTGGGGATAGCTTCGTTGTTGTTTTTAGCGGATGAGAAGGAAGAGAGAGAGGCTTTCTCGTGTGAGAAAGAATGGGGCAGTTTTGTCATTTTGAAAAATGTGGAATAGAAACCGTAGACAACCCTACCGCTGACCAACGGTAGGCGTCTGGATGTCTAACTATGCAAATGTTAGGCGGATTCAAATAAATATTTCGAAAGCATGCATTCATCTGGAAATATGCTAAAAGGTTGGCGAGAAAATCCAAAAAAGAAAGAAAAAAAAAAAAACCGGCTTCCACAGGTACGGTGCTCACCGTACGCAGATTGGGTGGATCCGGAAACCATGGAGATCACCCGGATTCTCCGAGATAGTGGCATCCGGGGCCACCTTGATGTATGTACCTTATATCCATGCTGTCCATCCATTTTGAAAACTCACCCAGAAATAAGCAGATTTAAATCTCAAGTGGACCATAATTCTAGAACTAGTTGTAATTGACTGTTAAAAACTTCTAGTGGCAATAAAAGTTTTGGATTAAGCCATATTTGTGTTGTCTCTTTGTATCGGCCTGTGTGACCTTATCAACAAGTTGGATGACAAATAATCATTCTAGTGACCCCCATGAAGTTTTTAATGGTGGGGATGCAATCATGGCTGTTTCTTGTGGTATGGTCCATCTAAGATTTGGATCTACCTCAAGTTTTGGATCATGTGCTAAAATGATGATGTAGGACGGGTCGCTGACTATTTCATGGGCCAGATGGACCAAAAGAAGACCGGACGGGGCCGAAAGTGATCCGGACCGTCAGGACCGTGAATCGGTCGTATCTCACAATCCGGAATGAGTTACGGGACGTATAATATATCAATTTGGGGTAGCTCGAGCTACTTTAGCCAACCAACCCCGCTACGCCGGGTTGCCCAATCCGGAATCGCGAGAATCGACCGTATCGACGGTCATTAGGCTAGTTTATTTTCGTTTTTACTATTTATAGTAAGTTTTAATTCGATCATAACTTTGCATCCGTATGGTTTTAGAGTTAGTGCCCAACATGAAAAGGGCTTAGAATATTTCGTAGAACAGCGGGGTTGAGGCCGTTTGAAAACTTTCTATTTTTGGCCAAAAACCAAGAGTTCTAGTAGGATTGAACGACTTCTATAAATAGTAAGTTTACTATTTATAGTAAGTTGCGTTTTCTAGGAGTTTTAGTTGGAGTTGGATTTTGATACTTTACCTAGGGTTTAGTTTCCTATTTATATGCATTGTAATTCCGTTTTTATTCATTCAATTATCAATAAATCAATTATTCGGAATTTATTTCCTTTTATTTTTTCTTTTATTTTCTTCTCGTGAATTCGAGAACACTCGGTTAGGGAGACGGTGATCGACCTACCACGTCCTCCCTGCGTCATTGGTATCAGAGAGAGGTTTCTTCCTCAGGACGATGGCCTCTAATGAAGGGTTGGATTCTCATCCTAAGGACGGTGCTCCAAGGGACTATCTAACGGCGATTGCCTTCGAGGCAGCATTCGAAGCAGCACGACGGGAGAACCGGTTGATCCTGCAAGGTATACAGGCGACCCTCGACCAGATTGCAGCATCGCTAGCTCCTCTTCGAGCCCAAGGCGACCAACAACCACCAACAGTTGTTATACGGGACAATCCTGTTGTCCGTAGAACACCCCAGGTGGATAACCGTAGGGTTACGCCAGACGATTCAGAACCAAGCGATGACGAGGTCGAAGACATGTTCGTACGACGACCGGCGCTAGGGAATGAGCGTGTGAAACGAGCAGAACGAGATTATCGGGGCAAAGCTGATCTTCCCAGCTTTAATGGCCTACTTCGAATAGAGGAGTTCCTCGACTGGCTGGCAGAGGTCGAGCGATACTTCGACTATATGGACGTACCAGACGACAAGAAGGTAAAACTAGTTGCATATAAGTTTAAATCCGGTGCTTCAGCATGGTGGGAAAACCTACAGGTTTTCCGCACCCGTCAGAATAAGACGCCCATCCGAACATGGCCTCGGATGAGACAGCTTCTTAGAGCTCGATTCCTCCCTAACGACTATGAACAAATTTGTTCCAACAATACCAAAATTGTCGTCAGGGAAATAGAACCGTAGCCGAATATCTTGAAGAATTCCAACGATTGGCTACACGGAATAATTTATCGGAATCAGAGGCACAACAAGTATCACGATTCATTGGTGGGTTGCGATTTGCAATCCAGGATCGAGTCCAGATGCATCCCGTTTGGACGTTGAGTGAGGCCAACTAATTGGCCACTCGAGCAGAAACACAGTTGTCACGGCCCCCTGCTCGACCCTATCCGGCAACACGAAATCCCAACACCGGACCCACTCAAGATACAACGTTGGCCAAAGGCAAGGAACCTATAGGAGGGCGTCCTCAACCTCCTACGGTCACGAACCGGGACTGGGGAAGCGGTTCCTCAAGACCTCAACGTACAGCTCCCACTACAGCGGGTTCCAGCAGGATCCCCAATCCATATGGTCGGCCAAGACCAAACCATTGTCTCCGTTGTGGCCAACCAGGTCACTGGTTGAACGCTTGCCCTCAACGCCCTGCAGCACACTTAACTACGAATGAAGGCGGCGTGGAAGGTGAGCCAACAGAAGATAATCCTGAATTGGAACAGGCCGAAGAGGGGGACACAGAAGATGTCGATTGGCTGACTGAAGATCATGGGGAATCGCTAGTAGTAAGACGACTACTTTACGCCCCCAGGAAGGAAGTGCACCCACAACGACATAATATTTTTCGCACAAAGTGCACCGTGCAGGGCAAAGTCTGTGACGTGATCATAGACAGTGGGAGTAGCGAAAATATTGTCTCGAGAATTATGGTGGATAAGTTACATCTGCCTATGACGAAGCACCCTACCCCTTACTCTATCGGCTGGATCAAGAAGGTGAACGAAACCAAGGTAACTCATCAATGCATTATTTCGTTTTCCATTGGTAAAAGCTATAAGGACGAGGTCCTCTGTGATGTGGTTGACATGGAAGCCTGCCACATGTTACTTGGGCGGCCATGGCAATCGGATCGAGATGTGACCCACAGTGGACGGGAAAACATATACATGTTCACCAAGGATGGTCGGAAAATTGTTTTGGCCCCTATGACACCAGACAAACACCCTGAAGCTTCTAAAGTGGAGGGGAACTCTCTCCTTACCATTCGCGAGTTTGTTAAGGAATCAAAGGAAACGGGCGAGATTTATGCGGTTATGGTAAAAGGCGAGGAGCCAGGATCCTCTAATATTCCTCAACGCCTTAAACCGCTGCTAGAAGAATTTCGAAGTACTTGGCCTGCAGAGTTACCAGATGAGTTGCCTCTCATGCGAGACATACAACATCACATCGACCTTATCCCAAGGTCCAGTCTACCCAACCGACCGCACTATCGGATGAGTCCAAAAGAGTGTGAAATTCTACAGGGACAGGTGGAGGAACTGATCCTTAAGGGTCTTATTAAAGAGAGCATGAGCCCGTGTGCCGTTCCGGCACTCCTTACCCCAAAGAAGGACGGAACATGGCGTATGTGCATCGATAGCCGCGCGATCAATAAAATAACAGTTAAATATCGATTTCCAATACCGCGGTTGGATGACATGCTGGACATGCTCGAGGGCTCCAAGGTGTTCTCGAAACTGGACTTACGGAGTGGATACCATCAAATCCGTATTAGGCCAGGTGACGAGTGGAAAACGGCCTTTAAGACCAAGGAAGGGCTATATGAGTGGCTGGTTATGCCCTTCGGTTTGACCAACGCACCAAGCACCTTCATGCGTTTAATGAACCAAGTGTTGAAGCCGTTCATTGGCCGTTTCGTTGTCGTTTACTTTGACGACATTCTAATATACAGTCAAGATGAAACGGAGCACATGACCCACATCAGAAAAGTGCTACAAGTGTTGGCCGACAACAAGCTATACTTAAATCTGAAAAAGTGTAGCTTCTTAACTGATCAATTATTGTTTCTGGGGTTCATCGTGTCGTCCACGGGTATCCGAGTGGACGAAGAAAAGGTACGAGCTATTCGGGATTGGCCGACTCCGACAAACATTCATGAGGTACGAAGTTTTCATGGGTTGGCGACCTTCTATCGTCGATTTGTGCGGAACTTCAGCAGTATCGTCGCGCCGATTACCGACTGTATGAAGAAGGGTCCGTTTCAATGGACCGAAGGGGCTGAGAAGAGCTTTGCAGAAATTAAACATCGGTTGTCCACTACCCCGGTTCTGGTACTCCCTAATTTCGACAAGCTATTTGAGGTAGAATGCGACGCATCTATTGTCGGCATTGGGGGAGTCCTTTCTCAGGAGGGCAGGCCGGTTGCCTTTTACAGTGAGAAACTCAGCGACACACGACAGAAGTGGTCGACCTATGAACTTGAATTATATGTAGTGGTTCAAGCACTGCGCCATTGGCGCCATTATCTTATTCAAAGAGAATTTATACTGTACACTGATCATCAGGCCTTAAAATTTATCAATACTCAGACTAACGTGAATCGTATGCATACTAGATGGATTTCGTTTTTACAGGAATTCACGTTCGTTCTGAAACACAAATCAGGGCAGCAGAACAAGGTGGCAAATGCACTAAGCCGACGTGCATCCCTTCTTATTACAGTAAGCAGTGAGGTGATCGGGTTCGACTGCCTCAAGAAACTTTATGCCGACGACGAGGATTTTGCAGATGCATGGAAAAAGTGCCAAGAGGGTCACCCGAGTGATCTCCTAATTCAAGATGGTTTCCTCTTCAAAGGAAATCGACTTTGCATTCCGCAGAGTTCGTTACGGGACAAGATTATTATCCAGCTGCATGGCGGTGGCCTCGGCGGTCATCTAGGACGAGATAAGACTCGAGCGATGGTGGAAGAGCGGTATTACTGGCCGCAACTTGCTCGTGATGTTGGCAGGGCGGTACAACGATGTCATATTTGTCAAACCGCTAAGGGACAATCTCAAAATACTGGTCTTTACACGCCATTACCCGTGCCAGATGCCCCTTGGGAGGATTTATCTATGGATTTTATATTAGGGCTCCCACGAACACAACGCGGCATGGACTCAGTGTTCGTGGTGGTAGACCGATTCTCCAAGATGGCACACTTCATTCCGTGCAAGAAGACCTTTGATGCGATACATGTTGCGAACCTTTTCTTCAGAGAGGTTGTGCGACTACATGGTATTCCTAAGACGATCACTTCAGACCGGGACATAAAGTTCGTTAGCCACTTTTGGCGAGCCTTGTGGAATCGGTTCGGTACACGACTTCACTTCAGCAGTGCTTATCATCCACAAACAGATGGACAGACTGAGGTCGTCAACCGCACATTGGGAAATCTCATCCGTTGCCTTTCAGGTGACAAACTGAAGCAGTGGGACATGGCCCTGGCTCAAGCAGAGTTTGCATTCAACAACATGGTAAACCGATCGACAGGAAAGTCTCCATTCCAGATTGTTTATGGGTGCGTGCCTTGTCACACACTCGATTTGGTTCCCCTGCCCAAGCTTCCGGGCATGAGGGTTACAGCTGAACATATGGCAGACCGAATCATGGACATACATGCAGACGTGCGCAACAAATTACAGGCTTCGAACGAGAAGTACAAAGAAGCGGCCGAAAAGCATCGGCGCGCCAAAGTGTTCGAAATAGGTGATCAGGTGATGGTCCACCTACGTAAAGAGCGATTTCCTACCGGGACCTACAACAAGTTGAAACACAAGAAGATTGGACCGGTACCGATCATTCGCAAGATCAATGACAATGCCTACGTTGTTGATCTTCCAGATGACATGGAGATTTCAAGGACTTTCAACGTGGCAGATCTGTACGAATATCATGAACCAAAGCTGGACGAGAACTCGGGGTCGAGTTCTTTCGAAGTGGAGGAGACTGATGTAGGACGGGTCGCTGACTATTTCATGGGCCAGATGGACCAAAAGAAGACCGGACGGGGCCGAAAGTGATCCGGACCGTCAGGACCGTGAATCGGTCGTATCTCACAATCCGGAATGAGTTACGGGACGTATAATATATCAATTTGGGGTAGCTCGAGCTACTTTAGCCAACCAACCCCGCTACGCCGGGTTGCCCAATCCGGAATCGCGAGAATCGACCGTATCGACGGTCATTAGGCTAGTTTATTTTCGTTTTTACTATTTATAGTAAGTTTTAATTCGATCATAACTTTGCATCCGTATGGTTTTAGAGTTAGTGCCCAACATGAAAAGGGCTTAGAATATTTCGTAGAACAGCGTGGTTGAGGCCGTTTGAAAACTTTCTATTTTTGGCCGAAAACCAAGAGTTCTAGTAGGATTGAACGACTTCTATAAATAGTAAGTTTACTATTTATAGTAAGTTGCGTTTTCTAGGAGTTTTAGTTGGAGTTGGATTTTGATACTTTACCTAGGGTTTAGTTTCCTATTTATATGCATTGTAATTCCGTTTTTATTCATTCAATTATCAATAAATCAATTATTCGGAATTTATTTCCTTTTATTTTTTCTTTTATTTTCTTCTCGTGAATTCGAGAACACTCGGTTAGGGAGACGGTGATCGACCTACCACGTCCTCCCTGCGTCAAATGAGCTGTAAAAACAGATGGACGGTGTTGATGTAGGGCACATACATCATAGTGAGCCTGGTAGTTATGGATTCACTGGGTGAAACTGGGCCGCTTGATAGATTGAGACTATGTCCATATCCTTTGTTGGCTCAAAGCAGAAAAACCCTACTTGAAGCCTTTTCATTGGTCCAAGTCATCACATGAGTTTGAAACCATGTCACATCCTCAGTGCAACCCTGGTTACACCTCAATGTAACCTGATCACATTGACGTCATGCAGTGTGATGTGGGCCAATGAAAAGGCTCCAAGCAGAGTTTTCTTGCTTTGAGGCTAACAGAGGATCCAGATTCTTAAAAAATGAAATGGATCCAAATCTCAAGTGGACCACCTATTGGAAACAGAGGTGATTAAAGGCCCACCATTAAAAACTGTTTATGGCCCGCATCATGTTTATTTGCCATCCAACCTGTTGGTAGGGTCACATAGACCTGGGTGAAAGGAAACCACAAACATCAGCTCGTTCCCAAACTTTTGCGCCGTAAAGAATATTTTTAATGGTTGGCGGTCACTCACCATTGTTTCCTGTTGTGTAGTCCACTTGAGATTTGGATGTACTTCATTTTGGAATCATGCCCTGACAAGACGAATGGATGGCGTGGATATAAAATACATCGTGGTGGGGCCATAGCCATGGATCCACTGAACCCTCCCCCTTGCCACAGCTACCATACGTCACTCCTGATTGCATATGAGATGATCTCAACCAGTCTTATACAACTTTGGAGAAGCTGTCATCTTATTGTTGATGCAGACCTTTTTACATTTGAATATATAATACATTTAAACGTTATTTTCATGTTCTAAAATTCATCTTCCTATTCAATCATCCATTAAAAGAGACCACATATTCTTAAACATATCCTAGAATCTAGTATTCATATGTTTGTGGATACACCCCACCTTCAGCTACAAAGCTGGTTGAAATAGCTGAGTGGATGGAGGTCCATACCCCCAAACCCCATATCTAAACCCAGTCAAACTCACCCTTGTAAGCCCCGATCTATAGACCAGCTCAAGCCTGAACTCAATCAACTCAGCTAAAAAACACCAGCCCAAAAAATCATCGATAGAAAAAACTAGTATAAAAATCCCAAAAAAGTCAACCTTGTGAGTCAACCCGCTAAGTTGAATCACCGAGTCAACTCAATGAGTCAGTCCAGCCCTTGCACTCAGTCGACTCACCTTGTCAAACCCATCCTTCAAACTCAGTTGACTCACCTAGTTCCGAGCCGCAGCTTTGGAGCAACTCCGAACCCGAACCTCGGGCTTTTCTACTTTAGGTTCGGAGTAAGTACGCTCCGAAGCTGAAGCAAAACGGCCGTATGGGCAACACTCAGAGTGCCACCCATACCTATTTACGAGAGCTGCCACTTCTCACAGCTATAAATACCCCCTCCCCTTCTCATTTCCATCATCCATCAGCTCCGAGTCCTTTGTGAGAAGCGACTCATCTCCACCCCCTTAGTCCATTCCTCCACTAAGGAGAGCTCGAGTGAGTGAAGAGTCTAGCCCTGGTCCAAGTCTCTCAAGCTACCTAAGTTCTGATCTAGCCACTCGAAGCCTACCCTTGCGATACCTTCGTCCTTCCAGCTACTCTCATATCAACATCATCTCATTCACATCTAGCATAAGTGCAACATTTATTACTCTTCCAACCCCCCTGCTTATCATCCCACTACAAACACTTTGATTGATCAAATACACAGCATGCATCTTGCATAAAGCACCTACCAGTTCGAGCGTATACTCTGGGCTTGCCTGTTAATGGAAATCTGCCCATCAGAAACTCTTACTGTTCAGACCTATATTCATACATCATATCATTCATGAGAATATACGAAGATTAAATCAGACTTTCAAGTATTAGTTCGATTCTGTAAAGTAAAGACCGTACCTCAATACGGGCAGAGTGGGTACCTAACACTTTCCCACCCTGTAACTGTGATCCCTTACCTTGAATCTCTGACCGCAGATCAAAAGGAGTCATTTTAGAAGAAGGAATATTTGGATTCCCTTCTCTAACATTTCTACGGGGTCTAGCCGACTGTAGATTCGAAGTAACTAGCTAGTGGCGACTCTGGTCTTATACGAACTCATTCAAACATATCCAGTTTAACACAACAACCGAAAAAGCCCTCGAGAAAGAGGCGAGCCAGTGGCACAACAGCGATTCGCGTAACCCCTTTTCGAAAGGGAGGGTCAGGAAGCGTGGAAAGGCGAGCGTCCACAGAATGACGACTCCACTGGGGATGTGCTAGTCCTACTAGTCATGATCCAACTTGAAAAACAGAATCGTTTCTGTACTTGAAAGTCAATAGTCCTCATACAATCTCATCTGCATAGCATTCTACTCATAAACAAAAAGATAGAAAATCCAAAAATCTAAAAAAAAGTAGAGCATACTTCCCCACCATTACTCCTCCAAACAAAATCACTCTGCCACATCCAATACAAAACCGACATAACTCTCCCATTCCCTGCCCTCAAAATATCTGAGGCTTCCTCTTCACAATTAAACCCGAGAGAATCCATCTCAATTCCTGGCATCCAAGAGCTACACCAAAGCATGAAGGCCATACAGGAAATGCTTCTCCGATTCATCACAAGCCCAGGTTTCAGCAGCCAGTAATCAAGCTGGTTCAGTTCAACAACCACAATAACCATCTCTTCCAGCCTCCAGTTCATCCCAACCACAGCTATCAGGGTTGGCGCAGGACTTTCGATACCCTTCTAATGAAGGCCCTCAATCAGAACAACCCTCGACTTCAGGGCATTTCTTCCAGTATCCTCCAACAAACAGGAACCATTTTCAGCACATCTCACAACCAGAACTCCCAATCAATTCCAACAATCTTTCCCTAATGGGAGTTCCAGTCAATTTCAACATCCTCTTGTGGCCAGGGTTTCTTTGCAGTCTCCCTTCTCAGCTCCAGTCCAACAAAGTTCTTATAATGGGAGTAATCGTTAGGCACAACTTCCTTCAAGCAGAAATTATATAAGTCTGAATGACACCAATTATTATGAAAGGGGGCCAGCTCAGGCCTGACAAGGGGCAAGATCTCCCTCATCTAGTCCCTCTAAAATCGAACAACTCCGAGAGCAGATGCAAGATATGAAGAGAAAGTTGCAGAAGCAACAACGGGTGGATTTTTCATCCACTAAGTTCAGGGACCTTTGTCTATTTCCCGATGTAATGGTACCTCAAGGTTTTCAGGTACCAAAATTTAAAAGATATGATGGGACAGGGTGTCCTGTAGACCACCTACGAGTTTTCTGTGGAGAGCTTAATGCCGTGGCGGGCAATGATGGAGCACTCATCAGCCTGTGTACGCTTGCCTCAAGTGCAAGGCTACGATGTAGTAATAATTCTCGGTAAGACCGAGGTCGATCCTCAACGATTGTCGTAACAATTCTAAGTTTTATAACTAGGATGGGCTAAATTCATATTTATAATGATGGATGGTAATTAAGAACATAAATCTATCTACCTAAGAACTAAATCAAGGAAATAAACACTAGAGCGCCAATGATCCACTAATTATCATTCACAATGCCAATTCAAATCATTCAAGCCAATCAGTACTCAATTGGAATCGGAGTTCTATCCCTAGCCAATCGGAATATAGAGCAATCAAATCATCATAAGGCATCTAACATAAATGAATCATCCACTGATATGGTTCTCTCATAAACAACTAAGGCATTGGGTGTATTCAATCACACAACACAATCCTTCACAAAACAAGCACGATCACATTCATGATTCTTCCTCAAACCTTGTCACTAGACTTGATTTAGAAGCATGAATTGAACTTCTATTTAACCAAAATCAATATATAAACACCTATTTCAGATTAAATCAAAAGATAAGAACCCCTTCTAGTTTAGTTCTAGATAAGCTCTTAGGAAACTTAGTTGTAAGATCCCCTAGCATCCAATATATCATGATGAATGTAGGATCTCTACAACCCAAAATCTTATCAATCAACACCCTATTAAGCAACCCAAAATCTCAGTAATCAAAACATCCCATGTAAGAGCAATCACAAGAGATACAAGATTAACTAAAAATACTAACTTTATTTCAAACTTGAACTAGAAGTGTTCTTCATAAAACTAAAAAGTACTCGAACTAATTCGAATTAGACATTGTAAACAACTAAAAGCTTTACCTCTTAACCCTAACTAAGAGGTTTAGCCAACGATTAATAGGTTAAACTAAAACTCAAAGGAAAAACTACTAAAAATATAAAAACATTAATAGCAGACGCTCCACAGCGATCTCCTTCATCTCCCATGACTTTCCAAGCTTTCTATGATGTCTTTAGATCCACCCCTAGGTGTTCTTTTATATTAGAGAGGCCCTACCACCTCAGAATCTTTCAGAATTGTGCAATACTTACGCATTTGCACCTTAAAAATCGGAGCTTGCTAAAGAAGTTGCTGAATTTCAGCAAATTACACTGGCTACCTGTTGGCCGACCGGTCTAGACCGGTCGAGATGGCTGGCCGACCGGTCTAGTAGAGGTTTAGAGAGTCCAGGGGGGTGCTCGACCTGTTGGCCGACCGGTCTTGTCACGCCCCAAACCCGAGGACCGGGCTCACTAAATTTTCGATCACTGACCTTGGTGCCAACAGCCTCCGTAGTACCCCATTCTCGTCTCCTAGCTCTCATATGCCAGGTTCCGATCCTGAGATCCCACCAGGAGGATTTTTAGGGTAAATTGTTTTTTTGTAAAGGAGCATAATCAAAACCATAAAACATCATCAGATATCCACTATAAAGTTGTTGAGTACAGTGCTGGAAAGGGAAATACAAAATATAACAAAAGCCCAAAAGATCAGGTACATGAACCGAGCTCAACGCTGCTGATGTGCCCTAGTACCTGCAGCGTAAACAAACGCCCATAAGCTTCCTACGAAGCTCAGTAGAGTGCGTGTGTGTGCGTGTGATGCATATGACAAGTATACAGATATCAGAGTAAGCGAAAGTAATAGAGGGCTACGTTACCAAGTTCATGAATGCTATCAGCCATCCCAAGGCTACGCGATGCAAGGGCCTACCTGGCCGAGTGTTACATGCTAGCGATGCAATGCAAACATGTCAATCCTCAACTAATTCACATATCAAATAGTTCTCATCTGGGACATCACCGGGGTCTAGTATACTCTGATACTGGCCGCCACACATCGCGCGCATAACTAAACGAGTAGAAAAGATCTCAATATCCACCTCGTCAGTGGTATGCCAATGCCCACCCGGCTCGCCGATAACGGACCCATTCCATGAGCTGGTCAGACTCGACCTAGCTTATAGCCCACTTCACCCAAGCGGATAAGGTCATACCCCTTTCCAACCGACCTCAACACAGTGGGAGACGCGGCCTACCGGTATTCGGCACTCGGGCGCTCGTGTTATTGGGGCTGTAAATGGGTCAGTGGACCCGATGGGGTACCCAGACCCAACCCATTTAGACCCGACCCAGACCCGTACCATTTAACAAATGGGTCGGGTCTGGGTCTAAGAATAGACCCATTTGTTAAATGGGTTTGGGTCTGGTTTCCTATATATTAGGCCCGACCCGACCCGACCCAAACCCATTTAGTAAGTGGACGGGTTTGGTCTATGTTACAAGGGACCCGTCCAGCCCATACCCGTCCAGACCCGGTTTTAAGCCTTGTAAAATGCTTGCATACTTGATCCAGACCCAGACCCATTAGACCCGGCCCATTTATAAATGGGTCTAGGTGGATCTCCCTCTACCAGACCCAGACCCATTTATAAATGGGTCTGATGGGCTGACTCAGACTCGACCCGGACCCGCCCATTTAGTAAAAGGGTCTGGGTCTAAAATTTGGACCCAGACCTGTTTAGTAAATGGGCGGGTCTGGTTTTGGCTAAACCCGCCCCGAACCCGACCATTTACAGCCCTACGTGTTATCCACTCGGTCTCGACGTTGGAGCATCCTACTGGTACCACAAGGTTTAAGGACTTTCACCCAAGGACATCCATAGTGCCCACGTGCTAGAACATGTTCCCGGTGTCCATCACTGCCAACCACGATGTGACTATGGTGGCCAGCACCCCGATGCTGCTAGGGTGTGAAGGCGATCATGACATACATAATGCGAAATGCATGAGTTATACAATCTAAGTCATGCACCAAACTTACGCATACTGCGCAATCATGTGGGGCGACTCTGTCTCGCACGGGTCCCCTAAGTATAACAAGCCAACTAGCATATGCTATAATTAATCGTGATCCATAACATGTATACAAATGATGCGTATGGGCATATGAATGAGCATGGTATTCATTATACTAAGCATATTATCAGTGTGAAGTATCAAGCTAAGTATACTAGCATGTTAACAGACATATCATGTAATGTTGGCCTTAAATGGCCCAATATATATACAGAGTGTGGGACCCGGACTGTGGGCCCCATTGGAAATGTAAAGGTCTTCGTGGCATAGCCCACTTAAGACCACCTCGGCCCCATACTTGGGCCTGCACATACAAAATAGGCCGACAAAATAGGCGTACGACATGGATAAAACATATATATCAAAGGGAGGACCATGGTAGGCTCCGCCCACTAGTCGGATAGCAAATATACATCATCGGTCTTAGGAAGTTTCAGTGGTAGGTATTCAATCACCACCATATTCTAAGCGAAGCCCACTCAATTTGGGCCCCACGCATCGGTCAGACGGTTGGCATGATACACAATGCATCCATCAAGGTGGAACCCAAAGATGGGCCCAAAACCTTTAGTTGGATGAAAATAACCATTACAGTGGCCCCAAGAAAGTTTTCAATGGTGGGCATCAATGACCACTATTCCCTGCAGGTGTGGCCCACCTAACATGTGGATTTGCCTCATTGATGGGGGCCATATCCTAAAATGGCATGGAAAAACAGATGGGCAGCATGTATAAAACAGGTACATCATAGTGGGACTAAATAGATACATCACGTTGGAACCCACAGGGTGGGCCACCTACTGGGCTGCGAGGTACCCAGTTGGGTCCTAGGAAGTTTTGAATCAAGCATTTTAAACATCATAGTGAGCCTTAGGAAGGCTTCTACGGTGACATCATTCCGACTGTTCTAGGTAGTGTGGTCCACCTAAGAGTTGGATATGTCCCATCTTTGGGCGTTATCCCTAAAATGAGCTAGAAAGAGGGGTGGGCGGTGTAGATAAAACATATACATCCAGGTGGGTCCCACGAGTGGGCCACCTACTGGGCAGCCCAACCAGCCCACAGCGCTGGTTGCTCCCAGCGTACCCTATTTTTTTTCTCATCAAGTGGGGCCCACAAGTTTTTGATCAAGCTGATATTTTTGTTTTCCCTTCCTGCACACGTGTGTGAACTTATGAACAGGTTGGATCTCAAATAAACATCATGGTGGGCCGTAGGAAGGTTTTAACGGTAGAGTCACTGTCCTCACTGTTTCTTTGTTTGGTAGGGTCCCCTTGAGATTTTGATCTGTCTCATTCTCCAGATCATGCCCTAAAATGATCTCCAAATGGATGGATGGTGTGGGTATAACACATACAACACGGTGGGGCCCATAGAAGTTGGTGACATCACTCCAGTAGCTAGATAGCTACTCAACGTGTCCTTGCCCCTTTTTTCTCCTTTTTTTTCTTGGTTTTCATCAGGTGGTGCCCACATGAGGATGATCCACTCCGTTCATTGGATTTTTCAGCTCATGGGGGACCCAAAAAGCCCCATATTGGGTATGTGATTCAGTCTAGAAACCTCCAGGTGGGCCAAAGAAGTTTCAGCAGTGCACATCATTATCTTTACTGTTTCATGTGGTGTGGTCCGCTTTAGATTTGGATCTGTTTCATAATTGGGCCCTGGACCTAATATGACATGGAAAAACAAATGGACGGTGTGGATTCAACATAATCATCAAGGTGGATCCTACGAGTGGGGACCCCGCTCCTTTTTTTTCTTCTTTTGTTTATTTCAAGTGGGGCCCACTTGGGGATGATCCCCTCTATCTATTAGGTTCCCCAGCTCATGAGGAACCCTTAGAGTCCAACATTGGACAGGTGATTCAGCTTAGAAACATCAAGGCGGGCCAAGGAAGTTCTGACAGTAGGCATCATTATCTCCACTGTTTTCTATGGTGTGGTCCACCTGAGATCTGAATCTGCTTCATTTTTAGTGTACAGCCCTAAAATGGACTGGAGAAACAAATGGACGGCGAGGATTAAACACAAGCCTCAAGGTGGGTCCCACGAGTGGGGCCCATGGTCAACGCCCAAGAGGGCTTTCAGCCCAGGCGCTGCTGGGCAGCAGCGTTCCATGGACGTTGTTTGTCCAGCGGCTGCCCTCCCTCTCTCTCTCTCTTATATTATAATAATAATTATTATTATTATTTTCAGGTTGTGGGGCCATTCATGGACAATCCAGCCCATCCATCTGATTGCCCATCACAAGGTGGGCCTAAGGAAAGAAAATGAAAGGCAAACTAGAAAAGGGGGAGTTTATGTCCCCCATTGCACTCACCTCGAAATATGAACGGTTGGATTGGGTCGGGTTGATGATCGGATGGTCCGGATGATGGTTGGGGCCCTCCAAGCTTTGATCTCCTCCCTCAATTCCTCTAACTTCCCACACAACTCCCTCAAATCTCTCTCTTTTAATCTTCTCTCTCTCTCTCTCTCTCTCTCTCGCTCTCTCTCTCTAACTTGGAAATGCTATGGACGTGAGATTGCTTGGGGTGTTTGGGGGGGTTTTCTTAGGTGATGTAATGATGATGGCTAGCATGGGAGGGGGTAGGATGGTATAGGAGGTATGGGCTTGTGTTGACTTTGTGGTGAGAGAGGGATGGGGTGGATATGGCTCGTGTAGACTAGGGTGATGAGAGGAGTATGGGTGAGGGTGAGGGTGATTGATTTGACATTTTCTTGAGATTTGTGCAAGTGGGGCCCGAGCCACACATGTGTTGCGCTGCCCGTCTCGGATTGCGCAAATGATCGCAACTTTCACACCGGGTATCGCAATGGGGTGTGCCACGCGGCGTTGGAATCGCAGCGCCTATGTGGTCGCCGGGTATAGGTCTTGGGTCGATGCGAAACTAAAATAAAGTCACGATCAAGGCTTGCCAATCTGGTCCATTTGGGACGTAGCGGCACCGAAAATTAAAAGTATGGAGGGCAAATCAGGGTACGGGTCTTACAGGTCTAGACCGGTCTAGCTTCTATTTCTTTTGGTTCTTTCTCTCTCTTCTCTCCTTCTTTCTTTTTCCATCTTTAGCCCGCCTTGGATCATAATCAAGGACCATTTAAATGTAGTCTTTTGAACATCAATTTGGTGTAATCACTCTCTCATTCCTACATCCACAAAACATATATTAGATAAACCTTTTAACATACAAATCATGCATAAGATGTAATGTAATGGGCTAGGATATGTATAAATTGGAAGCTCAACAGCCTATTTCAAAAATCTCTGAAGGGTGATACCCTAGACTGGTATGCATCATTGGACTGCCATCACATCGGGATGTAGGAACAAGCTTTTCCAGGCTTTCGTTGACAGATTCGCATACAATCTTAACTCAGCACCTAGAAGGACGGATCTTGCAGCCTTAAGGTAGGGGAATGATGAGTCATTATCAGCTTACATTGGACGGTGGCGGGTAATGGCCTGCTAGAATGAAGACACACATCGATGATGAGGAGCAAATCTCCATGATCATCCACTCGGCAAATTCGAGTATCTCTGGATACCTTGTCTCATATCCGTATGCCAACTTTGCCCAACTCATCCGCGACGAGGAACACGTCGAAGCCGGAATAAGGGCTCGGATGATCTCCCCTTGGTGGCCTCAGCAGGCCTCTCCAGGACAACCGATAGTAGAAAGTGAGCCTACTGGATACGACAACGATAACGATAGTGTTCCTGTCTCCCATCCAATAGAAGAAAACGATCTTATCGCCTCTACCGAAGACATACTATTCCTCCCTCAGCATGGACAACCACAGCAGCAGCAACAACTGAGATAGAACCCATAATGCCCTAATCTAGGTTGGCAAGGGGGACCCCCAACCAATCCAATTTTAGAACCCCTCATCTTGCAAGGGGCATCTCCAGTCGGTCCAATCTCCACAAGGGGCACTTCCTGCCTATCCAGCTTTCATCAGCCAAGAAGAGCCTCCTCTCCAGTTTATCCATGTCGTCGACTCTCATTCAGAGTTCAAGCCTCTCATCTTGCAAGGGGCACCACCGGCTACTTCAATCCCAGAGCCTCTCATCCTGTAAGGTGCACTCCTAGTTATTTTAATCCCAGAGCCCATCATTATGCAAGGGACACTTTCAGTCAGTTCATTCTTCACGCCATTGCTCAACCAGGGGTACAGCCTGCCCATTCTAGTCAACCAAGGGGACGACCTCCCTGTCGCAGCATCACTCAGCCAGGGGCACAACTTGCCCACGGCACCGTCTTATGCGGTACCTACTTCAGCCATTATCCTCAAAGAAGAAGACCCTTCCTTCGTAGCATGCCGCATGCCGCATGCCCTAGTAGAGTTGGGGCCCAGCTTCAATTATGTGGCCACTATTGAGGAGGTCGAAGGGCAGATTGATGTCCAGGTTATGATCGGTCCAAAAACATCAACCATCACTCTTCAGGTCTTGGACATCTAAGATTCATTCCATTTCCTTCCCGATTGAACCTGGTTTCATAGAATTAGTGTCATCTCTTCAAATCTTCATTAAAGGGTCAAGCACATCTTCAGAATAGGGCGATCACCGATCCCGAACAAATTTTCATGGTAGAAGCATCCAACCTTCGAGAACCTACCATCCCAGCCATGGACGTACAACGCTTTAATTGGGAGGTCTCATACCAAAGTCTCGAGTTTCACAATGCAAAATACTTCTCTTGTGCATGTCCCATCGGATCAAACTACATCTTCCTTCTTGATGAGTGTCAAACCTTTTACTATCAGCTCAATATCAAGACTCGCCCCAAAACCTAGAGGTTCAAGAAGATGTGGATAGAAGAAGACTGTGATATCAGCCTACTCTGATTAGGAAACCAAAGCACAGAAGTATCAAAAGAAGACGAGGTCATCAAGAAGAAGGCAATCCTTGCATCTACACACTAATCCAGTTTATCAATGCAAGAGTTATCTACCCTGATGATGGGTTAGGATTATATCTTCGATGATCAAGCAAACATATTGAGTCTGATAGAGTTACACAAAGAAGACTCAAGCAAGGGGAAGGAATTTCCCTTGATCAATTGGACCACAGTCCTAGTCCCACCTCAGCCAGATGAGCCCGAAGAGCTGCAATACACTGGGGATGAGCCAGAAGAAATCACATCCGACACCGACTCCGAGCCCAATTTCAGATCTATCATGATGTTTGGGCATAACGATGAGGTTTGGCCTACTGATCCTTTTGGCCCTGCCTCCTGAGGGGAAGGAGTGCAAGGCAGTAACAGGTTTGTAGTCCCCATACGGCCAATAAAAGCCGACAGTGCTCGGTTCCCCGAGCCGAATTAGGCAACCCCTGGTTCACATCGCAGTCTTGCTCGGGTACTTTAAAAAAAAATTCAAAAACCCAAAACACCAAATATTTCAAATTTTCAAAAAAAAATTCAAATTTTCACAAAGTCCAAAAAAAAAAAAAATTCCAGATATTGACAAAATTAAAAAAAAAAACCAGAAAATCTTTCAAAGCCCCAAAAAAAAAATTAGAAATCTTTCAAAAATTCGAAGCAATAAAATGTCAAGTCTCTTTATCAAAGCACTTGAGTATGAAGTTGACTTATATGATTTCGATCTAGAGTTGGACTTCAAACTCAAGGTTTGGACGAAGCAAATGATGTGGAAAATGATGAGCCGACTCCCGAACTAAGAGGGTTTCCTCAAAAGTTCAAGCCAAAAGCCAATGTCATCTCAAAAAATTTTAAAATTATAAATCGAGGATCTCTTGAAACCTTTATAGAAGTGCGCATTGAGAATCCTTGTCCCCAGAAGATAAGCAGAGAATGATCGAATTCTTGAAGTCATGACTTCCCGATCTTGTATCTTATGAAGACTTGCCCAAACTCAATCAAAGGCTTATCAACAAATCCTGGAATCAAGCTTATCAAGAAGAAGCTACCAAGACTATGCTTGCATTCCATGTTGGAGTATGCGACTTGACGAATGATCGAAGAAACCTCGCGGCTCGATGAAGACAAATTGTTACCAACATATCATAAAGCACTTTAAGTGTCAGTAGTATGCACATCGGATCCATGTGTGTGCTTCAAAACTCTACAACCCGATAACGCTTCAGCTATTCCCTGTACGAGGTATCTACATCAGTAGAAAGATCGACTCGGCATCATCTAGCGGTCATACGCATATACTTATGGTAGTTGATTACAGCACAAAGTGGATGGCGATAACATTCTAATCTCACGCGATAATTCTCATGAAGAATGACATCATCAATTGCTAAGGGTTCACACATGCTATCAACATTAACAAAGGGACGTTCTTCGAAATCTAAGGATGGAAGAGTTCCTCGAGAAGCTTAAAATTAGAAGACAAGCCGACAAAGTTCAAGTCAAAATCTTGTCAACATGAAGCTAATAGAGAATGAAGTTGAAGAAATAAAAGTCATATGAGTGAGATAGCTATCCGATAGAAGTACATGCTGGACGTCGAGTGGCATGTTCCCCCTCCTTCCGATCGAGTGGCAGCGAGCATCGCTGCATCTATCAGACTCAAGGGGTAAGGCCCAAGGATCAGAGAAGTTCTTTTGGGAGGCACCGTTCGACTCACCAACCTAAGGGGCAAGGATCTTCTTGAGCTAATCAATGCCGATAACGTAAAAATCTCTCATAGGTAAGCCAATCCAACTTTATCAAGAGTTATATTAGTAGAGCTGAAGTCAAGAGGTCAAGGCTTAAACCTCTGAGAATCCCTTCCCGTCCACCAATAAGTATTCCAAATAAAGGGTTCAAAAGCTAAAGAAAAAAAAGAGAATGTAGCAAAAAGAAAAAGAAAAACAGAGAGAGAAATAGGGGTAAAAAGAAAGAAAAAAAAAAGCAAGCCATACAACCTAAGAAAAAAATCAACCTAAGAAATACATCTATCTATCCATCCATCCACCTCAGAAGGGTCTGTAGCTAAGGCCGGTAGCTCTACTATTGTAACTTAAGATAAGGGCCGAAAGGCTGCCATCGGCCAACAACGACGGATTTTTGACCTCTTGCTACTGCGTTTATCTAAAAAAAAATTAAAAGAAAAGATGTACCTAAACAAAGAGGGCGGAATGAAAACCCAAAAGAGTACTCCAAGTAAAAATAGTGGGCACACAACGGACTTGGTGAAAACCCGAAAGGGCATTGAGGGTAAAAACAGCATAGCTGCTAAGGGGCAGGCAAGATCAAATACCCGGGACGTGGTGAAAACCCGAAAGGGTGCCACGGGTAAAAATGACGGGTAAGCCAGACGCAGTAAAAACTTGAAAGGGCACTGCGGGTAATAATGGCAAAAAAAATCAGGTTCATGAAAGATTCGGGCAACATGAGGATTCAATGGAAGCAAGGATGACGGCCATGAATCAAGAATTCCTTTAAGCTCTACCTAAACTCTAGGGGAAGGATACCATTACGTACTAGTTTAAGGGGATCAAGACCCTTGGTGAATAATTAAGAAAATCAAGTATGACATCAGGCTGAGTCAAATGTTTTGATTCCTACATCTACAAGCACAAGTCCAAATCATGCATAGACAAACAAACACTTGGCACAAATTTTCATTTCATGGATGATTTACATACATAATTTAAAAAAAAAAATCATTTTTCTTCTTCCTTACATATAAAAAAAAATTATAGAAAACTTTCGAGATAAACATCCTCCAATCCTCTAGTCAACTAGTGGAGTACCTCCTGGAAACGCCCTTCTCCTGGCCATTCCTCCCAAAAGGTAAGTATCTCTCCTCCTGCTCCAATACTTTAATCTTTTTGCTAAACTGCTTTTTCTCCTCACAGGTGTTGAAGCTCCATCAAGCACAAAGTAATCTCACCCACTAATACGAGACAAGGTGCAAAGAAGGGCAGTCGGCTCACCATGACCATTAGGATCACTATGTCAATCAAGAGCACACCAGAAGCCAAATGCAGCAAGGTAAGTATGCATTTTCAATAAAATAGATCTCAACCTCGAACATTCGAGATGAGATCCAGGTCATTTCAGAAAAATAAAAAATATATACTTCAAAAAAAAAACCTATGTCCAAAGACCTTAAACTACGTCGGGATCAAAATCCCGAGAGATTTTCAATAAAAAAAATAATGTTAATCTCGATCGCTCAAATTGGGATCCATGATCTGGATTATTTCAAAAAAATCATAAAAAAAATATTTTTCAAGTCATCTGTACAAAACCAGGGTCCGAAGACGTTAAACTACATTAAGATTAACTTCTCGGGGGACTTTCCTACTTTTTACAACAAAAAAAATCGGCATAAATCCTGGCCCTTTGAGTCAAGGTTTGAGGACCCAGATCATTTCAAAAACACCAAAAATATTTTAAGCTTTCCATAAAAGCTAGCACCAATATCGACCTCTTGAGTTAGGGTCTGGAACTTTCTCAAAACAAACAAAAAAGATTCAACTCTAATTTTAACTGTATAAATCTATCCCCAGTGGTCCGAAGACCTTAAACTACACTGGGATCAACTTCTCGGGGGCTTTCTTTCCCAACCTGTTCCGGACATGGCTAACACTTGATCGTACGGGTGTCCGGAGTTCTCTAAGTAAGTAAGGGCTGAGGTGGGCAGAACTATGCAATCATGATCGTGTTGAACGCACGGTGATAGACAACCTTGATTTGGAAGTCGTTGTTGAATCCAACGGATTTCCTTGTTCCTAAAACTCATGAAGCGGATTAAGGCAGTTGGGAGGTGAAGCGCACCCTCACAGAATTGTGAACAGCATAAGACCCTAAATCAGATTGATAAAGGGAAATGTGAGGATGTGGCTCATTTTGTGGCCGAAGGAGTCCGTCGGACGATACGTGATCTATGTGCATTGCACATGTGGAACGGGCAACTTTGTGGGTGTGTTGACTGAAAACCCTTAAAATTCCCTCATCCGAAGATGTAAAACTACGACACTTAACTGTGTGAGATTCGTCTTGCTCGTTGACGTAAAATGGATCGGGTGCCTTACCAGCAGTAGAAGCCGGAAGTGGATGAAAATTCCACACCTTTTCCTGTATTTCAGAAAATCCAATAAAACACCAAAACATTGCAAAATCATGTTTCAAAATCACAAAATATTTCCTTTGTTTTCAATAAAACCAATGTCCATCCTAACCACTCAGGTAAAGATTCGTATCGATACTTACAAAAATCACAAAAATAGTCACTATCCTCAACAAAGCGCTTTAGGAGTCTCAAACTCCAGTCACTCACTTCACAGTATTGGGATGATGGATCTGATCGCCCGTAAATTGGAATCTTGACCAAAACAAGCGACCAAACACCATCCCAATCACATCCATTCCCCAAAAGAGCATCTTGAAGTTACAACCTACAACCTCCTTCATCCATTCCCAGTAACAAAATGTTGGGATGATGGACCTGATCAACCATGGGTCAGAATCTTGACCAACCCGCTGACCCAAACATCCGCTTAAAAAAGAAAATCTCCAAAGAAACAAAATCCTACAAGCAATAAGCTCAAGTCCTCTACATCCCCAGCAAAAGAAAAATCATTAGACTAAAGAGAATGAGCCAAACCATGCATCCATCATCAAATATGCATCCACATGCATCAACATCCATCATATCAATCATCATGTTTACTTGCTTTCAAAATAAAAGTCGGTTAGCCAAAAACCCCACGGGCATCCCCAGTGGAGGTAAGTGCAAATTAGATTTCCTTTTTAAAATCACAAATATATATATATATTCTATTTGCAAATAAAAACCTCACGGAGTATCACTCCCCAGAGTGGGTATCTTTTCAAAATCCAAAAAAATATTTTCTTAGTAGAGCGTTCGGTCTCCAAGATACTAAGAGGTCTTCCATATCTTTGGTTAGGAGTTGACGCAAAAATCAAATAAGATCCGATGTCTCGCGGTTTCCCCGGAGACCGTCGGATCCAATGCACTCAAAGTACGGTTGGCTTAAACTCTAGTGACAGGACGGTCGTACCAAATGCCAAATACAAAAAAGATGAAAGCTAAAAGGCTCGGTTAAAGAAACCATCTAGCTGGTGGAAACGATGAATTTTAACCCAAGTATCAAAACCAGCAGATTGGGTGGAAAAAGTCCACCCACACATACCTAGGCGTGGATGCCTGAAGTACCTTGACTGAGTCCAAGTCGAAGTAGTGGATTACCTGTAAGGCCATGCAGACGTAGGGCAGCTAACCACTTTGACAGTCAAGCGAAAAAGTACTCCTGGAGTGATCCGGGAAAGCAACGAGCTAATCAATCACAAGGTAAGCAACCTCGTAAGACTATAATAGATGCAGAGGCTCTACTGTACCTTTCCGATGTTAGTTCTGATCAGGAATGGAAGGGTTATAGTTGGGTACCCAAGTTGCAGCTCGTGCAGGGACAATCGCAATGTTTTCTCCAAACTCCCGTGGTATGTGCGAGTTATCAATTTCCAGACAATCAATTAACACGGATACAAAGGCAAACAAAGATTTCAGACCACGATCTATGAATGACAGGGTCAGAAGTGGGGTGTCCACTCGCTTTGACATTCAGTTACATGCAACCTCTGCCAAAGAGGGGCATCTATATACACCCCACCTTTGGCTACAAAGCTGGTTGAAATAACTGAATGGATGGAGGTCCATACCCATAAACCTAATATCCAAACCCAGCCAAACTCACCCTTATAAGCCCCAATCCATAGCCCAGCTCAAGCCTAAACCCAGTCAACTCACACAAAAAACACTAGCCCAAAAAATCATCCATAGAAAAAATTAGTATAAAAATCCCAAAAAAGTCAACCTTATGAATCAACCCGCTGAGTCAAATCACCAAGTCAACTCAATGAGTTAGTCCAGCCCTTGCACCCAGTCGACTCACCTTGTCCAACCCATCTTTCAAACCCAGTTGACTCACCTAGTTCCGAGCTCGCAACTTCGAAGCAGCTTCGAACCCGAACCTCGGCTCTTTTCTACTTCAGGTTCGGAGAAAGTACTCTCTGAAACTGAAGCAAAATGGCTGTACGAGCGGCACTCAGAGTGCTACTCGTACCTATCTATGAGAGTTGCTACTTCTCGCAATTATAAATACCCCCTCCCCTTCTCATTTCCATCATCCATCAGCTCCGAGTCCTTCTTTGTGAGAAACGACTCATCTCCACCCCCCTTAGCCCATTCCTCCACTAAGGAGAGCCCGAGTGAGTGAAGAGTCTAGCCCTGGTCCAGCCCAGCCTAACCCTGGTCCAAGTCTCTCAAGCTACCTAAGTCCTGATCTAGCCACTCGAAGCCAACCCTTGCGATACCTTCGTCCATCCATCTACTCTCATATTAGCATCATCTCATTCACATTTAGCATAAGTGCAACATTAATTATTCTTGCAACCCCCCTGCTTATCATCCCACTACAAACACTTTGATTGATCAAATACACAACGCGCATATCGCATAAAGCACCTGTCAGTTCGAGCGTATGCTCTGGGCTTTCCTGTTAATGGAAACCTGCCCATCAGAAACTCTTACTATTCAGACCTATATTCATGCATTATATCATTCATGAGAATATACAAGGATTAAATTAGATTTTCAAGTATTAGTTCGATTATGTGAAGTAAAGATCGTACCTCGGTACGGGCAGAGTGGGTGCCTAACACCTTCACACCCTGTAATTGTGATCCCTTACCTTGAATCTCTGACCTCAAATCAAAAGGAGTCATTTTAGAGGAAGGAATCTTCGGATTCCCTTCTCTAACTTTTCTATGGGGTCTAGCCGACTGTAGATTCGAAGTAACTGGCTAGTGGCTGACTTTGGTCTTATACGAACTCATTCAAACATATCTAGTTTAACACAATAATAAAAAAAGCCCTAGAGACAGAGGCAAGCCAGTGGCACAACAGCGATTCGTGCAATCCCTTTTTGAAAAGGAGGGTCGGGAAGCGCGAAAAGGCAAGCATCCACAGTTTGGCTAGTGAACCAAACACCAGCCAGTTGGCTAGTGTCATAGCTCTATGGTTTCCACCATAATGCATGGCTCATTTTAGGGTATGAAGTAAAAAATAATGCAAATCCAAAAGTGTTCAATACCATAGAAAACAGTAGAGCGAATGAAGTCTATTATTGAAACCTTCCTAGTGCCCCAATAATGCTTATTTGTCATCCAACCAGTCTCCCTCAAATATCAGGTTGATCGAAAACTATTATGGCGCACTCAAGAAGTTTTCAATGATAAGCATTCAATCCCCCTTGTTTCCTGTGGTATGACTCACTTGAACCTTAGATTTGCCTCATTTTTTAGCTCATTCCCTAAGAATAGCTGAAAAAATAGTTGATACATCATGGTGGACCTCGTAGATCTTTGACAAAAGCTAGCTTGCTGCTATTTGGGTCACATGCCAAACCAGGTCTCAGACCCTCGATCTATACAGTAGCCCAACTCGGACTCTGATAGGAACCCCTGGCACATCGATAATTGTGTGCCCAGGCCTGTGTGGGGCTGACAAAGATGTCCATGACAATATCACTCTGAGTCTAAAAATCAGGCAGATCTAAAACTCATATTGGTTGTTGTTACCAATTTCTTGTAATAGATGAGGTGGGATGAACGACCACCTATGAATGAACCTCTGCTTAACCCTAGAGATGACAGATGGCTTAGAACTTCTATAAGAGTGACCCTGCACAATATAATCAAGGCTAAGAGGTGGCCGGGGACTGGCCGTTAGTCCTTCGATGCCTAAGTCAGACAGTAAATCCTTATAGAAGGAATACCTTGCAGAGGTTAAGTATTTCGTACCTTAATATGGAGGCGAATGCCTCTATTTATTGGCTTCGAAAGAGGAGCGATTGTGGGCCCTTTGAGGGCCATAATCTTGGGAGTGAGACTTAAGGGCCGGCATAATTCTCGAACAGGTCTATAGAAGTGGATTTTTTTTTACTAACACTTGGTATTTTTTCAAGTATGCGGCTTTGGGGATAATGGTTCATCAGGCCATGGTTGACAGCACTGTGCGGATGAAGGAAGCACTTCGAGCTATGTCATCATGGAAGAAGAAGACTGAGGCTGCGGAGGCAGAACTCAAAAAGGCCAAGTCCGAGCTGAAGGTCTCTCAATCCGACTTGGAGGTTACACAGGCGCAAGTTTGGTCTATAGAGGATGCTTTAAAAAATGCTGAGGCGAGGGTTCAATCTGCCGAGAACAAGGTCGAATCCCTCGAGTTCGCTTTGAAGGCAGCGGAGGAAGAAAAATCACATCTGGCCACTCTGCTTCGGGATGTCCAATCTAAGTCGTAGGCAGAGATCAATAAATTGAAAGGTGTCCAGGAAAACCTGTATAACTACGGTTTCCAAGATTGCAGATCTCTAGTTAAGAAGCATTTTCCCGACCTTGATCTCCCTCCTACCGACGAAGATGATGTCGTTGATGATGCAGCTCCTCCGGCCGAGGCGTAGGACTGAACTTGTAAAGGTTGACTGTCGACCCAACTAAGAGTTATGCAGCTGTAGCTCCGGAAGAAGTTACTTAGTATTTTGTTCAAAATACTCTTTCTTTGTTTTTTCTTTTAGAGAAATATTTTTTATGGATGATGATAGTAACCTTTTATGGGATATTTTTTAGTCCTATTGAGGATTTTTGTTGTATCGCTTATGATCATTTATTTGTGTTTTAATTTTCATTCTTGTGATACTGTATGCTCCCCCTTCACTTCGTGGTCGAGCAGTTATCTGTTTGGATCATCGGGGTGGATTAGGTAATTGACTTGTGAGCTTGTGGCTCTATTAGTTATGGTGACCTCGAAGGTCATCTTAATTTAAGCACGATTTCTCGTACTTTGGTCTTTCTTGACTTTAAGGCTTGCGGATGTCAAGCTTTAGGCATTTGTGGCCATGCTCGACTTCCGATCTATAGCTTGGTGAGTGTCGAGGTGGAGGCCTTCTGGTCATGCTCGACTTCCGATCTATAGCTTGGTGAGTGTCGAGGTGGAGGCCTTCTGGCCATGCTCGACTTCCGATCTATAGCTTGGTGAGTGTCGAGGTGGAGGCCTTCTGGCCCTGCTCGACCTCCCTCTGCTAATATCTTAATGAATCCGAAAAGGTTATCTTTATTGATTTAATTTCGACTTACAAGACTTCTCTTCTTTCATGCATTTGGACCTTTATATCTTCTTTCATGCATTTGGACCTTCAACGTTCCATGGGTGAGGGAGAGGTCGTTCCTACAAATTTTGAGCTAATATGTTCCGGAACAAGCTAAGCTTAGGACTTTATAAGGGGCCTCCCAATTAGGGCTGAATGCTCCTGAGGTCTTCTCTTTCATTTCTTTAGTGACTTTTCGAAGGACAAGGTCGCCCACTCTAAAACGTCACTTTTCACCTTGGAATTGTAATATATTGCAACCCTACGCTGGTATGCTGCGATCTGAACCTGAGACATTTCTCTCGCTTCATTAAGTAGGTCTAGGCTCATCCGAAGTTAACCTTCGTTCTCCTCTTGTTGAAAACAACCGGTTTGATTGGTCGGAATTCCGACCTTGACCGGAACTATTGCCTCAGCTCCAAATGCTAGGGAGAAGGGTGTTTCAGCCGTTATCGATCGAGCTGAGGTTCGATAGGCCCACAATACTTTCGAAAGTTCTTAGGCCCATCCTCCCTTGTGTTCGCCGAGCTTTGTCTTTAGATGATTCTTGATGATCTTATTAACAGCTTCGAGTTGGCCGTTAGCTTGGGGGTGGTGAGGAGAAGAATACACATTTTTTTATGCACAACCTTTGGCAGAACTCCCGAAATTTCAAATTGTTGAACTGTCTTCCGTTATCAGTGATAATGGTATGAGGGATTTCGAACTGGCATATGATGGATTTCCAGATAAAATCTGTTATTTTCTTCTCTATGATTGTAGCTACCGGTTCAGCCTCGGCCCATTTCGTGGAATAATCGACGACTACGATTGCAAATTTTACTTGCCCCTTGCCTGTTGGGAGTGGGCCGATAATACCGATTCCCCATTGCGCGAACGGCCAAGGCCCAGACATGGGGGTGAGCAGTTCTGGTGGTAGGTGAGGTATGGAAGCGAATCACTGGCACTTGTCACATTTCTTGACAATTTTCCTGGCATCTTTCTGGATGGTCGGCCGGTAATATCCTTGGTGGATGAATTTTTGCGCAAGTGCCTTACTTTCAGAGTGGTTACTATAGCTGCCATAGTGGATTTCTCGTAGGACGTAGTCGGCTTTATTAGACTTTAAACAACAAAGGAAAGGGAGAGAAAAACCCTTCTTGTAAAGGACACCTTTTATCATTGTATGCTGAGCCGACCTATACCGAAGTTTTCGAGCTTCTTTCTTGTCTACGGGCAGCTCGTCCTCTTGCAGATAGCGAATGATGGGATCCATCCAGCTCGGTTTAGCACTTACCGGGAATACTTCTGTGGTTTCTTCTTGAATTATACCTCGGCGGGGGATAAATTCAATTGGAACTGTGCTGGCGAGCTCGTCATCAACCTCGGATGCTAATTTGGCCAGTGCGTCCGCATTGGTATTTTTTGTTCTTAGGACTCGAATGATCTCATAGTGTTCAAAACGAGCCAGGAGTTCTCGAGCTTTAGCCAGATATGCGATCATATTTTTTCCTTTGGCTTGGTATTCAACAATTATTTGCTCGAGCACCAGTTGTGAGTCACTGTGCATCTTCAATTTACGAACTCCTATTGCCGAAGCAAGGCGGAGCCCAGCGTACTCTACCTCATTGTTTAAGGCTTGAAAATCGAACCTCAATGCATATTGGACTTAACTCCTTCTGAGGAAGCAAGGATGAGGCCTGCTCCGCTGCTTTGAGAATTTGATGACCCATCTACGTGAAGTGACCACATCGGTCCGAGCATATCTTGTGCAGCCAGGCTACTTGATTGCTCTGTCTCCCTTGACTGTTTGACGCCCAACCGCTTAAGTGTCCTTGGCGACATTATGTTTACCATGGATCCGTCGTCGGGCATGCATCACCGGATGGCCATGCCTTTGATATAACCCATCACCATGAGCAGTCTGTTGTGATCGTCAAGATCGATCATACGATCTTCTTCCGAAAAGGATATAACTAACATGTAGTTGATTGACGGCATGCTTTTTGTCAATTGATCTATTTCTTTACTTCTTCCCTTCTCCTCTTATTCCGTCTCGATGGCTACTAGCATTGACTCCCGAGCGTCTTCGTCTAATAGTGCATTTAAGAGTATTTCTCTGTACTACTACGATAATCGCAAGGCATCATAGATACTCAACCTTGCAGGAACTTACTGAAGATGTGCTAGAACATCATATGGGACGATGTCAGGGGTCGTGTTTCCTTTGGGCCACTCGTCTTTCTGATTTTTCTATAGGTTCTGCCATCTATCGTCCCTCGCGTTTCCTCCTGAAATCGTATCTCTTCAACCTTGGTCATCATGGCCATGCACGGGCAGCCCGAGCAATTGCTTCCCTGAGCTTGACGACACGAAGTTCACGTCTTTTTTGTGTGCCCACGAATTGTTGGGGCTTGAGTTCGGAATTGCTACCGATGTCATATTACACCGCACATAATCTTGTCTTTGTGCTTCTTGCCCTTGGTCTGCCATCTAGCTTAGGCCGGTCACACCCTGACACACTTGATACGTTGCCCCCTGTTTGAGCTTTCTCCGTCTCTCCCTTTCTATGAGACACCTTTGGTTGTCCAACCTTTTCCAGCTACTGACCAGTGTCCAAGGTTCCTCACCTTCACTGCAGGTCTTCTCATTTCGTAGTATGACATCGTCACCCCTTATCGGCTCTCTTGATGCAGACACGACTGCGGCTCTGCCTTTGTCAGGTTCATCTAGGTGGTGGTTAATTATGCCTCAGCTGATCATCCTTTGGATTGATCCTTTTAGCATGAAACAGTCTTCGGTCTTGTTGCTGATGACCCGATGATAGCAACAATACCTCAGGTCCTGCTCATGCCCTACTTCATTTGGGCGAACCAGCTCAGGTAGCTTCAGCATCCCTTCTTCAACCAGCCTTTCCATTATAGGGACCATATCTTCCATCTGAAAAGAATATGGTCCATTGGCCTTATCCTTCTCTTCTATGGTTGTGGAACGGTTGATCTTGAATTGCTTCCTCTCTCGTTCCGACTTGAACTTGGTTAAAATTGATAGGCAGGTCTAGTCTAGAAGATATCATTTCTTGTATCACCTTTCATGGTTTATCATGGATGATTGGAAAGATGCTTTCAAATTGGTGCTTATTGCATCTGAAGTAATCTCTCATTGGAGTGATATTAAATTATTTTTTATAATTGAAATAACTCCTAAAAATGAATGTATGAAACTTGAGAAACAGGGAAGTGACTATAAAACTTCTTGGTTCATAGGTAGAAACTCCACAGAAATGAACACAGAGGTTTGACATTGTTAACAACAAATTCTCATCCATTGTTCCATGAAAAGACTATACAATAGGTAAAAAATGCCTGGCCGACTTGAAACAACATATACAACTCAATTCTGGACCTAACGTTTGGACATTATTGGGACTGTGACTTGGTGACGGTGGGCTGCATAATCTAGTTAGTGTTATTTGAGTTAATATATGCTACTTAATATAATTTGGATGAGTACATAAGTGTACACTAATTCCATTTCAGGTATGACTGTTCTATTTCATCGCTACTAGGAACTTCTATTGTCTCTTGCTGATTAGTTGCCATGCTTTGTGCAGCTCAGAAGTCGAAAAAAGTTATGTAAGCTTTTCCTTGTCCTGACCATTTCTTGGTGTAATTTCAGCAGCTTCGAGTGGCTTTGGTGGGACATCAAATGTTTTTGGTCAGGGTACCTTTGGGTAATTGTAAATTCTATCTCCATCCTATTTTTCATTCTTTAAATGAAAACTTGCTAACTGGTTATGACAATTTCTGTTGCTAAAAATACTGAAAACTTTGACCAAATAGGAAAACAAATCCAATGTGTTGGATGTTTGAAAGCATCTAGATTTTAGGAAGCGGAAGATTTTTTTCCATTGACCTTAACACTAGTTCTCTCTAAAATGATTTGAAAGATTTTGATATATGTTATTGTTCAAGGAACTCTTTATAAATCTACGAGTCCTTCATTGAACTGTACTTTGGAAATAATTAAGACAAAAAAATTAAGTCTAGCCCGTGATTTTGATATTTGTTATCTTAGTTGAAGCTCTATGTTGATGGTTGATACTGTCATAGTAGTCATCATCGCTTACTTTACCTTAAATATGTACTCTGAATCGATAATGTAATACATTCATACGTGTTCTTCTACAGTACTCCCCAGATAAACACTTGGTCATCAGATTGCGTTGACTAGCATAGATTGGGTTACCAATTAAAGTTGGCATGGGAAGAATATGGAGATTCCAACATTTTTGAGAAAGGTATAGTACTGGAAATTGTAGGTATTTCTTAGATAGCTGTGGTGTCATGTTATTCATGCGGACTAAAACATTTACCCTCTATATAACAATTTTTGTTCAAGGTTGTTAACATGCGCAATGATTTGAGTAATAGATTGTAAATGCAAATGGCTTTCACCTTTTGTCTAGAAGCTATGGCCAACCATAAGGAAGTGCTCGTTCTATTGCTTCAGGTTTGTAAGACCACAAGGCACAACCATCTTTACACACACCAAGCTTGCCAAAGCGAGGATGCCCGGATTAGCTCATGTCAGTCTAAAATATTGAGAAACATATCCAAATAATAGAACATGCTCTTGCTCCATGACAGAAGAAATATGTATGTGTTGGATTATTTATTTATTTTTTAATATCTGATGAGCATTTCTTACAAGTAGGCGGTGCTTCATTATCTTTTGTTATTGTTTTTTCTTTTTTTGATCTTTGATTATAAAACTGATACTCTTATATTCTGGATTTTGCAGGATAGGGCCATCTGTATGGAAAATGAACAAATTTAAGGAGATCACCAATGACCTGCATACAGTCTTTCCCATGTAGGTGAAGAAAATAGTTGATGTATGTGCAACAACTTACCTTTCTAGCGCCGAAAGATGTGCCTGTTGTGATCGTTGTGATTGTTGATCATGTTCTCTACAATGTAAGAGAATGGAGTTGGTTTAACAAGCGAAGTTTTTCTTAAGTACTATATTATCCTATTTTAAGAAATGAAAATTTGCCTTTGCAGGTGTAATGATCTAGCCCCGAAAGATGTCCCTATTGCATTGGAAACAACTTTGCAAGACTTGTAGCTTGACTATGTTGATCTCTACCTTGTATGTGCTTCATACATTGGTTTGGCACTATATATAGTTAGACAGCAGGTCTCGCCCAATTCTATTTTATAGTTTCTGTTCTAATGAAAACATGATGCCAACATTTTTATATGGATTTTTTTTGCCGTGATTTAAGTTTCATATATGATATAATTATGATTTTTGATTTGCGAGGTTTGGATTTTTTTTTTTTTAGTTTGGATAAGATGACTATCATCTCTTCATCTTTTTCATTTTCTTTGGGCCTTCTTGTAGGTTATTGGCATGAACTCTTCTTGTAGGTTATTGGCATGAGCTCTAGCTGATGGGGCTTCATTTGCTTCATATGCCTGGTATGAACAGTTATTTCTGTCATGGATCATGATCAGAACATCCAGAAAACAGATTTGATGCAGCTCCATCAGCATCCCTGGTACTTCAAGTGTTTGACATGATTGTCCTCGTACTCTTTCAACCTTTAATCCATTGGTAGTCAAATATTGTCTCTATGCATTTCTGGATAACTCCACATATACAGCAAACATAGCCCAAATCATCGTTTAGGAAACATGAATGATCACATTCTTCTCCTTCTTATACAGGAACTGAACCATTTGAGGCATCATCCTTAAAATACTCTAACAATAACGAGGTAAACATTGAGAACTTCTACCAACACATTTCTAGATGTCCTCTAAAGATGATTTGTGATGTTTGAGATTTTCTACAGCCAAAACATCATTATTTGCAAATAAATCAACGTCCAATTCAATTATACCTGGAGAGATGGAATGGCTATTTCGCTGATTTGTTAACACTAGGTTCGCCTCCCTTTACCCCAATAATGGGAGGTCATTATTTAATCTGGTTGTAGAAGGCTGAGATACTGAACCCAAACAGAGCAGAAACTGACGGAATCTTGAACTGCATCCATTATGGATGGGTATGTAGACCCCCACCTTCGGCTACAAGATTGGTAGAGATAGCTGAATGAATGGAGGACCATACACCTAAATCTCATGTCCAAACTCAGCCAAACTCACCCTTGTAAGCCCCAATCCATAGCCCAACTCAAGCCTGAACCTAAACATCAGCCTGAAAAACCCCCCATAAGAAAAACCAGTCAAAAAATCCAAAAAAAAGTCAAACTCGGCGAGTCAACCCGCTAGTCAAATCACCGAGTCAACTCGCTGAGTCAACCCATCAAGTCAACTCACCGTGTCAACCCATCTCTTAAACCCAGTCAACTCACCGAGTTCCAGACCGCAGCCTCGGAGCAGGTCCGTACTGCCCGCTGAATCCCAAGAAAGGCCGTACGGCGGCCCTCAGGGGGCAGCCCAAACTTAATTATGGGAACTACCACTCCCCGCTGTTATAAATACCCCCCTCCCCTTCTCATTTCACAAGCTCCCAAGCCCGAGTGCAATCTGTTTGTTTCGAGTTTCTTTTCCCCCTTTAACCCACTTTTCCACCAAGGAGAACCCGAGTGAGGAGAGCCTAGCCCTGGTCCAGCCCAGCCTGACCACTGGTCCAAGTCTCCCAAGCCATCCAAGTCTCGATCCAGCCACTTGAAGCCAATCATTGCAACACCTCCGTCCATCCAGCTACTCTATCATCAGCATCATCTCATTCGTATCTAGCATAAGTGCAACATTTACTTTTCTTCCAACCCCCCTGCTTCACTACAAGCACTTTGATCATTCAAGCACACAGCATGCATCCTGCATAAAGCACCTGTCAGTTCGAGCGTATGCTCTGGGCTTGCCTGTTAATGGAAACCTTCCCATCAGAAACTCTTACTGTTCAGACCTACATTCATGCATCAGTCACTACGAGCACTTTGATTATTCAAACACACAGCATGCATCTCGCATAAAGCACCTGTCAGTTCGAGCGTATGCTCTGGGCTTGCCTGTTAATGGAAACCTGCCCATCAGAAACTCTTACTGTTTAGACCTGTATTCATGCATCATGTCATTCATGAGAATGTACGAGGATTAAATCAGACTTTCAAGTATTAGTTCGATTCTGTGAAGTAGAGACCGTACTTCGGTACAGGCAATGTGTGGGGTGCTTAACCTCTTCCCACCCTGTAACCGTGATCCCTTACCTCAAATCTCTGGCCACAGATCAAAAGGAGTCATTTTAGAGGAAGGAATCTCCAGATCCCCTTCTCTAACGTTTCTACGAGGTCTAGCTGACTGTAGATTCAAAGTAACTGGTTAGTGGCGACTCTGGTCTTATACAAACTCATCCAAACACATCTAGCTTAACACGACAACCAAACAAAGCCCTCGAGAACGAGGCAAGCCAGTGGCACAAACGACGATTCGCACACACACACCCCTTTTTCTTTTCTGAAAGGAAAGGGAAAACGTTCGAGAGCGCGGAAAGGCGAGGGTCCACAGAATGGCAACTCTACTGGGGATATGCTAGTCCCACTAGTCGTGATCCGATTTGAAAAATAGAATCCCTCTTGTACTTAGAAGTCATTAGTCCTCATACAATCTCATCCGCATAGCATTCTACCCAAAACCAATACAAAAAATAGAAAATCCCTAAAATCCAAAAAAAAGAGTAGAGTAGAGTCTTCACCATTGCGCCTCCTCGGGCTCAACATGTACGGAAACAACTCCCCTTTCGAAGCATAATCCGCACTCGGGCACAGCAAGCCATGTCCAACCATGAAGAAGAAACTCACCTCTTCCCCACTCTCGAGATGACCGAAGCGCAACCTCCAGCGCAACAACCAATTGAGAATACGTCAATCATGCAAGAATTAGCATAAGGAATGAGAGCGATGCAAGAAATGCTCTTGCAATTCATGCAAGCGTAAGCTACCGCGGCAGCCAACAATCAGGTTGACCCAATTCAGCAATCTCAGCAGCCATGCCGGGTCCCTCTGTCCTCCAGTTCAAATCAAGCACAACCATCAGAGTCTGCCCAAGACTACCGACAGCAGCCGCTTTCAGCCCTTCACTATGGGGCATCCCCCTCAGTACCTTCCCGCGACGGCAAGGCCGCCTCAGAGAACTCCTGTCGTAGGAACTTTCAGTCAGCTTCCAGTCAATCTGGCAAACAACAATCTCAGTAGATCTCAGCATGTCCCTGTCGATGGGACTCCTTTCCTTTCTCAGCATGTCCCCGTCGATGGGACCCCTTTCTAATTTCAGCACATCCCCGCCGATGGGATTTCAATTCAATTTCCAGCAACAGGGACAAGCACTGGCGAATGCCCACAATGGGGGTCAGTGTTAAGCTCACATCAATCAGTGGACAGTGGTGAATACCCAACAAGGGGGTCACTTCCCAGCATCTCGGCCTCCTACAAATAGGAGCACTTTTCAATTCTAGCACATCCCCAGCCGATGGGATTCCAGTTAATTTTCAGCAATCTTCAATTCAGCAAACTCCAGTTAATTTTCAACAATCTTCAATTCAGCAATCTCCAGTTAATTTTCAGCAAGTTCCAGTTCAACCTTCAGTACAATCTCCAGTTCAGTTACAATCCTTTCAAGCACAAGTTCATCAGAATCCAGTCCAGTCATCAAATCAATTTCAGCAACCCTACAGTTGCTTTTCAGCAAGCCCATAGGGTCGAAGACATCGGACCACTATGCCGAAGAAGAACGTGCCTTACTCCAAGAGGCACCAGTCGCTCGAACAGATCACTCAGGACTGGACAAGTTGCGGGAGCAGTTCCAGATCTTGCAAAATCAGCTTCAGCGACAACAAGGAATCGATCTACCTTCGACCAAGTTCAGAGACTTGTGTCCTTTCCCAGATGCTCAAGTACCTCAAAACTTTGAGGTACTAAAATTCAAAAGATACGATGGCAGCAGTTGTCCCACAGCACATCTCAAGGCCTTCTGTGGAGAGCTGAGTGCAATCTCAGGCAATTAAGGGGCCCTCATTCATTTGTTCTAAAAATCTCTGAAGGGCGATGCCCTAGATTGGTACACCTCATTGAACTGCCACCGCATCAAGACTTGGGAACAACTTTCCCAGGCTTTCGTTGACAGATTCGCGTACAATCTCAACATGGCACCTAGAAGGGCCGACCTCACGGCTCTCAGGCAAAAGAGTGATGAAACACTATCAGCTTATGTGGGACGTTGGCGAGCTATGGCAGCCAGAATGCGGACACCTATCGACTACAAAGAACAAATTTCATGATTGTTCATTCAACATATCCTGGCATATCTGGATATCTCATCTCGCATCCATATGCGAATTTCTCACAGTTGATCCGTGCTGGAGAATAAGTCGAAGCAGGAATCCATTTCGGGACAATCTCCCCATGGCCTATCAAGCCACTCCAGTCAAGAGGAATAGAGTGGAGGGAAGACCCATCGGATATGGGAAAGGAAACAGCAGCGGTTCTCCTCCTCGCTCGACAGAGGTAAACAACATCAGCACCACTGCTCAGGGTAATCAAAATGTTCCCCCACAGGGACGTCAACAGTATCAGCAGAATCAGGTTCAGCACCAACCTCAGCAGTATCAGCCGCAACCGAATCCTCAACCACAGCCACAACCACCTCGACAACAGCAGCAGTCCAGAGGGAACGACCAATACTCATACCAGAATAGGCAGAATTATAGGGAGCTCAGGAAATTCACTCCACTCACTCAACCACTTAGTCAAGTCATGGCTATGCTGGTACAGAAGCAGTTACTCACTCTGATGACACCCAGGCCTCCTCCAAATCCTCTACCTCCAACCTACCGAGAAAATGAGTATTGTGCCTACCATCAAGGGCGTGGCCACACCACTGATCGATGCTTTACTTTGAAGAATGCCATACAAGATCTGATTGACGACCGCAAAATCGTCATCTCGGTCCCCGAAACTCCTCCAGCAGCTACTACCAATATCCTTCAGAATCCTCTACCTCAACATCCGACGGACCCCAGCTCATCTCGTGGCCCTGCTGTCAACAGCATAGAAGAAGGAGAGCGCCTCGATCGCTTCTTCTCCGCTATCCAGTCCATTCATGCCTACACTTATGGGCCAGCAAATCCTCCTCTGATCTTGCAAGGGGCAAACCCCCTTCCTCCTTCAGTCTCCGAGCCATTAGTACTCAAAGGAGCACCTCCAAATGATGTACCAGTTGTGCAAGGGGCATCTTACAGCCATCCATGTCGGGAGCCATTCATCCTGGAAGGAGCACAATCATATATCGAGCTCGCATACGAACCTGTCATTTTGCAAGGGGCAACTCCAGTTCAGGAACAATCCAATCCGCAATGGAGGGATCATACCCATCAGTAGCAAGAACCCATTGTCTTGGAAGGAGTTCCTCCGATCAAGCCAGTCATATTATAAGGGGCAAATCCCGAAAGCGTGTCAATCACGCTATGACATCTGGGACGAACAGAGAAACCCCCTGCCATATCAAGAGGACCAATATTCATTCCATGGGAGTCTCTTGCTCCAGGAATGGTCAAGCCACGACCGCAACCTTATGTGATCTATGAAGACAAGCCTCGATATTACCCCTTCAGCACAGGCAACAATGTAGTCCTCAAGGCAAAAGCTCCATACGAGGAAGATCCGGTACAAGCACCAGCCTCGTTGCAAGAACCAGTGGTCTTGGAAAGCAAGGGAGAGGAAAACTATAAAGAAGTTCCGTGGCATTATCCAGAATGTGCGGAGGTGGGAAACATGAACCCCAATGGGCGTTACATCTGAAGAGATAATCAGAACAAAGGAGATCCCAAAGGCGCTCTCTCAGGCCTCGGCAACAAAAATGAAGCCACATATGATGTGGCAACTCAGCTCAAGTCAATCCCTGCTCAAATCTCAGTATGGGAGCTACTCTGCACATCTCGCATACACCGAGAAATGTTTGCCAAAACCTTGAGCGATGCTCACGTCTCCTCCAATACTGCACCTGAAATGATAACATTGATGATTAGACAGCTCCTGGCTCCGCGCGCCATCACCTTCACTGATAATGAATTGCCACCAGAAGGACGCAATCATGGGCGATCCCTCAACATAGCCATACGATATAAAGACATGTGCGTCCCTTTGGTCCTTATCGATAATGGCTCAAGCTTAAATGCTTGCCCACTCAAGACTGCAAAACCCTTGGGAATCAGTCCCTCTTCATTCCGGCCGAGCATCATATGCGTCAGAGCATTCGACAACACCCGCCGATCAGTGGAAGGAGAGGTCGACATAGAGGTACAAATAGGTCCAGAAATCTCCACTAGCACATTCCATATCCTGGATATATCAGCCTCTTTCAATATGTTGCTAGGATGGCCTTGGTTGCACAAGGTCGGAGCTGGTGCCATCAACTTTGCATCAACGGGTGAAGTACATCTGTGGAAATCAAGTAATCTCTATCCATGCAGAGAAGGAGCTCATCATTCCTTCCAATGCTACTGCTAATGAACCAGATATCCCTGTCATCGACATCCAGCACTCTGAAGAAGACGTCCCGTTTCGTAGTTTCGAGTTCTAGACTGTGAACGCTATCGCCAATCCTGAGCCGATAAGGGTGGACCATGTCTTTTCACCAGCAGAACATCTGAGCCTCAAATATCGTATGAAGAATCATTTCAAGTCTAGGAAGATGCCGCTGGTATATAATCAACGCAAATGGGGACTTGGGTACAGGGCAATCTTCATGGACAAAAGAAGGAAGAAATTTCGGTGCTCACCCATCCAATTCGTCAAGCCAGGAGAACCTTGCAAAGACCCAAGAGGGAATCAACCGACTGCACTACACAAAGGCCTCCCGATGAGCCTAGCTTGGGCCACATGGCCCCCCCATTCGATGGCACCAGATTCTTGAACCATCTAAGCCTCTGGAAGAAGAAGAAAAGGATGAAGACGAAGAAAAAAGTCAAATACAACAGCTTCAAGATCAAAGTACTCTGATACCTGCTCTCAATAAGGGGCACAACCTGCCCACTTCAATTCCAGCCAACCAGGGGCACAACTTGCCCATTCCAGCATCAATCAGCAAGGGGTACGACCCGCCCACCTTTATAGAATCAACATCATCAATCATTAGCCAGGGGCAGGAGCAACCCATCCATTGGACCAAAAAAGGGAAATGGCCAGCCCTGGATTGGTCCGATGTCCAGATTCCGAACTCATGTCTTGCCATGGAACCAGAATAATTACAATGCGAGGTAAGTGATCCAGGAGGGACTGAGTATGACTCAGATCTCGACCAGCGAGAAATCATGGTCATTGGGCCAGACTATGATTCTTCACCCAAATCATCAACCCCCACCTCTCCAGGGGAAGGAGTGTGGGGTCCTGAATGGTCATCTATTCCCCTAACTTCTGAATCAGTCAGAGAGTCATCTAAGGGCTCTGGCTTCCAAAAAAAAAATGCCAGTTTAAGCAGCGAGCGGAACTTTGGGACAAGCCGGGATCAATCATGGTCTGCAATGCCCGCTTGTTCAGAGTCCCAAAAATTTCAAAAACCCAAAAAAATAAAAAACTTTCAAAAGCCAAAAATATCTAGTATTTCAATTCCAGAAAAGTCTCAAAAACAAAAAAAAAACATTTCTTTTCCTGCATTCAATAATGTGCCAAGATCGTCTAAAGAGTCGCATGAGTTTGAAATCGAATCATATGATTTTGACATCGAATTAGACTTCAAGCTCATGGGTCTGGACGAAGCTCGGAATGAGGAAGATGATGACCCGGCTCCCGAACCAGAGGACCTCCTCAAAAAGTTTGAATCCAAAGCCAATGTTGTAGCCGATGATTTTGAGATAGTAAACTTGGGGACACCTGAGATCTCTAGGGAAGTACGCATTGGAAAATCGTTGCTACCAAAGATGAAGCAGAGAATGATAGAGTTCCTAGCTCCAAGATTGTCCAACTTCGCGTTCTCATATGAAGACATGCAGGGGCTCGATGAAGAGCTCGTTGTACACCATCTGCCAACCAAGCCATATATGAAACCAGTGAAGCAGAAACTTCGAAGAATGAAGCCAGAATGGGCTCTGAAAGTCCGAGATGAAGTCATCAAGCAGTACAATGTGGAATTCTTGGTAGTCTCCAACTACCCTGAATGGCTCACCAACATCGTACCAGTACCAAAGAAGGATGGCAAGGTTCGAATGTGCATTGATTTTCGAGATCTCAACAAAGCCAGTCCTAAAGATGATTTCCCTTTGCCGCATATCGAAACTTTGGTCGACAACACTGCTAGGTACAAGGTCTTCTCATTCATGGACAGGTTCTCAGGTTACAATCAGATCAAGATGGCCGTCGAAGATCGGGAAAAGACATCGTTTATCACTCTCTGGGGAACTTTCTGTTACAGGGTAATGCCGTTTGGTCTGAAGAACGCAGGAGCAACATGTCAGCGAGCAATGACAGCATTATTCCACGACATGATGAACAAAGAGCTTGAAGTATATGTGGACGATATGATCGTCAAATCTCGCACAATTGAAGGACACTTTGAAGATCTGAAGGAGTTATTCAACAGATTAGAAAAGTACAAGCTCCGCCTCAACCCTCAGAAATGTGTCTTCGGTGCAATGGGAGGCAAGCTCCTTGGCTTCATGGTAAGCAAGGATGGCATCAGAGTCGAAGAAACCAAAACCAGAGCAATCATCGAGATGCCCCCTCCTAGAACAGAGAAAGAAATTCGTGGCTTCCTCGGCAGAATTCAATACATCAGCCGCTTGATCGCACAGCTCACACCTATCTGTGAGCCCATATTCAAGCTCCTCCGGAAGAACGTTCCAAAAGAATGGAATGATGATTGCCAAGTTACCTTCGATCACATCAAGAAATATCTCATGAATCCTCCAATTCTAGTGCCGCCCACTCCCGGATGACCACTATTGTTGTACATCTCGGTAGCAGCAGAAGCTAGAGGCTGTGTCCTCGACCAGCATGACGAGACCGGGAAGAAGGAACAAGTAATATATTATTTGAGCCGAAAGTTCACCGACTACGAAACCAGGTATTCCCCGATCGAGAAGACTTGCCTCGCCCTAGTCTGGGCAACTCAGCGACTCCATCAATACATGATTGCGTTCCCTGTTCTCCTACTCGCTCATATGGATCCGCTCAAATACTTGTTCAAGAAACCAGCACTCACTGGAAGGATAGCTAAATGGCAGTTACTCCTATCTGAATTTGACATCACATATGTCACTCAAAAGGCAATAAAGGGGCGGGCCCTCGCCGATCATCTTGTCGTTCACTCTCTCCTAGATTATCAACCGCTCAAGATATTCTTACCTGATGAAGATCTCTTACTTATCCAAGGTGAAGAAAAGAAGAAGAAAGATGAGTGGACGTTATTCTTCGACGGCGCAGCAAATGCTAAAGGAAGTGGTACCGGGGCAATCCTCTATTCTCCAGACGATGTCCCTATTCCTATCACGAGGCGCATAGCATTCGAGTGCACCAACAACATGGAAGAGTATGAAGCATGCATCGCTGGCTTAAGGGAAGCCATAATCTTGGGCGTCAAGAAGCTACGAGTATTTGGACACTCACGGCTTATCATCAATCAGACCAATGGCGAATGAAAAACCAAGGATGAGAAGTTGATACCATATCATGTGTATCTCGAAAATTTGATCGAAGAGTTCAAAGAAATCACCTTCTCATACATGCCAAGAGCCAAGAATCAGTATGCAGATGCTCTCGCTACACTCGCATCAATGCTCGAGATCCCGAAAGGAACTTCGGAATGGGAGCTCACAGTCGAAACTCAAGATGAACCTGCTTTCTGCTTGTAAATAGAAGAAACTGAAGATGTCCCTGACAAACCCTAGTATGCTGACATCAAGCAATATCTCGAAACCCAGGAATATCCAAAGTCAGCAACAGTAACAGATCGCCGAACCATCCAGCGTTTGGCCAGCCAGTTCACCATTAGTGGCGAAGTTCTGTACAAGCGATCCTATAATCACGTCCTCCTTCAGTGCGTTGACGAAACAGAAGCTGCAAAGATCATGAAAGAAATACACGAAGGAATCTGTGGCCCACATATGAACGGGCACATGATGGCAAAGAAGATTCTACGACTCGGCTACTATTGGCTCACCATGGAAACAGACTGCTGCCAGCACGTCAGAAAATGCTTCAAATGTCAGGAGCATGCGAACCAAATTCATGCCGCATCATCAGAATTATACAACCTGACAACTCCCTGGCCCTTCTCTATGTGGGGACTCGACATCATTGGGAAGATTAGTCCTAAAGCATCAAACGGTCATGAGTACATACTTGTGGCAGTCGACTACTTCACCAAGTGGGTAGAAGCAGCCTTCTACACCACAATTGCAGCATCCCAGGTGATCAAATTCATGAAGAACAACATCATATGCCGGTATGGAATCCCCAATGCTATCATCATAGATAATGGGACCCCGTTCCTCAACAAGAAGATGGATGACTTCCTCAGCAAATTCAAGATTCAACGTCATCGATCAAGCCCCTACCGTCTTCAGATGAATGGTGGGGTAGAAGCCGCAAAAAAAAAAAATAATCATCAGGATACTCGAGAAGATGGTCGTGACTTATCGAGATTGGTCAGACATGCTCCCATATGCACTTTGGGCCTATCGAACTTTTATATGGTATGCTACAGGCGTTACTCCTTTCGAGCTTACTTATGGAATGGAAGCAGTTCTACCAGTCGAGGTGGAAATACCGTCACTACGGGTGTTATTAGAAAGTGGAATTGAAGAAGGAGAATGGCAACGGGCAAGATTCGATCAGTTACAGCTAGCAGATGAGAAGCGCATGCGTGCGCTAAGTCATTCTCAATGTTATTAGAAAAGGATCGCTCGGGCTTACAACAAGAGAGTCCGAAAAAGAAGTTTCAAAGTGGGCGACATAGTCATGAAGAAGATTTTACCATCGCACCTTCCTGATCCTAGAGGAAAGTTCAAACCCTCGTGGACGGACCGCTGATCATCAGAGAAGTACTTACCGGAGGCGCCCTCAGACTCACTAGCATGAGAGGGGTGGATCTTCCTGAGCCAATCAATGCCGACAAAGTGAAGATCTTTCACGGGTAAATCATTCTGACTTTATCAAGAGTTACTTTAATAGAGCTGAAGTCAAGAGGTCAAAGCTAAAACCTCTGAGAAATCGTTTTCGTCCACCAAAAAAGTGTTTCAAATAAGGGGATTCAAAAGAAAAGGAGAAAAAAATACAAAAAAAAAGAGAAAAAGAATACAAAAAAAGAAAAAAAAGAAAAGAGAAAGAAAAGGGGAAGCCAAAATAAGGCACCTGAGAAAAATCAACCCAAGAAGAAACACAGTCATCCATCCACCCATCTTAGAAAGGTCGATAGCTAAGACCGACAGCTCTATCATCGTAACTTAGGATAAGGGCTGAAAGACTGTCATCGGCCGGCAACGACGGATTCCCGACCTCTAGCCGCCGCAATTATCCAAAATTCCAAAAAAAAAAAGAAAAGAAAATGTGTGCCTAAACAAAGAGGGCGGAGTGAAAACCCGAAAGGGCGCTCCGAGTAAAAACAGTGGGCATACAACGGACTTGGTGAAAACCCGAAAGGACGCCAAGGGTAAAAACAGCATTGTTGTCAAGGGGCAGGCAAGATCAAACACCTGGAAAGTGGTGAAAACCCGAAGGGGCGCCACGGGCAAAAATGACGGGAAAAGGCCGGCTGTAGTGAAAACTCGAAAGAGCGCTACAGGAAAAAATGGCTCGAATAAGAAACAGAAAAACTAAAAGTGCAGGTACCAAGAAATCAGACAGTCCGAATCAATTCAAGCAGTTGCAGTTCAAGAACAAGAAGAAGTACAGTCAGGAACAAAGAGCTCTACAAACTCTGACAATCTCAGGAAGTAACAGTTTCCATTGACTACATCCGTAGGGAACCAAAGGGACCACGCAAGTCAATCTCAAGACATTGGTCAAAGCATTGGCCAAGCCTCAGTTCTGATTCCTATGTCCCGGCACAAAATCCAGACACACACTCACAGGACAACTCATGGCACAATAGATTTTCAAAAAGTTTTCTCCTTTTTCATTAAATGCATCATATTTCCTTTACATATATCATGTCATCTTTTTCAAAAAAAAAATACAAAAAAAAAATGCATCATCATCAGTCATGCAAGAAGGAATGTACGAATGGCCGACACAATCAATCTCTACCCTACTCCTCGGCCATATCAGGTAAGTCCTCTGACTCATAATAAAATAGCCTCGCTCTCAACCTGCTCACCTCCATACGTAGGTAATGCACCTCATCGCACTCAAGGATACAAACCGCTATCTTCTCATCAGACAACCTCTGATCGGCAACCAATCTCCTCGACATCATCTCACAATGATACCGAAGTGCAGAAATCTCATACAGCAAATGGCCATGAGTGGCCAAAAGAAAACCAGGATCGATGAATGGGCGCTCTTCAAAGGGCCCATATGAACCAGATGAAGAGCCGGCATCTCCAAGAATACCCTGCTCATCCTCATCAGCAGTCTGGTGCCAGCAAGGGATGCGTCGATACAGAGACTGCTCAACAACCCAGTACTGGTATGAGGCAGTCGCCATCGAAAAAGTTCGCAGCTCAAAACCCAGCAAATCAGCAGTCAAGTAACTCGCCCAAGATCCATCAACCCGAGCCCTAAAGTCAAATGTTCTAGATGGAATTGCTCGACGCCCGATATCCGTGAAAGCAAAAAAAGGAGCATCCTGCTCATATCCGAACTGCCACAGGAACCGGATAGGATGATAAGAAAAGTAAGATCGAAAGCCTACCAACATCAGAGGAAGGCGGTGCACATCGCAAAGCACTGGAGGAAGTGAAAGCCAAGATGACTCCCAACGAACATTCCAGTCACGCAACTCAGCAAACATCTTGCGATACAAGGGCTCACTCATCCTAGGCGTATGAGGAAGAAACTTCATGATTTGTCGCATAAGGTCTGGGCGACGGGTGCCAGGAAATGGTACAGGAACAGTCAGCGAAAGACGCTCCCATAGCCAGACCTGATCACAAGAAAGAAAAGAAATTCAGCTAGGGTAAAGCAATTCTCAAAAGACAAGAAAAGAAAAGAAAAGTGCAGGAAAAGATACCTGAAGAAATGCACAGCAGCCGCGAAGGACACAAGTGCGGCGCAAGGCACAGTCAGTCAACCCATTGAACAGCTCAGCCAGGACGAGAGAAATGATCCCCTACCGTTGAATAACTCGGCTCATCACCTCGAAAAGCAAAGGAGTTTGAGATCTGCGCCATCCCGAGAATAGCACATCAGCTATCAAGCAGAACATCAATGCATTCCGAGAAAGTAGAGGCCCTGCCACACTCCGAGGACCCGAAAAAAGATCATACAGCAAATCCAAGGAGAACACCACAGCATCCTGACCAGCAGCTGCAGGCTGAACAAGATAGGGGATCCCAAACCAGTTATGCGGTGTGGCACCCTTTGGCAAAGTCTTCGGCGAAAAATACTGAGTATAATCCCAAGGAAGACCGGTCAAAGGCGCAGGCTCCTGCAAAGAAGGTCCCATCTCCATGTTGTTGAATGCAAACAAGTTCAACGAAGGGACCCAGTCAATCAGTGCAGCCCCGAGCATCCTCCAGTCAATGTCAACTCTAACCATATGGATCAGACCGCCGAAGCTATAGGACTCTAAATCTCGAATCTCATACGCTGACAAGCTATCAAGCAAGCAAGCAGCCGTGGCGAGCAAGAAGGACGAGGAAGTAGCTGACAAGTCCTCACAGGAATCCCCTCCAGGACAAAAGGCCCGAAAATCAATGACAGCTCATCAAGGATCGGAAGATCAACAGGCGAAGGAGAAGGAAAAGCTGGAACCTCTGCAGACTCAACAACCCCTGACCTATCCCCAGTAGCGGCTATGTCTGATATAGTCGCATCACTGTCTGAAACTGTCACGACCTCAGCCGCATGAGAAGACTCGCCCACCTCGTGAGTCGAGTGTGTAAAGGACAGACGATCAGGAGAAGGATGGTACTCTCCATCAAAAGGGCTATCAGCAAGGATCACACCGCACATCGTGGCATCCTGACCAATCTGACCATCGAAAAATGCATCTAAACCATCAAGAAAGGTCCCGGCAACCCCGATCGAAGAATCATCGGTCAGATCTGGACCTGCGGCCCTCTCCAACATGAAGTCGTGAATCCAATCATCATCCTGACCAATCAAAGGGATCAACGAGGCATCCACACCATCCATCATCAAGGAGACATCATCAATGATCACATCAAGTCCACCCAAGCAAGTGTGCCACACATCTCGGCCATCATCAAGAGCATCCAAGCCATCAAAGGTATCATCTGAACCATCCATTCCATTCAAACATGAGATCAGCCCATCTATATCCATCATAGCCCCATCAACACCATCAATCATATCATCCATGTGGCCCACACTCAAGGGATGCATAGCCTCACCTATGTCCCATCTCCTCATCCCATCCATATCATCCATTTCTCCCATAATCAATGACCCATTCAAATCTGAGTTTTCAGCATGGCTGCCATTAATGGGGCCATTCAAAGCTCCACCAACCACCATCCTTAAATCCCCATCAATACCCCCATTCAATGCTCCATCTCTACCATCCATTAAAGAGATTCCACCATCATTAAAGCCTTCACCACTTCTTGAAGTGTGGGACCCTTCATGGATAGCTCTCACAGCCCCTAGATCTCCACCATCCATTGCTTGAGAAAGGATAAAGCAAGAAGAGGACAAGATGAAGAGAAAAGACAAAGAGAAAAGAGGATTCATGGCTGGAATCGAATTCTCCAGTACAGAGAATGTGGGGACAGGAGCAGTGAATAGAGGGGAATGTCCAAGCATGAGTCAGCCCAGGCCGCACAAGAGGCGAGGCTTGGGCGGCCCGCTGTGGGCCGCCCTTACGGACGCGATCCCTCTCTCTCCGCGGGCTTGGTTCCATGGTCGTTGGTAGGTGAGGCTGACAGTCCATATCAGCAGATGGCACCCTGAGGGCCACCCAAGGCTCCAATCCACTCCATATTTTGTTTGAAGATGATCAGAATCATCTGGAAGATACCCCACCTGTCCAATCACAAGTATTACAGCCAACATGGGCCTGATCGAGTCAAAGAGAAGAAAAACTGATCAAGAGAGGCCCACAAGCAATTTGAGCCATTCAAAGACCAGATCATCATGATCTAAACCATGTAAGAATTCACATGAGTCATAAAATAGCAAGATCAAAGGTTTGATCATTAAGAAAGAGGACCAGAATCCAAGATCTGATCATCAAGTGGGCCCACGTGGCTGAAAAGAGCGACCTGAGCCGTTCAAGTCATCATCTGCACCATGAAAAGCCTTCTTAGCCCCACAAAACATCAAGAAAGGGTGCTTCAAAGCAAAGCTGAAGTCTGAAAAGGGCCCACAGGGCCAAATCAAGCGATCTGAATCGTTCAAGTCATCATTCATGCAGTTGAGAGATCTTATCTTCCATAAAGTATTAAAGAATGAGTCAAGAATCAAAGCATCCAGGCATCATCAAGAAATTTAAGACAAATTGAGGTTATATATTGATTCAGAAAGTCTTGGTACATCAGAAAGGTAAAGGCAAAGAAGGCCATACAAAGCTGAATACAGAAGCAGGCTACAGGTCACCAACATAGTCGTCGTCATCCCTCCTCTCATCCCGCTCTCGACGATGAAGATCCATCAAAGGAGCTGTCACTGAGCCCCCAGCATACCTACGACGACCACCAGGAACATAGAGCGGAGGAAGTAGAGGCCCCTGTCCGTACAGCAAGTACCACTCGTCATAGTCACGATCCGGGATCGTAAAATGAAACCCAGGCTGGCCCACAAGAGCATCAGCTATCTCATCAGCTGGGATCTGAGCAGCCGTAAGAGGTGCGGAACAAGGAACTCGAGCCACCGCAGTAATCTGTCGAAGCAGCGTCTCACCCAAATACCACTGAAATGATTTAGCGTCAGAAAGCATGATTCGGAGGCATGAAGAATCATATGCCTCCACACGCTGAGGGGTGTAGTAGAGAGGAAAGTTGGCGTACGACATCCGAGCAAACTACAGCAAATGAGGCCATCACAATCAGCCACAGAGCAGCACAAGGGATAAGAAAAATAAGATACTTATATCCTCGACGGTCAATCCGTCTATGTCAGCGCGCCAATTGTCCCCAGATACACGAGAGATCCGTTGACGATTTTGCTGATGCCAGTGCATATGGCGGTACAGAGGTGGCTCAATGTTGTCTCGTATCATCGGTGCGAGATGAGCAAAATGTTCATAAAAGCAAGTCTGGGCAAGGGCACACATAACGATCAAAGAAAGAAAGAAGGCAAATGTCTCCAGGGAAGGTTAAAAAGAATACCTCTACGACAGGCCAGAAACCTGTGAAGGACCGGCTATTCCGAGAGGTCTTATCCAAACCCAAGAAAACATGAGTCAAGATAGCCCTGTTCCAATTGTAGGGATGGTAAAGATCCTCAACCAAACGAAGAAATTTAGGATCGATCCTCTCATTCGCGTGACAGAAAAGGAATGACCCGAAGGCATAAGCAATCATGGCCCATGCTTTGTGGAGAGCCTCTAACTCGGTAGTAGGGGTGACGGTAGCAAAGGTGTTGTAGAACCATCGCAATTTTACTTGATGGCCCTGGAATTCATCCTCAGGTGGGACGTCACCTACAAGCCGTAGCCAGTCAGTGGAAGTGATGAGAGCAAGAGAGCCGACCTGGGGAACAACTGTCCCATGGAATGGAAAGCTAATATATATATATATATATGTATATATATATATATATATGTATATATATATATATATGTATGTATGTATGTATCCAGGGGAGTTATTCCCCACTCGCCGCAAGGGAGTTGAAAGGTGTGGGTCTCATCCCGCTACCTCTCATAAAGAGCCGCAAGCAACATGTGGTTGGCATTGTTGTTATGGAAGCGCAAGGTAAGGAGCCCAGCAAAAGGAGTGTCAGCCATAACTCGTTCAAGCAAAGGCTGTGGGTGTTTCACCCACTCATCCCAATGATCTCTGGTACCTCGACCCTTGATGGAGGGGAGAGGTTGGTGCTCCTTAGCCAAGGAACACATATGGGCCCCTCGGTGGATAATAAAGGCCGGATCATCCTCATCGATCACCCGTCGTCCTCTTGTACCATCCGCCATCGAATCCTACAAGCTTAGCGAGGTGAGTCTCCACTCTTTACCCGTTAAAATCCAAATCATTATCCAGGAAACCCTTGGATTCGGACTTACATTCAAATGCAAAATCCTATGTCCAAGTCCATGTGTTGCCTAGGATAAGTGTTGGCCCCATCGAAGAAAACAAGGCCCACCTTAAAGAAGCTTGCATGCCATAACCTAGGTAAGGAAAGTCCATCATCCAAGGACACATTTTGGACAACAAATGCACTCAAGTGCCATGAGATCAAAGGGATAAGAATCCAATTCCATATGAGAAATCCCTCTTCAAAGTCCTTATGTGGCCAAGGATTGGTTCACTTCTCGTACTAAGGCCATGATTCTCATTTAAGATGTTTCCATCTTTTTACACATGTACATGGACAAGCGGGGAATAGGAAGGAAATGGGTCCCCAAGAGCAACCCAAGTGCCTCATCTCAATGGAATGAAGAGAGCACATAGCCCATTTGAAGAACATGAGGACCCATTCATGGGTTAACCATGGGCAACCCTATTTGCATCATCTTTATGAATGTTTTAACCATGAAAGTACAACATGGTGGTCTACCCACAAATATATGAATCAAAGAAGCCAATGGTAAAAAATTGATGCACATAGCCCACATGAAGAACCAAAGTTGGAGATGTCCATGCAAGGACAAATTTGGGCAACTTATGTGCACCATTTTCTTTACAAAAAAGGGGACCATTTGAGCACAAGAAGGCATGGCTTGATGAGTCACCCAACCATCATGAAAATGGCTAAGAATGATATACATAGCCTACTTGAAGATCAAAATCCAAAATGCCCCAAAGCATGGGACAAAATTGGGCAACTTATGGGTATCATTTTTTCCCACAAATTTAAAGAAAAGTCACTCATCTTTGAGAATGATGGTGGATGACCCACCAAGCACCCCAAGAAAAGTTGTAGGAGCTATGGTTGCATGGATAGCTCACTTGAAGAAGAAGCCATCCATTTGAGGTGGATGACACTAAAGGAAGTTCTTGAGAACCACTTTCCTACAAACATGGGAGCTTAGTGAGTCTGTTGAAACAACTCACCCATGGGACTTGTAGGTGATCAAGAAACCCAAGTCCTCCATCCATCCAAAGAAAAGGCATGAAGGAAAGAATCCTACATGCACAAAGTGTAGTGGTGCACACATGACTCAAAGAAATACACAAGTTTCAAAGAGGGCCCAAAAGCCCATCTATATGGAGGAATTCCAAGGAACCCACCACACTTTGTGTACAAGGATGTACATCATAATCAAGAAATGGTGGAAGATTTGAGCTACTTGTCCATAAAGGCCCAACTAGGAAACCTAGCCCACTTGAAAGATCCAAGTGAAGAATGGGCTAGTCACCTTTGTCCATACACACGTGAAGAAAGATGGGGCCATCCAAACTGAGCCCTATGGGCCCAAAAATTGAAGTGGGCCCTACCATTCCTATGGGCCCAAACCTTGAAAAGAAGATGGAAAAAAAAAAAGGAAGCTCCAAAGGAAATGACATGAAAAAGAAAGCAAGAGGGGGCCCAAAATGAAGTATTGGGCCCATCAAATACACCAAGGGCCATGACTTCACTTTGAGCCTATTTGATACACATGAAAAGTGGCCTAACTCCCATGAAGAAAGATAGGATATTTTGCCATGCACACTTGATGGACATGGCAAAATTACCATTTACGTACACATAAAGGGAGTGTGAAAGAAGAAAAGAAAGAATGAAATAGAAGCTTGTAATGTCCTTCTCCACCACCTTTAGAAGAGATTGGAGATCTAGAAAAAGGCCAAAAAGACTTGGGCCCACCTTGACTCCTTTGGAATAGCTACATGAAAAAAGAAAGGAAACATGAGAAGAGACAATGAAGAAGAAAAAGGACAAGAGAGAAAAAAGAGTGGTCCATACCCTTACCACTCACCAAAGGGGAACCACCTTGCTGTCTCAAAGCTTCACTAAGGCCCACCACTTGAAAGGAGCAAGGGACCACCAAAGGAAAGAGAAAAACTTGAAGAAAGAGAGAGTATGAGAGAGAGAAGAGAGAGATTAGACGTTGGAGGGGCCAAGGGTACCCCATGCTATATAGAAAAAGGGAGGGCACCCCTTTACCTGACCCACTGGAAAGACTAGTGGGTAGAGACGGTTTGGGCGGCACCCAGGGGGGCCGTCCTTCTTCCCACCTACTTGAAACAACCCTTCACCCTCTCTCCTTGGGAAGAACTCCTCCTTGGGAAGGGTGGTTGCAAGTGAATCTTGTACCTCCATGTAAGAATGAAGTGATGGAAGAGAAGGATGAGAAAAAGTAAGGAATCTCACCAAAATCTCATCTTGTGAGAAATTGGGGAGAAATTGGCTTGATGATGTGGAAAAAGTTCCATGAAATTTTCAAGAAAAAGAAAGAGAATTGACTTGGTCAAACAGTGATCTCAACCATCCAAAATCATGGCCTGATGATCTGAACCATTCTAAGAAGAATCTCCAACCTTGATTGCTGCTCGTTTATACAATAGTTTGGTCCGAAGACCTTAAACTACGTCAGGATCAAAGTCCCGAGAGATTTTCACTAAAAACCAGTGTTAATCTTGATCACTCAGATTGAGATTTAACAGTCTGGAATATTTTGAAAAACCGCAAAAAGAATGTATTTTCAGCATGTACATAGTTTGGTCCGAAGACCTTAAACTACTTCGGGATCAAGATCTCGAGGGATTTTTAATAAAAAATGGGCATCGATCTCGACCATCAAAATCAAAATCGATGACTCAGAACACTTTTCAAATCACAAAAATATATTACCAGTCTTGCTCTTAAGTTTGGGTCCGAAGAACTTAAACTACGTTGGGATCAAGATCCCGAGGGATTTTCAATAAAAATCAGCATCGGTCTTGATCGTTCGAATCAAGATCCGATGACTCCAGACATTTTTCTAAAAATAAAAAAAAATATGTCTATGCATTTCCAGCCCTCGCTTGTAAAGTTCAGGTCTGAAGACCTTAAACTACGTCGGGATCAAGATCCCGAGGGACTTTTTAAATAAAAATCGGTAGCAGTCTGGATCGTTTGAATCAAGATCCGCTGACACCGAACATTTTTCAAAAACAAAAAAATGTGTTTGCCCTGTTCTGTACAGTTTTGTGGTCCGAAGACTTAAAACTACACTGGGATTAATTTCTCGAGGGACCTTTTCCTGCTTTCAACCAAAAACCGGCATCAGCCTCGACCGCTCGAATCAAGGTTTAATGACCCGGATCATTTCAAAAATACAAAAAAGATTTTAAGCTTTCCATAAAAAACAGTATCAATCTCGATCACTCGAGTTGAAGTCTGGAACTTTTTCAATGCAAAAAAAAATATAATACAAAAAAAAACGATTTTCACCATCAATTTTAACTGCGCAAATTCATCCCCAGCGGTCCGAAGACCTAAAACTACACTGGGATTAACTTCTCGGGGGATTTCTTTCCCAACCTGTTCCAGACATGGTTGACACTTGATCGTACGGGTGTCCGGAGTCTTCTAAACAGGTAAGGGCTGAGGCGGGCAGAACCTCACGACCCTATTCGTGTTGAACGCACCGTGATAGACAACCTTGATTTGGAAGTTGCTGTTAAATTTAATGGATGTTCCCTATTCCTAAAACTCATGAAGGGGATTAAGGCAGTTGGGAGGTGAAGCGCACCCTCATGGAATTGTGAGCAACATAAGGCCCTAAACTGGATTGACAAAGGGAAATATGAGGATGTGGTTCATTCTGTGGCCGAAGGAGTCCTGTCAGACGACACGTGGTCTATGTGCATTGCACATGAGGAACATGCAACTTTGTGGGTGTGTTGACTGAAAACCCTCAGAATCTCCTCATCCGAAGATGTAAAACTATGGCATTTAACTGTGTGAGATTCGTCTTGCTCGCTGACGTAAAATGGATCGGGTGCCTTACCAGCAGTAGAAGCTGGAAATGGATGATAATTCCATACCTTTCCCTGCGTTTCAGAAAATACCAAAACATTTGCAAGTCATCTTTCAAAAATCACAAAAATATTTCTCTTGCTTTCAAACAAAATATTCCAAAAAACAAAATATTTCCCTTGCTTTCAATAATACCGACCTTTACTTGGACAAAATATTTTTAAAATCATAAAAATATTTTCCTTGTTTTCAATAACCGATCTCCATCCTGATTACTCAGGTAAAGATTCGGACCACATATTTGCAAAAAAAATCACAAAAATTGTCACTATCCTCAGCACTACATTTCAGGAATCTCGAACTCCGCTCACTCATTTCGCAGTTTGGGATGACGGATCAGATCGCCCGCAAATTGGAATCTTGACCAAAACTGGCGACCAAGCACCGTCTCAATCGCATCCATTCACAGAAGAACATCTTGAAGTCTGATAACATCCTTCATCCATTCCCATTAGCAAAGAAACAGCATCTTGGGACGATGGACCTGATCGACCACGGGTTGGGATCTTGACCAACCCGCTGACAAAACATCCTGCATTGAAAAGAAAATCCCCAGGGGAACACAACCCTGCAAGCAATAAGCTCAAAATTCTTTGCACCCCAGCAAAAGAAAAATCATCGAACTGAAAGAGAATGAGCCAAACCATGCATCCATCATCAAATATGCATCTCCATGCATCAGCAGCATCACATCAATCATCATGTTTACCTACTTTCAAAATAAAAGTCGGTTAGCCAAAGACCCCACAGGCATCCCTAGTGGAGGCGGGTGCAAGCCAAATTTCCTTTTAAAAAAAATAAAAAATATTTCTATTTGCAAATAAAAACTCCACGGAGTATCACTCCCCAGAGTGGGTAACTTTTCAAAATCCAAAAATATTTTCCCAGTAGAGCTTTCGGTCTCCAAAACACCGAGAGATCTTCCATATCTCTGGGTAAAAGCCGACCCAAAAATCAAATAAGATCCGATGTCTCGCAGTTTCTCCGGAGACCATCGAATCCAATGCACTCAAAGTACGGTCGAACTGAACTCTAGTGTCAGTGCGGTCGTACCACATGCCAAGATACGAAAAGATGAAAGCCAAAAGGCTCGATCAAAGAAACCATTTGAACAGGTGGAAACGATGAATTGTAACCCAAGTATCAAAATCAGCAGGTTAGGTGGAAAGAGTTCACCCACACATACCTAGGCGTGGATGGTTGAAGTACCTTGACTGAGTCAAAGTCGGCGTAATGGACTCCCTTATGACTACATGACGCAGGGCAGCTAACCACTTTGACAGTCAAGCAAAACAAGTACTCCTGGAGTGATCCGGGAAAGCATCAAACATCACAATCAATCTCAGGGTCAGTAACCTTGTAAGACTATGACGCAGAGGCTTTGCTGTACCTTTCTGATATTAGTACTGATCGGGAATGGAAGGGTTGCGATTGGGTACCCAGGTTGCAGCGCATTGCAGGGACAATTGCAACGTTTTCTCCAAACTCCCGCGGTATGTGCGAGTTATCAATCTCCAAACAATCAACTGACTCAGATACAAAGGACAACAAAGATTCCAGACTACAATCTAGGAAAGAATGAATTGCAAACCAAGCATCAAAACCAACAGATCGGGTGGAAAAAGTCCACCCGCACATACCTAGGCGTGGATGCCTGAAGTACCTTGACTGATTCCAAGTCGGCGTAGTGGACTCCCGTAAGACTACATGACGCAGGGCAGCTAACCACTTTGACAGTCAAGCGAAATAAGTACTCCTGGAGTGATCTGGGAAAATATCATACAATCAATCACAGGGTCAGTATCCTCGTAAGACTACGACGCAGAGGCTCTGCTGTACCTTTCCGATGTTAGTACCGATCGGGAATGGAAGGGTTGCGATTGGGTACCTAGGTTGCAGCGCATTGCAGGGACAATCGCAACGTTTTCTCCAAACTCCCGCGGTATGTGCGAGTGATCAATTTCCAGACGATCAACTGGCATAGATTCAAAGGCAAGCAAAGATTTCAGATCATGATCTATGAATGACCAGGTCAGAAGTGGGGTGTCCACTAGCTTTGACATTCGGTTGCACGTAACCTCTACCAAAGAGGGGCATCTGTAGACACCCCACCTTCGGCTACAAGATTGGTTGAGATAGCTGAATGAATGGAGGACCATACACCTAAATCTCATGTCTAAACTCAGCCAAACTCACCCTTGTAAGCCCCAATCCATAGCCCAACTCAAGCCTGAACCCAGTCAACTCACTCCTAAACATCAGCCTGAAAAACCCCCCTAAGAAAAATCAGTCAAAAAATCCCAAAAAAAAAGTCAAACTCAGCGAGTCAACCCGCTGAGTCAAATCACCGAGTCAACCCATCGAGTCAACTCACCGTGTCAACCCATCTCTTAAACCTAGTCAACTCACCGAGTTCCAGACCGCAGCCTCGGAGCAGGTTCAGTACTGCCCGTTGAATCCCAAGAAAGGCCGTACGGGCGGCCCACTGAGGGTTGCCCAAACTTAATTACGGGAACTACCACTCCCCGCTGCTATAAATACCCCCCTCCCCTTCTTATTTCACAAGCTCCCAAGCCCGAGTGCAATCTGTTTGTTCCGAGTTTCTCTTCCCCCTTTAGCCCACTTTTCCACCAAGGAGAGCCCGAGTGAGGAGAGCCTAGCCCTGGTCCAGCCCAGCCTGACCACTGGTCCAAGTCTCCCAAGCCATCCAAGTCTCGATCCAGCCACTCGGAGCCAATCCTTGCGACACCTCCGTCCATCTAGCTACTCTATCATTAGCATCATCTCATTCGCATCTAGCATAAGTGCAACATTTACTTTTCTTCCAACCCCCCTGCTTCACTACAAGCACTTTGATCATTCAAGCACACAGCATGCATCCTGCATAAAAGCACTTGTCAGTTCGAGCGTATGCTCTGGGCTTGCCTGTTAATGGAAACCTACCCATCAGAAACTCTTACTGTTCAGACCTGCATTCATGCATCAGTCACTACGAGCACTTTGATTATTCAAACACACAGCATGCATCTCGCATAAAGCACCTGTCAGTTTGAGCGTATGCTCTAGGCTTGCCTGTTAATGGAAACCTGCCCATCAGAAACTCTTACTGTTCAGACCTGCATTCATGCATCATGTCATTCATGAAAATGTACGAGGATTAAATCAGACTTTCAAGTATTAGTTCGATTCTATGAAGTAGAGATCGTACTTCGGTACGGGCAGTGTGTGGGGTGCTTAACCTCTTCCCACCCTGTAACCGGTGATCCCTTACCTCGAATCTCTGGCCGCAAATCAAAAGGAGTCATTTTAGAGGAAGGAATCTCCAGGATCCCCTTCCCTAATGTTTCTACGGGGTCTAGCCGACTGTAGATTCGAAGTAACTGGCTAGTGGCGACTCTGGTCTTATACAAACTCATCCAAACACATCTAGCTTAACACGACAACCGAACAAAGCCCTTGAGAACGAGGCAAGCCAGTGGCACAAACGGCGATTCGCGCGCACGCACCCCTTCTTCTTTTCGAAAGGAAAGGGAGAACGTTCGGGAGCGCAAAAAGGCAAGGGTCCACAGGATGTCTTCAAGTTCTTTGGAAACACCTCCATACACACTGTTGTCCAGTCCTTCCAATAGACTGGATAAAGCAGATGGATAAAAATAGTCCTCTACATGGGAGTGAGACCTTTTTTCTTTGTTTTCAATATCACTGCACAGACCTGCAACCAAAGCCACACTACGAAAATCCTTTTCACCATTGCAGTTTTTTGCCCTTTTGTATACCCTGGTATACGGCTCTTTGGGATTTTATTGTTCAAACTTCACTTGATCTGGCAGCAGAAACTCAGCTTTTGCCAAACTATGATCATATGAAATGCCCTTTCTCCACATCATTCACTGAAACAAAGGCATCAACCACCCTTCAATCTAAACTACTGAGAAATCGAGAGAGAAGTTTCTTGAAGATTCCAACTGATAAATTGAGAGAGGGACTCGCACGGTTAGATCTTTTGGTTGTTGCTTCTCTTCGTTTGTTTTGCCCTCTGTGAGAGAAGAAGCCGAAATGGAAATTTGACTTGTAGGAAGTTAAATGAACTTGGTATCTTGTATATCATAAGTTGTAATGAAGAGTTCCACTTTTATTGAAGTGTTTTTGTTTTCTTTTTTCTTTTTTCTTTTTAGAAAGTTTGCTTCATCTTAGCCATGCAGCAGTAGAGTTTAAGACAATCCTTACAAAGTTTTGTTTCTTGCACTCTGCACGACCTGTCTGATTGTGCATATTTAAACCCCATCTAACATGCTCATCCATAACTGTTTTGATGCATGGTTGCTTGTACAGGCCCCATATAAAAGATGGCTGAAAATGAGGACATTTAGCCATGGGTTTTCTTATTCTTTTCTTAGCTTATATTGTTGTATTTTCAGGTTAGTGGGCGTTGTGTACTTGTTTCATATAGCCCATGCATATGATATTAAGAATATTCCCTGCAAAAATCTACATGATTCTTCTCTTGGACGTGTTGCAAAAATCAGCACCTTAGTGAAAGATGTTGTCTGGCACCTAATGTTGTGTGGCTGATTTGTTCCGACTGGGTATGCCAGTAAAATTTATACCACTAAAAGTGATCTGTTTTGCTTAATCGCAAATAATATTTGCTTGTATAGGTTGTGTTTCAAACTACCATTAAACAAGAAAATGATCAGTGTTTAGAAACTGCCTCAAGCATCAGTCCAGGTTTCAGGATCTTCATTAATTGAAGCCTTTAACCAACCAGGAAGTGATAAGCCATTGATGATGAGAAGGTACATGTTGATTTTCCTAATTTCGATATTTGAAGATTGGCACTATGAGTTGCTGTTGAATAAAAAAATTTCATAAGTACTTATTTATTGCCTTCAGATTACTTGAATTCTTTTGATTTTTGTTTTAATCTTCTATTCATCTTTGCTTTCTGTATTCTCTCGTAAGTTATATTAGAAAGTATCGTGTTGATGGAAAACATAAGGAATTTAAGTTTCACACACGATATAATTATGATTTGTGAGGGCTGTAATTTTTCTAAAATTTGGATGACTATCAGGTGCAACAGATAAAAAATAAAATTGTACTTTTTTTTATTTGCAGTAATTTTAGAGACGGACCAAAACCGTCACAAATTTTGGTTTAAAAGTCTTGTCGCTTCATTTTGGATCCATGAACAAAATCCGTGGTTAAAGGGGAAATTGTTCAAGTTTTGCAACGGATATTTTAAGTTTCGCTGCGGATAATATCTGTCGTTTATAAACAACGGACCAAATCTGTGGCAAACTACCCACTGATATTATCCGTGGTCAATTTTTCTCCACAGCAAAATACCACTGCCAAGCTTGCGTCCATCTTTAATAGTGATTTGCGACGGACTTGGTCTGTCATTTTTTTACTGTTTTGGCATAGTGTATGAGAATGGATCATATAAGCTCAAGTCTATTAAAATAAATAAAAGTATATCTTATGTGAGGCTGTGCATATCTAGTGCCTAGCATACATCCTAATCAAGCATGAATAATTAAGCAATTAAAACAATAATGCTAGATTAACAATGTGCTCAACTCAATCACAAACACAAGCATGTATAGTGGTTTGGTCACCCTACTCCACTCCTGGTTCAAGTACTCAATCCCTTTAAGCACACCAACATTCACTAGGGAGTTTAAATCTGGTTCCTCCCAACCGAAGTGTTTTAAATTGGATCCACCCAACTAGGGAGTTTACAGGTTCCTCCCAACCTACACGTTCACACCCGTGTTGGTGGCTCCCCTTAGAGACTTGTTTAGGCCCATCAAACGTGCAAAGGAACGGCAAACGTCCTTGAAATTTAGGCTCGACAAACGTACCAAGGAACGACAAATGTCCATAGAGTTTAGGCTCAACTAATACGCCAAGGATCAGCAAATGACCCTTAAATTTAAGTTTGACAAACAAACTCTATACTCAATTCCCACGGAGAAAAGAGTGGAACCAGACTCTTACAAATGACAACTTACTTGTCAGATTGAACCACTTTGTAGTGCCGCTTTGGGTTGCTTCTTTTTGCTCTCTCGTGCTCGAATCATCTCCCCTTGTGCTCTCTCGATCACTAATGACGTTGCATTACCAATGCTCCAGCTCCATGATCAACCACCTTACATATGATACTCCGACGGAGATGCCCAAGGTGCTAGGAGGTATGTTTGAGATCTCTACAACTAATGAAAGTGGGTTGCCTAGAGAGTCTCACCTACAAAGATCTCATCATAGAGTATTGGATAAGAATATTACTGTCAAGAACAATCCACTATTTAGAGATCAAAAGAAGGACAAGTGCATCTTCATCTTGAGCTTTAATTATCCATTCTTGTGATGAATCACAAGGAAGATCACTTGTTTCGATTAGGAATAGAGCTCCTATAGGTAAGTAATGGTGGTAGCTTCTATCTCCTCAAAATTCCCCTCTTTAGCCCAAAAATGAATCATCCTCCTTTTATAAGTTTTCTTCCAACGGTAAAAAAAGGGAGATTCGTGTATCTTCGATTGATCGAAAAAAAGGTCCATTTGATCCGAGGTCACTTCCGATTGATCGGATACCTGTCCGATTGATCGAAAATCTGTCCAGAGAGCTCTCTGGAAAAAAATTCGATTGATCAAAATCATGGTCCGATTGATCATAAGGACCCCATCTAATTAATCATAGGACTGTTCGATTGATCAGAAATTTGTCCAGTGGGTTTTTTCAAATTCCCTGGAACAAATTCGATTGATCGGAACATTTGTCCGATGGATCGGCGTCCTATCGAAACCAATGTCCGATTGATCGGAGATCAATAAGAAACTGCTGTTTGGGCAGATTTGTTTACAAGAGCTTCCACCTCTTTAATTAGCCTAACTTATCATGTTTTTCATGGTGTTCTAAGAGTAATGATGATGACTAAGGCTATTCCTAATTGGTCTAGTCATCTAAGAGGTTTTTGGTGTTTTGGTTCAAAGGACTAGGGTCACTAAGGCATCTCATTTACCTAATCTTCTTCCTTGATGCTTCTTATCCATTTGAATCTTCGGTCTTCAGCTTACCAAGGCTCAATCGACATTACAACATAAGGACTCACGTGATTGACAAATACGGTGCACTAGTATGCCACAGAAAAGTGCAATAACAGATTATATCCGAAGTACACGTCCATGAAACTGAGTAGCTTGTATCTTGAGGTTGCATTGCGAGATGGTCTATCCTGGGCAACGGGAAGCTATCTTTTGGGCATGCTTTATTGAGGTCGATATAGTCCATGCATACTCTCAATTTTCTGTTGGCTTTTTTCACCAGAACGATATTGGCGAGCCAATCTAGGTACCATAATCATCATTTGATTAAGCTCTTCCCCCGCTATGACTGGAAGGGTCACCTCTCCTTCCGGCATGATGCTGTCGCCAGTGAATCCGGTCAGTGTTGTTTTGACCGACCTCAACCTAGATCGGTCGATCTTCATTTTCTTAAAGGCCATAATGTACGATATATCCACCAAACGTTCGGTGTCAACCATCATTCTGTGGAGATTTTTATTAACGACTACTATTGATACCATGAGCGAGTCATCGTGGGGGTGAAGGACTCATCTGGCGTCTTCCTCGGTGAACATAAGTGCACGGGAATCGACCTTTGCGATTTTCGTGGGTCGGCTCATGATATTCATAGGGAGTCCCGGTTCAGATGTCCTGATGTGTTGTACATATGCCTTCCTTGCATTGCTGGAATCTCCATTAGTTGGCTCGCCAAAAATCATGTGGATTTCTTTCACAAGATTATTGTCAGTCTGCTCCTCAGTTTGGTCGTTCCGATCTGTCGTCCTTCGGTCCTCTTGACGTTGGACGATGTAATCTTTTAAGAAACCTTACTGAATAAAGGTCTCTAATTGTTGCTTTAGGTCGAAGCAATCTACCATGTTGTGACCGTGATCTTTATGATACAAGCAGTATTTCCACCTCGATCTCCTGTTAGGGTCAGTCTTGATATTTCTTGGTCGTCTAAACATTTTTTTGTCCTTTTCTAACAAGAATACTTGCTCAACGGTCATATTAAGTGGTGTATATTTTTTGAACCATTGAGTCGAGGCTTTAACTCCTCGGGGAATGCTGCCTCGGCTAGGCGATCTTATGTCCCCCTTATGCCTTTTTGAATTGTTTTCCTCCTTCCGATCTTTTCTTGTGGAGGACGACCCTTTGTGCATTAACTAATTCCTCTGCATTAATGTGCTTAGCGGCCCGATCTAGAAATTTCGCTACGGACTAAGGTGGTTCCTCTCATATGATCAGAAGAATTTTTCGTCTTGTAGTCCCCCAATCATTATGTGGAGCAGCACATCTTAAGATAAATTTTCACTTTGACCGCCTCGGCCTTGAACCGTGCGAGGTAATCCTTTAGTGATTCATCATCTTTTTGTTTAACTGCTATGAGATGGGCCGAATGCTTTCTTGGGTCGGTGCTTCCAATGAACTAGGTTACAAAGGCTATGCTTAACTGAGCAAACGAACTGATTGACTTTTGTTTTAGATTTCAAAACCAGGTCCATGCCGAGCTCGTCAGTGACAAAGGGAAAGCTTTGCACATGATATGACCATTAACTTTGAGAAGTTCCATCCAAACTTTGAAGTTCTCTAAGTGCTCCGTCGGATCTCCTATCTCACTATATTGCTTGAGTTGGGGGATTTTAAATCCTTTCAAGAGCGGTTCCTCACAGATGTCGTCAATGAATGGAGATTCTGATGAATCAACTAATGCATCAATGACGATTGAAGCTCGAGCGCGTTGTGCCTTCTGGAGATCGCCGACACGTTCTTGGAGTTTCCTTAGTTTGGCCTCCAGTGGATTTATATTATTGCCTACTCGATCTGGGGCCTGACTAAGACGAGCCGAACGATGTTCCTCTAGCCTGTGCCTCAGATCGTTCACGGGAAGCTCGGCCGAAGACCAAGCTCTTGTCGCAGTTGCCCGGTTGTTGCCTCGTCTTCCATGGTGCATTCTTGGGCTTGAATTGGGCGGGACTACTGTGGTTGATCGGCTCGCGAGGGGTGTTCCACTCGAGAGTCATCACCATTTCCGTAGATCGGGGGTGGCGGAACTATACCGGCTAAGAGAGCCTTGATTTTGTCCAACCGTTGGGTGAAATACCAAAACCTTTGATCCACTCCTCGTAACTGTTGGGTTACCCCACCCACTCACTCTTCGAGAGCGGACAGTCTGATCCCATGATTGCAAGACCTCTGCTATCCACTCTGCTAAGCGGAGTGCTAGGATGAACCTCCAATTCGAAGGGCGGGCATCTCCGGGACATGTTCGTCGTCATCAGTGTGAGGGACATGAGATGGCCCAGCGTTTGCAGGGGCTTTTCCTTTGTTACTTCTTCCTCCTCCAGCCATTTGAGACTTCAGGTGAAGAGGTTTTTGAAACTTTAGAGGAAGAAATGGATTTTTAGGAAATCTTTAGATGAAAACACGACTTGCTATCGTTTTCCACAGACGGCGCCAGCTGTTGTTACCAATTTCTTGTAATAGATGAGGTGGGATGAACAACCACCTGTGAATGAACCTCTGCTTAACCCTGGAGATGACGGATGCCTTAGAACTTTTATAAGAGTGACCCTGCACAATATAACCAAGGATAAGAGGTGGCCAGGGATCGGCCGTTAGTCCTCCGATGCCTAAGTCAAATAGTAAATCCTTATAGAAGGAATACCTTGCAGAGGTTAAGTATTTTGTACCTTGATATGGAGGTGAATGCCTCTATTTATTGGCTTCAAAAGAGGAGCGATTGTGGGCCCTTTCAGGGCCATAATCTTGTGAGTGAAACTTAAGGGCCGACGCAATTCTCAGACAGGTCCGTAGAAGTGGGGAGTGTGTCCGCTTCTAATGGTAATGCTCCTGAACTTATGCTCGCATATATGGCAAAGTTGGTTCAGCTCGGCATTAATTGTAGTATGATCGAAGTCGGTCTTGAGGTCAAGTTGTCCTGATACCCTTAGATCGTTGCCTGCCTGCGGCCATATTCTTCCGCCTTAGCCCTGGGCTAAGAAACCCAAAGTTCTAAGGACATAATTAGTGCTGGCCTATACACAGGTAGCTCTGTGCCTGTCATGAGGTAAGCTCGGGTTTTGCCCATAACATTGGCCATATTACATGAAATTGTGGGATTAAACCCCTGCAGTGACAGAAGTTTTGTATCTAGATGATATTTGTGGCTACTGTAATAACCCTATGATCGTGCTTAGTTCCTTTAAGGTTTCAACTGTGGACATTTTCATTCCCAGGAGTGGATTTGCAAAACAAGAGGCAAGAGGCAAATCCAAATCTCAGGCGGACCACACCAACAAACAATGGTGATTGAACACACCATTAAAACTTCAGATGGCCCACTGTAATGTTTATTTGTCATCCAACCTGTGGATTAGGTCAGACAGCTAGATGCTGGAAAAAAAATATCAACTTTATCCAAAACTTTTATAGCCCTTGAGTTTTTAATGTTGGGTGTTTTATCACCACGTCTTCCTGTTGTATGGTACACCTAAGATTTGGATCCGGCTCAGTTTTTCTCACTAACAGTCTAAATCGAACTGAAAAATAGAATGAATGACATGGATAAAACATAAGGCTGAAAGTTGGGCGGGTTCAACCCGACCGACCCGTGACCGACCCGACATTGGGTTGGGCTTGGGCAAGAAGTATCGAACCCGATCTCGAGCTTGGGCTATGAAAACATCAACCCGATGAAGTTTGGGTCAGGCTTGGGTTGATGTCTCGGGTTGCCCGACCGAACCCGATCTATATACAAGTTACTTATACTTTTATTATACTTTAGTGAAGTAAACTTATAAGGTTTAGTTGTATTTTAACTTATTTGTTTAGGAAAAGTGAAGTTCTTTACATAAATAAGTTCATATATAATTAATAAAGCCATAGGTACAAAAAATAAGGCATGTATTGAAACATAATAGACTAATGTAATAACGAAAATATTAGCATGTATCAACCCGACCAACCCTATCAACCCGACTGAGCTTGCTTGGGTTGGGCTTGGGTTGAGAATTCCTAACCCGAGGTTGGGTTGGGTTGGGTTAGGGTTGAGGTATAGGAACCTTGGGTTGGGTTAGGGTTCAACACCAACCCGACCCAACCCGCCCGACTTTCAGCCCTAATAAAACACATGCATCATGATCTTCCCATGACTTAAAATGAGGGGCGCGGTTCAGGTGTTTCCCTGGAACAGCTTACTGGGTGTTACCCTAACCGTTTGGGGGCCACCTTAGTGTGTTTTTTATATATCTAAGCCGTCTATATGTTTTTTCGTATCATTTCAGGATGTGATCCAAAACCCTAGGAAGATCCAAATCTTAGGTGGACCATACCACTAGAAATAGTGATGAATAACTATTAAAGACGTTTTGTGGGCCACAAAAGTTTTGGATCAATCTGAACTTTATAATTTCCCTTCATAAATACCTTATTGACATTATAAAGAGCTTGGATTGCAAATAAACACTACCAAAACCTTAGATGGGCTCTTTGGAAATTTTAATGGTGGGGCACTCAATCACACTATTTCTTGTAGTATCGTCCACTTGAGATTTGGATCTGCATAATTTTTGGAACCTCATCCCAAAATGGAATTTAGAAACGGATGGACGGAATGGATATACAAAATATCATCCATGTTGGCCATACGGTAGGGGTAACACCCAGTTAGCTGTTCCCGGGGTAACACCTAATCCGCGCCCTAAAAGGAGCCGGAAAATACGGATGGATGCGTGAATAAAACACATGCACGTTGATTTTCCCATAGCTTTTCTAGCACCCACTAGTGCGTGGTTGGCACTGGTGGGGTCAACACTGCCGAATCCGAGTCAACTCGACTGGTGACGGACTCTGATTTGATAATCCCCTAGTGAGGTTGGTACTAGCCGGTCTTACGTGGGACCACTATGATTTATATGTTATGTCCATACCGTCCATCCATTTTTTCCATCTCATTTTATGGCATGAGGCCAAAAATGAAAGAGATCCAAATCTGACGTGGACTAAAGTCATTGAACTCCCACAATTGAAAACTTCATCAAGCTTACTGGTATGTTTATTTTCCATCTAACCTGTTGGTTAGGTCACGCCGAACTGGGTGAACAGAAAACACAAATATCAGCTTGGTCCAAAACTTTTGTGTCCCTAATTTTTTTTTAATGATGGACGTTCAATTGCCACTATTTCTTGTGGTGTGGTCCACCTTAGATTTAGATCTGCCTAATTGTTGGGCCCATGTCATTAAATGAGCTTAAAAAATGGATGAACAGTGTGGATAAAACAAATGCATCATGGTGAGTCCCACATACTACCGACCAGTACCGGGTCACCACCGAATCCCAGTCCGGTAGAGACCGTATCGGATCAAAACCGAAAAAAAAAAAAAAGCAGAGAGCCGATTAGGTGCGACTGTGAGGCCCACTGTGATGTACATGACTACATCCACACTGTCCATCAGTATTGAAATCTAATTTTAAGGCACGCTCCAGAAAATGAAGCAGATCCAAATTTCAGGTAGACCATAATACATAAAACAGTGATAATTGACTATTAAAAACTTATCATGCGCCACAAAAGTTTTGGATCAAGCTGATATTTGTCCGGTCTCTTCATCCAGATCTCTACGACCTTATCAAAAGGTTAGATGGTAAATAAATATTCCCGTGGTCTTATGAAGTTTTTAATGGTAGGGATTCAATAACTAGTGTTTCTTGGTCCGCAGAAAATTTTGATCTACTTCATTTTTGGTACCAGGCTCTCAAATGAGCTTTGAAAACAGTCGGAACGGTGTTTTCAAAAAAGCCATAGTGGCAATAGTGACATCTCATTCACCTCGTGGATCTGGGATCTCATCTAATCCGCTCCCAAAAAAAACAATAGTGGCATCGCAGTAATTGCGTAGAAGGCAAATGCTAAACTCGTAGTTCTTGCAATATTAAAAGCTAGCCATGCGGACCAATGCCTGCATTCGTCTCTCTTCTCTCTTCAGAGCATTCTCTGTGGTTAGGACGGGTTATTTTTTCCTTATTTTTACGCCATCTGTTATCTCGGGCCTTTTTTTATGCTATTTTTCATGGCGGGATGAGGACAGATGTCCTTCAAATGCAGAAGAACAGCTACACCCAAAACCCCACAAGATGGTATCCTTTTTCCTTAAATTTTTCTTTCAATGTTTGTCTTTTTCTCTTCCTTTTCTCTGTTGAAGCTCTTTTAATGGTGTTGATCTTTTCTGGGTGTCGGATAAATATGTGAGAATAGCTTAAGAACTGGAAATCCGGATTAGAATTTCTCAGATGGTGTTTTTTTTATTATTATTATTTTTTTTATGGTGATTTGGTTGATGGGTGTCTGCTAAATGTTGAAAAAAGCAGAAGCCCACATGGAAATTTCTTTTGGGCATTTCTCCTTTACCAATTTAGTTAATCTTTCATGCATTACAGGAAGCTTTTTGCGGTTGATTTCTCTATCTCTGTGTGATTTTTTTTTCCGCTTCTGTTTTGGCTGATAATCTCTGAGATATATATAATGACAGTAGAAAAACCAGATCCCAGATCAAAATAGCATCTGGGTGTTTCATCTTCTACATTGTTTCACCCATCTGACGAGTGAAAGAAGATTCTTAGCTTTTGATTTCTCTGTTTCTTGGTGGTTTCTTCCTTTGATTGAGGTCCTTCACTGCTTCCATGGAGACATTATATATCAAATATATTATACATCTAAAGAAACACAAGCCCATCTTCTTCCATTCACTTCCATCTCTGTTGCAAGAGAGAAGGTTACAAGCCATGGATGCTCTGTTTCTGCATGTTGTTTTTCCGCCTTTGTTTTAAGCTCTTTTCATGGAATCATGTTGACGAGTGTCCCTAGTATTGAGTAGAAAAAACAGAATTTCCGATCAAAATAGCATCTGGGTAGTTGTTATTCTTCATTGTCACTGGACTGGAATCCTCTGAAACCTGTTTTATGCAGTGCATAAAACACCAGAGATCTTTGGAGTACACCATGTTGTATATATGTTCAATCCACGAGTACACTCCTAGATATTAGGCCATGGGGCAAAAAATCAGCCAGATCCATAGCTGAAGTGGGCCACAATGGTGGGTGTCTCACATCAAACCCATTCATCGGGTTGGAATCACTAGGATGAAGTGAAGATAAAAAAATCAGCCTGATGCAAAGCTCAGGCCAGCCACAACCTGTGAATTTAGAGGTTTTAGGCACAATTTTACGTCCCATCTGAGATGTTTTATCATGCTGATCTTTTGCTTTGCATGTATTGTGGATGTAACAATTATCACCAGATGGACAGAGTGGATTTCACATATACAACATGGTGGGCCCAAAGGACTTTGGTGTTTTACATGCTGTGTAAAACAGCCATTGTAGAGGATTCTGATTCATTAGCACCATCTCTTATGCATGAAAGGCATTTCTGGCCATAAATACTATGCTTCTCTAAGCTCTTTTAATGTCTTCATGTTGGTAGGTATCTGCAAAATATACAAGAACAGTTAAAAGATTAGCACCTGGGCATTTTGCTTTCTCCAATTTCATCCATCTCTAGTGCATGAAAGAAGTACTTATGCATGGATTCTCTGAGGAAATCTTTCAAAACTCACGGTGCTTACAAGAACATGGCTAGAGCGTTAGGTGATGGCCAAGAACAGCAGCCCATCCTCAGTCATGAAGATGATGGGGCGAGTTTGGCCGATCATAGAGATGTGGTGATGAATATTAATGGCAGCAATGGAAATAACAGAGATCTTGAGCTTGTTGTTGATGACAAAAACCATATATGGCGGGGATCAAGCTATGAATTTTGGAAAGATGGTAATAGAGATGGAAGTGAGTTACAGCAGCGGGGGAATGGTGATGGTGGCTTCAATTTCCAGCAGCGGCACCCGACCGAAGATCCCCCATCGAAGCTCATTGGGCAGTTCTTGCATAAACAGAAAGCGTCGGGGGATATGTCATTGGACATGGATCTGGAGATGGCTGAGCTGCAGCAGGATGAACACCTCCCACCCGTAAATGAGGATTGGAACCGGCAGCTGTCCATGTCGCCAAAGGAACTCAAGGTCTCATTCCAAGATCCATCAGTATCAACACAACATATCAAGATTGCACCAGAACCCGTCCGGCAGCGGCATGTGAGCTCTCCGGATGGTGATGATAAGCGGAATGAGATTTCATTGAAATCAGGAGAGGTCCTGAGATGCACTTCTAATTCTTCTTTCCATCGCAGCTCGTGCCTGTTGCAAGGCAAGACGAAGTCAAGGCTGATGGACCCGCCTACCCTTGGAGATGAGGGGAAGAAATCAGGGATGGCGCCGAAATCCGGACAGATGAGATCGGGAATGATGGGGAAGGTGGATGAGGATGATGACGACCCTTTCCTCGATGAAGACCTCCCCGAGAAATTCAAGCAAGAAAAGCTCGGTACAGTTACGGTTCTCCAATGGCTCAGCCTTGTCATCATCTTGGCCGCACTAATTTGCAGCCTTTCAGTCCCCTTTTTAATAAGACAGACAGTATGGGATTTGCACCTTTGGAAATGGGTAGTCATGGTTTTGGCTCTGATATGCGGGCGGTTGGTGTCTGGTTGGGTAATTCGACTTGTTGTATTCTTCATCGAGAGGAATTTCCTTCTACGGAAAAGGGTCTTGTATTTTGTCTATGGCTTGCGGAAGGCGGTCCAAAACTGCCTGTGGTTAGGTCTGGTTTTGATTACTTGGCATTACATTTTTGACAAGAAGGTTGAGCGGGAGACAAAAAACAATGCATTGCCTTATGTTACCAAGATCCTGGTCTGTCTCTTGGTGGGCACGTTGATTTGGCTCGTAAAGACACTTCTCATTAAGGTTTTGGCCTCCTCTTTCCATGTGAGCACGTATTTTGATCGGATTCAGGACTCGCTGTTTAACCAGTATGTGATTGAGACGCTCTCAGGCCCACCTCTAATTGAAAACCAACGTATCAATGAAGAAGAACAGAAGGTTATGGCTGAGGTGCAGAAACTTCAGAATGCTGGCGCTAGGATGCCTCCCGACCTCAAAGATGCAGCAATGCCGAGCAAGAGTGGGCGGGTGATTGGGAGTGGCAGGCTCCAACGGAGCCCACGCGTTGGGAATAGCAAGGTTTCTGGGGCAATTTCTAGGCCTGAGGATGAGGGCATTACGATAGACCATCTACACAAACTCAATCAGAAGAATATCTCAGCTTGGAACATGAAGAGACTGATCAATATAGTTAGGCATGGAGTTTTGTCCACCCTGGACGAGCGGATACTGGATTCTCATTCGAAACAGGAGGATGAGTCAACGATGCAGATTCGGAGTGAGTATGAGGCCAAAGCTGCAGCAAAGAAGATCTTCACTAATGTATCTAAGCCTGGATCTAAGTACGATTTCATCCTTTTATTTTGTATAAGTAGGGCCCCATGGCTCGGTTATCCAAAACATTGATATGATTGGACCCCATTTGGATGGTTCGTTAACCAAAATCTTCCAATAGAAAAATCATAACCCTTCAACACGTCCAGTAAAGCTATAGGTGGTTAAGAAAGAAAGTACAACTATTCACAGTCAAACTAAAACATCCGAAGGGATATTCCATTTTTTTTTCCTTTTCTTTTAAAGGCTTGAATTGCTGAAGTATGTGCCCGTCTTGTTCAAAATAGAATGAGAATATGGCACAAACTGTCAGTCTGATCATGGTGTTGCATCATTTCTTTTGTAATGTTGATGGTGTTGATACTTGTGAAATTTACAGGTGTATCTGCCTGGACGATCTGATGCGTTTCTTAAGAGAAGATGAAGCTCTGAAGACTATGGGTCTCTTTGAAGGAGCAAGTGAAAGCAAGAGAGTTAGCAAAACTGCTCTCAAGAACTGGGTGGTAATGAATTTTGTTTCTTCCTCTCCTCAATTCTTGGTTGTAATGAACTGTGCTGGATGGGCATAGACAACCGAGTAAAATTGTTGAGTCGTGTTGGTCCTGCTGGAGATTGGAGAATCAACCGAGTAGTGACTAGTCACTGTACAACTTGTTTGTTTTAGGCTGAGTAACTGAATAGTTGTAAATTAGCAAGTACCACTTGGAAACTGAGTTTTGAAATTAGTATGGACACCATGGTTCTGAATATTGGTATTGGTTCTTTGTGGGCATATATGCCCATCCAAAAAATGATATGAAATCGGCGTTGTGTATTAGCATCGTCCTTTTTTCTTCCGAAGCCAAAAAATTAGTGAAAAATAATGGAAAATAAGTAAAAGAAAATGAGACATTCAAGAATCTAAATTTTTTTTATTTTATTTTAATTATCGTGTTTTGAATATGCATTCAATGGTATATTTGACCATATACTTTGGTCTAAATGTTTTCTATTGATGAACTTCTAGGTAGTCAACCAAATGGGCCTTGATTGAACACAAGTCGAGCATGATTTGGTGAATTAGGCCAACTTACATTGAAATACAACAAAAAGAAGTTGTAAACATGAAAAAGAAAAAAAGAAAAAAAAAGAGTTGTTTTACCCCTTATATCTATTTTTTTCCCAAAATAGTACTTTCTAGTATAAAATGACTCTCTTAGCTTCCTATATGGTTGAAAAAAAAGAAGAAGAAGAGGAAAGATGAGAGGAAAATCGAAAACAAATTTCAATTTGGGCTTTTATGGTCATATCTGCCTTTACAGGACTTGTATTGTTGTTGATATGCCCTGTATGATTTCGACGGGCCAATATGCTCCCTTTTTCCTTGTGGCAAATACAACCCCATATCGTGTATCATACCAAGCTGATATGGATACTTCAATCGATGATGGATATGAATGCATGGATTAAATTTTGTATATTGGTGCAACTCCATTAATCTCTCACCTCTATTGTTGCAGGTGAATGCATTCAGAGAAAGGAGAGCTCTCTCGTTGACACTGAATGACACCAAAACAGCAGTGAACAAGCTCCACCAGATGGTCAACTTTGTTGTGGGCATCATTATAGTGGTCATCTGGCTTCTTATTCTTGGAATTGCAACCACCCATCTTCTGGTCTTTATTAGCTCGCAGCTCCTGCTTGTAGTTTTTGTCTTTGGAAACACCTGCAAGACTGTCTTCGAAGCAATCATCTTTCTATTTGCAATGCACCCCTTTGATGTGGGTGATCGCTGTGAAGTGGATGGAGTGCAGGTACAAAACTAACAACTTAAAAAAAATCTCGTATATTAACTTTTTTTTTTTTTGGAGAACTTACAGGCTACTATTTACATGTGTGAATTACAGATGGTAGTTGAGGAGATGAACATCCTAACAACAGTCTTTCTAAGGTACGACAACCAGAAGATCTCATATCCGAACAGCGTGCTCTCCACCAAACCAATTAGCAATTTCTATCGAAGTCCTGACATGGGAGATGCAATTGATTTCTCCATTCATGTTTCAACTCTGGTACAAAAGCTAGCTCTCATGAAAGAAAGAATCAAGGAGTAAGTTATGCAATAGGGCTCTACTTCATTTATTGTTCTTCAGAATATGTTGCGTGCTTTATTATGACAGTCTCCATCTTTCATCTTCTCAAAACATCTGAACAGAATGTTTTAAGTCATTGCTGTGTCTGAATGTTTTCCTCGATAGGATGTCTCGAATTATTCGGTCGAACAATCTTGAGTTTGACCTACTTGATGCCTAGAAGTGACTTCTTCTTCTTCTTCTTCTTCTTCTTCTTCTTTGTCAAAATTGGAGATTAGTTAGAGGGGTAATGTTTTCTTTTCTGCAGTTTAATTAAGTTTGGGCACATTTTATGAGAGCTTTGCTAAGCGTACATGCGTGTGCAATAAAGCTTGAGTACACACCACACTCTGTGCTAGCATGGCACATATCTGTATCCATCTGTCAGGTTGGTCTGACCTTTTACATGTTTTCCAAAAAATAAAATCTGGTCCAATCAGCATGTGTGCCCCAATGTTGGAAACAGGTGGATGTGTTACAAAGCTTCAGCCAAGTTTTTCAGTACCATACTATGATTTTGCAAACTGTGAACCACCTGACCAATGGATCAACCTGATGGCATCAGTATAGTGGTGCTGTTCTGATGGAAGGATTGGATCTTGTACCTATTGTGTCATGATGGGAGATGTATGGCTTGTACATGAGCGTTAATGCATATGCATGTAGCCTTAGCATTAGCAAAGATCGTTCAATGAAACTTCCTTTCAAGGAGAAGCAAGTTGCTTGAATTTCTTTGGATGCCATGTTAACCAAGAAACTCTTTTTATTTATTTATATGTTTTTGATGGATGCTCTTATTGAGAGGCTCAATAATCGTAAGTCTTAACTATGAATTTTGTAAACATAAAGCAACTAAGTCAAACTGCCTTATTTCTTTGCACCCTTGCATTTTGGCATATACAATGGCAGTCTGGCAGTCAAGTGAATTAGGGTCCATGGCAGATCTTTGTACCGTTTGGTAATTTTGTATGCAAATGATACCAACTCACCAATCTTCTTGATTGTGGGGAATGCGTCCTACTCGACAATCTTGAGAGCCTACTATGTGTTGTCGTGACATCATGTTTTTTTGGGGAACAAATACTCTGTAGCCCTCAATGTTGCCGTCTGTTAACACCCAAGTATTTCAAAATGAGCTATGTATCTATATTGTCTTCTGTCTGCTAGAACTTTATGCGTGAAATCTGTCTTCATGTGGTAATGTTGTATTATTGTATGATTTTGTATCATGGGTTTTAGGACTGGCACCATCAGTCAAACATTTCAATACGTGCAAGCCAATTGGGATACTTCATGAAAGAGAAGAACGTAAGCCACAAGTCATTTTGTCTCATAGATTGTAAATGTACCCATGGGTGGACCCATCCTTATTAAATGGGTTTGGGTCCAATTTCCGTACCTGTTTAGAAGTTTGGTTGGTTTAACCAGGTTAGACTTGTTTAAAAATTAGACAAGGTCAGGTTCCTAGTCGGGTACCCATCGATAGCCTGTTAATATATACATCCTTATATGCATATAAAATAATGTAATTTATAACTTATTATATTTTAACAACCACATATCCTATGTGTGACATACTAGGACTATCCTACTGTGAGTAGTATTTGCAGGGGTTTTTTCTTGCTCTTAACATTTGTGTGCCTGGTCTCTTAAATTGCTAATGATATTAATTTGCTCCAAAGGAATGTTGAGAACAAGAAAGGGTGTTGATGCTGATATTACTGATGACAGTAGGTCAATAACTTGCCTTAACGGGATATTGGGAGGGAGAAATGCTAGGGTAATTCTGCTGAGTAGAGAGAGACCTGTGCCAATGTGGCATATGCATGTGATCCAGACCTCCATGATGCACATGCCCTGGCGTAAAACTCAGACAAGTCCACTCATCAGGTGGGCCACACATATATGTGGAAAAATTTTGATGGTTAGGGAACAATAACTGCAGGCCCATATTTATAGTACTCACTATGATCCTACAACCTTGTAGCTATTGGACCCAATTTATTTAGGTCAGTTGCCTTGCGCATGGTGTGCAGACCTGAAAGGAACTGATCCCAAGCCTCTCAAGAGGGTTGGGATACATGTACCCCAGTACCTGACCTGAACTTGACCCATTGAGAGCCGATGCAGGCAACATTCTTTCTGGAGTTTGAATGCAGCATCTAAATCACGAGACTATAATAAAGCAATCGACAGGATCACTATGAAAATGTTAGCATAAGCCTTTTTAAATTCTAACTTGAGTTGGACTGCAACCCAGATTGGAAAGGAAGTAAAGAAGTCGGATCTGACATGGATTTTAGGTGCTCGCATTGTCTGATTGTGAATGCAAGTTTCTATGCATATGTTGAATTGCTGAAATGGTGGATGATGCCAATAGTTTTTAAGAAAAATCACTGGGTGGTTCACAAGAGAGAAACGTTTCTTTGAAAATAACAGTGGGTTCCAAGGTTAAGAAGAGAAATCAAGGCAACTATGTAAGGAGCATAGTTAGCAAAACCTGTTTTAAACTTCATATATCTGAAATAGAACTTGTATAACTACCTTTCTACTGATCATTTAATTAACTATGTGCATTATTGTTTATAAGAGGATAGAATTGTAACGTATTTTACATTGAAGTCTTATATTCTGATCTTCTTGTTTATGAGATGAGAATTAAAAGGTATTTAATACTAAATTCCCATCTTATGATCTCATGGATATAAACAGACACAACATGTATACATAACTATATGTATGAAGCCTTGCGCCCCCCCCCCCCCCCCCCCCCCCCCGTTTTTTGTCCTCTCCTGAGCAATGTATTCAATATCTGTAACTGTGGCTGTGACGGCCAGCCTTACCGCTCTGTAACGATTGATTTGTTTTTTTTTTTTAAAGGAAAAAATGTATTGGCCCTGTATTGGTCCATTACAGACCTATATCGGCTCCTTACGGGCCTTTTTTTATTTTTCCAAATCAGGCATTACAACCTTGTATTGCGTAATGGGTACCACCTTTAACTGTTTTTTACTACCCTTGCTCCGGTGTCAAAGCCACATTAGACCTGAACTTTTATTCTCCCATCTTTTTGGTGTTTATATTTTTTGAACTGATTTTTTGCTGTTTTTCAGATATGATCTTTTCATGTGCTTGTCCATATGCATTTTTGCTAAACATGGTCAAGAATAGTGTGGATAGAATGTGAGGTAACTGTAGAGATTTTTATCATTTCTCATACAATGACCTCTTCATTTCTTGAATCCATGGCTTTGCTTTCAAAAATCAAATCAGATTGCTTTCTGAGTTTTGATTGAAGAGCCAGGGATCATTCCGAAGAATCTGGAAGTCAAGTCTGCTGAATGAAAAAAAAAAAAGAGAGAGAGATAAATGTGGGTTTCTTGTGCAAAAATTATCTGCAAGTCCTTGAATAAGCTTTTCTGCTGCAGATGCATTGAGGGCAATAAGGAACACTGGTACCCGAACCCACTCATTGTGGTCAGGGATGTGGATGACATGAACAAGCTGAAGATATCGGTTTGGTTGCAGCACCGCATGAATCATCAGGACATGGGGGAGAGGTGGGTCAGGAGGGCCCGCTTGGTTGAGGAGATGATCTTAGTCTTCAGGGAACTCGACATTGAGTACCGAATGGTGCCGCTGGAGGTCAACGTCCGGAACATGCCTGGTTTATCTTCTACCAGGCTTCCGTCGACTTGGGCAACTTTTACCTGAGTGTACAAATTCAACAGTTCTAGTTTTCACGAAAGACGGGTTTTGTTCTTCAGGCACACGATAGAGGGTATGAGAAGGGTGGGACTTCAGCTCTGCTGTCAAAAGGTGAGTTATCTTCTTTTCCTGCTATGCTAGTACATGCCCACCTCTTCTGTCATCTTGTTATATTTGGTAAATAAGGGGTTTTTATAGATGGGTTTTTGCATGTGTGGACTATATTTTCAAGTGCAATCCTTCTGTTTTTTGACTGGTAATGTATGATTTTGGATGTGCGTGGATTACTTCATTTGATAATCTATGCCGTTCGTCATGGCGGCCCTCTTATTGGAGAAGATCATAGGCATTTATTGGTATTGGACAAGTGTACCATTCAACCATTGATCAAGAACGTCAATTGGGCATCTGATGGCAGCGGCTGGGAAAGTGGACAGTCTGTGTGAATTATAACAATAATGTGTCATCATCAGGCTAAGATGGTCCTATCTGGCGGACCCTATCTTGGGTTGTGACCTCAGAAGAGTCACTTTGATTTCATTATCCTAACAATCCAATCTCTGGCTTGGAAAATAGACTTATCAAAGAACGCCCCATTGTTCAGATCGTTAGGATCACTCACTGGGTTTCATAGTTTACGATGAAGGCTGTATTGGGTCAGATGGCTGTTACAGATCAATGCTTTGCGTGGTCTGTGTGGATGATATAACTCGTAGCTTTGCATTGTCTGACAATGGATAGAACTCATTTATACCATATCACTATTGTTTTGACCTTTGTATGGGTGGCAATGGTGGAGCCTGCTGGCCTGTGTTTACTAAATGGTCTAAGAATTTTGGCTCTAAACCTAATTGTCTGCCCATTACTCAGAAGTTTGTAGTTTGTTTGGTACTACAAGTCACCTTCCAATCGGCCTGAGTCAGTCAAGTCAGGACTGAACAGTTTTGTCTGTGTAGCGCAGTCAGAAAACTAGGAGTGGTGGAAATGGATCCGCCTCTGGGTCAACTGGTCTAAACTGCTTTCGACCTTTTTTGGGCCATTTGAAATGTGCAGGTTGGGTTGGTTTGGAAAATGAGGCCCCACTGAATTAAATGGGTCCCAGGTTGGTTTGAATCGGTTGGAATTGGACTGACAATTGAGGCCCATTGGAATAAACGGGTGAAGGGGTGAGTTGAATCCTACCTCTGACCCAAGCATATAGGTCATCGATGGACAATGGGTCCGGCCTGAAGATCTCATCCGAATTATAGATTTCATTTCTGTGCTGTTAGAGGGTTGTAATTGCCCAATCCAATAATAGGTTAAACCCAATTCAGTTAAATTATTGGGTTGGTTCAGGTAAAAGTTAAATCATTGGGTTGGTTCAGGTAAAAGGAGTCACGTTCTCTTGTCAAGTGAAGGCCTAAATCTGATTAGGGCATGTGGTTTTTTTTGTTTTTTTATTTTTTGTCATTGGGCCACATGAGAGGTTACAGGAGATTCTTATAATGGGTTAGGTCTCATTTGGATGTACCACCCTCAAAAAGGGGCATTTGACACCTAAATACGGCCTCATGCTAAACCTCAGTTACGGTTGCAAACCCTCACCTTATCCCCACTAGCTGAAAATTGGCGAGATAAAAAGGCCACTAGCCCAATAGATCAATATTTTATTTCTGATGGACAGCCCACATCAAAGGTGTGCCCCACATTATGAATGACCAATATCAAGGTGAGCCACATAATAGACTGTCTACATCAAAGATAGGTCCCTAATAATGAATGGTTCACATCCAAAGCAGGCTAGTGCATGATGGACAATAACATTGATGGTGGGCCCCACATGAGGGAATTCAAATTGAAGGTTGGCCTCTAATGATGGATGACCTACATACAAGGCAGGCCTTGCTTTACGGATGGCCCACTCTGAAGTTGGGTGCTGCATGATGGACAGTCCTCATTAAAGGTGGGCCCACATGATGGACAACCCACATCCAAGGTGGCCTCACATGATGGATAGCTCACATTGAAGGTGGGCCTCGCAAGGTGGATCATCCACATTGAAGGTTGGCCCCACATGATGGACGGTTCACATTGAAGACATGGCCAAGGTGGGTCCAACATGATGAACTGTTCACATCAAAGATTAGGCCTCATGACGGATGGAAGATATTAAGGGTGGACAGAACGAAGTTGAGGGGTAAGTACTTGTGTGATGTTGGAGACTAAATATACCTCTTTACTTTTTTACTATAAGTATGCTATTTACCAAACATACTGCTGAATAAATAGAAACTAAGATAAGCTATTTAAAGCATAAATAGTTTATGTAAAGTAACTTATGATTCAGGCGCCCCTTTAATGAAACAACCTGAGGATAACCTAGAATAAGTTGAAACTAAGATAAGCTACTTAAAGCATAAGTAGCTTATGTAAAGTTATGATCCAGAGGCCCCTTTAATGAAACAACCTGATGATAACCTATATTTATGGTTGGTTCATGCAATGTTTAAACTAGTTGTGTTTCGAAATTGGAAGGGTTTTAACATTTAGGCCCTGAAAAATTCTAATGAAAAAAAAAAGATTTTGAGAAAATGAATGATTTTTCTGGTATTTTTTTCATATGAATAGAATGTATTTTTAGCAAAAGGTTTGGAATCAAATCCCCAATTAAATCCTTATTTGGGAGCAAATGTGAAAACATAATTAGAAGAAGAATAAAGACGAAATTGTACAAGAAAGACATCTAGACAATATAATGTAGCCTAATAAGCTTCATTACACCATTTACGTTGTATAAAAAGCTCGTTAGAATTGTTGAGAAGAAGAATAAAGTCTCGTTTGGCATCTCTATTCTAATTCAATAAGAGCTTTTTGAATAAGAGTTGCTTCAATAAGTTCCTTTTATTCCAGCTCTTGTTTTAAATAAGCTCATTGGGTAAAATCTCAAAAAAAAAAAAAAAAAAAAATCTCTTATTTAAAATAAACACGTTTTGTAAAACTTTCAAATAAGAGCTTTTTTTAAGGGTAGTTGATGTCATTTTTAAATATTACAATAACTTTAATATAAAAGCAATCTGAATGGTTGTTTTGGTGGACTATCCATCATGTGGGGCCCAGCATCATTGCCAATATTGTTCTTTATGTGGGGCCCCTCAATGTCCACTACCCATCACCCACCACGTGGACTCCACATTTGATGTGTCATAGTGTGGGCCTTACCTTTGAAGTGGATTGTCCATTATCTGGGGCCCACTTTCGATATCCACCATTCATCACGTGGGGTGCACCTTCTTTGTGGATCATCTATCATACGACCCACTTTGGATATAGTCATCCATCATGAGAGATCTTGGATGTGGACCGTCCATTAGGTGGGACCCACTTGATGTGAGCTATCCATTATGAGGGGCCACACTTTTATGTGGTCATCCATCATGTGAAGCCCACTCCGTCCATTATGTGGGCCCACTTTGATGTAGACCATTCATTGTGTGGGGGCCCACCTTCATTACAGGGTCGTTCATCATGTGGGCCCATCTTTGATATCAACTAACAATCATGTGGGCCCACCTTCAATGACCATCATCCATCATGTGGGTCCCACCTTTAACATGGACTGTCCATCAAATGGTACCCACTTGATGCGCATGTTTTGTCATGTTACGCCACACTTTGATGTGGGCCATCTATAATGTGGGGCCCACCTTTGATGTAAACCTTTCATTACGTGGGCCCACCTTGATTTGGGGCCCCACTTTAATATTTTAATATGAGTCATTCATCATAAGGGGTCCAACTTCGATGTCCACCATCCATGATGTGGGTCCCACCTTTGTTGTGGACCACTATCATGTGGCGCCTACTTGATGTGGATAGTCCATCATGTGGGACCCACCTTTGATGTCCACCATCCATCATGTAGGTCCCACCTTGGTTGTGGACCGTCCATCATGTGGGGCCCAACCTTTAATATGGGTCATTCATCATGTAGGCCCACCTTTAATGTCAACCTTCTATCATGTGGACTCACATTCAATATCCACCATTCATCACGTGGGTCCTACCTTTGATGTGGAACATCCATCATATGGTGTTATGGGACAATACTGAGCTAACCCCAGTCCACAAGAAAGACTACAAGCCCATGGGCCCAATTATCAACCAACGAGCTCAAGATAGTTGACTACAAGGCCAATGGCCTAAGACGTACGAGTCTTTAGCCTTAGATGAGCTCTCCCGGTTAAGAGGTGGAAGGACTAAATGACACTAAATACCGATTAATGAGAAGATGGCTGAAGGATAAGGCGCATGAGATAAATCGACTTCTCACCAAGTAGGTTCTATCGAACAGATGTCGAGTAGTCCCACGAAGTGGAGATCAAGCTCAATACTGAGTGCTCTTCGACGAGCGCTCACCATGTTACCGAATGTTCATCGCTGAGTGTTTAGCCTGTAGACGAGCACTCACTACCAAACACTTTTCGCTGAGTGTTCTTCTCAGAGCTGAGTATTCTTAGGCGAGTACTTTCCACAATCCAAATTTCTCCCACACCGTCTCCATCGTCGTGCAGAGATAAAAGGCCGACAAATCCTGATATGATAAAGACTATCCCGAAGGATCCTCCGAATCTACACGTGATAGGGATGATCTCAAGAAATTCGAAGATCACATCCATGAGATAAGACCCTCAGGTCTCTTCGATGATTCTATAAATAGAGGTATTCCTCCATTGGTTAAGGCATGCAAGATCATATGCAGAAATCTCCTCTATAAAAAAAACAAATAAAAAAAAACCCTGATTCTAATCTCCTACGTCTGATTGACTTAGGCATCGGAGGGTAACGGCCGGACCCCTAGCCACCCTTCTTTTATCTTTTATCGTGTCTCGCAGGCCTTAAGAGATTTATCAAGTAAAGATATAACCCACACATCTAAGGGAGATTACCACTAATGGAGGGGATCAAGCTATTTCATCAATTGACAGATTTATTGTCAACAGATTGACGCCGTTTATGGGAAACAATGTCAAAGTCGTGTTCTCACCATCGCTAAGCACATACGCATTCAACGTCCAAACTAGATCATTCATGGGTAAAAGACATGAGAACAGGGGTAACGCGCCCCTCGAGGAGGAATTTTTCCAAAAGAGGCAGATGCAGGAGAAAGGTTAACTCATATACCTCTACAACTCACTTCGACATCGTGATCTCAGCAAGGGTCCAGCCGACAGAAGTCCAACAAGAACGCGGGCAAGATCTCAGCCCTCGAAGAAGAAGTGCACTACCTTGCGGCCCTCATCGAAGAACGGGTTCCACAGCCTTCGAACCCTACGCATGGCGAAGCCCCCTGTTATGCCCAACAACATCAATCCTCATGAGGGCAGAGCCATGCCCAACCCCTATCGAAGGCAACCATGTTGACCAGCCTACTCCCATAAGGACTCGACCTACAAATGAACTGGACACATCTGACCTCCGCCACACCTTAGAGGAAAGGCGTTAGGCTTAAAAAAGTCAAGTACACGAGCTCGCTGCATGTGAAAAAGCTGCTGATGAGCATATCGCAGAAAGTCGCGCTCCATGGGAAACAGAGATATGTGAAATCAAAGAAAATCTCAACAATGTGCAACGTATGTACCAAACTGGGGCTCCTATTGCGATCGACATCATGATGGGACAAACAGAATTGCCGTTCACCAACGCATCATTGCAGAGCCAATGGTGAAAGACCTTAAGTTGCCACAACACCTTAAACCTTACACAGGAGTGGCGGACCTTGCTGAGCAGTTGGGGACATTCCATGCTTAGATGGAACTCCAAGATGCTACGGGTCCCACCATGTATAAGGCCTTTCCGCTGATGTTAGCAAGGCCGGCTCGACAGTGGTTTCAAAACCTGAAGCCAAGAACAATCAGTTCCTTCACACAATTGAGTCGGGGCCTTCGCGACTCAATTCATTGGCAGTACCAAGGTAAGAAAGCATTCCACTCACCTTGGGATAGTAAAACAGAGGGACGACGAATCACTCAAAAACTACCTCTCCCGATTCAACAATAAGGCTATCGAAATTGAAGGGCTGACTAATGACATGACCCTTCACGCTATGATTACTGGATTGAAGCAAGGAAAATTCTTTTGGTCAATCGCTAAGAAGCCTCCAGCGACGGTCTCCGAGCTCTTGGACAGGGCCTAGAAGCACATGAACGCTGAAGAGTTAGTCAACTCAGACAGAGTCGGAAGTATCGTTTCTAAGAAAAAAACACCAGAAGATGAGCCAAGTAGAAAACACATGAATCCGAACTTAAATGGAATCCTAAGGTGTCCAAGGTTTCCTAAGTGTGTTAGGAAGAGGGGAGAGTGTTTTAAGAGAGAGAGAGAGAGAGAGAGAGAGAGAGAGCTTGGGTTTTCTCTGATGTTTTCCTTGCTTGTAGGCTGTCAATCTCTGTAATCTTTTGAATCATAGTGGATCACTTTGTGCCGTGGTTTTTTTACTAGTTGAGGGGTTTTTCCATGTAAAATCGGATTGTCTCTTGTGGTTGAATGCTTGTGTGATTGGTTGTGTTGTGTTTTTAATTTGATCGCAATATTCTGTTGTGCTGTTGTTCGGCTTTTCGCTTCCGCTGCCGGTGTTCTATTCCCAACACAGCCTAACCTAAGTGCCCATTTGGTTGACATCTGGAAACCTGTTTCCAACTTAAAATCTTGTTGGAATCCAATTTTAACCCGTGTGTTTGGCGGCGAATTCTAGCCAAATAGGACTCCATTTGGAAACCTAAATAGGCAGGAATTGGGATTAGTGGAAACAATGTAGGGAATCATTTCTATGGAAGGGAAAAGAGGCGGAAGTGAACGTCACTAGGATGGTGCCCATCTTGATGCATGCGTCATACATCTATGATGTATGCGTTTTATATCTGCGTGGTCCATCTGTTTTGAGGGCTGAATTAAGGGCATTAGACAAAAAGTGAAGCAAATCTAAATCTCAAGTGGACCACACCACAGGAAAACAATGCTAATTGAACGTTCACCATTAAAAACTTCCTAGGGCACACTATAATGCTTATTTGCTATCCAAACCGGCCATCTGTCTTGCGCGACTACTATAGGCCAAGAGTCAAGTTGTCATGTGGACCCAAAGCCCAAGTGAACTATGCTGCAAGCAACGGTTGGATTATACAATTTTCAACCAAACAAATTTTAGATTACATAGTTTTCAATCAAACAGTAAGTTCCAGATGGAATCTGAGTTTCCAATCCAGCTTATGCAATTTTGGATTCCAACATTGGAATCTAGGATTTTGCAACCAAACAGGCCCTAAATGTTAAATTGTAGGGAAAAATACATTAATGTACTTATTTAGACTAGAGATTTTCATTGTATTAAATTTGTAATGATTACAAATTTCTTTTCTCATCTTGTATTAAATCTGAATTTCATTGTTGTTATGGGGAAATCCAAGCTGTCCTAAACACAGTGACATGGAAGATGTACTATCGTTGGTATGTGGCCCACCCAGGCCAATTGATCACATGCATAAGGGCTGGAATATGTCAAGACATAAAGCCTCTTCAATTGGCCAATAAGATCTAAGGCCTCGGGCTCGGTCTCCGATGACAGATGACACCATAAAATGTACAAACCACAAAATATTACTGATGACGCCTCCTCGGCATATCAAAAGCTACAAAGCAGACCATACGACCTTGGCTCTGGATGATATCAGCCTTTAACTTCAAATCTTGTCCGAGGAAGTCTATTTCATCCAACCAGCTAAGATTGCAGACCCCAAGTTCTCGGCATATTCGCAAAACCAAATATACCTAACACCAACGTATGGAATAATGACCAATCCCGCAGGATCCGAACGTGATAAGGACCATCCTGTATAATCCTCTAGATTTAAATGTGATAAAGATTATCCCAAGAGATCCAGGATCATAGCTGTATACGAACCCATATAAAATATCTCCGATGATCTTATAAGTAGAGGTATCCCTCTACGACCTAAGGTACGCGACTAGTGATCACCTACATTCTAAAGCGATTATCTTTCGATCCCTATATTGACTTAAGCATCGGATGGTCCTTAGCCGGCATGACCAGTGACTCCTTACTGTGTCGTTGTGGTTGCAGGTCCTACGATTTACACCGCTCATCAAGAGGTACATCATCAGACAAAGATCCACCGTACATCCATCCACATCATCTGTTGACCGTTTTTGGCGTTAACAACTACCAAAGTATTGTTTAAATAAATGTTATGAAATTATAATGATGGAGCTTTTTTAGTACATTACTGACTTACTAATATAATTCACAATCCAACCTTAAACTTTAAGACAATCCTAACCGCATATTTAGTGGTCTATCAAGTGACAATATTCTAATACCAAAAAAAAAAAAAAAGGATTATGTAGTCAATTAAGTGACAATAGTATAATGCCAAAAAATTAGGATCTGTCTGATTAATGACCTGTGTGATTGGCATGACTCATTGAAAGTGGGCCTCCAAATTGTATGATTCTATTTGAAATGATCATATCACGTTCAGAATAGTTTTTTTTTTTTCAACAAATGAAAAAGAAGAAACCCAACCCAACCAAGAGGGCCCGGAACAAACTGTCTAACTCATTAAAAGCATGCTTCTCTCTCTCTCTCTCTCTCTCTCTCTCTCTCTCTTTTTCTTTTTTCTTTTTTTTTTTCTTTTCTTTTTCTTTTTTTTTTTTTTTTTTTGGAGATGAGCTCCACAGTCCAAACATATGGGACATCTAAAACTAAAGACGTACAAACCACTAGTGGAGTTTTGTGAAAAAGTAGAAACGGACTCTGAAGCGGATATAAAACAAAAAACATCTAATGGCCGACATAGATTGGGGAAAGGGGCAAGTCGCGTCCATTCGGGACGAGAAGTGACATTGTGTGAATAGAGAAGAACCCAAAGATTTTCAAAATCCGCGTCTGCTTCTGGTATACGAAACTAATAAAATGCTATCACCGTACGTGTCAAATCAGGGCTATTCATTAGTTAGGGTACACTTCGTACATACCATACCATGGGAAAAAAACGATATTGGTCAGTTGATCATGTAGCTCAAATTTTTACAAGAAAGAAATGGGCTGTTAGAAAGAAAATGCAACCGATCTCGTAACGGGCTGGGGCTCTGAGGGCCCACCGTGATATATGGGTTTTTCCACACCGTCTGTCCATTTTTCCATAGGGTATGAGCCCAAATATGAGGCATGTCCAATTTTCATGTGGACCATACAGTTTGGATTAAACGCACATTATTAAAACCTCTTGGGAGCTGTAGAAGTTTTGGATCAAGCTGATATTTGTACTTTGCCTTCACCGCGGTGGGCCTAAAATGGTTTCAACAGTGGACATCATTATTAACGCTTTTTCCTGTGGTGTGGTCCACTTGAACCTTTTATCTACGTTATTTTTGGAATTATACTATAAAATGATGTAAAAATAGATGAACGGTATAGATAAACTCATATTTATTGTGGTGGACCCCTCGGAGCACCAGCCAGTTTCGAGCTCGGGACCAGCGGGGAAGTACTCATTACATTGTGTCTAAGAGACTGCCATTAAAAAAAGGAATTTTTCCATATAACCGCCTAGCTTTTAGCTTATTTCTGGGTAAACGGATGCTTTCAAAATATTTATTTCAAACCGCTTAACGTCTGCAAATAAAGAGAAAAAAACGCTTCTTTCACTCCGATGAACAAAACTCTTCCACCAATGCTTGTAAATGCCAGATTTACCCTTTTGCCCTTTCATTTTTACAATTCTATCCCATTGCAAGGGGGCAGTCATGACATGGATTCTATGGGACCCAAATTTACATATGTGTGTGATCAACACCATTCATCCATCTTGCGATCTCATTTTAGGCCATGAGCCAAAAAATGAGGCAGATCTGAAGTGTTGGTGGACCCCACCATAGGAAATACTGGTGATCTCAAGCTCATTTTGCGTCTTCTGTTGTCCATGTTTGTGTGACCTTATCAATAGGTTGGATGTCCCTGGTAAACATCAGGGTGCGCCCAAGGAGGTTTCCAATGGTGGGTGCAGAAACATGCTGGCATAAAGTTCGAATCAAGTTGATGGACGTAGTTTGGCTAAGGAACCAACACTAGCCAACTAAATAGTGTCAAAGCTTTGTGGACCCCACCATGATGTATGCATTTTATCCATGCCATCCATCTACTTTGGAAGCTCATTTTTAGGCATGATCCCAAAAATGGGGAAGATTCAAATCTAAGGTGGACCACACCATAGGAAAACAGTATTGATTGAATGTCCACCATTAAAAACTTCCTAAGGCATATTGTAATGTTTATTTGCCATCTAACCTGATGGTAAAACACAAGGACATAGATGAAAGGAAAATACAAATATCAGCTTGAAACAAAACTTCTGCAGCCCAAAAAGTTTTACTGATGAGGGTCCAACCGCCACTGTTTCATTTGGCGTGGTAATATGAGATTTGAATATGCCTCATTTTTTGGCTCATGCCTTGAAATGAGCTATCAAAATGGATGGATAGCATGGATAAAACTCACAACATGGTAGGACCATAGAGTTCTAACACTAGCTATCTGCCCAATGTTGGGGTCATTGGACAAACCGTGTCCCAAGCTGATAGCGTCTTCCTTTATGCAGGTCTCTAGGACCTTATCAACAAGTTGGATGGGCTTGATAAAGATTAGGGTGGGTGCTGAAAGTTTCCAACAGTGGACGGCCAGTTCGATCTTTCTTACTTGGTAGGAAGAGATGTAGAATGGGAGAGGAAAGATGAAATTGCGTTTGCACCTAGGGTTTTACCTAGGGATAGCTTCGTTGTTGTTTTTACCGGATGAAAAGGAGGAAAGAGAGCCTTTCTCGTGGAATAGGGCAGTTTGGGCAGTTTTGTTATTTTGAAAAATGTGGAATAGAAACCCTAGGCAACCCTAGCGCTGACTAACGGCAGTCACCTGGGGCGCGGATTGCCTGCGAAAGCCTGGCATCTCCTGCGCAAGGAATCTGGGTGGGGCCCACCGTGAGGTTTGTGAGAAATCTACGCCATCCAACTATCTTGTGAGATCATTTTAGGCGTTGCAACCAAATTTGAATGGGATCCAAGACTTAAGTGGACCAAAAACATGACGATTGAACTTCCACAGTTGAAATATTCGTGGGGCCACGGTAAGAATTTCCCTACACACCTTTTGCTTTATTGCGGCCCCCTTGAGTTTTGGATCCCGTTCAATTTTGGTCGCAACGCCTAAAATGATCTCACAAGACGGTTGGACGGCGTAGATTTCTCACAAACCTCATGGTGGGCCCCACCCAGATTCCTTACGGGGTGTTTGCAGGCATCTCCCGCGCAAGGAATCTGGGTGGGGCCCACCGTGAGGTTTGTGAGAAATCTACGCCGTCCAACCGTATTGTGAGATCATTTTAGGCGTTGCAACCAAATTTGAACTGGATCCAAGACTTAAGTGGGCCAAAAACATGATGATTGAACTTCCACAGTTGAAATATTCGTGGGGCCACAGAAGTTTCAAATCAGGATAATATTTGTGTTTTCAGTTCATCTTAGTAGGAATGACATTATGAACGGTATGGATGGCATATAAACATCACTATGGACCCCATAGAGGTTTCAACGGTAAGAATTTCCCTACACACCTTTTGCTTTATTGTGGCCCACTTGAGTTTTGGATCCCATTCAATTTTGGTTGCAACGCCTAAAATGATCTCACAAAACTGTTGGACGGCATAGATTTTTCACAAACCTCACGGTGGGCCCCACCCAGATTCCTTGCGTAGGAGATGCCTGCGAAAGCCTTTGGTAGGCCTCTCGGGCATCATTTTAGGCGTTGCAACCAAATTTGAACGGGATCTAAGACTTAAGTGGGCAAAAACATGACGATTGAACTTCCATAGTTGAAATATTCGTAGGGCCACAAAAGTTTCAAATCAGGATAATATTTGTGTTTTCAGTTCATCCTAGTAGGAATGACATTATTAACGGTATGGATGGCACATAAACATCATTGTAGACCCCATAGAGGTTTCAACGGTAAGAATTTCCTTACACACCTTTTGCTTTATTGCGGCCCACTTGAGTTTTGAATCCCGTTCAATTTTGGTCGCAATGCCTAAAATGATCTCACAAAACGGTTGGACGGCATAGATTTCTCACAAATCTCACCGTAGGCCCCACCCAGATTCCTTGCGCAGGAGATGCATGCGAAAGCCTTTGGTAGGCCTCTCGGGCATCATTTTAGGCGTTGCAACCAAATTTGAACGGGATCTAAGACTTAAGTGGGCAAAAACATGACGATTGAACTTCCATAGTTGAAATATTCGTAGGGCCACAAAAGTTTCAAATCAGGATAATATTTGTGTTTTCAGTTCATCCTAGTAGGAATGACATTATTAACGGTATGGATGGCATATAAACATCACTGTAGACCCTATAGAGGTTTCAACGGTAAGAATTTCCTTACACACCTTTTGCTTTATTGCGGCCCACTTGAGTTTTGAATCCCGTTCAATTTTGGTCGCAATGCCTAAAATGATCTCACAAAACGGTTGGACGGCATAGATTTCTCACATACCTCACCGTGGGCCCCACCCAGATTCCTTGCGCAGGAGATGCCTGCGAAAGGCGGCGCCCGTCATCTGGATGTAAATGTCAGGCGGTTTGAAATAAATATTTCCAAAGCACGCGTTCATCCGAAAATAGGCTAAAAGGCAGGCAGTTATAAAAAAAGATCTAAAAAATAAAAAAAACATCCGGCTTTGACAGGGTACAGTGCTCACCGTACGCAGATTGGGTGGATCCCAAAACCATGGGGATCAACCGGATTCTCCGAGATGGGGGATGTATGTACTTTATATTATATCCAAGCAGTCCATTTTTTTGAAAACTCACCCAGAAATGAAGCAGATTTAAATCTCAAGTGGGCCCGGTAGTTAAGGATCCAGCAGGTGAAACTGGGCCCGCTAGATGGGCTTGGATCTATGTGCTCAAAGCAGAAAAACCTGCTTGGAGCCTTTTCATTGGTCCAAGTCATTATATAGGTTTGCAAACATGTCACATCCTTAGTGCAACCTGGTTATACCTCAATGTAACCTGATCCCTCAATGTAACCTTATCACATTGTTGTCATTCAGTGTAACGTGGGCCAATGAAAAGGTTCTAAGTAGGGTTTTTTTACTTGGAGGTCAATAGAAGATTGGATTCTTCATTTTATAACTAGAGCCTAAAAATGAAACTGATCCAAATCTCAAGTGGACCACCTATTGGAAACAGAGGTGATTTAATGCCCACCATTAAAAACTGCTTAGGCCCGCCATCATGTTTATTTTCCATCCAACCTGTTGGTAGGGTCACATAGACCTGGGTGAAAGGAAAGCACAAACATAAGCTCCTTGCGAAACTTTTGCGCCCTCCAGAATATTTTTAATGGTGGGCGGTCAATCACCATTGTTTCCTGTTGTGTGGTCCAATTGAGATTTGGATGTACTTTATTTTGGAATCATGCCCTGGCAAGACGAATGGATGGCGTGGATATAAAATACATCATGGTGGGGCCATAGCTATGGATCCACTGAACTCTCCCCCTTGCCACAGCTACCATAAGTCACTCCTGATTGCATATAAGATGATGATCTCAACCAGTCTCATTACAACTTTGGAGAAGCTGTCATCTTATCGTTGATCCAGACCTTTTTACATTCGAATATATGGTACATTTAAACTTTATTTTCATGTTCTAAAATTCATCTTCCTATTCAATCAATCATCCATTAAAAGAGACCACAAATTCTTAAATGTATCTTAGAATCTAGTATTCATACGCTTGGCTAGTGAACCAAACACCAGCCAGTTGGCTAGTGTCATAGCTCTATGGTTTCCACCACAATGCATGGCTCATTTTAGGGTATGAGCTCAAAAATGATGCACATCCAAAAGTGTTCCATACCATAGAAAACAGTAGACCGAATGAAGGCAATTATTGAAACCTTCCTAGTGCCCCAGTAATGTTTATTTGTCATCCAACCGTCTCCCTCAAATACCAGGTTGATCGAAAATTATTGTGGCGTGCTCAAGAAGTTTTCAATGATAAGCATTCAATCCCCTTGTTTCCTGTGGTGTGGCTCACTTAAGCCTTAGATTTGCCTCATTTTTTAGCTCATTCCTAAGAATAGCTGAAAAAATAGCTGATACATCATGGTGGAGCCTCGCAGATCTTTGACACCAGTTAGCTTACTGGTATTTGGGTCACATGCCAAACCAGGTCTTAGACCCTAATACAGTAGCCCGACTCAAACTCGGTAGAAACCCCAGGCACATGGATAATCGTGTGCCCGAGGCTGTGTGGGGCCGACAAAGATGTCCATGACAAAATCACTCCAAGTCTAAAAATCAGGCATATGTAAAAACTCATATTAATTGTTACCAATTTCTTGTAATAGATGAGGTGGGATGAACGACCACCTGTGAATGAACCTCTGCTTAACCCTGGAGATGACGGATGGCTTAGAACTTTTATAAGAGTGACCCTGCACAATATAACTAAGGCTAAGGGGAGGCCGGGGACCGGCTGTTAGTCCTCCGATGCCTAAGTCAGACAGTACATCCTTATAGAAGGAATACCTTGCAAAGGTTAAGTATTTCGTACCTTAATGTGGAAGCGAATTGTAACACCCCGGTTTTCCAGGGCTCGAGTGAGAAGCCCATGCTCTGAAAAACCCGAGTGTAAAGACTAACAATCATCATTTAACAATATCATTGTAATCCAAATACGAGAGATAGATCTAAGAATCCCACAATGCAAAAATCATCATATCAGAGCGGAAGTAAGTAATGCCTATAAGGCTTATACAAATCCAATGTTCCAAAAGTAACGCACAGAAAGGAAAGTAAAACTATTCGTCAAGGGCCGCCATCTGATCCAGCTCCTCCTAGGACAGGTACGGCCAAGTGTCTCGAATGTCCGCCTTAGGCTCATCCACAACTGAAACAAGGACATCCTCTCCATCATCTGCATCATCTGATATATTTCGACAACGTCACTCATTGTCATAGTGAGGCAACACCCTCCAAGATTTTCATGTACATAATATAAGACAATTATCCTAAAAGCATATATAAATAATCATAGGAAACAGGTAACAAGTATCCAACACATATTATGATTATCATGTTACTTTTAAATCTTGTTAGTGCATGAATGCATGCACATGTTCTTCAGCCTGGGGATGTATCCAGCTGGTGAGGGTCGAGCCGACAGTAACTCGGTTAATCACCAAAGTTACCAGCAATGCAATGCTTATCAAACCAAGAATAGTGTGACTTGTCGTCAACACATCCACAAATGCCATGTGATGGATGATTCCCTAGCCGTCATTAGTCCATTTGGTAATTTAATAAAATATACTCGCGGACACTATGGGGGACGTGCACAATCCAACATAGGCCGACGGCTTGGGCATAGCATCCCAGAACACCATCCCCGGCCCACGAGAGGAATGATAATAGGTTTAACTCTCATTCCTTTGTAAATAATATACTACAACCCAATATCAATATAACTTGCAAGACAGTATCATTATTTAGCATAACGCCCATATTTTCCAACATTTATCATTCAAACATAATTTACTTTCATGTCCAACATAATTCATAAGATTTTATAGCATCCACTTCATAAATAAAATCAACCCTCATGTGAAGAATTTAACATATTCCCTTGTAAAAATTAAATTTAATTCAAGTAAGCTTTTTGAATCACACAAGAGAACACCACTTCATTTTCTTCAAGTTATTTATATATTCTAATTGTGGTGCTATCAATCAATAACATGCCTTGCAACAAAACAATTATGAATTAATAATCAATATTCAATGAAAATGGGGGAAGCTTGAAGGGTGAGGGACCTCACATGCCGATTAAACTACTATAGTAGTACAATTACACACACCAACGGTGGAAACTTCCTAATTTCATTTCCGATAGGTGAACAAACCCCCAGAAGTAGGGTAGTCCATTACACACATGTAACATCAGGTATAGATGTATAAAATTTATTTATTAAGTCAAATATTAATATAATATAATCATTATTATAATAATTTTAATTACAATTATTCCATATATTTATTAACATATCAATTTGTCACAATTAGTATGGTTCTTTCCAAATTATTATTGTATACCAAGAGGATTCATATAGGTAAAATATTACTTTAATAATTAAGAGTTTTTATTTGGTTAGTGGTTCATCTGGTGTGAAATTGAATATTTTCACCCAAAAAAAATTTAAATTAAAATTATTAATTAATAATAAAAAATTATACTATAATTAGTTGACTTCTAAATGACATCAAAATGCACGCCAGATACGGGGTATTACACGAATGCCTCTATTTATTGGCTTCGGAAGATGAGCGATCGTGAGCCCTTTCAGGGCCATAATCTTGGGAGCGAGACTTAAGGGCTGGCTCAATTCTCAGACAGGTCCGTAGAAGTGGGGAGCGTGTTCGCTTCTAACGATAATGCTCCCAAACTTACGCCTGTATATATGGCAGAGTTGGTTCAGCTCGGCATTAATTGTAGTATGACCGAGGTCGGTCTTGAGGTCAAGGTCATCCTGATACCCTTAGCTTGTTGCCTGCCTGTGGCCATATTCTTTCACCTTAGCCCTGGGCTAAGAAACCCAAAGTTCTAAGGACATAATTAGTGCCGGCCTATACATAAGTAGCTTTGTGCCTATCATGAGGTCAGCTCGGGTTTTGCCCATAACAGAAGCCCCCCTACTCTCGAGTTCGGCTTGTCCTACTTGAGAGTATCTTTGTGTAAGCTGAGCTGATTATGTCATTTCAACTTCTGGCGATTTTCCGTCGTCATAAGGGGTAGGCGGGAAAATGGTACTTAATGTGTCGATTCAAATATCGAGGCGTTATCATTGGAGCGTACCGTCAAGCAGCTTTTTCTGAATTCAGATGAATGGGGTGTGATCATGTGGTGACGTCGTGCGTTACTCCTTGTACAATTGTTTGGGAGGCGGACACGTGGAAGAGGACGAAGATCGAGGAGTCGTACTTATTGATTTGAGGTGATTTGTCTGATATAAAAGGTCTAGTCCTTAACATAATTTTCATTTTCTTCCCAAGATCTCAGTTCTCCAATTATCTTCTTCGAGTGCGATGTGCCAGTGTTCCTAGTAGCCTTCTTGTCCTCTTGCCTTTATCTTTCTTACCTTTTCACACTGAGTCCTCGGATTCTAACGTCATTCCCATGGTGGACACTGATGATCACGAATTAGAGTTGCCTTTCCCAGATTCCCGAGTGAATAACCTCACGGAATCTAGTCCTAGGACTGAGATCGTAGATCATACCAGGGAGTTATGATTAGTGCCTTTAGAACAAATCTCTGAGGTTGCTGAAGGTTCAGACCGTGGGACCTCGTTCGAGCTAGAGGGTGTCAATTTGTTGAGAACCGAGGATGAGCTCCAAACCCTTAGAGAAATATATGAAATTTTCGAATCAGTAACTTCTAGGATTCCTGATCCCGATGACCGTCTAAGCCGACCTCGCGAGGGGGAGGTAGTCCTTTCTTCTATGCACTTGGAAGCCGGCTTACGCTTACCCATGAACTTGTTCGTGCAAGAGGTCGTAAGTCTCCTAGGTTTGTCCTTATGCTAGTTACAGCCCAACACTTGGAGATGTATGGTCGGCTGCTACATTCTGTGGTAAAGAGTTGGGAACAAGGAGCTGACCTCTAACGAACTTTTGTCCTGTATTCCCTTAAGTCTTTAGGGGGTCAGGGGCTCTATTATTTTTTCGCCATCCCAGGCTAGGGCGGCTCTCATGTTACTAGCTTGCTGACCTCCACCAAGACTTGAAAAAAGAAGTAGTTTTTTGCCTCGGGGGAATGGGAGGCTGCGCCAAGCGAGCGTTGGCCTTTGGAGTATCGAGTTCGAGTTGATTTCACTTTACCAGGTCGGATCACATTCCGACCTACGTATTTTGTAACTGTTGGGCCTTGATGGTTAATGATTTGGTTTTACTAATATCTTTTTTCTTGCCTTTCACAGCTTTTGCGAGGATTCGGGAGGCCCTTTCCTCCGCGCAGGAAAAATAGATCCGGGCTACGAGGGATTGTCTAATGGAAGAGAGAGATTTCCGAGAGCTAATTACACTTGAGTCCGTGCGTGATTCAAGTTGGTTATCCATGGATAGCTCGTAACTACTGATGTCTAGTTTGGCTATTGACTACTTGATATATTGTCTCAAAACAGGAATGGCCCCCAAAGTTGTACCGAAAGTTCGGAAGGTCCCGGCTGACATCTTCAAGCATGGGCAGCCTTCGGAGCCCCCCCCCCCCCCCCCCCCCCCCCCCCCTCAGAAAAAGGGCAGTTGTGGCTGAGTCTTCTCGACAGAAGTAGACCCAACTTCCTCAGTCTTTCATATGCGGGGCTGGGCAGCCTTTTACTCCAAGCTCTCCTGTCAAAGCCGTGCCTCAGCCTTCTCACCCTCTAGCTACTCCCGCTCGGGCAACGCAAGAGGCACCAAAAGCTTCCCCTGAGAGGCCTGTTAGACGGCTGGAGCTCATCCACCTCCTCGGGTTGGCAGTTCCTTCAGAAGGTTCCCAACCCCTTTTGTAGGCGAGGGGAAGGTGGCCATGCCTCCATTATCGGAGCAATTCCCGACCTGGATCGACCGCATTGCTGCTTATGGTCATGTTAATAGTTGTATCCCTGAAGACTTGAATATACTAGCATCAACTCATCCTAATCAGATGATCAGGTTTGGAATAGAGAGCAACCTCAGGGTGAGTCATCTCCTTTTCGAGGTGGTAGTTTCATTCCCATTTATTCATGGATGTTTTTTTTACTAACACTTGGTATTTTTTCAAGGATGCGACTTTGGGGATAATGGTTCGTTAGGCCATGGCTGATCGCAGCGGATGAAGGAAGTACTTCAGGCTGCGTCATTATGGAAGAAGAAGACAGGCTGTGGAGGCAGAACTTAAAAAGGCCAAGTCCGAGCTGAAGGTCTCTCAATCCGACTTGGAGGTTGCACAGGCGCAAGTTCGGTCTACAGAGGATGCTCTAAAAAATGCTGAGGCGAGGGTTCAATCTGCAGAGAACAAGGCTGGATCCCTCGAGGTCGCTTTGAAGGCAGCAGAGGAAGAAAAAGCGCATATGGCCACTCTACTTCGGGATGTCTAATCTAAGTCACACGCGGAGATCGATAAATTGAAAGGTGTCCAGGAAAACCTGTATAACTACGATTTCTAAGATTGCAAATCTCTAGTTGAGAAGCATTTTCCTGACCTTGATCTCTCCCCTATCGACGAAGATGATGTCGTTGATGATGTAGCTCCTCAGGCTGAGGCACAAGCCAAGCTTGTAGAGGCTGAGGTCGACCAAGCTGAGAGTGATGCAGCTGTAGCTATGGAAGAAGGTACTTAGTATTTTGTTCAAAATACTCTTTCTTTATTTTTTCTTTTAGAGAAATATTTTTAGTGGATGATGATAGTAACCCTTTATGGCATATTTTTTAGCCCTGCTGAGGCTTTTTGTTGTATCACTTATGATCCTTCATTTGTTTAAATTTTCATTCTTGTGATATTGTATGCTCCCCCTCCACTTCATGGCCGAGTAGTTATTTGTTCAGATCGTCGGGGTGGATTAGGTAATTGACTTGTGAGCTACGTGGCTCTATTAGTTATGGTGACCTCGAAGGTCATCTTGATTTAAGCACGATTTCTCCTACTTTGGTTGTTCTTAACTTTAAGGCTTGCGGATGTCAAGCTTGGATGTCAAGCTTTAGGCATTTGTGGCCATGCTCGTCTTCCGTTTTATAGCTTGGTGAGTGTCGAGCTCGAGGCCTTCTGGCCCTGCTCGACATCCCTCTACTAATATCTTAATGCATCCGAAAAGGTTATCTTTATTGATTTAATTTTGACTTACAAGACTTCTCTTCTTTCATGCATTTGGACCTTCAGATCTGATTTGACTTCCTCATGGGTAATAGACTTTAAGGTGTTCAGCATTCCATGGGTGAGGGAGAGGTCGTTCTTGCAAATCCTCGAGCTAATATGTTCCGGGACGAGCTGAACTTAGGAATTTATAGGGGCCCTCCCAATTAGGGCTGAATGCTCGTTAGGTCTTCTATTTCGTTTCTTTAGTGACTTTTCGAAGGACAAGGTCGCCCACTTTGAAATGTCGTTTTTTCACCCTGGAATTGTAATATCTTGCAACCCTGTGCTGGTATTCTGCGATCCGAACCTGAGACATTTCTCTCTCTTCATTAAGTAGATCTAGGCTCATCTGAAGTTGACCTTCATTCTCCTCTAGTTGAAAACGATCGGTTTGGTTGGTCGGCATTCCGACCTCTACCAGAACTACTGCCTCGGCTCCAAATTCTAGGGAGAAGGGTGTTTCACCCGTTGTCGATCGAGCTGAGGTTTGATAGGCCCACAATACTTCAGGAATTTCTTCGGCCCATGCTCCCTTGCGGTCGCCGAGCTTTGTCTTTAAATGATTCTTGATGATCTTATTAATAGCTTAGACTTGTCCGTTAGCTTGGGGATGGTAAGGAGAAGAATACACATTTTTTTTATGCCCAACCTTTGGCAGAACTCCCAAAATTTCGAATTGTTGAACTGCCTTCTGTTATCAGTGATAATGCTATGAGGGATTCTGAACCGGCATATGATGGATTTTCAGATAAAATATATTGTTTTCTTCTTTGTGATTATAGCTAGTGGCTTAGCCTCGGCCCATTTCGTGAAATAATCGATGACTACGATTGTAAATTTTACTTGCCCCTTGCCTGTTGGGAGTGGGCCGATAATACCGATTCCCCATTGCGCGAACAGCCAAGGCCCAGACATGAGGGTGAGCTCTTCTGGTGGTAGGTAAGGTACAGGAACTAATCGCTGGCACTTGTCACATTTCTTGACAATTTTCCTGGCATCATTCTAGATGGTTGACTAGTAATATCCTTGGTTGATGACTTTTTGCATAAGTGCAAGACTTTCAGAGTGTTTATCACAATTGCCATAGTGGATTTCTCATAGGACGTAGTCGGCTTCATCAGGCTTTAAACCACGAAGGCAAGGGAGAGAAAAACCCTTCTTGTAGAAGACACCTTCTATCATTGTATACCGAGCTGACCTGTACCAAAGTTTTCGAGCTTTTTTCTTGTCTTCGAGTGGCTCTTCCTCTTGCAGATAGCGAATGATGAGATCCATCCAGGTCGGTTCAGCGCTTAAAGGGCATACTTTTGTGGTTTCTTCTTGAATTATACTTCGGTGGGGTTTAAATTCAATTGGAACTGTGCTGGCGAGCTCGTCATCGACCGCGGATGTTAATTTGCACAGCGAGTCTGCATTGGTATTTTCTGTTATTGGGACTCGAATGATCTCGTAGTGTTCGAAATGAGCCAGGAGTTCTCGAGCTTTAGCCAAATATGCGATCATCTGTTTTCCTTTGGCTTGATATTCAGCAGTTAATTGCCCAACCACCAGTTATGAGTCACTGTGGATCTTCAATTTACTAACTCCTATTGCCGAAGCAAGATGGAGCCCAACTACGAGGGCTTCATACTCTGCCTCATTGTTTGAGGCTCAAAAACCAAACCTCAATGCATACTAGACCTTGACTCCTTCTGGGGAAGTTAGGATGAGGCCTGCTCCGCTGCTTTTAGAATTTGATGACCCATCTATGTGTAGTGACCACATCAGTCTGAGCATATCTTGTGCGGCCGGGCTACTTGACTGCTCTGTCTCCACGAGTTGGGCTTCCGACGTTTTCTGATCGTCCTAGGCATATGGCAAGCCGGTGAATTCAGCAATAAAGTCGGCGATGGCTTGTTCTTTGATGGCAGTGCGCGGTTGGTATCAAATGCCAAACTTGCAGAGCTCGATGGCCCACTTTATAAGATGACCTGATATCTCGGGCTTTTGTAGCACCTGACAAAGTGGTTGATCTGTTAGCACTACTATTGGATGCGCTTGAAAATACGCCTCAATCGTCTGGCTGTGGTTATTAGGGTTAGAGCCAACTTCTCGATGCGCAGGTACCGAGTCTCCGCATCAAGCAACGCCTTGCTGACGTAATAGATTGGTCGTTGCCTTCCCTGGTCGTTTCGGATCAGGGTTGAGTTGACTACTTGTGGTGAGACCGCCAAGTATAGAAGCAACTCTTCGCCTTGTGACGGCTTAGACAACAATGGTGGAGATTCAAGGTAGGCCTTGAGCTCTTGAAAAACTTTTTTCACATTCTAGCGTCCATGCTACTTCCTTGCATCTGCGAAGTTGTTTGAAGAAGGGGAGACACCTTTCTGTGGCTTTGGATACGAACCAATTGAGGGCTGCAACTCGCCCTATGAGTCGTTGAATCTCCTTAATGGTGGTGGGTGAGCTCATTTCGATAAGGGCTCGAATTTTCTCTAGATTTATCTCTATTCCTCGTTGGTTCACCATAAAATCGAGGAACTTTCTTGAGCCAACCCCAAAGGCACATTTGCTCGGATTGAGTTTCATTTGGTATTTCTTAAGAATGTCGAACATAACTCGGAGGTCTTCGATGTGGTTTTCTGACTTCAAACTTTTAACGAGCATGTCATCCATATAGACTTTCATAGATTTACCGATCTGATCGGCGAGCATTTTGTTGACTAGACGTTAATAGGATGCTCCTGCATTTTTTTTAATCCGAAGGGCATTACCTTATAACAGTAGAGGCCTTGGCCTATGATGAATGCTGTTTTTTACTTGTCAGGAGTATGCATCTGAATTTGATTATGAAATTACATCGGATAGTCTAACACGACACCAATGTATACGCGTGCAGAAGCTTAAAGCGGAGTAACTAGAATTATGGCTAAGTCCTGGGGGGGTGATTAGGATCTTTTGAAATTCTTTTCACCTACTTACACAATTTAACAATTTAAATTAAGCAAGCAATTAACACTTCGGCTTCCAAGCCAAAGTGGGTCCAATCACAAGGCTATCAAACAATTAAAGAACCCAGCCTAAGCATGCATAGATTAATAAATATTTAAACTAATCAAACACCTAATCTATGCAAGACAAGTAGACTATATCACAACGTGAAAATTACAAATTTAAGACGAATTTTGCGAAGAGCATCGTTCGTTGCAAAAATGGCATGGTTTAACGACGGACTAAATCAGTCGCTAATGAAACATGACCGTCGCGAATCCGTTTCCAAGGAAATCTGGGTTGGTTAATGGCGGCGGAATTTTACGACGAACCACATCCGTTGCTAATGTAGATATGCGACGAATTTGGTTCGTGGTAACTTTGGGACGGACTTAATTCGTCGTATATTGAAATCACCCGACACAATCCACTACAGTGAATGAAAGTTTTAGCAATTTTACTATTTCTATTACTGACGGATGAAATTCGTCGTTAAATCAATGTTTTATAACAATTATTAAAAATTTTGAAATATTTTAAAAAATTAAGATTAAAGAAAAAAACATCTGCATTTTGACAGAAAATTGACATTTCGAAAAAAAAATTATTTTAAAAAAAATGAAAATTTTGAAATAAAAATTGACAATGTTTGAGTAAATTAGAGATTTTGAAAAAAAAATGTGATTTAAAAAATGACTGAGATTCTAAAATAAATTGCATTTTGAAAAAGAAATTGGCTTCTTAAAAAAATTGAGAAGTTTGAATAAAATTAGGGGTATAGTGAAAAAAATTGATCTTGAAAAAAAGTTAGAGATTTTTATGAATTATTTGACATTTTATATTTTGAAATAAATTAAGATGTTTGATAAAAACAATGAGATTTTCAAAATAATTGTGATTTGAAAAAAGAATTTAGGAGTTTAAAAAACTTAATTTGATATTTAAAAAAATGGTAAAGTTTGAATAAAATTGAAATTTTGAAAAAAAAAAATTGAGATTTCAAAATGTTGAGAATGTGAAAAAGAATTAACATTTTGAAGAAGAAAATTGAGAAAATTAAGAAAATTATGATTTTGAAAAAATTGACAATGTTCGAGAAAACTTGTGATTTTGAAAAAGAAATTGAGATTTGAAAAATATTGGCATTTAAAAAATATGGCAGTTTGAAAAAGAATTATAAGTTCGAAAAAAATTATATTTTGAAAAAAGCTGTGATTTTTAAAAAGAAATTGAGATTTTCTATTTTTGAAAAAAAAATTGAAAAGTTTGATAAAAATTGAGAATTTTAAAAAAATAAACAGTTTGAAAAAAGAAATGGAGAAGTTCGAAAAAAATTGAAATTTTGGAAAAGAAAATTTGAGATTAAAAAAAAACTGTGATTTTGAAAAGAAATCTGTCATTTTGGAAAAGAAAATTGAGAAGTTTAAAAAAATCGTGACTTTGAGGGAAAAAAAAGTTTGAGTTTGGAAAAAAATTGACCATGTTTGAGAATAATTGAGATTTTGAAAAAAAATATTGAGATTTATAAAAACACCAAGATTTTGATGAAAAAATTAACCCATTGAAAAAGAAAATTAGAAAGTTTAAGAAAAAATCTGATTTTGAAAAGAAAAGGTTCAAAAGTTCGAAATAAATTTTGACAATGTTTTAGAAAAAATTGAGATTTAAAAAAAACTAAGATTTTGAAAAAAAAGTTGGAATCTTGAAAAAATTAACAATGTTTGAGAAAAAAATAAGATTTTGAAAAAATTAAGATTTAAAGAAAAAGCATTGAGATTTTGACAAAAAGTTCAAAAGTTCGAAATAAAATTTGACAATGTTTTAGAAAAATTGAGATTTAAAAAAAATTGATATTTTGAAATAAAAATTGGAATCTTGAAAAAATTAACAATGTTTGAGAAAAATTAAGATTTAAAAAAAAACATTGAGATTTGAATAAAAAAATTAACATTTTGAATACGAAAATTGACAATTAAAAAAATTGTGATTTTGAAATAAAAGTTTAGAAGTTTGGAAATTTTTTTTAATAATGTTTAAGAAATTTTGGGATAAAAAAAATTGAGATTTTGAAAAAAGTTGACATGTTTAAAAAAAAGATTGGCATCTTGGAAAAATTGAGAAGTTTCAATAAAATTGTTAATTTTTAAAAAAATAAAATAGATTTTTGATGAGTTTGAAAAAGTGTTTGGATTTAAAAAATAAAAGTTTGAGATTGAAAAAAATTGAGAAATTTGAAATGAGTAGACCAAATTTATTGGTGGACATTTATTGGAGGGTTAAAATGAAAAATTACACTCATTTAGTTAGCTGCCTATCAGCTTGGTTTATGCATACCCACAACTCTCGTACAAAAAAATGATGGCCCAAGTATAATGAAGTGTAATTGCAAGAATAACTTATGATGATGAGATTGAACAAATTCTAAGATCAAGCCATCTTCAAATTGATCTGAACGGTCAGATATGTTCGGAACGTGCTAATTAGGACAAAAAGTAAAATTCAGCCCAATCTAACCTGAAACGAATCAGATCCGTCCAAGCCACTCTTTATATGGGCACGATCAATTTGTCTACATCTAGACAGATTTTGGACAATCTGATCAATTAATATTGAAGACTAAATGACTTCAGATGGTTCAATTAAATTTCACTCAAATCTAACCGTTGGATTGCAAGATATGGCCCATCATATTGTCGATCAATCTTGTCCACCCAATATCTTTCTCATCCGAAACCCGATCAGGGAGAATGACTAATCGAATCAAAGATCTTGATGAGTAGAATAGAGTGATTGGATCATATTTTCAAATTGGGCCAATTTTTTAGGTCAAAATTGCTTTGCACTTGATAACCTCATGAAAATCCAAAAAATGTATGGTCATTAGACCTAAACTCTAATCTAGTCGTTTGAGATTTGGATCTTCTTAAGGTTTGGTATTGAGTCCTAAAATGATATTAAAGAATAAATGGATGAGATAGATATAAATAAAATGTATCAACTTAGGATCACATGATTAGGGTAACGGATGCGAATTGGCTAGTGACCCTGCCACTAGCCAATGGCTATTGATCGGTGCTATGTGAGCCCTACCATGATGTATGTGTTTCATCCATGCTGTCCGTAAATTTTTCCAGATCATTTTATGGTATTAGCCCAAAATTCAGGTAGATCCAAATCTTAAGCGGACCACATCACAAGAAATGGTGTTAATTAAAGACCACCATTAAAAACTTCCTGGGGCCACGAAAGTTTTACAAACAAGCTGATATTTGTTTTTTCCCTACATCTAGGTCTGTATGACCTAATCAAGAGGTTGGATGTCAAATAAATATTACAGTGGCCCTAGGAGGTTTTTAATAGTGGACATTCAATCACTATTGTTTTCATGTGCTGTAGTCCGCCTGAGATTTAGATCTGTCTCATTTTTTGGATCAAGCCCTAAAATGATCTTGGGAAACATAAATCATGGTGGGCCCACAGAGCACCGAGCTCTAGCCACCTTGCTAGTGGCAGCGTCAATAGCCAAACCGCCTTCCCAAATGAGAGGGAAACCAATCTCTTTTCTCTCTTTCCTTCTCCGTCTCAAACCCCCTTCTCTTCCCCTCCCTCTTTCATTCTCTCTAGTCCTCTCTCTCGCTCCAGATCTCTCCCTCCCTTGCGGCCATAGGTCCAAATCTCTCTCTCTCTCTCTCTCTCTCTCTCTCTCTCTCTCTCTCTCTCTCCCTCCTCGCTCCCTCCTCGTTGGGGCTCCGACTGTCGAGGAGCATCACCAAATCTCCCTAGGTATTTTTTTCCCTTCATCTCTGTTCTTTTTCTTTTTCTTTCATTTATTTTTTTCTGTGAAATCTTGATGAAGATTTGTGGAAGATTAGTGTTTGAAATGGCATTTTGTGAAGATCTTTGTTGTTAGGGTTTGATGAGTTATGAGTTAATGGGTTTGTGCTGGTTGCTGAATGATAGATGGGCTGCATTTCAACAATGATTCTTGGGTTTGAGGCGAATGCATGGACGGATTTCTATGGGGATGTTCTGTTTGTGGTAGCTATATGGTCTGTTAATTTCCTGCTTCCACTGGGTTTCAGATAGGGTTGCAACACCAGCGGGCTACAACTCTAATGGTGCCGTTGGTAGTGTGTTGGGATGTAGTTGATTTGGGGCTTTTTGTGGTGTGTTTGGATTTAGTTGATTTGGGGTTTTCTCTAGTGTATTGGATTTGATTGATTTGGGATTTTTTAGTGGTGTAATTGGAATTTGTTTATTTGGGATTTCTACATTTCAGAGGAGTTTCTACATTCCAGGTGACTGTCCAAATCATGGGGACCATTGTGGATAGAGAATAGTCCAAGTTTCTTATCAATTGATCGATCTTAACTGTCCACTTTGTGCCGTGAACTGGTAATGACAAAAAATCTGATGGCATCCAATCAGTGTAATTATGTGAGCTATGCTCCGACTTCAATTGAGCCTAGTACCTGGATGGTCTCGATTGACATACATGTATGTAGCTTGGATGATTTCCCGTAGTTTACCAAATTGGTAAATGCTGTCCATAGTCTAACTGAACAGAAGGATCTCAATCTGACTTGTTCCTGTATTGGTTGCAATCTGATTTGCTTGCTTCTTTGGATTGTGAATTAGAAAGATTCCTTGGTTAGATATGAATGTGGGGGATATGTTTAATTTTGTAGAGAATGGCCCATTATTTTTTTGCAGAGAATGGTCCCATATTCCCAATGAGTTCTAGAAAATAGTGGCCGCATCTATAGTATCTTGGGCTTTGTGATTGTTAGGTTGTCGGATGGGTACTATCATCTTCTTAGTCTAACTCTTGGATAACGCTCCATTTACAATTTGCTTCCAGATGTTCTTGGTAGATTGTCCAACCAAAATCTAAAGGAAGAAGCTTTTTGCAACATTATGTAGTTCTTAATAGGTTCCATCAAGAAGGTATGGATGGCTTAACCAGATTCAAGAGGCATGTCTTTTTTGTTACAAATTCACACTGATCTTTGATCCATGTCTAGGACAAGCAAATGGAGGCTCTTGTTGAGAAGCTTTGCAATAGGTTTAGTGGAGTTGCAGGTTTTGTATACCTACCTCGTTCTAGGCTCTGCTTGTATATTTCTTCACTTATCTATTTTCTTGATAATCTAGACTAGTTTATACTGTATGCATTCTAATGTTGTATGGCGATAGCAAGCAACACATAAAGTGGTATATTTACTTGAACTTGGCTAGAATTTATAGGTAGGTCTAGTCTAGAAGATATCATTTCTTGTCTCACCTTTCGTGGTTTATCATGGATGATTGGAAAGATGCTTTCAAATTGGTGCTTATTGCATCTGAAGTAATCTCTCATTGGAGTGATGTTAAATTATTTTTTTATACTTGAAATAGCTCCTAAAAATGAATGTATAAAACTTGAGAAACAGGGAAGTGACTATAAAACTTCTTGGTTCATAGGTAAAAACTCCACAGAAATGAAAACAGAGGTGTGACATTGTTAACAACAAATTCCCATCCATTGTTCCATGAAAAGACTATACAATAATGCCTGGCTGACTTGAAACAACATATACAACTCAGTTCTAGACCTAACGTTTGGACATTATTGGGACTATGACTTGGTGACAGTGGGCTGCATAATCTAGTCAGTGTTATTTGAGTTAATATATGCTACTTTATATAATTTGGATGAGTACATAAGTGTACACTTATTCCATTTTAGGTATGACTGTTCTATTTCATCGTTACTAGGAACTTCTATTGTCTCTTGCAGATTAGTTGCCATGCTTTGTGCAGCTCAGAAGTAGAAAAAAGAAAGTCTTTATGTAAGCTTTTCCCTTATCCTGACCATTTCTTGGTGTAATTTCAGCAGCTTCGAGTGGCTTTGGCGGCACATCAAATGTTTTTGGTCAGGGTACCTTTGGGTAATTGTAAATTCTATCTCCATCCTATTTTCCATTCTTTAAATGAAAACTTGCTAACTGGTTGTGACAATTTCTGTTGCTAAAAATACTGAAAACTTTGACCAAAAAGGAAAACAAATCTAATGTGTTGGATGTCTGAAAGCATCTGGATTTTAGGAAGTGGAAGATTTTTTTCCATTGACCTTAACACTAGTTCTCTCTAAAATGATTTGAAAGGTTTTGATATACGTTACTGTTCAAGGAACTCTTTATAAATCTACGATTCCTTCATTGAACTGTACTTTGGAAATAATTAAGACAAAAAAATTAAGTCTATCCCGTGATTTTGATATTTTTTATCTTAGTTGAAGCTCTATGTTGATGGTTGATACTGTCATAGTAGTCATCATCGCTTACTTTACCTTAAATATGTACTCTCAAGAGATAATCTAATACATTCATACATGTTCTTCTACAGTACTCCCCAGATAAACACTTGGTCATCAGATTTGGTTGACTAGCATAGATTGGGTTACCAATTAAAGTTGGCATGGGAAGAATATGGAGATTGCAACATTTTTTAGAAAGGGATAGTACTAGAAATTGTAGGTATTTTTCAGATAGCTGTGGTTTCATGTTATTCATGCGGACTAAAACATTTAACCTCTATATAACAATTTTTGTTCAAGGTTGTTAACATGTGCAATGATCTGAGTAATAGATTGTAAATGCAAATGACTTTCACCTTTTGTCTAGAAGCTATGGACAACCACAAGGAAGTGCTCGTTCTATTGTTCAAGTTTGTAAGACCACAAGGCACAACCATCTTTACACACAGCAAGCTTGCCAAAGCGAGGATGCCCGGATTAGCTCATGTCAGTCTAAAATATTGAGAAACATATCCAAATAATAGAACATGCTCTTGCTCCATGACAGAAGAAATATGGATGTGTTGGATTATTTATTTATTTTTTAATATCTGATGAGCATTTCTTACAAGTAGGCGGCGCTTCATTATCTTTTGTTATTGTTTTTTCTTTTTTTGATCTTTGATTATAAAACTGATACTCTTATATTCTGGATTTTGCAGGATAGGGCCATCTGTATGGAAAATGAACAAATTTAAGGAGATCACCAATGACCTGCGTACAGTCTTTCCCATGTAGGTGAAGAAAATAGTTGATGTATGTGCAACAACTTACCTTTCTAGCACCGGAAGATGTGCCTGTTGTGATCGTTGATCATGTTCTCTACAATTGAAGAGAATGGAGTCGGTTTAACAATCGAAGTTTTTCCTAAGTAGTTACTATATTATCCTATTTTAAGAAATGAAAATTTGCCTTTGCAGGTGTAATGATTTAGCACCGAAAGATGTGCTTGTGGCATTGGAAACAACTTTGCATGACTTGTCGCTTGACTATGTTGATCTCTACCTTGTATGTGCTTCATACACTGGTTTGGCACTATATAGTGTTAGACACCAGGTCTTGCCCAATTCTATTTTACAGTTTCTGTTCTAATGAAAACATGATGCCAACATTTTTGTATGGATTTTTTTGCAGTGATTTAAGTTTCATATATGATATATAATTATGAATTTTAATTTGTGAGGTTTGGATTTTTTTTTTTTTTTTTTTTTTTTTGAATTTGGATAAGATGACTATAATCTCTTCATCCTTTTCATTTTCTTTGGGCCTTCTTGTAGGTTATTGGCATGAACTCTTCTTATAGGTTATTAGCATGAGCTCTAGCTGATGGGGCTTCATTTGCTTCATATGCCTAGGATGAATAGTTATTTCTGTCATAGATCATGATCAGAACATCCAGAAAACAGATTTGATGCAGCTCCATCAGCATCCTTGGTATTTCAAGAGTTGGACATGTATGTCCTTGTACTCTTTCAACCTTTAATCCACTTGTAGTCAAATATCGTCTCTATGCTTTTCTGGATAACTCCACATATACGGCAAACATAGCCCAAATCATCATTTAGAAAATATGAATGATCACATTCTTCTCCTTCTTGTACAGGAACTGAACCATCTGAGGCAGCATCCTTAGAATACTCTAAAGCTACAGTAACCAGGTACACACTGAGAACTTCTACCAACACATTTCTGCATGTCCTCTAAAGATGATTTGTGATGTTTGAGATTTTCTACAGCCAAAACATCATTATTTGCAAATAAATCAACGTCCAAGTCAATTATACCTGGAGAGATGGAATGGCTATTTTGTTGATTTGTTAACACTAGGTTCGCCTCCCTCTACCCCAATAATGGGAGGTCATTATTTAAACTGGTTGTAGAAGGCTGAGATACTGAACCCAAACATAGATCAGAAACTGATGGAATCTTGAACTACATCCATTATGGATGTCTTCAAGTTCTTTGGAAACACTTCCATACGCACTGTTGTCCAGTCCTTCCAATAGACTGGATAAAGCAGATGGATCCGAATAGTTCTTTACATGGGAGTGAGACCTTTTTTCTTTGTTTTCAATATCACTGCACAGACCTACAACCAAAGCCACACTACGAAAATCCTTTTCGCCAGTGAAGTTTTTTGCCCTTTTGTATACCCTGGGATACGGCTCTTTGGGATTTTGTTGTTCAAACTTCACTTGATCTGGCAGCAGAAACTCTGCTTCTACCAAACTATGATCATATGAAATGCCCTTTCTCCACATCATTCACTGAACCAAAGGCATCGACGACCCTTCAATCCAAACTACTGAGAAATCGAGAGAGAGAAGTTTCTTGAAGATTCCAACTGAGAAATTGAGAGAGGGACTCACGCGGTTAGATCGTTTGGCTGTCGCTTCTTCTCTTTGTTTGTTTCGCCCTCTGTGAGAGAAGAAGCCAAAATGGAAATTTGACTTGTAGGAAGTTAAATTTAACTTGGATCTTGTATATCATAAGTTGTAATGAAGAGTTCCACTTTTCCACTTTTATTGAAGTATTTTTGTTTTCTTTTTTCTTTTTTCTTTTTAGGAAGTATGCTTCATCTTAGCCATGCAGCAGAGTTTAAGCCAATCCTTACAAAGTTTTGTTTCTTGCACTCTACACAACTTGTCTGATTATGCATATTTGAAACCCATCTAACATGCTCATCCATAACTGTTTTGATGCATGGTTGCTTGTACAGGCTCCATATAAAAGATGGTTGAAAACGAGGACATTCAGCCACGGGTTTTCTTTTTCGTTTCTTAGCTTATATTGTTGTATTTTCAGGTTAGCGGGTTTTATGTACTTGTTTCATATAGCTCATGCATATGATATTAAGAATATTCCCTGCAAAAATCTACATGATTATTCTCTTGGACGTGTTGCAAAAATCAGCACCTTAGTGAAAGATGTTGTCCGGCACCTAATGTTGTGTGGCTGATTTGTTCCGACTGGATATGTCAGTAAAGCTTGTACCACTAAAAGTGATCCATTTTGCTCAATCGCAAATAATAGCTGCTTGTATAGGTTGTGTTTTAAACTACCATTAAACAAGAAAATGATCAGTGTTTAGAAACTACCTCAGGCATCGGTTCGGGTTTCAGGATCTGCATTAATTGAAGCCTTAAACCAACCAGGAAGTGACAAGCCTTTAATGACGAGAAGTTACATGTTGATTTCCCTAATTTTGATATTTGAAGATGGGCACTATGAGTTGCTGTTGACTGATAAAATTCTTTCACAAGTACTTATATATTGCCTTCAAATTCTTTTGATTTTTTTTAACCTTCTATTCATCTTTATTTTTTGGATTCTCTCGTGAGTTATATTAGAAACTATCATGTTGATGGAAAACACAAGGAGTTTAAGTGTCACACATGATATAATTATGAGATGTGAGGGACGTAAATGTTTTTTTTTAAATTTGGATGACTATCAGGTGCAACTTTTTTATTTGCAGTAATTTTAGCGACGGATCAAAACCGTCGCAAATTTCTGACACTGAATTTCGTTCGAGTTTTGTGACGGACATTTTTTCACTACGGATAACATTCATTGTTCGTAAACAACGGACCAAATCCGTGGCAAATTATATACATGCTAAAGCTCCACAACAAAATACCACGGACTAAGCGACAGACGAGGTCCGTCGTTAATAGTGATTAGCAACAGACTTGTGCTGTTTGGTAAACTGAAAAATTAAGCCTGAAAATTAATTTAAGTACTGAGAACTTAAAGCGCTGAATTTAAGTACTTAAGAACTGAAAAATCTGATTGGTAATTTGTTTGAAAACTATCATTAAAAACTTATTGCGGCCACAAAAGTTTCAAATCAAGCTAATATTTGTGTTTTCCTTAATCCAGGTCTTTGTGTTCTTATGAATATTGTTGATGGTAAATAAACATCATGGTGGGCCCTAGGAAGGTTTCAATGATGGGCATCATTGTCCCCATTGCTTTCAGTGGTGGGGTCCACCTGAGGTTTGGACTTGTCTCATTTTTGGGCTCATGCCTTAAAAATGATCTCTCCAAATGGATAGACTATGTAGATATAAAACATGCATTATGCTGAGTCTTATAGAATTTGGTGACTTCAAGTACCTGTGGGGGATGGTGTCATAGATAGGAAAGTAAATAAAGAAGGGTAATCCTTGCCATTATTAAATGTTAATAGGGATACTTTTATCAATTTTTATCTAAAAATTTAAAGAGGAACCACTTACCGCATTTAGCTATAAGTTTTAAGTCAAGTTGTCATGGCTGAAAATAATCCACTTAATTTAAGTGATTTTTCCAATGAAGCACTTAAATTTTTTTAATTACCAAACGGTCTGAATTACTAAAATCACTGAAAATATGATTTTTAAGTGATAAGTCGTGAAATTAAGTTTTACCAAATGCTCCCTTAGTCTATCGTTGTTTTGCTGTTTTGGCGTAGTGTATGAGAATGAATCATATAAACTCAAGTCTACTCAAATAAGTGAAAGTACATCTTATGTGAGGATGTGTTTATCTAGTGCTTAGCATACATCCTAATTAAGCATGAATAATTAAGCAATTAAAACAATAATGCTAGATTAACAATGTGCTCAACTCAATCACAAACACAAGCATGTATAGTGGTTCGGTCACCCTACTCCACTCTCGGTTCAAGTACTCAACTTCTTTGAGCACACCGGCATTTATTAGGGAGTTTAAATCTGATTCCTCCCAACTAAGGTGTTATAAATCGGATCTACCCAAACGGGGAGTTTACAGGTTCCTCCCAACCTACACCTTTACACCCATGTTGGTGGCTCCCCTTAGAAACTTGTTTAGGCCCACAAATGTGACAAGGAACGACAAACGTCCCAAGAGTTTAGGCTCAATTAATAAGCGAAGGATCGGCAAACGACCCTTAAATTTAAGTTTGACAAACAAACTCTATACTCAATTCCCACAGGGAAGAGAGCGGAACCGGACTCTTACAAATGACAACTTACCATTCAGATTGAGCCCCTTTGCAGCGCCGCTTTGGGTTGCTTTTTCTTGCTCTCACGTGCTCGAATCAGTTCCCCTTGTGGTCCTTCGATCGCTGATGTCGTTGTGTTGCCAATGCTCCAGATCCACGATCAGCCACCTTGCATATGATGCTCCGATGAAGATGCCCAAGGTGCTAGGAATTAAGTTTGAAATCTTGCAAAATGATGGAGCTATAAATGTCCTAGAGGGGGTAAATAGGACAACTCAATTCAAATTTGCTTCTTGTAATCTTAAAATAAATCAGAGAATCAATCACAAGACTAGTAAAAATAAATATGCAATTAACCAATCTGAAAGCAAATAGAGATCAATATAAAAACCTTGGATTAAATCGTACGACAATCTTTCACTTAGAAATTAAGTAGTATAACCTTCCACTTAACAAACTAAGTAGGACAACCTTATATCACTTAAAAATCTAATTACGACAACCTTATGTCATGATTTAAGGTTTCATAAACAAACAAGTACGTAAAAAGATAAACAATAAAACAATCACCACAACACAGAGAGTTATAATGGTTTGGTACTAAAAACAACTTGCACTTAGTCCACTCCCAAAATTACTTCTCCTTGTAATTTTGGCTTTCCACTATATAAAAATTTTCATAGGTTCACCTTTAAAACCTGATACAGAGATTGCGATTTTTATAGGTTTATCACAATGAAACCTCAAATGATTTTCACAGGCTAATCACTAACCTTAAGTGATTTTCACAGGTTAATCACTAACAACCTGATTTGAGATTTTCACGGGCTATCTTAAACGAAACTCAAAAGTATGAAAAGATATTACCGTTCTTCTTGTAGAAAATGATGAAGCTTAACAGAGATGAAGCTTCAATGGTGTAGCGATCCGATCTTTGTAAAAGATAAACCAATATAGCTCAAACAAGATGGATCTAGGAATTTCTAAAAAGAGTTTTTCTAAAACTACAATTTTAGTTCTCTTATATCTAGTATGAGAATGATTTTCTATTTACAGAGTCAAATTAAATGAGAAAAAACTGAGATAGCTATAAAATAAAATAGGAATTTAAAATAAATAGTTAGACTATAATGGAGAGCTTTATCATCAGAGAGAGTATTTTCGTACTTTTTCTTAATATCAAAATAGAGTGAAAAAAGCTTTATTTATAGTAAAAAAGTTAGGTCTTCGGTTGACCTAAGTTTGCCTTCGGTTGACCTAAGTTTGCCTTCGGCTGACCTAAGATTCAACCGTTTTATTCCAACGGCTATCAGATTTTGCGGGATAAGTTTTTGTTCAAACTTCGACTAGCCCGAGTGTCAGTTCGGTTAGCCCGAGTGAGCTTCAGTTAACTCGAGATAGGGTCGAGCTGACCCGAGTTTCGAGTCCAGAAAATAGTTTCATATCTGGAAACTTGACCGAAGTTTCTTCAGTTGACCGAACCCTGTTCGGCTAGCCGAACACAGGGTCAGGCTGGCTAAACATGTCCAGAATTTTACAGTAAAGCTTGCTGGAAACTTAACCGAAATTCTCAGGCTGGTCGAAGATTCTTGGGTTGACCAAACACAGGGTTAAGCTAGTCGAATTTCCTAAAATATGACTTTTTTCAAAGAGATTGGAGTTATTAATTAAAAAGCCATACAAAATCACCTAACCTAGGGTCATCCCTATGGTCAATATTACCTTGGCATATATGGTTTATCTTCGTAGCTTTGCCACAACTTGTTGTAGGGTCGATAGTCTTGATGTGTGTTTGTTGAGGTTGACTCTTGTCTTTTTAAATAACTTGGCTTGCTTAAACAACCTCATGCACTAAATTAGTGTCTACAAAATATGGCAATTATATTGTGCTTAATACTCACAATTTGGGCTTAGCACTTACAATCTCCCCCTTTGTCAATTTCTTGACAAAACACAATATATTATTACAAGCGACTCTCAACATTTATAAAAAGAATAAAATGAACTTTTATCTTGTAAGCTCGTCTTGTGCTACTCCCCCTGCATGCATGCTTAGAAAGAAAAACTTTGTACAACATAGCATAACACATTCATATCAGCACACTCATATCATATTGCATAATATTTCCATAAAATATAATACAATCAAAGCTAACACTCACACAATCAAAGCATAAGCATATAATATTTCTCTCCCTTTTTGTCATAAGTTGACAAAGGAAGAAAAACAAAATAGGAATGCGCAACCATAGTAGCATACTAAACCAAAGTCTAACATACTGAGTCTAAAAGTACTCATAAACATTCATTATAAACCAAATAAAAATAGAAAATCATTCTAACCCAGATAAAAAGGAAGGTAATGGCATCTCAGGATCAATGCCTTTTAGACTCTTGCTCATATGATGAAAATACTCTTTCATGTATTTCATATTAAGCTTTTGTGTTCCAACAAGAGTTTCTTGAGAGACATGCAGTGAATCCATCCTCTGTTCTAAGGCAGAAATATGAGAGTCAGAAGGATTCTAATCAGGGTCATCTTTATCTTCAGCATTAGCTTCAACTTCATCAAATAAATCATCAATATTTACATCGCCTTCAGCGCCTTTTTTAGCATGCTCATTCTCTTGAGAGTCACCACGTTGTTCCAGCAGAGGCTCCAAAAACATCATATTCAAATTAGAATTATTGAAAGGAAGTTCGGACTTCGGTGCCTCTCCAATTAGAATTTGAGCATGCATATTTAGAGTAAGAGTAGTAATAAGATAACCGAAGGGCAAATTGTCATGCTTAGGCTACATGCGATAATAAATAATGTAGACACAGATGAACGTAGGAAGACAAATACATATTCCAGTAGCAATAGAATATAGAACACGTAACATGAAAAGAGTAAGATCAGTTTTGTTTCCTGCTCTTGGATATACATTGGAAGTGAAGATACGATGAAGAACTTGAAATTTAGGAAATAATTTTTCAAGAGGAAGAGCATTACCTGATCTCCAATCCATGTCGAATCCACATAAAACTCGGGTAACAATGTTTTTCTCAGATTGAGACATCTTATCAAATAAGGGAGGAATTGTGATTCCATCCTCTGCCATATCAATTTTCATTAATGACGCAATGGTAGAGGGTGTGATTGTCACCGTTTCCTTGAAGAATTTAATCTTAAAGAAGATGTCATCACCTAGAGAGAATTTCGAGATGGAGGAATACATGCCTTGGACTATTGATCGGTATGCATTTCCTCCCTATTGGAGAATTTTTTCCCAACCGATTTGGAAAGAAGATCATGCAACTCATATTTAGCAATATGATTGAGATTAACAAATCGTTCAACAATGATATCTCTAGGAAGAAAATCACGGACATAGTTGGGATCATCTTCCGGCGGTGGAATTGTCCGAATCTCTCTTGAAATGAAACGAGAAGAAGAGTCAGGATAGGATTTGCTAACAGCTCGTTTAGGACGACGTTCCATGACAAAAGATTGAAGAAATATAGCAAGATAAACACTTCAATAAGAAAACCCCAAAAAATAAGGGTTTCCAACAACAAATATGAGATTAAGAAGCAATGGAGTTGATTAAATGACTAAAACAAGAAGAATATTGATGAAAAATCAACTCACAATACTTGTATGACAAGGATGATGGGTAACCGAAGAGGAGCACTGGCCGACCAAAGAAGAAGAAGAATGAAATAGAAAAAATGGGTTTCAAGCTCTTTTAAAAATAGAATGATCGTGCTGTTCGGCTGACCAAATAGTTCGGTCAATCACTAGTTGGCTGAAAATCATTATTTTTTTAAAAATAATGCATGAAATGATATAAAAAAAGTAGTTACATAGAACACAAACCAATATCATTTCTTAATTTTAAAAATCTTGAATTGTCAAGTGGCTTGGTAAAAATATCTGCTAATTGATTTTCAGTTTGAATATATTCCATCAAAACTGATTTTTCTTCAACTAACTCTTGGATATAATGATATCGACTATTAATGTGTTTTGTCCGAGAATGTTGAATGAGATTTTTTGATATATTAATTGTTAGAACTGAAAATGCTACAATGAAATTTTCTGTGTATTGTTGCTCTAGGGTTCTGAGTAATGGTAACATTCATAGACAATCACAAGCATTCACAAAAGTACACAAGAGAAAGATATCGCAAGACGATTTTTATTCCAGAGATTCTGAGATCTTGTACATTCCAGGCCGTGGTCTGGCACAAGCCCTTAATTACATCAAATGATCGATAACCCTTGATTAAAAGGTAGCAGACTAGTCAGCAGGGACTATGGTTTTAGAGTTTGTGGTCGTAGAGACATGTATTTATTTTGTTATGGATTGCGCCATCTTTGTATTAGTCAGATGTCTATGTCCCATGTTTTGACTGAAAATTCAGGCTGAGACCGTCAGGGTTGGTAACTGAGAGGGTGTGACTCTTAGCCCACACCTATCATGCTTGGATAGGTGACCTCGAGAAGATCGATCTGCAGTTATATATACCTGAGTAGCCCAACCGACTGAATGCCGTTTGAATGGGTAGGGTATTGAGTGTTGTGTTGTGGCAGTTCATAACAACTGCTTTGTGAAGAATGAAAACTCTTAGATATGGTTTATTGTGATAACCATAATCCCATTTGTCTAGTTTTCGACCATTAATCGGGTCATATCGTAATAGTACATGAAATGATCGTTTGTCCTTTGCGTTTTCTGGGTGTTGGCGGCTCTATTTTAGGAGCGCTCCATACTTCGTTTCATGTCTGATGATAGAGGTTGATACTCCATATTGCTCATGGAAGCGCATGCGTGCACGGATATCGAGAATAATTTATTAGTCAAGAAATAATGTTTAAAAGGCTTAAATTGCTCTTGCGCATGCTTCTGGGAGGATGTGCATGTATCCGAGGTATGCGTGAGGACACTTGTTCTTAAAAATACATCTTCTGAGAGCTCCAACATATGCATAAAGGTGTTCGGGGTATACGCAAGGCTATCTAAGGCATGCACAGGGTGTCTTAGGTATGCGCAAGGTTGTCCGAGGCATGCGCGAGGCATCTTAGATATGCGCGAGGTATGTCCGAGGCATGCGCAAGGACATTTTTAGACTTCGATGATGAAAATTAGTCCAATCTGACATGTGTAAGAGTCTTCACCTAGTACGTCGGAATGACGTAGCTCCGGCGAGGACTCCAGTGATGGGTTTTGAATTACAACGAGGGTTCCCATGAGGGTGTTTGCGAATGCTTGGGACACTCTGGCATGGATTCCAAGTTAGAATTTTCTCTCTCTCGTCATACGAGCGTATTGGGGTATTTATAGGTGAAATCACCTATCCAATTGTTATGCGCATGCTAAAATGTAGCATTCACATGCATTTCGGGCATGCGTAAGCCATTCCAGGGATGCGCAAGCCATTCCTAGGCATGCGCAAGAAGCTTTGATGCATGCGCATGCAATTTCTAAGCATAAAAGAGGATATTGGAGTGTTTTTCATTACGTTCGCGTCTGAGGGCTAGGCACGCATGCCTTAAAGGAGCATGCGCATGCCTGGGACCGGTAGGCATGTGCAAGCATCCTAGGTATGCGTAAGTAGTTAAAAACATATTTTTTTCTCATTTTCTTCTTATTTAATCCATCATTTTTATGTCCTTTTTGGTTGTTTTGTGTGTTTTTCAATGTTATAAACATTTGTGGGCCCAAGAGATGCCCCCCGGTGTGCTATGCTGATCGTTTAGAGCCTTATTTAGTGTATGCGCACCAGTCCTGGCCCACTATAAATACCAAAGTTGACTTTTATTTCATCATTTCCTGTTTCCAAAGCTTTGATTGAGCCCGCACAGAAATCGCTCGCACATACCTGAGACTCCAGCGTATACCTTGTAGTGTAATTTTTTTTTCTCTTGCGCACACCTGGGATTCTCGTGCGCATACCTTCGAGGTATGGTCAAGCTCCTTCAGACTTAGATTTTGTCAGTCAATCCACTTGCGCATGTTCATGATCTCGTGCGCATGCCTTCAAGCCTCACGCATCCCTGGGATTTCTCACGCATTCCTCCGTGGTATGTGCATGAGGAGTTGGACTTGTGTTTTAATCGTCATCCTCTTGCACATACTTCCAGGGTCTTGCGCATACCTATAAATGCTTGTGCATGCCTGCGAATGCATGCGCCTGCTTGCATCTACCTACACATGTCTTCATGCGCGTGCGCAAGCCTGCAAATGTGTGTGCTTGGGGTTTGAGAGGGTTGATTCAACTTGTACCAATCTTTTATGATTGATTCGCTTTCGGATTGTTATTCTAAGTATGCAACTGCCTACCTATTTCTCCTTTGTCCACACACGGGTCGTGCTTAATCACAACTGTTGTTTTGGGCTATGACACATCTATTATTAACCCGGGTGTGGCCAAAGTTTGTTTGGCATATATGCATTTTTCTTACTTAATGTGAAATTTTAACGATGTAATACGTGAATTATGGTCGCGTACCTTGTATTGTTTTCGTTGTCGATGATTATCTTCTTATTATGCGTTGTCCCCTTTTCACTTAATCACTATGGTTCTCAAATCGAGCTTCTAGCATTGTTTGCAAAGGATAATGGTTAGGACTCGAGCCTCCCTGCTAGCTGCTCGCAACTGCCTTCAGCGGCTTCTTGCTGCCCTTGATCGGCTTGATGCCTGGTCATCCTTGGATAATCAGTTTGATGAAGTATCTGACGCCCTATCTCGTCTGGACGTTGACTCTCACTCCATCCTGAAAGCTATTAGGAACATCTCCATTACGGCTTCTATCTTCGATGAGTATAGCAAAGATACACTGGGTTTAATCGACAACTTTCCTTTTCAAGAGGAGTTGGCTATACTCGAGGGGACGGAGCCTCCCATGTCGGCTTCTTTCTTCGATCTATTGAGCAAATTTCACTCCGCGGAGAGGGAAAATCGGAAGAACGAAAAGCTCTTTACTCGGATTCTTCCGCATGTGAAAGTAGAAGTTCAGGATCGTCGTGCTGGAATTTGGAGGACAGTGAGGGAAGCCCTGCGGAAACGCGAGAGGCTTGCGATCGAAATACCTACTACGAGACGTCAGACTAAACTCGAATATATAAAACTCGACTCTGTCCAACAACGCATCTCTGACTTGATGGACTTGATTTCCAAGGAAGTCCAGGTTCAGGCGAAAGTGGACAAGCTGAAAGCCCTGGTTTTTCAGCTATTACAAGATTGAGATCTTTCTCTGACTATGGGGGAGAAGGCCCCTAGTTTTGTTTCACCCTGTGACAAATTTTAACTTTAAACATTTTGAACAATTAACTTGGCGATTTAAGTTAAAGTATTTTTGAATTGTTTCTATGGTTATTGGATGATGATTAGGCCCTCTTCTCTCCTTCTCTATCTCCTTTTATCTGTATGTGTGTGCTCCCTCTTCGCTTGAAGTTTATAGATGTTTTCTTGCTCTTATCAGATTATTTGGCTTGCTTGGTTTACAATGCTATGTAATCTCATCATTTTATTGTGCGTATCTCATTTATTCGTGATCACATTTTCATGTTTGTGCTTCACTCTTTCTCACCCTTGCAGTCAAAAATGGTGAACACACGCTCTTCTGGTGATAGTGCAACTCGTCCTTCTCCGGGTAGTCCAGCTAAACGCGGACGGAAGAGGACTGCAGCCGGTCCTTCTAACCCTCCTGTAGTACAGAAGGGTTCCAGGTTCTTTCCCTTAGTTGCACCTGAGGTGAAACACTTTGCAGAATGCATTCGGGGGCTTCCTCACGATGTATTCGTGCGTGTATATGTAGATCGTACCGCTTCCGAACCTCCAAAGTGAGGAACCGAGTCGGAATGGGGTGAATGGTATAGCCAGTTTGCTGGTGCAAGGGCTGAAGCAACTGTCTCTGTCCATGAATTATCAGACACGGAGGAGGATTCTGAGCAGAATCCAAAGAAGAAAAGAAGCAGGAAAAGGTGATGACCTGGAAAGAGAAAATAAAGGAGATTGTTGATTCTAAGTACGACTGTGTGAAGATCAGTTGGGAGAGTTGTAAAATTTCTGAAAGTAAGGGTATTTTCATTAAGAACCCTTATAACGAACAGTATATCAAGCATGATCGTACCCTCGAGCGACACCATCCTCCTCCCAGCGTTGAGCCATCCGATATTCATGGTCCCGTTCAATTTTATGCGCTAGATATGTGGACCTCACACCCAATGAAGTTATTGACTGGCTTATTGTGGGATAACGGGAAGACCCAGAATGTGGGCAAGCCAAAGGAACTTATCTTCCTTGTTCCTACTTGCGATCCCCACCAAGCCTTTCCTACCCATTACTTTGAGACGGTGCGCCAACGATTTAAAAATTAGAGCAGAAAAGAGATGTGGACAACTCAAAACTTTCGCACTCGGGGATACTTGAACGAGTGGTTCAGATATGAACCCTGGGCTAAAGAGATATTGAGCTACCATAAGGATGTGTTGGAGTGCATTGGTCTTTACGATGCGATCTTTGCTATGTCCAGCTTCTTTCCGAGGGATCCAGCGTTTCTTCGGAGCTTCCTCAATTATTGGTGCTCGACCACCAATTCTTTTCATCTGCCGTATGGTGAGATGAGCATCACTCTGTGGGATCTCCGTACTATTGTTGGTCTTCCCATTGGAGGCTCCCCATATGAAGAATATGTTCTCACTGACTGTGAGCTGTCATCTTTTCGTCGTAATTCATGGGATGGCTTCCACACTCTGGCTTGTCTAGAACTGTTTGCCGAGCTGGTAAAATTCAAGAACCCAGAGAAGGTTCATTATGAGGATTGGCTACTTTATTTTAGTCGTCACATGGGGTAAGCCTCACGAGCTTCTTGTTTTGGTGGTTCACATTGTTTATGCCTATTACTTAATCATTTATGTCTTTTGTAGACTTGACTTCTCGGGGTATCATTTGAGTACTAAAGAAGAGGATACACTGAAAGGACGCTTGCAAGGGCTTCCTATCCGGGGCGACTTGTCCTCTACTTGCGAGCTGGCAGGTTTCTTGGCCTATTGGTTGTCGGCGGTGGTATTTCCTAGTTTGAAGAATGCTGATGTCGTCAGAATTTCTGTACTCTCGATTACTGGAGCCATGGCGAACGGCCGCTGCTATTCCTTAGCGCCTGTTGTTCTGTGTAATTTATGTAAAGCTTTCGGTCACATTGCCAGCAACCAAGTAAAAGCAGCTACGGGATGGACATGGCTTACTGTCCCTGGCATTATTTCTACGGTTGGCTGGGTGTATATTTCCCATGGACATATAACTCGTAACTCTTTGAGTATGGTGGCATTGATCAATTGCCCTTATATTTATTTTCAAAGTCCAAGATGACGGCCCACACACCCGAGTGGGTTCATACGAAGATCGATAACTGGGATCAGGTCTGCTTTTATCATTTTCTTGCCTCCCATAGAAGAGGACGAAAAGGTAGTCGACGATGCGTCCCTCAGTTTTCAAGAATGGGAATTCTTCATTTCCATCCGCATTGCTTCACTGTGTCTGGGAGAAGGCATGGAGTTCTAGTGGGAATTGTACTACCTGAGTAGGTTCGCCCGGTCATTTGGCTATGATCAGGGGGTTTCGGCAACACTCCCGGAGGTGACAAAATAGAATCGAGCTTACGGCACCGGGCCAGCTCACTGGGAGTGGATGTGGAACCAACTCCTGTTGACATGGACGGGTTCGATATTCATCATCCCTACTGCCCATCGAAAAGTTACTATGTCATATAGTTGGATGCGGTGGTGGGTTAATCAATCTTTCTTGATCAGCAATAATTATCCAGTTGATAAGCCAGTATTCATTCCTCCTCCCTGACTGAAGTATACCCCGCCCGACGGTGTTGGTTATCTGAGAGAAGATTCAGAGGCTTTACCTATGCCCGGAGTTGGGTGCCACGAGACATCCTTGAGCGTTCCTATTGACACTGTCAAAGAGGACATTGTTCTAGAAGGTTGGTACGTATTCAGGGGATCTGAAATTACAGTGGTTGCCGGGTACTTATCTTACCTGAATCCCATCTCCATGCGAGGTAATAGGAGGGGACAATCTGGGTGCCGCAATGAGTCAACAGGCGAAGGTGTCAGTGGCCGGTGTGCCTCATGCATTGTCGACTCATGAGGAAGTCGATGTTCAAACATTGGACAGGGAGACTGAGCCGCAAGGGGAGGGAGTAAGAGAAAATGTTGATAAGGAGGTTGCAAGGCCTTGCAACGATGATGATGTCGATCCTGAAATTCTTGAAGCTGGCCGACAAGGGTGAATCAAAATCGCCCCTAGAGTCTCCATCGTTTACCTGGGAAAATCCCCGTCTTGTATTGAAGAGATGTATAAATGACATCTTGCGTCAACCTCTAGGCCATCTGGCCATTCGGGCGAAACTGGCGAGGCAGCTAAACAACTTACCTTGGAGGAAGGGGAACTTCAGCAGTTTGTGGGCCATAATGTTGATGTAGAATATGAGGGTGATGATGGCAGAATGGATCAAGTTCGGGACTGGAGATTCAGGCTATCATATGAGTGACGAGCAAGTCGACTACTCCGGTGGTGATTATAACACTGGAGGTGATCCTCACGATGATGACATGCGTTCTATAGATGCTTATCAGAATAGTGATGGTGATGATGATGCTCAGCCTGATGTAAACGTCACGAGATCGCTCTCTAAAGAGGCTCGTACTCGACTGATTACTCAATTGTCTCCCCTTCTCATGGCGAGGATGATATTATTGTTGGTGCTTCTGCTGGAATGAACATACCTTCCCTTCGAACACTTGCCCCTGCTTCGACATTAATTGTTACGCCTCCTCCCAGGGAAGTAGACATTGCTGGTGTTAGTTCTTCTACCCATGGGGTTGAGCGTGCCGCCTGCGATTGGCCGGGTAAAGTTTGTCGATCTTTGTGTCTAGATTACATTTATCCCTTGGCGCATTGTTTATTGATTTCTTTCTTTTCTCTTGGTGAATGTTCAGATGTTCGTGACTCCAGCTCTCCCTGACACTGTCTTGGATATGGAGATTACTCCAACCGACATTGCCGTTTTATCTGAAGTTGTTACGGCAGCCCTTGAAATTTCAGATGCGGATGTCAGAGTTGTCGCTTCTACCACTCCCACGACGTTGCCTGAAATTAAAGTTGTCACTCCTCTTATTGTAAATGTAACGTCCTCCATCGTGGCTTCTACTTTTGTAACTGAGAATACGACATCCATCGTCAGAGATACTGTGCCTGCTGTTGATTGCATCACCCTTGTGTCTAAGTTCGTGGCGCCTGTCACTAGTGTCCAAGGAGTTGTGGATTTTGTTCCCCCAGTGACTGGGGCTTTAGATTCCAATGAATTACCTGTGACTTCCTCAGGATTGGAAGCGAGCCCTCCCGTGACCACAACTGTTCCTCCTGTAGCTTCAGGTATGAGATTTTGTTAGTCGTTAGTATGCAAGTTGTATGAATACATCTCCTTGACTCTAACCAGTAATGACTATATCTAGGCTCTGCTAATCGAGACGTGGCCGAGCCTATTACTCCTTGTTTTGAACACCTTGATGTATTCCGGCGGGGTATGATGAGTATGCTCTCCAATCTTGCGAAGGTAGTGGATAGTCCTTCTGAGTGGCCGCTACTGGGAATCAGCCTCGAAGCTCTAGAATGTTGCGCGAACATGTTTGGAGTCGACGTGCTCCTAATATCGCAGCAGGTTTTGACCTTCAAGAATTTGATTACACGTGTCGAGGCTGTCCAGCAGGTTATCTGCGACCCAAGCATTAAAGCCAAGAAGGAGGCTTGTCTCTCTTTGCGGCCGTCTTTAGAAGAACAGGAGCGATCAGCATTTGAAGCATGCACCTCGTTGAGTAATGATGAAATTCACTATCATTATGCTTCACAACGATTAGGGACAGTTCAGTTAGAGATCCAACGATTTCTTGCGGAGGAGACTGTGCTAAAGTTTAAGACAGCTTGTCTTGAATCCGTGGTCTCACAAGGTCGTTTACTCATCAGACGGCTTGAAGACAGCTGTGATATCATGCGTAAGCAGTTAAATGACTTAGAGGTTGAGCTTCGTGAGATGCCGGATCCGGAGTAGGAACGGGTAAAGGCAGAAATGTATTGCGGATAGCTCAAAGTGAAGTAACCCGGCTACTAGCTTTGTGTCTGGAGCGACTATGATTTTTCTTTTCTTCCTTTGAATTGATATCTCGAATTGTGATATGTATGTATGTGATAATGGGAATGCCCTGGATAACTGTATTTTGTTTATTTATTGGACTTTATCATCTTGTGATATTTCTAGGGCATGCCTTGTTACCACGGGGTCTTTAATGTGTAATGTTATGAATGTGCATGTGCGTTGATTATATCGTGTTGTGAACATAACCTGCATTATTTCCCTTTCTTGCTGGTTTTGATGTAATTTATCAGGAATCCGATTATTTTTTCTGACGTTCATGTCTTTCTTCTTCTCCTTTTGCATCCTTCGAGTCTTGCGAATGTTGATTACCTCCTGCCACATGAAATATCAATAGTTAGTCTTCTTAAGGTATTAAAATCACACGTTGCTTGTTCATTTTATTTCATTCTTTTCATTGTATTATCTATTACAATCCGACCTGTTGTTTGCATTTGAAAAGTAAAACAATTACTAAATATCAAGTATAATATCTCTTCAGGAATTGGCCATTGATAAGAGAATTGATGCCTCGCCCCTTGCAATCTACTATATGATAGGCCTCATTAGAGTATATGTCGTCGACTAATGCACACAAGGTCCCATTTTGGGTCGAATTTACTTTTCAGACGCTGAGCTGGTACTGGACGTTTCATCATCAATACTAAATCGCCCCTTTTGAATGATCTGCCTCAAACTCATTTATCATATGCGGCTGAAATATGCTTCTGATACATTTCTAGCCTTTGTTGAGCTGCGAGTCTCTTGTCATCTAGATCATCAAGCTCGGCCATCCTGGTCATGGCGTTTTGTTTGGATGTCAGGGAGTACCGAAGTGCGACCCGTAGTGACTCAACCTGTATTTCCATTGGGACTACCGCCTCCATACCGTATACCAATGAGTAAGGTGTGGCTTTGGTGGCAGTGCGGTAATGTGGTCCGATATGCCCATAATGCTTCGGGCAGACGCTTTTCCCAATCTCTCTTATTTTTCGCTACCATTTTCTTTAAAATTTTCACGATGGTCTTGTTAAAGGCTTTGGACCAGTCCATTTGCAGGGGGATAGTAAGGCGTCGAATAGTAATGCTTGATTTTGAACTTCATGCATAATTTGTTGATAGTGGCATTCTTGAAGGGAGTTCCATTGTTGGTGGTGATCTTCTTGGGGATGCCGTGTTGGTATAATATAGTATGACGGATGAAACCTTCGACATGTTTGGCTTTCACATTCCTAAGTGCCACTGTTTTGGCCCACTTGGAAAAGTAATCAGTTGCCACTAAGATGTACTGATGCCCCTGGGAAGAGGGTGGGCTAATCGGTCTGATCACATCTATGCCTCAGGCTACGAAAGGCGAGAACATTACTGATTGGTGCAACTCTTCTAGGCGTCGAATGTATGATATCTTCATGGATTTGACATTGATGACATTTCTTGACATATTTTATCGCATCTCTTATCATCGCGGCTAATAATATCCCATATATCAAACACGGTGATGTAAGTTCTTCCCCCCTTGATGAGCACCATATTCTCCCCCGTGAGCCTCCTTTAATGTGGCATATGCTTCATCTTGGTCCAAGCAACGCAGCAACACTCCCTCATATAAGCAGTTTGTAAAGAATGTCGTTCTTTATTATAAATGAACCAGCGCATCTTCTGACTTACGTGCGCGACTTGAGATCTTTGCGTAGAAACCCGTATTTCAAATAGTTAACGAATGGCCTTCTCTAGTCATTTTCTTCTGTAATTTCAAAGCAACAGATGGGGTTCGCACTTGATTCACCACTACGCAGTGCAGCTGTTGATAGGATTCTTCTTTCTTCAATTGTTACTTGAAGTGGGTTGCCTTCGGGATTAGCCAGAGTAGCAGCTAGACTGGCAAACGCGTCGGTTTGTACATTCTTTTGCCTCGGTATATGTGAAATGTTATTGTTCTGAAATTGATCGAACAATGATTGCGCTTGATAGCAGAAAGGCGATAATTCAGGTTTGCGGACCTCGTATTCTGTCGTCAACTGTCCGATGACTAGCCTGGAGTCACCATAGATCTGTATCACCTTGATTTGCATTTCTAAGGCTAGTTGTAGTCCGATGATGAGGGCTTGATATTCTGCTTCGTTGTTGGTGCAAGCTGGCACGATCGTAAATGAATAAGGCAGCAAATCTCCCTGCGGACTGATGAATATAACTCCTTCTCCTGCCCCTGTTGACCTGGAGGCTCCGTCGAAGTACATTTGCCAGAGCTGCAGTTCTTCGGCCATCATTACCTGGTCATCGGGGAGATCGCATTTCATTTCTTCACTACTCAGGACTGGACGCACAACAAGGAAATTTGCGATTGCCTGTCCTTTGATAGCTTGGGTTGGGACATACGTGATGTCGAATTCTGAGAGAAGAAGGGCCCACTTAGCTAGTCGCCCAGACACCATAGGCCAATTCATAAGAAATTTGATCGGATCCGCCTTGGATATTAACGTTATTTGGTGCGAGAGGTTGTAGTGCCTAAGTTTCTTCACAACGAAAATGAGAGCAAGACATATCTTCTCGATTGCTGAGTAGTTGAATTCGGCCCCTACCAGCATGTGGCTCAAGTAATATAATGCGTTCTCTTTCTCTTCTTCATTCTTCTGTGCTAGGAGTGCCCCTAGTGAATTATCACCCACTGCGATATATAAAATTAATGCTTTCACTTTGATCGGAGCTGCGGGGACCGGAGACCTGCCAAGCATTTCTTTCAATGAATCAAAAGCCTTCTTACAGGCGTCATCCCATTCGAACTTGACGTCCTTCTTGTTTAGGCGAGAAAACTATTGACAACGACCGGCCATGTTTGAAATGAATCTTCTCAGGTATGCTACGCGGCCTTGAAAACTCTTCAATTGCTTTAAATTCTTTGGTGGCGGCATTTCTATGATGACCTTAATCTTTGCAAGGTCAATCTCTATACCCATGTGCCTAACAACGAAGCCCAAAAATTTTCCTGAAGCAACTCCAAACACGCACTTTAACGGATTCACACAGAGAACCTTCTTGTACAATCGCTGAAACACTTGCCTCAGATGTTCTCTGTGCTGTTCATGATCGGTCGACCTCACAACCAAATCATCCACATAACATTCGACGTGCTTGAGCATCATATCCTATCCTAGAATATAACGTGCATTGCGCGCCGATACGTTGTCCTTGCGTTCTTCAACCTGAAGGGCATTACGTGGTAATAGTAGATGCCGAGCACTGTACGGAAGGCTGTATCTTCTTTGTCCTCCGGGGCCATACGGATCTGATTATATCCTGAATATCCATCCATAAAGGACATCACTACATATCCTGTCGTGCTATCGATCAACAACTCTAGAATTAGAAGAGGAAAATCGTCTTTAAGGCAGGCTTCGTTGAGATTTTAGAAGTTGACACAGACCCGAATTTGTCCACTCTTCTTCTTGACTAGCGCAATGTTCGAAATCCACCGAGGATACTTCACCTCTCGGACGAACCCGGCCTGGATCAGCTTCTTAATTTCTTCCTCAATCTTGCGTACGATGTCAGGGTGAAACTGTCATTGAGATTGCTTCACTGACTTCTTCTCCTTCATGATGCTCAGCTTGTGCATTGTGACCGTAGGACTGAGCCCTGACATCTTTGAATATGTCCAGGTGAAGACGTCCTTATTTTCTCTCAACAACTGTATGCCATTTTTCCTTTTCATCTTCTAGAACATTTCTACTCAAATATGTGTTCCTGGGTTCTTCAAGAGTGCCCAAATTCACTTCTTCAAGCTTATCAATGGTCAGTTGTACCCCATCTTCCAATTGCACAGGTGCGACACTTGACTGAATAATATAGGTAGGATCTTGCAGCTGTATTTCCTCTACAGGACTGATAGATACCATATTCACGCTTGCCCTGGCTCCTAGACCCTCTCCGTTTCTGTATACTTGCTTGTATTCTTCAAATGGAGCTAGCAACCTTTTCTTTGTGATTGAATCTTGGCTAGAGAATCCCATGTTTCTCATAATCTTTCGGCTGGCTCTACTGTACCTCTTTTCCTCTATCGGCCGTAAATTCTCTCCCCTTCTTCGTCTTCTTCTTCTGATGACACTGGCTGACTTGACCTTGAGTGAAACTTGATATCTTTCTGAGTGATATCCCTTGATGGCATGAGGAATTGGCTGGGAGCTCTCGGGAATGGCTTAATTCTTCCTATCTTAGGTACCGGCATCTTGAAGCTGGATTTAAGCACACTCATGTGTTGATTTGAGATCAGTTTTAACACAGACTGCCCATGCTGACGCAAATGCTTTGGTACCACATAAAACTTTTTCGTGATCAGTTGAGGTTGGTTTTTTTGGATGATACTGGGATCTCTCCTGAGTGATAGGTTGAAGGTTTACTTTTCTATTCAAACTTTTCAACCCTGAGGTTTTGCCCCTTGCCCTTCCTTCATTACATCAGGCTTCTTGCCGGTTTTACTGTTGTCGGTTAGGTCGTAATATCGTGCGTTGGCCAAAAATGACTCAGCTACTGTGTATAGCTTAGGGTCTACTGCTACCCTGTATTGGATCCTGCTTTTGTACTTGAAGCACTGATGATACGTCGAAGGGATCGCGCGATTCTGATGGAGCCAAGGTCTTCTCAGCAGAAGATTGTATGTTGTCACCACATCGATCACCTGACATGTTACCTTCGTCGTCAGTTCTTCAATTTTTAACATCACCGTGATTGATCCGAGTGTACATTGATTGTCTTTATTGAACCCTTAAATCACCATGAGGCTTGGGCATAACGTTGATTGCCTATAACCCAACTTCTGTAATGTTTTCAATGGCATGATATTTACAGCAGATCCACATCCAACATACACCTTTTGACCTCTGTGTCCCTGACCGTTCCTATAACCATCAATGGACGGTTGTGATTTATTAATTTGATTGTATGGTCTTCTTCTAAGAAATTGATTGTGGAGGGATGATCGACCTATATAACTTGTGACACCGATGCATATCCTTCCCAAAACTTATCTGTGTTACTCATTTCTGTTTCTATTTCTATCATCATGACTTCTTTGACCTCACTATCAAGTAAAGCGTTGATCAGCATTTCCCAATATGTCTTGGAGAGACACAAGACGTCGTATATACTCAAGCGGGTGGGGACCCTCTGTAAATGCGATATAATGTTATATGCTACTGGCACTGCTATTGGTCTCGGGCTTGGTTGACTGGTCGTGGCCTCGACAACTTTTTCCTTTAGTTTTTTAATGCGGGGCCTTTCTTGCGGTTCATCTAGGATAATATCTTCTTATATCAGGTCGTTTGACCTCGGAGGGATGCGATCAAGCATCTATCTTCCTGATCGCAAAATGACAGCGTTGACTTCTCCCTCAGTTGCTTGTGAGGTTCCTTCGGATGGTGCTTGCTCGGTGAATGATACCATTGCGCAATGTGCCATGCTCATCGTGGGTCGTATCTACCCATGTGTTGTTTCTTTCCTTCCTCTTCCTCTGCTCTTCTTTCGGTTGATGAGCCTCCGTCTATTCTCAAGTCTTTTCCTACTACTGACTAGAGTCCATGGTTCTTCTAGCTCGGGGAATGAAGTTGGTCGATTAATATCGTTTCTTATCGGGATTGCTAAAATTGCCTCAACTGTTTCCTTCGTCGTCTCGGGTGCTTTCATACTAATGACCCCTTGGTTAATCAACCCCTGTATCCTTCCCTTCAAGGAGTAGCAATCCTCCGTCTTGTGGCTAACGCACTGATGATATCTGCAATATTTGGGGTTGTTCAATCGTCCAACCTCATGGGGACGAACCGACTCTGGTAATCACATCAAACCTTCTTTGATCAGTTGTTCCATGATAGGAATTAGATAGGCCATGTCAAACATGTACGGGCCATTGGCTCTTTCTCGTTCGACTATCGACACACGTCAGGGTACATAGGGCCTTTTACCCTTATCTTGTACAATTGCTTGTCTTCGTCTCTGGCTTGTGATCGGCAGCAGGACGTTTTTTGTCTTTCTGGTCCCTACCCTTGTCGACCTGATGAGTTTCCACTAGTATTCCTATCTCTCTCTTTTGTCTTTCGGGTTTGAAGTTTACCTCGAGAGGCTGCTTCCTCAACCAGATGTACTTTTATTGCTAGCTCGCGAAAGGAATGGAAAGTATTGCCCAACAGTTCATACGAGATCATCGAATCTAGGGCCCTTAGGCACATCTTTATCTGTTCTCCTTCACTCGGCAACTCTCAACATTGAGCCGCCATAGTCCCCCATCGATCAATGAATTTCTTAACCGATTCCCCTTGTCTTTGTCTGACTATTGCTAGATCTGTCAGCGAAATCTCTCTCTCGGTTGCGAAGAACTTCGAAATGAAGTTATCTTGCATCTGCTCCCATGTTCTCATAGAGCCGGCTGGCAATGACATGTACCATTGGAAGGCTTTCCCTGTTAGGGTCGATCCGAACAGCCGCATGCAATACTGCGAGACCATTGACCAGTTACCCAATGTAGTTAAGAAATGGGTGATGTGCTCCTCCGACGATCCTCTACCATCGAACTTTCTGAAGTCCGGACATCTGAAGTTGGTTGGGAATGGTACCTCCTCTACTTCTAGTGGGTACGAGACCCGATATTTATAACTACCTCTCTTCTCTTTCTCTTGTTGCATTAGATGGGCTATCGTCTGTGATAACTCTTCTCGTGACATGTGTTATATAGAAAGTGGTGCATGCTCTATTGGCGCAACCCTGAGTTAGACGGGTGGTTTAGGTTCAGCTGGACCTTCTGCTGCCCCTTGGGATTCCGCTGCTGACTGGCGAGTAGGCGGCGCAATACTTCTAGTGGCATTTTGGGCTATCAAAGTGGTCATGGCTTCCTGAATAGCCCTCATTCGATTATTCGTCTCTTGATTAGCCTCAACTAATCTATCAATCTGATCTTGGACTGGCAGTAGTTCTTCTACTTTATATGGTCCTTCTTCTTCTTCTGCTACTTGAACCATCGCTACTTGCATTGGCTGGAACTTTTGAGTCGGCCTCTGTCTTGGTTCGATAATCGTTGTGGGCTTGGATTTCTTCACGTGCGCGTGATGCGGGTAGCCCTAGGCAATGGAGGAAACTGCTCGGTTGTCATTGCGAGCACCTGATTGCTGTTGGGGTCCCAAAAGTTAGGGGCCCTTAAAATAAGCAAAATAGCCATATACCTCTGAAGGAATCACGCAGAACGCTTTCCAGGTGCGCGTAAAACAGAAGTATACGAAATTTCCTTACTTAGCCAATTCCCCAGTGGCCCCGCTGATCACCATGATCAGAACTGTCCTAGAATTGGACCCATAACTTCTTTATGATAAACAGTGCAAGTGATTTCACAATCAAACAGGGCCCACAAACCCTCTAAAATCCAAAACCCAAATGGTGGAGTTTCTATTTACGTGTCCACACACCCATGAATTCAGGTGCCCCACGCGCCCGAAAAATCACTAAAAATAAGAATTCATTCAAAGGCATTTCGGCGTCCCACGCACCCCAAAATGGACCCACACACCCTTAAATTCGACCCATCTTATGATTCTCATTCAGAGGCATTTTTTGGAGTCCCACGCACCCTAAAATGCCCCACGCATCTACAAATTCGACTACAAATCAGGGACTTAATTTTTAGGTGCGTTGAGGTCCACGCACCCGTTTATTAAGTCCCACGCACCCAAAAGATTAGATATTTTCAGAAATCATTCCCGGGTGCGTCGGACCTCCGCGCGCCAATTTTAAGATGCGTGGTGAATATTTTAGGGGTGCGTGGCATATGGCGCTCTCCTATTGGCCAACTTCGCCTATAAATACCCCGTCCACCAATTCATTCGGACGGTTCTAAAAAGAGAGAGCTGTCGCCCTCTGGGAATCTGAAACTCCCACCGGAAAACCCTCGCCGAAATACTTTTCCGACCGCCAGAAACCCTTCCCAGTCGCCGGAATACCCTTTCCGATCGCCGATATTCCACAGCAGGTCTGAATCCTAAAAAATCATAAGTGTGGCCACGCATCCTGAAAATGGTCCCACGCACCCGAATAATTGCCCACGCGTCTATTAATTCGACATAAATCAAATAAGTGCATCGGACTCCCACGCATCCTGAAAATGGTCCCACGCACCCGAATAATTGCCCACGCGTCTATTAATTCGACATAAATCAAATAAGTGCATCGGACTCCCACGCACCCGAATAATGGCCCACTCGTCCATAAATTCGGATCCCACGCGCCTATAAATTCAACGAACTTCACATTTGCAAATTCGGTTACATGCACCCCTAAATACATCAGAAATTCGGCACTTAATTTTTAGGTGCGTTGAAGTCCACGCACCCGTAAAATAAGTCCCACGCACCCAAAAAATCAGCTAAGTGCGGAACATGTTTGCAGGTGCCCCGGATTCAATTTTAAGTGTTTTCAAGGTCTGCTTGGGCCTATCGTGGGTATTTCAAGCATTCCGGACACAATGGAGCTGTCGAATGAACGTTCCGGAAACTCTAAATGAGTAAAATCGCGCATCTCCGAGGTTCGACCCGATTCGACGCGATGAATGAAGTGACTTCTCGGAAAGGAGCCGCCAACATCCAGGACTATGCAAATATGTCATCATTTATGTCTGCTGTAAAGGCATGATCTGATTTGGGTCAAAAGTTAGGCAAACAGGACTGGTTACTACGGTAACCATATCAAAGAGTTTCGATCCTCCTCAAACCAATTGCTCTGAACTGCCACAACACAACAGTCGATGCCCTACCCATTCAAGCGGTATTCGTCGGTTGGGCTACGCAGGTATACACAACTGTAGAATGGACTTCCCTAGGTCACCTATCCCTACATTGACAGGCGCAGGCCCAGAGTCGTCCATCTCAGTCATAAACCCTGATAGTTTCAGCCCGGATCTCCGGCCAAAATATGGGACATAGACATCTGACTAATACAAAGATGGTTCAGTACATAGCAAAACAAATACAGGTCTCTACGACCACGAACTCTAAGACCATAGTCCCTGCTGACTAGTCTTTTGCCTTTTAATCAAGAGTCATCAGTCATTCGATGTAATTAAGGGCTTGTGCCAGATCACGGCCTGGAATGTAAAAGATCTCGGAATCTCTGGAATAAAATTTGCCTTGCAATATCTCTTCTTGTGTACTTTTGTGAATGCTGGTGATTGTCTATGAATGTTTCCATTACTCAGAACCCAGAGCAACAAAACACCATTTTTCAGGAAAATGTCCTCGCGGTCCATTTTCTAGTTCCAACAAACTGGCGACTCTGCTGGGGATCGAACCCAGAATCTCTGGTTAGCTCTGAGTATAGAAACACTCTAAGATTAATCATTTGCAAACGCGAATGTGCACGTAGGAGATATATCGCGAGGCATAATGTTTCGACGCCCTCAGGCGCCAAACTGGCGACTCTCAACGGGAACGTTCTTCCCTTCATCTTTAAGGCAATAGACGATAAATCAAAGGTTCTTCAAAACCCACAAACTTCCACAACTACACGTGTTTCTCTTCTTCTTGCTTATTCCCGTTAGTTTACGTACCGCGATCGATGGGTTCACGCTCCCGGCCGCGTTTATGAACTGTTCTAATGATTTTCTGACACGGCAGAATTAGTAAGATACTAGGACAGACGGAAGAAATGTCATGCTCGATGACTAGTTCGTGCACCTTCCTTGCCACCGGAGGCTTCAGCTTCCCCCGTTCCATCACAACTACGAACCCAAGCTCAGAATGACAGTTAGTTGAGACTCGAAGGCAGAAGAAGGAACAGAAGAAAGCCGCCATCATAGCAGGATATAGGAAAGTAAACGTCGCAAGACCTCGCACCGCGATAAAAAAACAGTGGCAGCCGAAGAAAGGGCAGAAGATCCTTGTCAACAGGCGGGTTACATCGGCCAATCCCGTAGCGCCCGCGATGATAGTCGAACAGTTCCCGCCACTATCCAATGCCATCCGAACCTCGTAGAGAACCGCTAGACCTGCGCAAGAAAAATCCTAGCCCATGACGACCCCTTAACAGAAACAGAGGCCGGCTCGAAGAATTCCGTTGGCACAAGTAGTGATGGTCCAAGTGGCCGCAGAAGAAGAAGAACCTTATAAGGCGGAAGAATTACCTCAATTACAAGATCAGATCGACCAAATGAAGGCTATCCAGGAAGCCTTGGCCACCCTAATAGCACAAAATGCCACTAGAAGTGTCGCGCCGCCCACCCGTCAGTTAGTAGAGCAGTCTTAAGGGGCCGCAGAGGGTCCGGCTGAGCCTGAGCCGCCCGTCCAACTCAGAGCCGCGCCAATAGGACGCACGCTGCCGTCCACATCCCAGATATCACGAGAAGAGTTATCCCAAACAATAGCCGATATGATGCAGCAAGAGAAAGAAAAAGAGAGGAGAGGCAGCTACAAATATCGGGTCCCATACCCACCAGAGGTAGAAGAGGTACCATTCCCGACCAATTTTAGATGCCTGGACTTCGGAAAGTTTGATGGCAGAGGATCGCCAGAAGAGCACATCACCCACTTCTTGACTACGTTGGGAAACTGGTCTGCAGTCCCGCAGTATTGCATGCGGCTGTTCGGATCTACCTTGACAAGGATGACCTTTCAGTGGTACATGTCACTACCGGCCGGCTCTGTAAGGACATGGGAGCAAATGCAGGACGCCTTCATCTCAAAGTTCTTTGCGACCGAGAGAGAGATCTCCCTAACAGATCTAGCAATAGTCAGACAGAGAAATGGTGAACCAGTCGAGAAGTTCATCGACTGATGGGGAACCACGGCTGCTCTATGTCGCGAATTACCCAGTGAAAGCGAGCAGATGAAGATGTGTCTAAGGGCTCTAGACCCGATGATTTCGTACGGCTTGTTTGAAATTGCAGTTTTACCGCTTATAGAGATACTTGGAGATATGCCTAATGTCCTAGAGGGGGGTGAATAGGACTTTTTAAATTCCAATTACAATTAAAAACTGATCAAGTCAATCTTATCAACTAAGATTATCACAATAACATTCAAGGCATTTATATGAGCAATTTGTAAGCAAGGACTATCATAGGCATTTCATCAAACAGTTAGCATTCATGATTGACTAAACCATTCAACACATAGCAATCATTCAATCTCATAATGCACAACGATTTATAGTGGTTCGGTTTCGCTACTCCACTCCCGGTTCCCGATCTCAACCTATGAGACCACCGGATTTCACTATAGTCTTGGTTTTAAATTAGGTTAACCATCAACCTTGACATCCTTTGATCTAGGACCGCGTTTACTATCCGCCGATGGCCCAATCCGGGGACTTGACGAGTTTGGATCTCAAACTCTCACCAATCCTAATCCAATGACGGTCACGTACACTCCCGCCGGAGTTTCCCAATCCAGGGAATAGTGATTCAATAAATGGACTCTAAAAAACTAGACATACCTAGACGATTGAGCCCCGATTTGATGCCTTTGATGAGTAGCTTCAGCTCCACGTGCTTCAGCTTCTCTTTGTGCTCCCAAGATCAGCTACCGATGCGAATGATGAGGTTATATTGATGCCGGGTAGTTGGGAGAGAGTTGGTCTAGTTCCTCTTGCCTATTCAATGCAATGGTAATGAGGGAACTACCAAACTTCAAGCATTCAATGGCTATAAACGACCTCATAAATATATTCCGAAGGTAGGTCAGCCATGAATGAAGGTCTTAAGTTCATACTTCAAACCGAGCTTTGAATACTCATTGATAAGCCATTAATGGTTAGGTTTGAATGACGAACTCAAGGGGGACAAGAGCAAAGAGGGTAGGAGGATGTGAGTAAAAGCTCTCTCTCTTAGCTCTTGAAGGGTGATGAATGCATGCCATGAAAGACCACAAGTCATGGCTATATAGAGCCCCAAATGATGGCCCCAACAGATAAAAAACGATCACGACTGACCTGTCAGAGAGGGGTCTCAACCGGTCGGACGGACCGGTCGCATTTCAAATCAATAGGCCATATTTGAGACTGCCCGACCGGTCAAGACCGGTCGGATCCCCTTGTTGGAGTGAATGGATAATGCAGGCCAACCGGTCAAGACTGGTCGGCTATACTTACTGGACAGGTTGATGAATCCAGGCCGATCGGTCAAGACCAGGTCGGTTATGCTTGCTGGACAACCTGATGAAAACAGGCCGACCGGTCAAGACCGGTCGACTGTGCTTGTTTAACGGATAATATCTTCTGGCCGACCGGTCAAGACCGGTCGGCTGTCCATTTGAAAACCTTCCAGCAAGGTTTCTGTTAACCTTGAAATCCCTGGCCGACCGGTCAAGACCGGTCGGCTGCCAAGCTCCATTCATCACAGCAAGCCTCTGTCCAATTTTCTATTCCTGGCCGACCAGTCTTGACCGGTCGGCTGCCCTGCTGCATTCTTCACAGCAAGGTGCTGTTGAGTTGAGGAGCCTGGAGGCTGTCTAGATGAACTTGTCACAGCGGGTTTGCTAGACCAAGTCTTTCAACGCAACGAAATAGTGGATCACTTCAATGATGAGGCATGAAGTGATTTGGTGCATAAGGTCCAATGTATGGACATATCTTCAATTACGTTTCGCACCAGCCATGGACCACAAGTCTGATCAACTTCTGCAAGGGTCGAGAGGGAATGGGATAAGATAGGTGAGTCATTACGCTATTCTTTGATGTTTTAGGTTTCCTATGGTCGATCTATATGCAACTTACCTGAGATCTTGTTTCAGCATGAGCTTGAGCAATGGAAGAAGCATAATCTTCAAGTCTTGATCTTCAATTCTTCGACCGGGGCTCACACGACAAGACACGACCAACCAACACGCCAATTCACAACAAAAGGTGTACTAACATTGTCAGGTAATACCTTCAGCTCCTTCCGCGAGTTGGCAACGAAAGCATATCTAGTGGAGGAAGCAGCGTCCCGGGTAAACTTCAGACCATAGAGGTAGAAGAGGGAGGTAGGAAGAGTGGTAGAGACCCACCAGGTTGACAAGAGCAGAGACCAGAAGGACCGCAAACGTCCCGCTACCGATCATGGGCCGGAGATAAAGGCAGTAGTTATACAAGATAAGAGTAAAAAGCCCTATGTACCAAAGCGTGTGTCGATAGCCGAGAGGGAGAGAGCAAACGGCCCGTACACATTCGACATGGCCGATCTGGTTCCGATCATGGAACAATTGATCGAAGAAGGCATAATACGCCTACCAGAACCTGTCCGCCCCCAGGAAGTTGGACGAACGAGCGACCCTAAATACTGCAAATATCATCAATGCATCAGCCACCAGACAGAAGATTGCTTCTCCCTAAAAGGAAGGATACAACGATTAATCAATCAAGGGGTCATCAGCATGAAGGTACCAGAGACAACAAAGGAAACTGCCGGGGCAATTTCAGCAATCCCAATAGAAGGCAAGACCAATAGGCCAATTTCATTCCCTGAGCCGATGGAACCATGGACTCTGGTCAATAACAAGAAAAGGCTCGAGAACAGACAAAGACTCGACAACCAAAGAAAGAACAGGGGAGGAGGAAGGAGAGGAACGTTGCAGGGGCAGATGCAATCCGCGACGAACATGGCATATTGTGGAATGGTGTCAGTTGTCGAGCAAACACCAACCGAAAAAATCCCGCAAGCAGTCGAGGAAGAAGTCGACGTGGTCATCTTACGATCAGGAAAACAAATGCCTGATCGTACCATTCCGAGACCAGATGACCCGATGCCAGAAGACGGCACCCCCGACGGGCTACGAGAGAAACCACGCGTGCAGAAACCTAGAGAGAAGGTCGTCGAAGACACAACCAGTCAACCGAACCCAAGGCCAGTGGCGTACGATGTAGTGTCGCATCTACAAAAGGTTCCCCCCCTCCTAAGCATATACGATGCTCTATGTCTCTTGAAAGTGTACAGGGAGATGTTAATCAATGCCTTGCTTGACAGTGAAGTCAGGGAAGTCATGATGATAGAGATAGAAGAAGAAATGAATAATACAGACAAATTTTGGGAGGGGTATATGCCAGTGTCACAAGTCTTGCATGTCAACCGTCCTTCAACCATCACTTTCTCAGAAGAAAACCGCACGATCGAATTAATAGACCACAATCGCCCGTTAATGGTCACAGGGACAATCAGGGAAACCAAGGTCAAGAGGTGCATGCTGGACGATGGGTCTGCTGTAAATATTATGCCATTGATAATACTACAGAAGCTGGGTTATAGGCTATCGGCATTGCGCCCTAGTCTCATGATGATTCAAGGTTTCAATCAAGATAGCCAACGTACGCTCGGATCGATCACCGTGATGCTAGAGATCGAAGAACTGACGACAAAGGTAACATGTCAGGTGATCGATGCAGTTACAACATACAGCCTCCTTTTAGGAAGGCCCTGGCTCCATCAGAATCGCATTATCCCTTCGACATATCATCAATGCTTCAAATACAACAGAAACGGGGTCCAGTACAGGGTCGCGGCAGATCCGAAACCATACACAATAGCCGATTCATTTTTGGCCGACGCGAAGTATTACAGGCTGCCCGGTAACGTTGAAACCAATAAGAAGCCCAACGTAATGAAGAAAGGGCAAGGTGCAAAACCCCGAGATGAGAAGTTCGTGCAAAAAAGTAAACCTCAGCCTATCACTCAGGAAAGATCCCAGTATCAGCCGAAAAATCAGCCTCAGCCGATTATAAAAAAGTTCTATGTGGTACCGCAACATCTACGGCAGCCAGGGCAGTCCGTGTTAAAACTAATCTCAGATCAACATATGAGTGTGCTCAAGTCCAGCTTCAATATGCCAGTACCCAAGATAGAAAGAACCAAACCGTTCCTGAAATCTCCAAACCAATTCGTTGTGCCATCAAGGGATGTCACCCAGAAAAACATCAAGTTTCACTCAGGGCCAAGCCAGCCAGTAACATCAGAAGAGAGAGAGGAGGGAAGGGGATCCGTCCAACCACGACTGATAGAAGAGAAGAGATATAGTAGGGCCAGCCGAAAGATTATGAGGAATATGGGATTCCTCGGTCAGGGTTCAGACACAAAGAAAAGACTGCTAGCTTCATTTGAAGAATATAAGCAGGTATACACGAACGGAGAAGGTCTAGGAGCCAGGGCAAGCGTAAACATGGTGACCATCGGCCTGGTGGAAGAAATCCAAGAACAAGATCTTATCGACATGATCCAGCCAAGCGTCGCACCCGTGCAACTAGAAGACGGTGGACAACCGACGATTGACGAACTTGAAGAGGTGAACTTGGGCACCCTCGAAGAACCCAGGAATACATATTTGAGTAGAAACGTCCCGGGAGATGAAAGAGAGAGATACCTTGCAGCTATTAAAAGAAAACAAGGACAGTCTTTGCCTGGACATATTCAGAAATGCCCGGGCTCAACCCGACAATCGTCACGCACAAGCTGAGCATCATGAAGGAAAAGAAGCCAGTGAAGCAACCACAACGGCGGTTTCATCCCGACATTATACCTAAGATTGAAGAAGAAGTCAAGAGACTGATTCAGGCCGGGTTCATCCGAGAGGTAAAGTACCCTCAATGGATCGCAAACATCGTGCTAGTCAAGAAGAAGAATGGACAGATCCGAGTTTGCGTTGACTTTCGGAATCTTAATGAAGCCTGCCCTAAGGACGACTTTCCTTTACCAATTCCAGAATTATTGATTGATAGCACAACAGGATATGCAGTAATGTCCTTCATGGACGGGTATTCAGGATACAATCAGATTCGCATGGCCCTGGAAGATGAAGAAGCTACGGCCTTCCGCACAACTCTCGGCATTTACTGTTATCACGTAATGCCCTTCGGATTAAAGAATGCAGGGGCAACGTATCAGCGCGCAATGCACATAATATTTCAGGATATGATGCACAGACATGTCGAATGCTATGTGGATGATTTGGTCGTGAGGTCAGCTGATCATAAACAGCACAGAGAGCACTTAAGACAGGTATTCCAGTGGTTGCGCAAGAAGAGTCTCCGTATGAATCCGCTAAAATGCGCGTTTGGGGTCGCGTCCGGCAAATTCTTGGGCTTTGTCGTCAAACATACGGGCATAAAGATCGACTCCGCCAAAATTAAGGCCATCAGAGAAATGCCACCACCGAGAAACCTAAAACAGTTGAAGAGTTTTCAAGGCCGCGTGGCGTATCTAATGAGATTCATTTCGAATTTGTCTGGTCGCTGTCAGCCATTTTCCCGCCTCAACAGGAAAGATGTTAAGTTTGAATGGAATGACGCTTGCCAGAAAGCTTTCGATTCACTAAAAGAAATGCTCGAAAATTCTCCAGTCCTCGCCGCCCCAATCAAGGGAAAGCCGCTAATTTTGTACATTGCAGTAGGTGATAACTCGCTAGGGGCACTCCTGGCCCAGAAGAACGAGGAAGGAAAGGAAAACGCACTATACTACTTGAGCCGCACATTGGTGGGGGCCAAATTTAACTACTCAGTAATCGAGAAGATATGCCTCGCTCTCATTTTCGCCGTGAAGAAACTTAGGCATTACTGCCTTTCGCACCAAATAACGTTGATATCCAAGGCAGACCCGATCAAATTTCTTATGAACCGGCCGATACTGTCTGGACGCTTAGCCAAGTGGGCTCTTCTCCTCTCTGAGTTCGACATCACATATGTCCCGGCCCGCGCTATTAAAGGACAAGCCATTGCAGATTTCCTCGCTGCACACCCCATTCCGAGCAGCGAAGAAATGGAATGTGACCTCCCGGATGATCAGGTTATGGTGATCGAAGAACCACGACTCTAGCAAATGTACTTTGACGGAGCTTCCAGGTCAACAGGGGCAGGAGCGGGGGTTATATTTATCAGCCCGCAGGGAGATCTACTGCCCTACTCGTTTACAATCGTACCAGCTTGTAGGGCTGAAAGTTGGGCGGGTTCAACCCGACCGACCCGTGACCGACCCGACATTGGGTTGGGCTTGGGCAAGAAGTATCGAACCCGATCTTGAGCTTGGGCTATGAAAACATCAACCCGATGAAGTTTGGGTCGGGCTTGGGTTGAGGTCTCGGGTTGCCCGACCCAACCTGAACCCGATCTATATACAAGTTACTTATACTTTTATTATACTTTAGTGAAGTAAACTTATAATGTTTACTTGTATTTTAACTTATTTGTTTAGGAAAAGTGAAGTTCTTTACATAAATAAGTACATATATAATTAATAAAGCCATAGGTACCAAAAATAAGGCGTGTATTGAAACATAATAGATTAATGTAACAACGAAAATATTAGCATGTATCAACCCGACCGAGCCCGCTTGGGTTGGGCTTGGGTTGAGAATTCCCAACCTGAGATTGGGTTGGGTTGGGTTAGGGTTGAGGTATAGGAACCTTGGGTTGGGTTAGGGTTCAGCACCAACCCGACCCAACCCGCCTGACTTTCAGCCCTACCAGCTTGTACCAACAACGAAGCAGAGTACCAAGCCCTCATTATCAGACTACAGCTCGCCCTCGAGATGCGTATCAAAGCAATACAGATCTATAGCGACTCCAGGCTAGTCATTGGACAACTGACAACAGAATATGAGGTTCGCAAGCCTGAGTTATCACCTTTCTGCCACCAAGCGCAATCACTGTTCGACCAGTTCTATAATAGCAATATTTCACATATACCGAGGCAGGAGAATGTATAGGCCGATGCGTTAGCCAGCCTAGCTGCTGCTCTGGCCAACCCCGGAGGTAGCCCACTCCAAGTAACGATTGAAGAAAGAAGGATCCTACCGACAATCGTATTGCGTGACGGTGAATCAAGCGCGAATCCCATCTGTTGCTTCGAAATCACAGAAGAAAACTGACTGGAGAAGACCATTTGTCGACTACTTGAAATATGGGTTTTTACCAGAAGAGCCCAAGATGCGCACACAGGTCAGGAGACGCGCTGATTCATTTATAATACAGAATGACGTCCTTTACAAACGCTCGTATGAGGGAATGTTGCTGCGCTGCTTGGACCAAGATGAAGCCTACGCCACACTGAAAGAAGCTTATGGAGGAGAGTGCGGTGCCCACCAAGGGGGCAAGAACTTACATCACCGTGTCCGACACATGGGGTATTATTGGCCCACGATGACAAAAGATGCGATAGAATATGTCAAGACGTGTCACCAATGCCAGATCCATGCAGATATAATACACTCGCCACCAGAAGAGCTGCATCAATCATTAATATCTTGGCCTTTCGCCGCGTGGGGCATGGACGTGATAGGGCCGATTAGTCCGCCATCCTCTCAGGGACACCAATACATCCTTACTGCAACCGATTATTTCTCTAAATGGGCTGAAGCAGTCGCCCTGAGAAATGTAAAAGCCAGACACGTCGAAAGTTTCATTCGTCACTCCATATTATATCGACATGGCATTCCCGAAAGAATCACCACCGACAACGGAACACCCTTCAAGAATGGCACTATCGATAAGCTGCGCGCAAAGTTCAAGATCAAGCATTGCTATTCATCGCCCTATTATCCTCCGGTGAATGGACTGGCCAAGGCATTCAATAAGACTATCGTGAAGATTTTGAAGAAGACGGTGGCAGAAAATAAGAAAGACTGGGATAGATGGTTACCCGAAGCATTATGGGCATATAGGACCACGTATCTGCTGAGCTCTTAATTGTGCATATTCTAACCCCAATTCATCACCCATTATGCATGGTTTCATGATTTAAAGACTAATTTAATGCATGGATTTGTGATTGTAGGAATGAGAAGGAGACTTCACCAATTCATGGTTAAAAGAGTCACTTTGTATGCATTGAAGATCAATAGAACAAGTGCCGAAAGGTAGAAGAAAGAAGCAAGAAAGAAAGAGAAGAGATGATGAAGAAAATCTGAAATTTTGTGCTTAGACCTGTCTGTAGACCAGTTGCTAAACCGGTCGCCAGACAGGTCGACAGACAGGTCTACAGTATATTTTTTTAGACTGTTTTTCTCCTCTGTAGACCGATCGCCAGACAGGTCGAGAGTAGTCCAGAAACACAAAACTCACTGGACGATTTTGGAGGTTTTGAGATCGGTCGTGCGACCGGTCGTCCACAGTCTCTGACTGTCACCAGACCGGTCGTCAGTGCAACAGCGTGTGCGTGAAGCTCCGATTTTCTCTGCGTAATTGTGTAATTCCTTGCGCAATTTGGAATCTTCTGCTCCAACTTATAAAAGGCCACCTCCACTCTCTTCCTAGGGCATCTAGCAACGTGGGGAGCAAGGGATTCAAGACCTAAGAGGCTTCCCAGCCTCCTACAACTAGTTTTCTTCTTCTAGTTCTAGTTCTAGTTTGTTTTTATGTTTTTTTGTCGTTTCATGTTTCCTTAGATCATGAACGGCCTAAACCTCTTAGCTAGGGCTAAGATGTGAAGCTTGTAGTGGATTTAAGATGTTTCAATTCGTTCTAAGTTGGTTTTAAGTTTGCAATTCATGTTTATGAACAATGGTTTAAAGTTTATACAAGTTCTAAGTAGTTTTTCTTAGTCTTATGATGACTCATGGATGTTTGGAAGAATTACTTAAGTTCTTAATTGGTTTGTATTAGTCTAGACCTGTATGATCCGAGGAATTGGAGTACGCTCTAGTACTATGATCTTCATGTGGGAACTTCATACCAAAGTTCTACTTTTCTGAATTTCTGTGCTATGTATGGGACTGTGCATGTGATTTGAATCAAGTTCAAATTGTAATCTAGCCTTGTCTTGTGACAGGACTTGAGGATGGTTATGATTGTGATCTGAGCCTATTGGAATTGGGACTGACCTATTCAATTGAGCATGCTCAGCCTAGGCTTACATTGAGTGAATCATATGCATTGGACTTACATATGACAGATTTTTTGGTTTAACAGCTCTATCATCCGGCTAGATAGATCTTAATATTGATTCTAGTTGAGAAAGTGAGAAACCACAGCGGATTGAACATCAAGGATTGCTACAAGTGGATCCTTGAACCCCTAGTGCCTTTTTATATTGATTACCTTCAAATTAGTTTAAAATTGTTACTCACATCAACTTCATACAATTGTTAGCTCTCAATAGACACTATTGGATGTGTTTGTGAATTCCTACACAAGTCCCTGTGGATCGACCTCGGTCTTACCGAGATTATTACTACATCGCAACCCTACACTTGGGGAAACGAACAGTACCGCACCGCCACTCGAGCTACACCCTACTCGTTGGTGTATGGTACGGAAGCCGTGATCCCAATGGAGATACAGGTTGAGTCACTACGGGTCGCGCTCCGACACTCCTTGACAACCGAGCACAATGCTAAGATCAGAATGGTCGAGCTGGATGATCTAGATGAAAAGAGACTCGCCGCTCAACAAAGGCTCGAAATGTATCAGAAACAAATCTCAGCCTCATACGATAAATGAGTCCGCAGTAGGTCATTCAAAAGAGGCGACTTGGTGCTAATGATGAAACGTCCGACACTAGCTCAAGGTCCCAAGAGTAAATTCGATCCGAAATGGGATCCAGTGTGTATCATCGATGAAGTGTATTCCAATGGAGCCTATCGGGTGATAGATTGCAAAAGACAGGACATCAGTTCACTGATGAACGATCGATTCTTGAAGAGATATTATACTTGACGCAAGCTTATCATTGTAGTTTGTAAACACCCAATTAGAGGGATAATATAATGAAGTAGATACCAAAATAAATAATACCACATGATGGCTAAATCAAAATACTAATCAGCTATTTTTGTGCTTCCGCAGGTATCAGAATGTCATTAAGACTCAAGACACGTCAAATACGGCGCCCCGCCCTTTTCAAGATCATCAAGAAAGGGGATAAACCCTTAACAAAGGCTCGATCACGTCCCTGCCCACCTAAGCATAGGTTTGGGTCCTGACAGGGGACGCTCTTTTCCAAATGACTCAATCAGTTTGCATTCGAAACTCAAAATTTGCAAATAGGCTAGAAGTACAGCATGAATCCAAAACCGCAGTAGTATACATATTGATATAGTACTTATTACAATGTGTTCTAAAAATTACAAATAAAGGTCGTTACAGCTCAACTGTTTAAAGCTTTCAAACACTGGTCTAACAAGTTTGCCGCAGATTCCTCAACCGCCTTCCACGCCGTTTCAGCTTCGGCTAGAACTTGGGCAGGATCAGGAATGTCCCGGAGAGACTACTCCAACTCCACAACTTGAGCCTTCACGACGTTGCACTCTGCCTCCTGTTGGTCAAGGGAAGATTGCAAACGAGCTTTTTGACCGCTAAGCTTCGAGAATTTGAGATGGACGATTGAGCGTTCAACTTGCAGCCAAGCCACCTCATTGTCTATCTCCGCCAGACGTGCAGTGACCTCCTGGCACCCGGCATCAACAATCTGCCAGTCCTTCTTCACCGCGGCCACCCCTACCTCGTGTAACTCAAGTTTCAGGAGAAGGGATCGTAAATGACCACGCTTTTCCTCGATGGAAGGGTCAACTTGAAGACTTTTCGCCTCACGCTCTCGAGCCACCCATTCCTTGAACTGAGCCACATGGCCAATTATCGAAGACAGGTCAATCCCGAGCCAGGCAGCGTTAAGTCCTAATGCCTGCAACGCCTTGTCCAAAATAGGCCATTCATCCTCATTCCTTAAAGAGTCGGCAATGTCAGACAGCAGGCCCTTTAGAAGATTTGCCTTGGTCCTCGACAGGCCGCGAAGGGAGGAAACAAATGCCTCTGGCAAGACCGCAGACACCGAGGCGTTGGCAGAAGTGGCGGCTGACAAAGAAAGTGGTAAACGTCAATACAGGGAAACTATCATTAGAAAGGAAGCAGTCAAGACAATAGAAGCAAGTGATATATCAACAATTTCAGTAACATTAACAACAGGGAGCGCCGGATGAGGTGGTAGGCATGGATGACGCTGGGACAGGTTCCGTTACTCCCTCGGTCAATGGTTCGGGTAGTTCTGGAGAAGATAGCATCACAACCTCAGAAATATGGGCGTCAGAGGCTGGCCTAACAGCAGGAAGAGCTTCGGTGGCAGGTTCGGCCGATGACGATGCAACGACAGAAGGGGCATTTGCGACAGGTTCAGTTGATGATGGCGCGACAGAAGGGAGAACTCCCACAACAGGACCAGGCGTGCTTGATTCAATAGTAGGGACTGAGGCTTCTCCTGCCTCGGTAGTGGCGATGGCTTCGGGGACCGTGTTCTGACCAACTTCAGCCTCTGCTGCAGGAGGGTTGGGGGGAAGGACGGATTCAGCAGGTGCTTCATCATCTAGGTCCACAAAGATTGCCCCTATGTTCTCATCAGGGATAGATCTATCATATATAGGCTCGCTCTCGTTACTCCCCTGGGCATGGCGGCCTTCACTTAAGTTGGGTTGAGAGCTCAACTCACATTCTTCCCTGGCCTCTCCTGCGTTGTCGACCGGAGCGTCACCGACCTCTTTGGAAAGCCGCTCCCACAAACGCTCGGCCCTGTGCAGTTTCCACAAGTCCTTTATCTTCTTGCCCCCACAAACGACTGGAAGGCTAGGGGTGGTTTTCACCCGAGGACCAGCGCACTCAGCCGATACCCTCTCATCACCATCACCACCAACGCCACCACCATCGTCACCATCATAGCCCCCACCGTCGTCACCACCCACATCCTCATCGCCTCCACCAGCACCGCCCATAGCGTCATCACCATCCCCACCACCGTCACCCTCGGCTGCAACATCATCATCGTTACCACCAACCTCTCCCATGTCATCATCATCATCATCCTCTTCGTCATCGTCACCTCCATTCCCTCCTCTCAGAACACCACTTTCGTTGGGAAACTCGTCAATGGGCCCGAGGGACAGGGAATTCTGGCTCCTCCAACGTTACGCTTCTCTCCCCGTGAGCGATCCAACCCTCCAAAGTATGTTCGGGTTTTTCATGGTCGATCACCACGTTTAGGGAGGTTTGCAGTCTCTCGTGCCCGGCACCGCGAGCTGGTGAAGATGCTCTGATACGTAATCGAGATCGTTGGCAAGGGTAGGGGTAACCACAGGAGGCGTGATGAAGACAGACTCAGTAAGAAGCATTTTATTTCGAACCAGCGCATACTGGTGGGCCCACCACCTCATCCATCCGAAGGTAGCCCCGGCGTAACACTGCGTCCCCGGAATGACGAAAGAACAACCGGTTCCCGTCAGCATAACTTGCCGCCACATCCACTTCCAATGAATGGGCCCGACACCATACGCTCGTTGCTCGCGCGTCACCGGCTCTGGTGTCGCAGGCACCCCTTGGTCGTACCCGAATTGGCGGGCGAAGCGGTTGGGATAATAAGGTTCCCTCCAGAACTCCAGCCCCTCATGCAGTGGCAGCGATGATGGGCGAATCGCTGTTAGAAATGAACGCTCGTAATAGTCAACACTATCATCATCCGTGCACAGAACCGATTCTTCACTTCGGGTACCAGAGAAGTGATAAAAATATACATCGTCAAGCCGCGCTATGCTATCTTCAATGGTGGTCAAATTATGACCAACCATCCTCTTCTTCTGAAAGAAGTGCAGCGAAAGCTTCCCTTCTTTGATGTAATCTCCGCGCCGCACATCGTAGACCCAGGGGAAGTATACCCCGAGCCAACCAGAGAAGAAGTGCCATCCGCAGTAGGCGGAATTCATCCCGTAGGCGGCACGTTCCTTATTGTTGATAATATAGCCGAATGCCCGATAGATGGAGCATAGGACCATTGAAGCCAGCGCGTACCGATGACCGTTTGCTAGGGCCCCCGCGACGGCAAAACAAGACACCCTGATGTTATCTGCCTGCTTAGAGCTTGGAAGCGCCACACAGCTGAGCCAGTACGCCAGGAAACCAGCTAGCTCGCAGGTGGGGGAGAGCTTATTAGGACGAGGGAAGTTCTCTCTCATCCGTTTCTCCAGAAGTGCCTTATCACCACAGGCCCTCGTCATAGGCCGCGTAGTCCAAGCTGAAGGAAAAGAAACAAGGCGTTAGCAGAAAGAAAGAAGTGTGATTAAGTAGTAAGGTGCAACTCATTACAGAACACTTACTTCAAGCTATGGCTGAAATAAACCAGCCAATCCTCGAATGGAAGTTTGTCCTTGAAGCCCCAGAATTGAGGAAGCTCCGCGAACAATCGTAGCAGGCCTCAAAGAAGAAGCCTTCATCAACGCCTTTCTTTTTCCGTGACAACTCATCATCGCTCGGTACCCATTCGTCGTAAATTCTACCACGAATAGGGAGGCCCACAATACGATTAAGATCCCAGAGCGAGACGCTCATCTCGCCGCATGGCATGTGAAAAGAGTTGGTGATGGAACACCAATGATTCAGGAAGCTTTTGTATACCCAGGGCTCCCGACAGAAGTAACTGGACGTCGCCTCGATCGCCTTATATAGGCCGACCGCCCGTAGGGTGGCCCGGTGCTGTTCCAAGATACGATTCGCCCGATGCCTCGTAACCCAGATGAAGAACCAGATGACCGCGAGTTCGAAATGCCCCGGTCAACCAGACTTCAGTATCCCCTAGATGATGAAACCGCTAGCGGAGGGTCTCAAAATAATGTTTGGGGAAAGGCTGATGGGGGCTGTGATTCGGCTCCAAGAAGATCATGTCCTTCACGCTAAGGACGGACTGATGCTTCCCGTTCTTAGATAAAGAACAACTGAGAAACGGCGCCGGGCCAGACGTCCAAACACCGATGCTATAAAAGGAATTGCTCCTGCAAATATCGGACGGCTCGATGCTTGGAAGGGATCGCTGCCGTTGGTAGCTCTTTGAATAACGAATATATTCCTGAGTATAAGGGTTTCTTATTACTAGTGGCGCAGTGACGAGCTTGGCACTAGATCAAGCCACCTTCATTTTATCCGACTTGGATTTGGCCTGGTTCTCCAGATATACTTGCTTGGCGCCTTTACCAGCTCTTTTTGGACGATCGCGTCTGGCAGTCTGCGCAGGGATCGACGGGCTCACCTCGCCATCCTCAGAACCTGCGGCCCCGTCAGACCGGAGGCCATGAAGGGGAGCATACCAGGCATCCCACTGCTCTTGTGTACCCCTATCCGGAGGGGGTGACACGATCCTGTCACAAAGGATTTTCTTCTGTATATCCTTGGATAGTGTAAGGATACGCTCGTAAAAGTTGAACGTCTCCGGGGGGAGGAACCATTGCGGATTCTCGGCCGATGGTCTGGAAACCTTCTTCGCGGCAACACGCTTGCGCTTCGACGGAGTCAGCGGTTGACCTGAAGGCCCAGCTTGTGAGGGATCGCTGGCCATAGTGATCTGCATCGGCATGCAAGAAGCTTAGGCATAGCTCAGAGCAAGGAAAGGAAAATGTTCGCATAAAGAAACCAACATTCACAAATCCAAAGGGATACAAAGCAGCGGATAAACGAAATGCAAGCGCCGATCAAGGCCCCTGCAGAGTACATCCAAACTGACAGAGAAAGAAATGAAGCAACAACATTCGCAACCACAAAACCTTCATCACAAACATGTAAACAAAGGAAGACAGAAGAAAAGAAGAAAGATATAATTATCATTCATCAACCACGAGGACAATTTCAAATGTTTAGATGGATATATCAATCGTTTAAATGTTAGAAATTGATATTTGCCATAAGATGACGCAAAATTACGGGGACCTCCGCCCCATAGTCAGAAAGAGAGGATCTCAGTCCTGCACCAGCGGAAAAATTCGAGCCCTCAACTCGTCCACCTTCGCCTGGACCCGGGCTTCCTTAGAAATTAGGTCCATTAGAAAGGAGATGCATTGCTGCACGAAGTCGAAGTTCAAATGCTCGGCATTGGCCCAATTTCTCACGATGGAAACATCAATCGCAAGCCTGTCGTGCTCCCTCAGGGCCTCCCTGACCATCCTCCAAATCCCGGCACGGCGGTTTGGGAACTCAGCCTCCGCCAACGGGACGAGCCAAGCCAGGAATCGTCTGCTTTCCCTTCTTTCCTCCTTCAAGGAGTGAAGCCGGCTTGACAAGGACAGGAAAGAAGCAGCAAGAGAAGGCTCCGCCGCCTCAAGGATCGCTAACTCCTCCAGGAGAGAAGAGTCACCGATGAAGTAAAAAATGACCTCCTTGTGTTCATCAAAAATGGAGGCCATCAGGGAGACGTTTTGAATAGCTTTCAGAATAGGGCGAGAGTCCGCACCCAATCGGGTTAAGGCCTCGGCTACCTCGTCATGCTAGGACAGTGAGAGATGACCAAGCCTCAGGGCGATCCAGGGAGCCCAGAAGCCGCCTTAGACAATCTTGGGCCTCACGTAGAGAAGCACTAGTTATGACCATTGTCTGCCAGAGAACAAAACTGATGAACCGATTTGAGAGATGGCAGTCTGACAAGAAGAGCAGAAAGAAAAAGTACATAAAGCCAGTCGCATAAAGTCTGAAAGATCAGAGGAGGCATGCAAAGGTACGCTCGAAACATCGTTTAAATTAACCATTGGAATGACCCTTTAAACTAATGCGAGCTAGAAATCTTCTAAGTCTATGAGGCCCTACACCTCCTCAAAATAACTGTCACATATACGCAAATGCGAGACGGAGGTATAGGGGTTTATACCTTTTAGAAATCTAGTACAGCAATAACTATTAAGATAGATTTCCCAGAATTTCAAAAATTCACAAGTCATATAGACTAGGAGCGTAAGGCTCCACGCACCCCAAAATCCCAAATAATCCCAAATTCCATCAAGTACAATATCTGGGTGCGTGAGGCTCCATGCACCCCGAAACGCGGCAAAATTCGCCAAGTCCGAAGACAAGGTGCGTAAGGTCCCACGCACCCCTATTGAAAGACCAAAAAACCCAATTTTGGGTGCGTAGAGGGCCAAACCCTTAGATAAAAAAGACGAGGGGTGCGTGAGGTCCCACGCACCCTTAAAAGGCCAATTTAAGACCTAATTTTTGGGTGCGTGAAGGGTTAAAACCCGCCCAAGTTTGACGAAGGATGCGTGGACGCCCACGCACCCTAAAATATGAAAAATCCAACCAAAGTTCATAATTTATAAGGTGTGTAACACCCCACACACCCGATAAACCTGTTCAAAAAATTCGAAGTTCAATTACTGGGTGCGTGCGCATCCCACGCACCCATAAAGTCATTACTACCTTGAATAAAAAGGTGCGTGCGGATTAAAAGGGTGCGTTGGAGGAAATTCTTGGGTGCGTTGACGAATAAAAAGGTGCGTGGGATGGCTCCAAAAAATCCAGTAAGAAAGGTGAAATGACGAGAATAAGCCGTCTCCTCTATTTATAGTGGGACCCAAAAGGTCCGGTGTGTCGCACCAGACGATCGTGTGTCCGTCACAACCCACCGAAGGGGCACCTGTTGGGATCCCAAAAGTTAGGGGCCCTTAAAATAAGCAAAATAGCCATATACCTCTGAAGGAATCACGCAGAACAGCTTTTCGGTGCGCGTAAAACGGAAGTATACGAAATTTCTTTAAGCCAATTCCCCAGTGGGCCCTGCTGATCAACATGATCAGAACTGTCCAGAATTGGACCCATAACTTCTTTATGATTTATGATAAACAGTGCAAGTGATTTCACAATCAAACAGGGCCCACAAACCCTCCAAAATCCAAAACCCAAATGGTGGAGTTCCTATTTACGTGTCCACGCACCTATGAATTCAGGTGCCCCACGCGCCTGAAAAATCACTAAAAATAAGAATTCATTCAAAGGCATTTCGGCATCCCACGCACCCCAAAATGGACCCACGCACCCTTAAATTCGACCCATCTTATGATTCTTATTCAGAGGCATTTTTCGAAGTCCCACACACCCTAAAATGCCCCACGCATCTACAAATTTGACTACAAATCAGGGACTTAATTTTTAGGTGCGTTGAGGTCCACGCATCCGTTTATTAAGTCCCACGCACCCAAAAGATCAGATATTTTCAGAAATCATTCTCGGGTGCGTCGGACCTCCGCGCGCCAATTTTAAGATGCGTGGTTAGTATTTTAGGGGTGCGTGGCACATAGTGCTCTCCTATTGGCCAACTTCGCCTATAAATACCCCATCCACCGATTCATTCGGATGGTTCTAAAAAAGAGAGAGCTGCCGCCCTCTGGGAATTCGAAACTCCCGCCGAAAACCCTCGCCGGAATACTTTTTCGGCCGCCAGAAACCCTTCCCGGTCGCCGGAATACCCTTTCCGATCGCCGATATTCCACCGCAGGTCTGAATCCTAAAAAATCATAAGTGTGACCACGCATCCTGAAAATGGTCCCACGCACCCGAATAATTGCCCACGCGTCTATTAATTCGACATAAATCAAATAAGTGCATCGGACTCCCACGCATCCTGAAAATGGTCCCACGTACCCGAATAATTGCCCACGCGTCTATTAATTCGACATAAATCAAATAAGTGCATCGGACTCCCACGCATCCTGAAAATGGTCCCACGTACCCGAATAATTGCCCACGCGTCTATTAATTAGACATAAATCAAATAAGTGCATCGGACTCCCACGCACCCGAATAATGGCCCACACGTCCATAAATTCGGATCCCACCCGCCTATAAATTCAACGAAATTCACATTTGCAAATTCGGTTCCACGCACCCCTAAATACATAAGAAATCTGGCACTTAATTTTTAGGTGCGTTGAAGTCCACGCACCCAAAAAATCAACCAAGTGCGGAACATGTTTGCAGGTGCCCCAGACTCAATTTTAAGTGTTTTCAAGGTCCGCTTGGGCCTATCTTGCGTATTTCAAGCATTCCGGACGCAATGGAGCGGTCGAATGAACGTTCCGGGAACTCTAAATGAGTAAAATCACACATCTCCGAGGTTCGACCCGATTCGACGTGATGAACGAAGTGACTTCTCGAAAAGGAGCCGCCAACATCCAGGACTATGCGAATATGTCATCATTTATGTATGCTGTAAAGGCATGATCCAATTTGGGTCAAAAGTTAGGCAAACGAGACTGGTTACTACGGTAAACCATATCAAAGAGTTTCGATCCTCCTCAAACCAATTGCTCTGAACTGCCACAACACAACAGTCGATGCCCTACCCATTCAAGCGGTATCCGTCGGTTGGGCTACGCAGGTATATACAACTGTAGAATGGACTTCCCGAGGTCACCTGTCCCTACATTGACAGGCGCAGGCCCAGAGTCGTCCATCTTAGTCATAAACCCTGATAGTTTCAGCCCGAATCTCTGACCAAAATATGGGACATAGACATCTGACTAATACAAAGATGGTTCAGTACATAGCAAAACAAATACAGGTCTCTACGACCACGAACTCTAAGACCATAGTCCCTGCTAACTAGTCTTTTGCCTTTTAAACAAGGGTCATCAGTCATTCGATGTAATTAAGGCTTGTGCCAGATTACGGCCTGGAATGTAAAAGATCTCGGAATCCCTGAAATAAAATTCGCCTTGCGATACTCTTCTTGTGTACTTTTGTGAATGCTGGTGATTGTTTATGAATGTTTCCATTACTCAGAACCCCAGAGTAACAAAACACCATTTTCCAGGAAAATGTCCTCGCGGTCCATTTTCTAGTTCCAACAATTGCTAATAGGGGTCTTCTGCCCTTGTTTTGGCTACCATTGTCTCTTGATCATGGACCGAGGTTTTGAAACATTCGCCCTTTTATATGCGGCTATGATGGCTACTTTCTTCTGTCGGCGCGTTTCAACCAACTGCCATTCTGAGCTGGGAATAGTTGTTGTGGTTACTGGTGAAACGGGGGAAGCTGAAGCCCCCGGCGGCAAGAAAGATGTACGAACTCGTCATTGAGTATGCCATCTCTTCTGTCTACGTTAGTATCTTGCTAATTCTGCGGTGTCATAAAAATTATTAGAACAGTTCATAAATGCGGTCGGCGTACGAGCTCATCGATTGCGGCACATAAACTGGCGGAAATAAGCAAGAAGGAGACAAATTCGTGTAATTATGGAAGTTTATGAGTTTGAAAACCTTTGTTTTAACATCTATTGCCTTGAAGATGAAGGGGAGAACATTCACGTTGAGAGTCGCCGGTTTGGCGTTAAAAGGTACTGAAACATTATGCCTCGCTATAACTTTCCTTCGTATACATTCGTGTTTACAAATGATTAATCTTAGAGTGTTTCTATACTCAGAACTAACCAGAGATTTTGGGTTCGATCCCTAGTAAAGTCGTCAGTTTGTTAGAACTGAAAATGCTACAATGGATATTTTCTGTGTATTGTTGCTCTAGGGTTTTGAGTAATGAAAACATTCACAGACAATCACAAGCATTCACAAAAGTACACAAGAGAAAGATATCGAAAGGTGAATTTTATTCCAAAGATTCTGAGATCTTGTACATTCCAGGCCGTGGTCTGGCATGAGCCCTTAATTACATCGAATGATCGATGACCCTTGATTAAAAGGCAACAGACTAGTTAGTAGGGACTATGGTCTTAGACTTTGTAGTTGTAGAGACCTGTATTTGTTTTGTTATAGACTAGGCCATCTTTGTATTAGTCAGATGTCTATGTCCCATATTTTGACCGAAAATTTGGGCTGAGACCGTCAGGGTTTTAACTGAGAGGGTGAGACTCTGGGCTCTCGCCTGTCATGTTTAGACAGGTGACCTCGGGAAGACTGATCTGCGGTTGTATGTACCTGAGTAGCCTAACCGACGGATGCCGTTTGAATGGGTAGGGCATCGACTATTGTGTTATAGCAGTTCATAGCAATTGCTTTGTGAAGAATTGAAACTCTTAGATATGGTTTATTGTGATAACCATAATCACATTTGTCTAGTTTTCGACCATTAATCGGGTCATATCATGATAGTACATGAAATGATGATTTGTCCTTTGCGTATTTTTTGGTGCTGGCGGCTCCATTTTAGGAGCGCTCCATACTTCGTTTCTTATCTGATGATAGAGGCTGATACTCCGTGTTGCTCATGGAAGTGCGTGCATGCACGGATATCGAGAATAATTTATTAGTCAAGAAATCAGTGTTTAAAAAGGCTTAAATTGCTCTTGCGCATGCTTATGGGAGGATGTGCATGTATCCCAGGTATGCGCAAGCATCCCATGCATGCGCAAGGCTGTCTGAGGCATGCGCGAGCATCCCAGGTATGTGCAAGGCTGTCGGAGGCATGCGCAAGCATCTGAGGTATGTGTAAGGACACTTGTTCTTAAAAATACATCTTCTAAGAGCTCTAAGATATGCACAAAGGTGTTCGGGGTATGGGCAAGGCTATCCACGGCATGCGCGAGGCATCTTAGGTATGCGCAAGGCTGTCTGAGGCATGTGCAAGGACATTTTCGGACTTCGATGATGAAAATTAGTCCAATCTGACATGCGCAAGAGTCTTCACCTGGTACGTCGGAATGACGTAGCTCCGGCGAGGACTCCGGTGATGGGTTTTGAATTTCGACGAGGGTTCCAGCGAGGATTTGCGAATGCTTGGGACACTCTGGCATGGATTCCAAGTTAGAATTCTCTCTCTCTCTCTCTCTCTCTCTCTCTCTCTCTCTCTCTTCATACGAAGGTATTGGGGTATTTATAGGCTGAAATCACATGTCCAGTTGTTATGCGCATGCTAAAATATAGCATGTGCATGCATTCCGGGTATGCGTAAGCCATTTTAGGCATGTGCAAGAAGCTTTGATGCATGCGCATGCAATTTTTAAGCATAAAAGAGGATACTGGAGTGTTTTTCATTACGTTCGTGTTTGAGGGTTACGCGCGCATGCCTTAGAGGAGCATGCGCATGCTTGGGACCGGTAGGCATGCGCAAGCATCCTAGGTATGCGGAAGCAGTCAAAAACATATTTTTGCTCATTTTCTTCTAATTTAATTCCATCATTTTATGTCCTTTTTGGTTGTTTTGTGTATTTTTCAATGTTATGAACATTTGTGGGCCCAACAGATGCCCCCCGGTGTGCTATGCTGATCGTTTAGAGCCTTATTCAGTGTATGCACACTAAGCCTGGCCCACTATAAATACCAGAGTTGACTTTTATTTCGTCATTTCTTGTTTTCAGAGCTTTGATTGAGCCCGTACAGAAATCGCTCGCGCATACTTGAGATTTCAGCGTATACCTTGGAGTGTAATTTTTTTCTCTTGCGCACAATTGGGATTCCCGTGCACATACCTTCAAGGTATGAGCAAGCTCCTTCAAACTTAGATTTTATCAGTAAATCCATTTACACATGTTCATGATCTTGTGCGCATGCTTGGGATTTCTCACACATGCCTCAGTGGTATGCGCTTGAGGAGTTGGACTTGTGTTTTAATATCATCATCATCCTGAGAAGAGCTAAAGTTTTGATCTTGGTTATTAATGACCACATTTATGGATTCCTGAATCACTCCAGTTCTTTTATTTAGAACTCGATATGTACGACTATTTGTAACATACCCTAGAAAAATACCTTCATCACTTTTAGGATCAAACTTTTCAACATTTTTTCGGTCACGTAAAATGTAGCAAAAGCTTCCGAAAATTCAAAAATGTTTAACCGATGGTTTTTTATCAAACCATAATTCATACGGTGTCATATTCTTACCTGCTCTAACATATACACGATTTGTAATGTAATATGCAGTATTCACAGCTTCAGTCCAAGAACTTTTAGGTAAATTCTTACCATTTAGCAAAACATTTGCCATCTCTTGTAGAATTCTATTCTTTATCTCAGCAACTCCATTTTCTAAGGTGTTTTTTTGTGTTGAAAACTCATGTAAAATACTATGATCTTCACAGTACTTCTGAAAATTGTTATTTTCAAATTCAGTTCCATGATCACTTTTGATTCTATTAACACACATTTGTTTTTCAATTTGAATTTATTTGATGATCTTTTCTAATTCATCAAATGTTTTAGATTTTTCTCTCATAAAAGCTACCCAAGAGAATCGAGTAAAGTCATCAACTATAACTAAGAAATACTTGTTGCCACCCTTACTCTCTGTTTGAGTTGGTTCAATTAAATCCACTGTGGAGAAGTTCAAGGGGTTTAAATGTGGCTAGAGAGTTTATTTTCTTATGGCAACTTCTTATTTGTTTGTCAACTTGACATGAGCCACATACTTTGTTTTCTTTCTTTTTTAGTTTGGGTAAGTCACGTAAGTGATCCCTTTTACTCAATTTATATAAATCTCTGAAGTTCACATGTCCAAGTCGTTGATGCCAAAGTTCAGATTCATCAAGTTGGGCCATGTAACATGAATACTTCTTTGAACAACTTTGATAAATTATGTAGCAATTTTCAGAGGTCCTGCGACCATGTAAAATTACATCTCCTGTATTATCCAGAATTTTACATCCGCGATAAAAAAAATTTAACACTTTGATTATTGTTGCAGATTTGTGAAATACTAAGCAAGTTATGCTTAAATCCATCAACATATAAAATATTTGTAAACAAAGGAAGATTAAGGAGTTGAACATTACATTGATCAATGATTTTATAATGGTTACCATCTCCGAAAGTGACAGCACCTCCATCAATTTTACTGATGTTTGATAATATACATTTGTCACCTGTCATATGTCTTGAATAACCACTATTCAAGTACCATTTAGAATGACTACTAGCTTTGAAAGTAGTGTGGATCACCAAACATTTGTTTTTAGAAACCCACTTCATAATGGTTTTGGACTTAGGTGGATCTTTCTTTCCTTGAGGAGAATTAGTCACTTGTCTTTCTTTTATCCTACTTTGTATCAAGAGTTCTTTAAATAAGTCAATGATTCTCAGAATAAGTGAAGAAGAATCTCTTTTATTGTTGGCTGAGATTTTCAAAGTCTTTTGAAAAGGTTTTGGATTTTTGGAAATAGGCTTTTTAAAATCTTTTTGAATTTCATTCTTGGAATGCGAAGATTCACCTTTTACAAAGATGGTAGGTGATTTCTTTGGCTTTGGTTTGTACTTGTTATAGCCAAGACCTGATCTATCACCATAAGGCCTGAAAAATGAAGAATCTCTTCTATTATGTCTTTGGATTTTTCAGAATTCTTCGACTTCATAAGAGTTAGTAATTCAGATTTTAGGGAATTAAAATCAATTTGAAGTTTTTTGAAATCTTCATTTCTGATTTTCAAATCTAGTTTACATTTTTCAAAGCAGTCAGAAAAATGCAATTTTTTCAAAATATAATTGTCAAGTTCAGATTGCAATACATCACACCTTTTCTTTGAAATTAAAAGTTTGAATGCAATCTTATAGCTTTCTTTGTATAGGGTTTTGAAAGCTTCTTGAAGATCTTCATTCTCAGATTCACTTCTAGATGTCTCATATCCAGAGTTATCATTATTTTCAAAAGGAGAAATATTGTTAATGGTCATAAATGCATTCTAAATTTTTTATTCTTCTTGATTTAATTCATCGGAGTTTGAATCAGATTCAGATTCTGATGAATCATTCCAAGTTACAACCATTCATTTCTTCTTTAATTTTTCCTTTTTAGGACAATTTGTAGCTAAGTGCCCATAACCTGAACAGTTGAAGCATTGCGTATCCTTGGTTTTGATTTTTCAAAAATCGGATTTACCTTTCTTCTTTCCCAAAGGTTTTTGAATATCAAATTTCTTTTTGTTTTTGAAAATCTTGTAAAACTTCTTAGCCAAAATGCCATATCATCCTCATCTTTTTCATTATCTGAATTTTCATTGATTGAAATAGATTTTGAAGATTTAAGAGCAATGGACTTACTTTTAGGACCTTTGAAAGTCAATTCATATGTTTGAAGGGATCCAACTAGTTCCTTAACTTTCATTATATCAGTATCCCTCAATTCTTGAATAATATTGACTTTGGAATTGAATCGATCTGGTAGATATCTCAGAATTTTAGCACAGACTTGGAATACTCTCTCCAAAACCCCACATAGAGTTCACTATATCATTTAATTTTGTATAGAAGTCCATAAATGTTTCATTTTCATCCATACGAATTTCCTCAAATTTGGTTGTGAAGAGTTGGATTTTAGACTTCGTTATAATATTAGTACCTTCATGGGTCATTTCGAGTATATCTTAGGCTTGTTTAACTGATTTATATGAAATAATTCTTTTGAATTCATAAGGTGAAAGAGCACAAGTTATAGCATTCAATGCTTTAGCATTTGTACTACTTTCATTTTTCTGAGTAGTGATCCATAGGTTATAAGCTACTCGTCTCATAGATTTAATTCCATCATCATCTATTACTTCAATAATTAGAAGATTTCAATTTATTAATGTGGCTTGCCACACACTTTCATCCATGGATCTTAGAAATATCCTCATTCTAGCTTTCCAATAAGAATAGTTAGTACCATAAAAAATAGGTGGCTTAGAAACAGATAAGCTTTGAAATTTAGAAATATTATAGCTCCGGATCTAACTCTTTAGATTGAAAATCTACAAAAGAGGAAACCTGCTCTGATATCACTTGAAAAAGGATGGAGCTATAAATGTCCTAGATGGGGGGTGAATAGGACAACTTAATTCAAATCTACTTCTTGTAATATTAAAATAAATTAAAGAATCAATCACAAGACTAACAAGAATAAATATGCAATTAGCCAATCTGAAAGCAAATAGAGATCAATATAAAAACTTTGGATTAAATCGCAGGACAACCTTTCACTCAAAGATTAAGTAGTACAACCTTCTACTTAGCAAACTGTTGAGCTCTTAATTGTGCATATTCTAACCCCAATTCATCACTCATTATGCAAGGTTTTCATGATTTAAAGACTAATCTAAGGCATGATTTCATGATTGTAAGAATGAGAGGGACTCCGCCCAATTGAAGACTAAAAAGACCTCTTTAAGAACCTTGGATGAAGACCCTAAAGTGGGCCGAAGAAAGAAGGAAGCAGAGAAAGAAGAAAAGAAGAAGGAAATGAAGAAGAGAAGGGCTAGACCGGTCGGCCAGGAGGGCCACGATCGGTCTAGACTGGTCGGCCATCTCCCCCTGACCCTCTGGAACTCGCTGGACCAATGACCAAGCCAGTCCGACCAGGTCTTGACCAGGTCAGCCAACAGGCCCTGAACACGCTGGACTGTTACTGAAGAAGTCCGACCGGTCCAAACCGGTCGGCCATGCATTCAAATAGCGGACTTTCTTATTCTGTTCCTGATTTCTCTACGCACTGCTTAACCTTACGCAAATTCTGGAAGATTCCGACGCTGCGGAGCTTCCCCACTATAAAAGGACACCTAGGGATCGTTCCTAGGGTATCTTAGAACGAATTAAGCATGGTATGAGACGGCGGAAGTGGATTTCGGAGTTCCACAACTCCTCCTAGTTTGTTTGCTGTTTTTATGTTTTCCTTAGTTTGTTTCATGTTTCCTTGGATCATGAACGGCTAAACCTCTTAGCTAGGGCTAAGAGGTGAAGCTTGTAGTGAATCTAAGATGTTTCAATTCGTTTAAGTTGGTTTAAGTTGGATTTCATGTTTAAGAATAATGGTTTGAAGTTTAATTCAAGTACTAAGTAGTTTTTCTTAGTCTTATGATGACTCATGGATGTTTGGAAGAATTGCTTGAGTTCTTAATTGTTGTGTACTAGTCTAGACCTGTATGATCTGAGGAATCGAAATACGCTCTAGATCTGTGATTGTCATGTGGGAACTTCCTACCAAAGTTCTATTTTTCTGAATTTCTGAACTATGTGAGATTGTGTATGTGATTTGAATCAAGTTCAAATCATGATCTAGTTTTGTCTTGTGACAGGATTTAATGATGGTTATGATTGTGAACTTAGTCTATTGGAATTGGGACTGATCTATGCAATCGAGTATGCTCGTCTTAGCTTGCATTGAGTGAATCATATACATTGATCTTACATATGGCAAATTGTTTGGTTTAACAGCTCTATCATCCGACTAGATAGATCTTAATTTCGATTCTAGTTGAGAAAGTGAGAAACCACAGCGAATTGAGCATCAATGATTGCTACAAGTGGATCCTTGAACCCCTAGTGCCCTTTTTATTACTTGTTTATCTTCAATTTAGTTCAAAGTTACTATTTACATCAATCTTCTCAAATCTGGTTGTTAGCTTTTCAATAGAAACTATTGGAAGTATTTATGAATTCCTACATAAGTCCCTGTGGATCGACCTCGGTCTTACCGAGATTATTACTACATCGCAACCCTACACTTGGGGAAGCGAACACAAACTACGTAGGACAACCTTATATCACTTAAAAATCTAAGTAGGATAACTTTATGTCATGATTTAAGGTTTTATAAATAAACAAGTACATAAAAAGATAAACAATAGAACAATCACCACGACAAAGAGTTATAGTGGTTCGGTGCTAAAATTAACTTGTACCTACTCCACTCCCCAAATTACTTCTTCTTGTAATTTTGGCTTTCCACTTTATAAAGGTTTTCACAGGTTCACCTTTAAAACTTGATACAGAGATTGTAATTTTTATAGGCTTAACGCAACAAAACCTCAAATGATTTTCACAGGATAATCACTAACCTTAAGTGATTTTCACAGGCTAATCACTAACAACCTGATTTGAGATTTTCACGGGCTATCTCAAACAAAACCCAAAAGTGTGGAAAGATATTACCGTTCTTCTTGTAGAAAATGATGAAGCTTAACAGAGATGAAGCTTCAATGGTGCAGCTATCCGATCTTTGTAAAAGATAAACCAATATAGCTCGAACAAGATGGATCTAGGAATTTCTAAAAAGAGTTTTCCTAAAACTGCAATTTCAATTCTCTTATCTCTTGTATGAGAATGATCTTCTCTTTACATAATCAAATTAAATGAGAAGAGAACTGGGATAACTATAAAATAAAATAAGAATTTAAAACAGATAGCTAGACTATAATGGAGAGCTTTATCATCAGAGAGATAGTATTTTTGTGCTATTTCTTGATATCAAAATAGAGTGAAGATAGCTCAATTTACTAGTAAAAAAGTTAGGTCTTTGGCTGACCTAAGATTCAACCGTTTTATCCCAACGGCTATCAAATTTCGCGGGATAAGATTTTGTTCAAACTTTGGCTGACCTGAGTATAGGTTCTGTTAGCCCGAGTGAGCTTCGGCTGACCCGAGACAGGGTCAGGCTGACTCGAGTTCCGAGTCCAGAAAACAGTTTCATATCTGAAAACTTGACCGAAGTTTCTTCGGCTGATCGAACCCTATTCGGCTAGCCGAACACAGGTCAGGCTGGCTAAACATCTTCAGAATTTTACAGTAAAGATTGCTGAAAACTTGACCGAAATTCTCAAGCTGGCCAAAGATTCTTGGGCTGACCGAGCACAGGGTTAGGCTAGCCGAATTTTCTGTAATATGACTTTTTAAAAGAGATTGGAGTTATTGATTAAAAAACCATATGAAATCACCTAACCTAGGGTCATCCCTATGGTCAATATTACCTTGGCATATATGGTTTATCTTCGTAGCTTTGCTGCAACTTGTTGTAAAGTCAATATTCTTGATCTGTGTTTATTAAGGTTAACTTTTGTCTTCTTAAAAAACTTGGCTTGCTCAAACAACTTCATGCACTAAACTAATGTCTACGAAATATGACAATTATATTGTGCTTAGCACTCACAATTTGGGCTTAGCACTTACAGATCTCTACAATTAATGAAAGTGAGTTGCTTAGAGAGTCTCACCTATAAAGATCTCATCGTAGAGTATTTGATAGGAATATTACTATCAAGAACAATCCAATCTCTAGAGATCAAAAGAGGGACAAGTGCATCTTCATCTTGAGCTTTGAATGCTCCATTCTTGTGATGAATCATATGGAAGATCATTTGTTTGGGTTAGGAATAGAGCTCCTATAGGTAAGCAATGGTGGTAGCTTCTATCTCCTCAAAATCCCTCTCTTTAGCCCAAAATCGAATACCCCTCCCTTTATAAATTTTCTTCTAACGATAAAAAAGGGCAGATTCGCGTATCTCTGATTGATCGAAAAAAGGTCTGATTGATCGGAGGTCACTTCTAATTAATCGAAAATCTGTCCAGAGAGTTCTTTGGAATAAATTTCGATTGATCGAAATTATCGTCCGATTGATTGTAAGGACCCCATCCGATTGATCGCATGACTGTTCGATTGATAAAAAACCTGTCTAGTGGGTTTTTTCAAACTCCCTAGAACAAATTTCGATTGATCGGAACATCTGTCCGATGTATTGACGTCTTATCAAAACCAATATCCAATTGATCGGAGATCAATCGAAAATTACTGTTTGGGCAAATTTGTTTACAATAGCTTTCACCTCTTTAATTAGCCTAACTTATCATGTTTTTCATGGTGTTCTAAGACTAATGATGATGGCTAAGGGTATTTCTAATTGGTCCAAGTCATTTAAGAGGTTTTGGGTGTTTTGGTTCAAAGGGTTAAGGTCACCAAGGCACTTCATTTACCTGATCTTCTTCCTTGATGCTTCTTGTCCATTTGAATCTTCGGTCTTCAGCTTACTAAGGCTCAACCGACATTACAACACAAGGACTCACGTGATTGATAAATACGGTGCACTAATTTGCCATAGAAAAGTGCACTAACAGATTATATCCGGAGTACACGTCCATGAAACTGAGTAGCTCATATCTTGAGGTTGCATCGATGAGCTGGTCTATCCTAGGCAACATGAAGCTATCTTTTAGCCATGCTTTATTGAGGTCGGTGTAGTCCACGCATACTCTCCATTTTTCGTTGGCTTTTTTCACCAGAACGATATTGGCGAGCCAATCTGGGTACTGTACTTCCTCTATGGAATCGGCTTGACGTAACTTCTTGACCTCTTCATTGATTGTGGCGTATCTTTCAAAGTTGTAGAGGCGTCATTTTTTATGAACAGGCTTGAAGGCTCAGTCAACATTCAACCTGTGGACCATTACTTCCGGACTGATCCCTGGCATGTCCTGATGTGACTAGGTGAACACATTGGCATGTTCTTTTAGAAACGTGCTGAGTTCCTCCCACAGCTTGCTTCTCAATTGGGATCCGACATGAACAACCTTGGTTGGGTCATCATCTGATACTGGAATCTTGATCAAATCTTTAGCGACTGACCCTCTCTATATGGTTTCTTCCCTCGGGTCTAATGAAGTTGTGCGTGTGATTGTGGATACCTGACATTTTCCATGTAATGTTAATTCGTAACGTCGACAAGCCTCTTTCTGATCGCCTCTAACCACTCTAATTCCTTCGTCGACTGAGAACTTCATAGCTAGATAGTATATGGAAATACCAGCTTTTAGAGCTCGGAGGATGGGGCGACTGATTATTGCATTGTGGCTGATGACGCGTTGATGATAAGGAAATCAACCATAATCATCCTTTGATTAGGCTCTTCTCCCGTTGTGGCTGGAAGGGTCACCTCTCCTTCAGGCATGATGCTGTCTCTAGTGAATTCGGTTAGTGCTGTTTTGACCGACCTCAGCCTAGATCGGTTGATCTTCATTTTCTCAAAAGCCGTAATGTACGATATATCCACCAAACTTTTAGTGTCAACGATCATTCTGTGGAACTTTTTGTTGGAGACTACCATTGATACCACGACCGAGTCATCGTGGGGGTGGACTCCTCTTACGTCTTCCTCGGTGAACGTAAGTGCACCGAAATCGACCTTTGCGATTTTCATGGTCGGCTTGTGATATTTACAGGGAGTCCCGGTTCAGATGTCCTGACGAGCCCTACATATGCCTTCCTTGCATTTTAGGAATCTCTAGTAGTCGGCCTGCCAAAAATCATGTGGATTTCTTTCACAGGATTATTGTAAGTCTGCTCCTCAGTTTGGTCATTTTGATCTATCATCCTTCTGTCCTCTAAACACTGAGTGATGTAATTTTTTAAGAAACCCTACTGAATAAGGGTCTCTATTTGTCGCTTTATGCCGAAGCAATCTGTTGTGTTGTGACCGTGATCTTTATGATACAAGCAGTATTTCGACCTTGATCTCCTGTTAGGGTCGGTCTTAATTTTTCCTGGTCGTCCAAACAGTTGTTTGTCCTTTTCTGCCAAGAATACTTGCTCAACGGTTGTATTAAGTGCTGTATATTTTTTGAACCGTTGAGTCGAGGCTTTGGCTCCTCGGGGAGCGCTACCTTGGCTAAGCGATCCTTTGTCCCCCTTACGCCTTTTTGAATTATTTTCCTCGTTCTGATCTTTTCTTTTGGAGGACAACCCTTATGCATTAACTAATTCCTCCGCATTGATGTGCTTAGCAGCCCGGTCTAGAAATTTTTCTACGGACTGAGGTGGTTCCTCTCCTACTGACCAGAGGAATTTTTCATCTTGTAGTCCCCCAATCATTATGTGAAGCAGCATATCTTACGATAAATTTTCCACTTGGATCACCTCGTCATTGAACCGCGCGAGGTAATCCTTTAGTAATTCATAGTCTTTTTGTTTGATCGTTGTGAGATGGGTTGAATGCTTTCTTGGGTCAGTGCTTCTAATGAACTGGGTTGCAAAGGTTCTGCTTAACTGAGCAAACGAACTGATGGACTTCTTTTTAGATTCCGAAACCAGGTCCATGCTGAGCTCGTCAGTGATTAAGGGAAAGCTTTACACATGATATGACCATTAACTCCGAGAAGTTTCATCCGAACTCTGAAGTTCTGGATCTCCTATCCCGCTATATTGCTTGAGTTGGGGGATTTTAAACCCTTTCGGGAGTTTTTCCTCGCGGATGTCATCAATGAATGAAGATTTTGAAGAACTAACTAATGAATCAACGGTGATTGGAGCTTAGGAGAATTGTGCCTTCTGGAGATCTTCAACACGTTCTTGGAGCTTTTTCAGTTCGGCCTCCAATGGATTGATATTATCGCCTACTCGATCTGGGGCTTGACTAAGTGAGCCGAACGACGTTCCTCTAGCCTGTGCAGCAGATCGTTCGCGGGAAGCTCGGCCGAAGACCGAGCTCTTGTCGCAGTTGCCCGGTTGTTGCCTCGTCTTCCACGACGCGTTCTTGGGCTTGAACTGGGTGGGATTGCTGTGGTTGATCGGCTCGCGAGGGGCAGTTTCGCTCGAGAGTCGTTACCATTTCCGTAGATCGAGGGTGGCGAAACTATATCGGCTAGGAGAGCTTTGACGGTCCAGTGTTTGTAGGAGCTTTTTCTTTGTTTCTTCTTCCTCCTCCAGCCACTTGAGGCTTCAAGTGAAGAGATTTTTGAAACATTAAAGGAAGAAAAGATTTTTAGGGAATCTTTAGATGAGAACACGACTTGCTGTCATTTTCCATAAACGGCGCCAGCCGTTGTTACCAATTTCTTGTAATAGATGAGGTGGGATGAACGACCACCTGTGAATGAACCTCCGCTTAACCTTGGAGATGACGGATGACTTAGAACTTTTATAAGAGTGACCCTACACAATATAACCAAGGCTAAGAGGTGGCCGGGGACCGGCCGTTAGTCCTTCGATGCCTAACTCAGACAGTAAATCCTTATAGAAGGAATACCTTGCAGAGGTTAAGTATTTTATACCTTGATATGGAGGCGAATGCCTCTATTTATTGGCTTCGAAAGAAGAGCAATCGTGGGCCCTTTAGGGCCATAATCTTGTGAGCGAAACTTAAGGGCCAGCTCAATTCTCAATGCCCACATATATGGTAGAGTTGGTTCAGCTTGACATTAATTGTAGTATGACCGAGGTTGGTCTTGAGGTCAAGTCGTCCAGGTACCCTTAGCTCGTTATCTGCCTACGGCCATATTCTTCTGCCTTAGCCCTGAGCTGAGCTAAGAAACCCAAAGTTCTAGGGACATAATTAGTGCCGGCCTATACACAGGTAGCTCTGTGCCTGTCATGAGATAAGCTGGGGTTTTGCCCATAACATTGGCCATATTAGATGAAATTGTGGGATTAAACCCCTGCGATGACAGAAGTTTTCTATCTAGATGATATTCGTGGCTATCGTTTATCTGAGCCGTAATAACCATATAAACGGTTTGGATGGTATATAAACATCGTGCTTAGCTCCTAGAAGGTTTCAACAGTGGACATTTTCATTCCCAGTAGTGGATTTGCAAAACAAGAGGCAAGCGGCAAATCCAATCAGGTGTACCACACCAAGAAACAACGGTGATTGAACACACCATTAAAACTTCAGATGGCCTACTATAATGTTTATTTGTCATCCAACCTGTTGATTAGGTCAAAACTTTTATAGCCCTTGAGGAGTTTTTAATGGTGGGTGTTTAATCACCACTACTTCCTGTTGCGTGGTCCTTAAGATTTGGATCTGGCTCAGTTTTTGTCACTAAAGATCTAAATCAAACTGGAAAAAAAATGGATGGAAAAAAAATGGATGAATGACATAGATAAAACACATAGATCATGATCTTCCCATGACTTAAAACGAGCCGGAAAGTATGGATGGATGCGTGAATGCACGTTGATTTTCCCATAGCTTTTCTAGCACCCACTAGTACGCGGTCGCTACTGGTGGGGTCACCAGACTCACCACTGCCGAATCCGAGTCGACTGGTGACGGACTCCGATTTGATAATCCCCGGTGAGGTTGGTACTAGCCGCTCTTTTGTGGGACCCACTATGATTTATGTGTTTTGTCCATACCGTCTAGCACGAGGCCAAAAATGAAACAGATCCAAATCTGAGGTGGACCACAGTCATTGAACTTCCACAATTTAAAACTTCATCAAGCTCACTGTTATGTTTATTTTCCATCTAACCCATTGATTAGGTCATGCGGACTTGGATGAACAGGAAACACAAATATCAGTTTGGTTCAAAACTTTTGTGTCCCTTAATTTTTTTTTCAATGATGGACGTTCAATTGCCACTATTTCTTGGGGTGTCGTCCACCTTAGACTTAGATCTGCCTAATTTTTGGGCCCATGTCCTAAAACGAGCTTCTAAAATGAATGAACAGTGTGGATAAAACAAATGCATGATGGTGAGTCCCACAAACTACCGACCAGTACCGGTTCACCACCGAATCCCAGTCCGGTAGGGAACGTAACGGATCAAAAGTGAAAAAAAAAGCAGACAGCCTACTAGTTGCGACTGTGAAGCCACTGTAATGTATATGACTATATCCACACGGTCCATCAGTATTGAAATCTCATTTTAAGGCATGATTCAAAAAAGGAAGTAGATCCAAATTTCTGGTGGACCATAATACATAAAACAGTGGTAATTTACCATTAAAACCTCCAAAAAGTTTTGAATCAAGCTGATATTTGTCTGGTCTCTTCATCCAGATCTCTGCGACCTTGTAAAAAGGTTGGATGGTAAATAAACATTCCCGTGGTCTCTATGAAAAGTGAAAACAGTTCAACGGTGTTTTCAAAAAAGCAATAGTGGCAATAGTGGTGTCTTTCTTATTCACCTCGTGGATCCGGGGGTATCATCTAATCCACCGCCAAAGTAGCAATAGTGGCATCGCAGTAATTACATAGAAGGGAAATGCGGACGTGGATTGCCTTCGAAAGCCTTTTGCAGGCATCTCCCGCGCTCGGAACCTAGGTGGGGCCCACTGTGATGTTTGTGAGAAATCTACGCCTTCCAACCGTTTTTTGAAATCATTTTAGGCGTTGAAACCAAAAATGAACAGGATCCAAGACTCAATTGAGCCTCACTAAAGCAAAAGGTGGGTAGGGAAATTCCTACGGTTGAAACCTATATGGGTCCACATTGATGTTTATATGCCATCATTACCGTTCATAATGTCATTCCTACTGAGATGAACTGAAAAAACAAATATTATCCTGATTCGAAGCTTCTGTGGCCCCACGAATATTTCAACTGTGAAAGTTCAATCGTCACGTTTTCGGCCCACTTGAGCCTTGGATTCCGTTAATTTTCGGTCTAAACGCCTAAAATGATCTCAAAAAACGGTTGGACGGTGTAGATTTCTCACAAACATCACGGTGGGCCCCACATAGATTCCGAGCGCAGGAGATGCCTGCGAAAGCCCGCGTCTGGCAAATGCTAAACTCGTAGCTCTTGCAATATTAAAAGCTAGCCATGCGGACCAGTGCCTGCATTCATCTCTCTCTCTTCAGAGCATTCTCTGTGGTTAGGACGGGTTATTTTTTCCTTATTTTGCCGCCATCTGTTATCTCGAGCCATTTTTTTAAAGCTATTTTTAATGGTGGGATGAGGACAGATGTCCTTCAAATGCAGAAGAACAGCTACACCCAAAACCCCACAAGCTGGTATCCGTTTTCCTTAGATTTTTCTTTCAATGTTTGTCTTTTTCTCTTCCTTTTCTCTGTTGAAGCTCTTTTAATGGCGTTGATCTTTGCTGGGTGTCTGATAAATATGTGAGAATAGCTTAAGAACTGGAAATCCGGGTTAGAATTTCTCAGATGGTGTGTCTATTTATTTATTTATTTTTTATGGTGATTTGGTTGATGAGTGTCTGCTAAATGTGGAAAAAAGCAGAAGCCCACATGGAAATTTCTTTTGGGCATTTCTCCTTTACCAATTTAGTTAATCTTTCGTGCATTACAGGAAGCTTTTTGCGGTTGATTTCTCTATCTGTGTGTGATTTTTTTTTTTTCCGCTTCTGTTTTGGCTGATAATCTCTGAGATATATAATGACAGTAGAAAAACCAGATCCCAGATCAAAATTGCATCTGGGTTTTTCATCTTCTACATTGTTTCACTCATCTGACGAGTGAAAGAAGATTCTTAGCTTTTGATTTCTCTGTTTCTTAGTGGTTTCTTCCTTTGATTGAGGTCCTTCACTGCTTCCATGTAGACATTATATATCAAATATATTATACATCTAAAGAAACACAAGCCCATCTTCTTCCATTCACTTCCACCTCTGTTGCATGAGAGAAGGTTACAAGCCATGGATGCTCTGTTTCTTCATGTTGTTTTTCCGCCTTTGTTTTAAGCTCTTTTCATGGAATCATGTTGACGAGTGTCCGTAATATGGAGTAGAAAAAACAGAAGCCCCCGTCAAAATAGCATCTGGGTAGTTGTTATTCTTCATTGTCACTGGACTGGAATCCTCTGAAACCTGTTTTATGCAGTGCATAAAACACCAGAGATCTTTGGAGTACACCATGTTGTTTATGTTCAATCCACGAGTACACTCCTAGATATTAGGCCATGGGGCAAAAAATCAGCCAGATCCATAACTGAAGTGGGCCACAATGGTGGGTGTCTCACATCTAACCCATTCATTGGGTTGGAATCACCATGATGAAGTGAAGATAAAAAAAATCAGCCTGATACAAAGCTCAGGCCGGCCACAACCTGTGAATTTAGAGGTTTTAGGCACAATTTTACATGTCCCATCTGAGATGTTTTATCATCCTGCTCTTTTGCTTTGCATGTATTGTAGATGTAACGATTATCACCAGATGGACAGAGTGGATTTCACATATACAACATGGTGGGCCCAAAGGGCTTTGGTGTTTTACATGCTGTGTAAAACAGCCATTGTAGAGGATTCTGATTCATTGGCACCATCTCTTATGCATGAAAGGCATTTCTGGCCATAAATACTATGCTTCTCTAAGCTCTTTTAATGTCTGCATGTTGGTAGGTATCTGCAAAATATACAAGAACAGTTAAAAGATTAGCACCTGGGCATTTTGCTTTTTCCAATTTCATCCATCTCTAGTGCACGAAAGAAGTACTTCTTATGCATGGATTCTCTGAGGAAATCTTTCAAAACTCATGGAGCTTACAAGAACATGGCTAGAGTGTTGGGTGATGGCCAAGAACAGCAGCCCATCCTCAGTCATGAAGATGATGGGGCGAGTTTGGCCGATCATAGAGATGTGGTGGTGAATATTAATGGCAGCAATGGAAATAACAGAGATCTTGAGCTTGGTGTTGATGACAAAAACCATATATGGCGGGGATCAAGCTATGAATTTTGTAAAGATGGTAATAGAGATGGAAGTGAGTTACAGCAGCGGGGGAATGGTGATGGTGGCTTCAATTTCCAGCAGCGGCACCCGACCGAAGATCCCCCATCGAAGCTCATTGGGCAGTTCTTGCATAAACAGAAAGCGACGGGGGATATGTCATTGGACATGGATCTGGAGATGGCTGAGCTGCAGCAGGATGAACACCTCCCACCCGTAAATGAGGATTGGAACCGGCAGCTGTCCATGTTGCCAAAGGAACTCAAGGTCTCATTCCAAGATCCATCAGCATCAACACAATGTATCGAGATTGCACCAGAACCCGTCCGGCAGCAGCATGTGAGCTCTCCGGATGGTGATGATAAGCGGAATGAGATTTCATTGAAATCAGGAGAGGTCCTGAGATGCACTTCTAATTCTTCTTTCCATCGCAGCTCGTGCCTGTTGCAAGGCAAGACAAAGTCGAGGCTGATGGACCCGCCTACCCTTGGAGATGAGGGGAAGAAATCAGGGATAGCGCCGAAATCCGGACAGATGAGATCGGGAATGATGGGGAAGGTGGATGAGGATGATGACGACCCTTTCCTCGATGAAGACCTCCCCGAGAAATTCAAGCAAGAAAAGCTCAGTGCAGTTATGGTTTTCCAATGGCTCAGCCTTGTAATCATCTTGGCCACACTAATTTGCAGCCTTTCAGTCCCCTTTTTAATAAGACAGACGGTATGGGATTTGCACCTTTGGAAATGGGTGGTCATGGTTTTGGCTCTGATATGCGGGCGCTTGGTGTCTGGTTGGGTAATTCGACTTGTTGTATTCTTCATCGAGAGGAATTTCCTTCTACGGAAAAGGGTCTTGTATTTTGTCTATGGCTTGCGGAAGGCGGTTCAAAACTGCCTGTGGTTAGGTCTGGTTTTGATTACTTGGCATTACATTTTTGACAAGAAGGTTGAGCGGGAGACAAAAAACAATGCATTGCCTTATGTTACCAAGATCCTGGTCTGTCTCTTGGTGGGCACGTTGATTTGGCTCGTAAAGACGCTTCTCATTAAGGTTTTGGCCTCCTCTTTCCATGTGAGCACATATTTTGATCGGATTCAGGACTCGCTGTTTAACCAGTATGTGATTGAGACACTCTCAGGCCCACCTCTAATTGAAAACCAATGTATCAATGAAGAAGAACAGAAGGTTATGGCTGAGGTGCAGAAACTTCAGAATGCTGGCGCTAGGATGCCTCCTGACCTTAAAGATGCAGTAATGCCGAGCAAGAGTGGGCGGGTGATTGGGAGTGGCAGGCTCCAACGGAGCCCACGCGTTGGGAATAGCAAGGTTTCTGGGGCAATTTCTAGGCCTGAGGATGAGGGCATTACAATAGACCATCTACACAAACTTAACCAGAAGAATATCTCAGCTTGGAACATGAAGAGACTGATCGATATAGTTAGGCATGGAGTTTTGTCCACCCTGGACGAGCGGATACTGGATTCTCATTCGAAACAGGAGGATGAGTCAACGATGCAGATTCGGAGTGAGTATGAGGCCAAAGCTGCAGCAAAGAAGATCTTCGCTAACGTTGCTAAGCCTGGATCTAAGTACGCTTTCATCCTTTTCTTTTGTATAAGTAGGGCCCCATGGGTCAGTTATCCAAAACATTGATATGATTGGACCCAATTTGGATGGCTCATTAACCAAAATCTTCCAATAGAAAATTCATAACCCTTCAACACGTCCAGTAAAGCTATAGGTGGTTAAGAAAGAAAGTACAACTATTCACAGTCAAACTAAAACATCCGAAGGGATATTCCATTTTTTTTTTTTTGCTTTTCTTTTAAAGGCTTGGATTGCTGAAGTATGTGCCCGTCTTGTTCAAAATAGAATGAGCATATGGCACAAACTGTCAGTCCGATCATGGTGTTGCATCATTTCTTTTGTAATGTTGATGGTGTGGATACTCGTGAAATTTACAGGTGTATCTGCCTGGACGATCTGATGCGTTTCTTAAGAGAAGATGAAGCTCTGAAGACTATGGGTCTCTTTGAAGGAGCAAGTGAAAGCAAGAGAGTCAGCAAAACTGCTCTCAAGAACTGGGTGGTAATGAATTTTGTTTCTTCCTCTCCCCAATTCTTGGTTGTAATGAACTGTGATAGATGGCCATAGACAACTGAGTAAAATTGTTGAGTCGTGTTGGTCCTGCTGGAGATTGGAGAATCAATCGAGTAGTGACTAGTCACTGTACAACTTGTTTGTTTTAGGCCGAGTAACTGAATAGTTGTAAATTAGCAAGTACCACTTGGAAACTGAGTTTTGAAATTAGTATGGACACCATGGTTCTGAATATTGGTATTGGTTCTTTGTGGGCATATATGCCCATCCAAAAACTGATATGATATTGGCGTTGTGTATTAGCATCGTCCTTTTTTCTTCCGAAGCCAAAAAATTAGTGAAAAATAATGGAAAATAAGTAAAAGAAAATAAGACATTCAAGAATCTAATTTTATTTTATTTTATTTTAATTTTCGTGTTTTGAATATGCCTTCAATGGTATATTTGACCATTCTTTGGTCTGAATGTTTTCTATTGATGAACTTCTAGGTAGTCAACCAAATGGGCCTTGATTGAACACTAGTCGAGCATGATTTGGTGAATTAGGCCAACTTACATTGAAATATAACAAAAAGAAGTTGTAAACTTGAAAAAAAAAAAAAAAAAGAGTTGTTTTACCCCTTATATCTATTTTTTCCCATAATAGTACTTTCTAGTATAAAATGACTCTCTAGCTTTCTATATGGTTGAAAAAAAAGAAGAAGAAGAGGAAAGATGAGAGGAAAATCGAAAACAAATTTCAAATTTGGGCTTTTATGGTCATATCTGCCTTTACAGGACTTGTATTGTTGTTGATATGCCCTGTATGATTTCGACGGGCCAATATGCTCCCTTTTTCCTTGTGGCAAATACAACCCCATATTGCGTATCATACCAAGCTGATATGGATACTTCAATCGATGATGGATATGAATGCATAGATTAAATTTTGTATATTGGTGCAACTCCATTAATCTCTCACCTCTATTGTTGCAGGTGAATGCATTCAGAGAAAGGAGAGCTCTCTCGTTGACACTGAATGACACCAAAACAGCAGTGAACAAGCTCCACCAGATGGTCAACTTTGTTGTGGGCATCATTATAGTGGTCATCTGGCTTCTTATTCTTGGAATTGCAACCACCCATCTTCTGGTCTTTATTAGCTCGCAGCTCCTGCTTGTAGTTTTTGTCTTTGGAAACACCTGCAAGACTGTCTTCGAAGCAATCATCTTTCTATTTGCAATGCACCCCTTTGATGTGGGTGATCGCTGTGAAGTGGATGGAGTGCAGGTACAAAACTAACAACTTAAAAAAAAATCTGTTATATTTAATTTGAATTTTTTTTTTTTTTTTTGGGAACTTACAGGCTACTATTTACACGTGTGAATTACAGATGGTAGTTGAGGAGATGAACATCCTAACAACAGTCTTTCTAAGGTACGACAACCAGAAGATTTCTTATCCGAACAGCGTGCTTTCCACCAAACCAATTAGCAATTTCTATCGGAGTCCTGACATGGGAGATGCAATTGAGTTCTCCATTCATGTTTCAACTCCGGTACAAAAGCTAGCTCTCATGAAAGAAAGAATCAAGGAGTAAGTTATGAAATAAGGCTCTACTTCATTTATTTTTTCTTCAGAATATGTTGCGTGCTTTATTATGACAGTCTCCATCTTTCATCTTCTCAAAACATCTGAATAGGATGGTTTAAGTCATTGCTGTGTCCGAATTTTTTCCTCAATAGGATGTCTCGAATTATTCGGTCAAACAATTCGAGTTTGACCTACTTGATGCCTAGTAGTAGCTAGTAGGTACTTCTTTTTCTTTTTCTTTTTTGTCAAAAGCAGAGATTAGTTAGAAGGGTAATGTTTTCTTTACTGCAGTTTAATTAAATTTGGGCACATTTTATGAGAGCTTTGCTAAGCATACATGTGTGTGCAATAAAGCTTGAGTACACACCACACTCTGTGCCAGCATGGCACATATCTGTATCCATCTGGCAGGTTGGTCTGACCTTCTACATGTTTTCCAAAAAATAAAATCTGGTCCAATCAGCATGTGTGCCCCAATGTTGGAAACAGATGGATGTGCTAGAAAGCTTCAGCCTAGTTTTTCAGTGTCGTACCTTGGTTTTGCAAACTGTGAACCACCTGACCAACGGATCAAACTGATGGCATCAGTATAGTGGTGCTGTTCTGATGGAAGGATTGGATCTTGTACCTATTGTGTCATGATGGGACATGTATGGCTTGTACATGAGCGTTAGTGCATATGTGCGTAGCCTTAGCATTAGCAAAGATCGTTCAATGAAACTTCCTTTCAAGGAGAAGCAAGTTGCTTGAATTTCTTTGGATGCCATGTTTACCAAGAAACTCTTTTTATTTATTTATATGTTTTTGATGGATGCTCTTATTGAGAAGCTCAATAATCGTAAGTCTTAACTATGAATTTTGTAAACATAAAGCAACTAAGTCAAACTGCCTCATTTCTTTGCACCCTTGCATTTTGGCATATACAATGGCAGTCTGGCAGTCAAGTGAATTAGAGTCCATGTCAGATCTTTGTACCGTTTGGTAATTTTGTAAGCAAATGATACCAAGTCACCATTCTACTTGATTGTGGGGAATGCGTCCTACTCGACAATCTTGAGAGCCTACTATGTGTTGTCGTGACATCATGTTTTTTTGGGGAACAAATACTCTGTAGCCCTCAATGTTGCCGTCTGTTAACACCCAAGTATTTCAAAATGAGCTATGTATATATATTGTCTTCTGTCTGCTAGAACTTTATGCGTGAAATCTGTCTTCATGTGGTAATGTTGTATCATTGTATGATTTGTATTATGGGTTTTAGGACTGGCACCATCAGTCAAACATTTCAATACGTGTCAGCCAATCGGGATACTTCATGAAAGAGAAGAACATAAGCCACAATTCATTTTGTCTCATAGATTGTAAATGCAACCATGGGTGGACCCATCCTTATTAAATGGGTTTGGGTCCAATTTCCGTACCTGTTTAGAAGTTTGGTTGGTTTAACCAGGTTAGACTTGTTTAAAAATTAGGCAAGGTCAGGTACCTAGTCGGGTACCCGTCGATAGAATGTTAATATATACGTCCTTATATGCATATAAAATAATGTAATTTATAACTTATTATATTTTAACAACCACATATCCTATGTGTGGCATACTAGGACTCTTCTACTGTGAGTAGTATTTGCAGGGGTTTTTTTCTGGCTCTTAACATTTGTGTGCCTGGTCTCTTAAATTGCTAATGATATTAATTTGCTCCAAAGGAATGTTGAGAACAAGAAAGGGTGTTGATGCTGATATTACTGACGACTAGTAAGTCAATAACTTGCCTTAACTTGATATTGAGAGGGAGAAATGCCTGGGTAATTCAGTTGAGTAGAGAGAGACCTGTGCCAATGTGGCATATGCATGTGATCCAGACCTCCATGATGCACATGCCCTGGATTAAAACTCAGACAAATCCACTCATCGGGTGGGCCACACATATATGTGGAAAAATTTTGATGGTTAGGGAACAATAACTACAGGCCCATATTTATAGTACTCGCTATGATCCTACAACCTGGTAGCTATCGGACCCAATTTATTTGGGTCAGTTGCCTCGCGCATGGTATGCAGACCTGAAAGGAACTGATCCGAAGCCTCTCAAGAGGGTTGGGATACATGTACCCCAGTATCTGACCTGAACTCGACCCATTGAGAGCCGCTGCAGGCAACATTCTTTCTGGAGTTTGAATGCAGCTTCTAAATCACGAGACTATAATAAAGCAATCGACAGGATCACTACGAAAATGTTAGTATAAGCCTTTTTAAATTCTAACTTGAGTTGGACTGCAACCCAGATTGGAAAAGAAGTAAAGAAGTCAGATCTGACATGGATTTTAGGTGCTCGCATTGTCTGATTGTGAATGCAAGTTTCTATGCATATGTTGAATTGCTGAAATGGTGGATGATGCCAATAGTTTTTAAGAAAAATCACTGGGTGGTTCACAAAAGAGAAACGTTTCTTTGAAAATAACAGTGGGTTCCAAGGTTAAGAAGAGAAATCAAGGCAACTATGTGAGGAGCATAGTTAGCAAAACATGTTTTAAACTTCATATATCTGAAATAGAACTTGTATAACTACGTTTCTACTGATCATTTAATTAACTATGTGCATTATTGTTTATAAGAGGATAGAATTGTAACGTATTTTACATTGAAGTCTTATATTCTGATCTTCTTGTTTATGAGATGAGAATTAAAAGGTATTTAATACTAAATTTCCATATTATGATCTCATGGATATAAACAGACACAACATGTATACATAACTATATGTATGTAGCCTTTTTTTTCATTCTTTTTTATCCTCTCTTGAGCAGTGTATTCAATATCTGTAACTGTGGCTGTGATGGTCAGCCTTACAGCTCTGTAACGATTGATTTTTTTATTTTTTATTTTTTTTGAAGGAAAAAAAATGTATTGGCCCTGTATTGGTCCATTACAGACCCATATCGGCTCCTTACGGGCCTTTTTTTATTTTTCCAAATCAGGCATTACAACCTTGGATTGCGTAATGGGTACCACCTTTAACTGTTTTTTTACTACCCTTGCTCCCGTGTCAAAGCCACATTAGACTTGAACTTTTATTCTCCCGTCTTTTTGGTGTTTATATTTTTCGAACTGATTTTTTGCTGTTTTTCAGATATGATCTTTTCATGTGCTTGTCCATATGCATTTTTGCTAACCATGGTCAAGAATAGTGTGGATAGAATGTGAGGTAACTGTAGAGATTTTTATCATTTCTCATACAATTACCTCTTCATTTCTTGAATCCATGGCTTTGCTTTCAACAATCAAATCAGATTGCTTTCTGAGTTCTGATTGAAGAGCAAGGGATCATTACGAAGAATCTGGAAGTCAAGTCTGCCGAACGAAAAAAAAAAGAAAAAAAAGAGGAGTGAAATAAATGTGGGTTTCTTGCGCAAAAGTTATCTGCAAGTCCTTGAATGATCGTTTCTGCTGCAGATGCATCGAGGGCAATAAGGAACACTGGTACCCGAACCCAATCATTGTGGTCAAGGATGTGGATGACATGAACAAGCTGAAGATAGCGGTTTGGTTGCAGCACCGCATGAATCATCAAGACATGGGGGAGAGGTGGATCAGGAGGGCCCGCTTGGTTGAGGAGATGATCTCAGTCTTCAGGGAACTCGACATTGAGTACCGAATGGTGCCACTGGAGGTCAACGTCCGGAACATGCCTGGTTCATCTTCTACCAGGCTTCCGTCGACTTGGGCAACTTTTACCTGAGTGTACAAATTCAACAGTTCTAGTTTTCACAAAAGACGGGTTTTGTTCTTCAGGCACACGATAGAGGGTATCAGAAGGGTGGGACTTCAGCTCTGCTGTCAAAAGGTGAGTTATCTTCTTTTCCTGCAATGCTAGTACATGCCCACCTCTTCTGTCATCTTGTTATATTAGGTAAATAAGGGGTTTTTATAGATGGGTTTTTGCATGCGTGGACTATATTTTCAAGTGCAATCCTTCTGTTTTTTCTAGGTAATGTATGATTTGGGATGTGCTTGGATTACTTCATTTGATAATATATGCCATTCATCATGGTGGCCCTCTTTTTGGAGAAGATGATAGGCATTTATTGGACAAGTGTACTATTCAACCATTGATCAAGAACATCAATTGGGCATCTGATGGCAGCGGCTGGGAAAGTGGACAGTCTGTGTGAATTATAACAATAATGTGTCGTCATCAGGCTAAGATGGTCCTATCTGGCGGACCCCATCTTGGGTTGTGACCTCAGAAGAGTCACTTTGATTTCATTATCCTAACAATCCAATCTCTGGCTTGGAAAATAGACTTATCAAAGAACGCCCCATTGTTCAAATGGTTAGGATCACTCACTGGGTTTCATAGTGGACGATGAAGGCTGTATTGGGTCGGAAGTCTGTTACAGATCAATGCTTTGCGTGGTCTGTGGATGATATAACTCGTACCTTTGCATTGTCTGACAATGGATGGAACTCATTTGTACCATATCACTATTGTTTTGACCTTTCTATGGGTGGCAATGGTGGAGCCTGCTGGCCTGTGTTTACTAAATGGTCTAAGAATTTTGGCTTGTAGTTTGTTTGGTACTACTAGTCACCTTCCAATCGGCCTGAGTCAGTCAAGTCAGGACTTTAGACTCAGGACTGAACAGTTTTGTCTGTGTAGTGCAGTCAGAAAACTAGGGAGTGGTGGAAATGGATCTGCCTGTGGGTCAACTGGTCTAAACTGCTTCGACCTTTTTGGGCCATTTGAAATGTGCAGGTTGGGTTGGTTTGGAAAATGAGGCCCCACTGAATTAAATGGGTACCACAGGTTGGTTTGAATCGGTTGGAGTTGGACTGACAATTGAGGCCCATTGGAATAAACGGGTGAAGGGGTGAGTTGAATCCTACCTCTGACCCAAGCATATAGGTCATCGATGGACAATGGGTCCTGCCAGAAGATCTCATCTGAAATATAGATTTCATTTATGTGCTGTTAGAGGGTTGTAATTGCCCAATCCAATAATAGCTTGTACCCAATTCAGTTAAATCATTGGTTTGGTTCAGGTAAAAGGAGTCACGTTCTCTTGTCAAGTGAAGGCCTAAATCTGGTAAGGGCATGTGGTTTTTTTATTTTTTTGTCATTGGACCACATGAGAGGTTATAGGAGATTCTTGTAATGGGTTAGGTCTTATTTGGATGTAGCCACCCTCAAAAAGGGGCATTTGACACCTAAATACGGCCTCATGCCAAACCTCAGTTACGGTTGCAAACCCTCACCTTATCCCCACTAGCTGAAAATAGCAGAGATAAAAAGGCCACTAGCCAAAAAAAACTATTTAATTCAGTTTTTGACAAGTTGACCAAGAAATGGGAAGTTTGCAGAAGTTTCGCTGCCTTTTGTATAACAGCCTGCAAATTGGATTCGGCTGAAAATGATTAGCGCATTTAGTAAATAGGCCAGGCTTGGCTGATCCTAAGCCCACCTAAACCCAACCTTGGAATGGGCTGAGCATCCCCAAAGCTGCGAGCAAGTGTTACAACCTTCAAGGGGTCCGAGTATCAACATCCAATATATCAATATTTTATTTCTGATGGACAGCCCACATCAAAGGTGTGCCCCACATTATGGATGACCAATATCAAGGTGAGCCCACATAATAGATTGTCTACATCAAAGGTAGCCCCTAATAATGAATGGTTCACATCCAAAGCAGGCTCTGCATGATGGACAATAACATTGATGGTGGGCCCTACATGAGGGAATTCACATCGATGGTTGACCTCTAATGATGGATGACCTACATACAAGGCAGGCCTGGCTTTACGGATGGCCCACTTTGAAATTGGGTGCTGCATGATGGACAGTCCTCATTAAGGGTGGGCCCACATGATGGATAGCTCACATCGAAGGTGGGCCTTGCAAGGTGGATCGTCCACTTTGAAGGTTGGCCCCACACGATGGATGGTTCACATTGAAGACATGGCCAAGGTGGGTCCAACATGATGAACTGTTCACATTAGGCCTCATGATGGATGTGGACATGAAGGGTGGATGGAACAAACTTGAGGGATAAGTACTTATGTGTTGTTGGAGACTAAGGTGCGGTTTGGTAAACTGAAAATAAGGTAATTTATCTGAAAATAGTCCTAATATCTTAAGATAAGTACTTTTTTCACAAAATCTTGTTTGGCAAATACAAGTGAAAAAATGTATGGCAATTGGCAACTTGTCTAATTTGCCCATATTGTCCCAATTTCTATCTTTTATAGAATATGAGAGGTAACCTGTTATGGCCAAGTTTCCAAATTTGGCACACCTATTCCCAATTCAATTAAAAAAATAATATTTTGCTACTAGATGAAGTCAAGTAAATAAATAGTTCAGATTTTTCATGCTTGCCACCTACAATGACATGAATTGATTTTGTAATGAGGCAAGTAGGCAGTAATATAAGTGTGGTCTTTTAAGTCTATAATCAAAGTGTATTGGTGAGACGGGTTAAACCATGGACCATGCACTATATTCTTCTTAATAGAATAATCATAGCCCTTGGATTGGTGCCACAAGGAAGCAATGATGATTAAATGTCCATCATTAAAAACTTCTTAGGGCCCATTGTAATGTTTATTTTCCATCCAACTTGTTGAGGCCCCACAGACCTAAAAAAAGAGAGACACAAATACCAGCTTGATCCAAAGATTTGTGTCCCAAGAAGTTTTACAAAGATTTGTGTCCCAATAAGTTTTTAATAGTGGGTATCTAATCACTATTGTTTTTTGTGATGTGGTCCATCTAAGATTTAAATTTGTCTCATTTTTGGGCTCATGACCTAAAATGATATGAAAAAATGGATGGATGGCATGGATAAAACCATACACCATGGTGGGCCACAAAGCTTTTCAACCACCAGCTGGAGGGATCACTACCAAATCTTGTCCTCCCTTTGTGGAGAGGTAACACCTTAGTGGGTGCTACCGTGACCATAGCCCACCTTGATTTATGTTGTCTGTCCATGTGGCCCATCAATTTCCTTAGCCCATTTTAAGGCATGGTCCAAAAAATTAAGTAAATCCAAATCTTAAGTGGACCATATCACATGAACGTTGGTCGTTGAATGTCTACCAGTAAACACTTCCTAGGCCCACCTTAATGTTTATTTGTCATCCAACCAGTTAATAAAGTCACATAGACCTGGATGGAGGAAAACAAAAATATCAGCTTGATCCAAAACTTTTGTGGCCCTCAAGAAGTTTTTAGTGGTGGCATTCAATCTCCACTGTGTGATCCACTGGAAATTTGGATATGCATTATTATTGAGACCACAAACTAAAATGAGCTAGAAAAACTGATGGACAGCTTAGATATACAACACGCGCAACAACAAGGTGAGTGCTGACTAACATGTTAATGGGGTAACACCTAATCTGCCCGTTTTTCATTGAGGAAAAGGATTTCGCAAATCCATCGGTCGCGAATTAGGCGTTACCCGGGGGAACATCTTAGTGGGTGTTACCCCTACCATGTGGGGCCCATATATATATATATTATATATATATATAAAAGCTGTCTATCTGTTTTCTCATGTAATTTTAGCATGTGATCCAAAACCCTAGGAAGATACAAATCTCATGTGGACCATACCACTAGAAAAAGTGATGAATAACCATTAAAAACGTTTTGTGGGCCACAAAAGCTTTGGATCAATCTGATATTTATATTTTCCCTTCATCAACACCTTATTGACATTATAAAGAGCTTGGATTGTAAATAAACACTACCAAAACCTGCTCTTTGGAAATTTTAATGGTGGGGCACTCAATCACACTGTTTCTAGTGGTACGGTCCACTTGAGATTTGGATCTGAATAATTTTTGTGAATTCATCCTAAAATGGGCATTAGAAACGGATGGACGGAATGGATATACAAAATATCATCCATGTGGGCCATACGGTAGGGTAACACCCACTAAGCTGTTCCCCGGGGTAAAACCTAAGTCGCGCCCAAATCCAGAACGCCCAGTCGCCTACCCTGCCGTTTTGACAAGGCAAAGTTCTGTGTGGCTCACCATGATGTATGTGTTATGTCCACACCATCAATCAATTTGGTCAGGTCATTTTATGAACCCAAAAATGAGACGGATCCAAAGCTCAAGTGGACCATACCATAGAAAAAAATGGGGTTTCAACACCCACCATTGAAAACTTCTTGGGGGCCACAGAAGTTTTGGATCAAGATGATATTAGTGTTTTCCCTTCATCTAAGTTTGTGTGACCTTATGAACAGGTTGGATGACAAATAAACATCATGGTAGCCCCCTAGAAAGGTTTCAATGGGGGATGTCACTGTCCCCATTGCCTTTCGTGGTATGGTCCACTTCAAGTTATATCTGCCTCATTTTTTAGGATCATGACCTAAAATGATATGAAAAGATGGATAGACGGTTTGGATATACACGTAGGTTATGGTGGGGCTACAAAATTTTGCCAAAGTGTTCGTTCGTGAATCCGTAAATTTGTCCAAGCTTTTACGAGTTCCCTTACTATGGGTAATCTTGTCATTTATAAAAAATCTGAGGGTACTTTGGTTAAGAGTGACAATTTTTTTTAATGGAAAGCACTTAATGCTTTTGGCGTCAAGTTTTCAGCCAGGAGAAGGGAACTTAAAAATTAATCAATTTTTTTCAATGAAAATGCTAATTAAGTACGTAATTTAATAGATTTGCCAAATGGTATATATGAGGGGAAATCACTGAAAATTGCTTTTTAAGTGATATGTGCTGAAAATAAGTTTTACCAAACACACCCTAAATATACCTCTTTGCTTTTTGACTGATCAGTATGCTGCTTGCCAAGGGCCCGTTTGGATTGTAAGTTACTTACGATAAGCTACTTATCAGATAAGTAACTTATCTTAGTTTCTACTTAATTAGCAAATAAGTATGTTTGGTAAATAATATACTTATCAACCAAAAAGTAAAAAAACATGTTTGTTTCCAACATCATTCCTCAAGTCTGTTTGGTCCCTGCACATCCACCATCCATCATTTGGGGCCAACCTTTGGTGTGAATTGTTCATTGTGTGGGCCCCGTCTTTGATGTGGGTAGTACATCATGTGGGGTCCACCTTGGATGTGGGCCATTTGCACCATTCTTTATGCCGGGCCCACCTTTGATTTTGGTCATCCATCAAGTGGGCCCACCATCAATATCCACTGCCCATCATGTGGAGTCACCTTTAATGTGGATTGTCCCAAATGTGGGGCCCACCTCTAATGTGGGTCGTCCATCATGCAGGGCCCGCCTTGGATATGGGCCACTCATCATTAGGGCCGACCAATGGTGGGCGTTAATGACCACTGTTTCCTGAGGTGCAGTCTATTTGAGATTGGATTTTGTTTTATTTTTGGGATGGACCAACAAGGGCAGACAGTGTGGATTTCATGTGCACAACGTTTGGCCCCACTACCCAGTGGGCCACTCAAAACTAGTTGGAAAAACAAATGAATGGCATGAGTAAAACACATCACGCTGGGCCCAGGGAGGTTTCAACGGTGTCATCATTACCACTGTTGCTTCTTAATGTGGGGTCCACCTGTGGTATAGATCTGCCTCACATGCTAGCCCCACTCACATCCAAACTAGATGGACGATGTGGATCAAATATATCACAGTGGGCCCAGCAAGCTAGATGGTCAACATTGGCTGGGAGGTTGCCACGAAAATGAGCACTTTTATAGTTATGGAGAAGCACCTCTTGTTTTAGTTAGTGGTGAAAAAGTATAAAAGTAAAATAAAAATGCTAAAATACTTAACTGAATTTTAGCAAATAAGCAATGATCATTATTTATTAACCAAACTAACTTATACCAAATAATTTGCTTAACTGCTGCCATCAGCAAGAAAAGCAACCTATTTGGTGGCATCCAAACATACTGTTAAATAAGTAGAAACCAAGATAAGCTACTTTTTTTTTTTTTTTTCCCTGGGTTAGTACACATCCCCCACTATTAGTATACCTACCCCCCTGTTAGTTACACCACAAAGAGAGGATGAGTTACAGAAGGAAACTTTTGTGGGACCCATCCACTAATCGATGCTCACAAGTGGGCCCCATAGGCCCATGTCCAATATCTCACACTCAATCACGTTATGAGATGGGCACATATATTGTTTATCTAGCTCTTCTCATAACAACCAAAACCAAACATCATGGTCGAAAGAATCAGAGGTGTAGGACCAGCTGAACATCGATTGAGCCTTGGTAAATTGAAGACCAAAGATTTAAGTAGACAAGAAGCATCAAGGAAGAAAAAACAGGTAAATGAGATGCCTTGGTGACCTTAACCCTTAGAACCAAAACAACCTAAACCTTTTGATGACTTGGACCCAATCAGTTAAACCCTTAGTCATCTTATAATGACCTTATGAGTCCTAAAAGACCACCTAAAGATAGGCCTAAGAGGTCCATGAGCTGTTGTATAAATATAGACCAAACAGTAGAACTCATGCGTTGTCGACTGGTCTGTCGACCGGTTGAGCACAGCTGCGACCAGTCGACAAAAGCAGTCGACGGGTCGCAATGTGGTTGAACAAAACAACAAGCCACGAGGAAAATTCGGTTGGTCAACGCTTATACGTGTACTAGCTGACGGCCCACTGCGACTTGTCGACAACACCAGTTGATCAACCAATAGAGGTCATTTTTAGGTCAGCAAGCTGCCTTGTAAAATCATTTGAGGCTGACCTAATTCAATCGGTCGATGCTCATTTCCCTCATCATGTGGGGCCCACCTTTGATACGAACCATGCATTATGTGGTCCCACCTTGATGTGGACCATTCATCATGTGGGTCTACTTTGATGTCAACCTTCCATCATGTGGTTCCACCTTTAATGTCCACCATCCATCATGCAGGTCCCACCTTTGATGTGGATCATCCATCATGTGGGGCCACACTTTGATGTGGGCCATCCATCATGTGGGGGCTACCTTTGATGTGACCTGCATTATGTGAGCCCACCTTGATGTGGATCATTCATCATGTGGGGCTCCACCTTCAATATGGACCATTCATCATGTGGGCCCACCTTAGAGAGTGTAAAGAGAAGAGAAGAGGACAAGATGGGAATCGCTTCAAAAGTATAAGGACAAACTTATCCCAAAACCAATAAAAAATGTCTACCCTAATTAAACTAAATAAGCTCTTAAAAAAAAAAAGTGACATCTCTATCACTTATTTTAAGAGTTCTTTTTTTGCTACTTTCAATAATGTTAAGCAGTAATATTAGATTTTTACCAAATGGTCTATTTTCAAAATAAGAGCTTTTATTTTTAGAATAAGCTAATAAGCTTTTAGTAATAGAGATGCCAAAGGGCCCTGTACAATCCACGAAAAACCTTAATCCATAAGGTAGAAAAATCTATAAAAGATTAAAAAAAAATACTATTGAAAATAATGAATAAGATTTTTTTGTAAATCAATTAACATAGTTTATATAAGTCGTAAACCTTTAAGTGGTAACTTTTTTTTATAATAGTGAACTTTCCTAAAACAGTAAATGACTTCTAAACTAAAACTCTTTAACATGACTTAAACAAGAACTTTAAGTTTGAGTGAACTTCTTCAAACCATAAAACATCTTAAAAAAGGAAAAAGAAGTGTAATTTACTGAAACATTATCCCCTAATGCTCTTAAAACACTACAAGTTACAATGCTCCTAGTTGCATCACTCAATTAAACCCAATCATTCAATCTGAGTTATCTATTTGTTCTAAGACACATTTCATGGACTAGCATACAAAAATTACATTGATCAAATGATCCAATCCATCCTTGATTTGGCCATATTTTCTCTAACCATCCCTTTTTCGAGTCCTGGATGGAATTGTAGACACCCCACCCTAGGCCAATAAGTTTATTAAGATTGAACGTATAGGATGGATGGTGATCCCTTATCCTAAACCCTAATCTAAACCCTTATCCTAAAACCCAAACCACAACCCAATCGAAACCTTAACCTAAACCCTAATCCAAAACCCAATCCACAACCCAATCCAAACCCGTAGTCCTAAATCCTAAATCCTAACCCTAGCCAAAACCCCAGCCAAAAACCTAATCCAAACCCTAATCGATACTCGAATCCAAACCTACCAAATGAGCCAACCTGCTAAGCCAACTCAATGAGTTAACTCGATGAGTCAAGTTAGCTAGTAAACCCAGTCCCTTTACCCAGTTAACTGACCTGGCCAAACCCAAAATCGTGCTTAAGCCCAACCCAAGTCTAAGCCCAATCACAGAAGGAGGTCTGGATAGCAAAGCAACAATCTCCACACCAGGAGGTGTACATGTGTGGAAAAACTCGACGACTAAGGCTGGGGTGCCAGCTGTCAATGGGTGGCCCCCAGGGGATCGCCCAACACGTGGCAGGGCTCTTGCCTTGGCAGAAATTCTCCACAAAAGTGCAGCTCTGGCTTTTCCCTCCTTCATCCATTTAACTTTTCGAAATACCTCCGTTGCCCTTCCCTTTCACCCATATTTACCGTTTTACCAACCCAACCAACCAACCGATGAGATGTCACCAAGTGGCGATCTCAAATCCAAACCATCCAAGCCCTTTTACAGCCCTCAACCTTGCTGAAATTACAAGAATACTAGCTTGAGAGGTTATAAATACCCTCCCTCTTCTTCATTTCTAATCACCCACAACATCCCACAATACTCACTACCATCCTTCCACCAAGGAGAGTGAGAGTGAGAGAGTGAGTCTAGCAAGCCTAGTCCTGGTCCGAGTCTCCTAAGCCATTCGAAGCTTTGCTTAGATCACTTCTTTCGACCCCTGCGACAACACTGTCCATCCCACTGTTTATTTCCAAGTCTACTACATCAAACTATATTTTTAGCATAGTGCAACATCCATTCCCTTCTCAAACCCCCTTCTAATCACATCCATTAGCATTGCATAACACTCAGCATCCAGTCGGTTCAAACATATGCTATGTGGCTTGCCAACATAGTTGGATCCTGCCCATCAGAAATTTGAATCAATTGGTTTCATGCACGACAAGTGGATAGTTAGGTTGGATCTCTCCAACCAAGCTATAACCTGTTGATAGCATTGCATGCAACATAACATCACACACTCATCATTTCATTGAGAGTATGTGAGAACTAATCCCAACCTTAAAAAATTAGTCAGATCCTGTGAAGTAGAGACCATACATCAGTACGAACAGAGTAGGTGCCTAACACCGTCTCTCTCTGTAACCGTGGTCCATTACCTCAAATCTCTGATTACTGATGAAAGAGTTGTCTAAGGATTAGAAATCTTCGGGTCCCCATCCGTAGTGGTTCTATAGGGTCTAACCAATTGTAAAAGTAAAGTAATTGGCTGGTGGCAACTCTTGTCATACACACAACCCCATTTCCAACCGAGTAAAACCACAAAAAAGACCTTAATAGAAGCAAAGCCCCATGGAGGCACGGTCCAATTCTGATCTTAGTCGGGGTCCAGCGTCCACAAGGATTTATGATTGCCTTTCATTGGGTCACGTCACCACTAGTTGCAGGGATTCTATGTTTGTTGGAGAGGGTCCTTGACAACATTGATATATAGCAATGTGGCTCGAGCAACTAATTAGCTAGGTGAGCTACATAGTGAATGTGGCCTAACAAAAAAAAAATGGTTGTCAGTCCATCCATTGGGTGGGCCCCATCCACCCTCGAGTGTACGATGAAATGGGCACTTAGGTATCCTTCTCTAGTGCATTCTTTAGATGTGTCGCGAGCTTATGGGTGGAGATGGATCCAGGCTGTCTATCATTTAAGGCACATGCGGACAACAAGTGGCCACTCAAATCAACCAATCCAACGACAAAGATGTATGCTGATGACACGATCCTAGTCAAATGCAAGTGAGTGGGTCCCACATCACATGTCTCATCCATTCCTTTTCTCACCTCCTAATGAAACAGAGAGGGCGAGTGCACAGTCCACAGGGGGCAAGTGTGTAGTACACTAGATGGAGGTGTGGGCGGGCAGTCCACTACTTGGAGACATGAGTGTGCGACACTAGATGGAGATGTAGGTACGCAGTCCTCTAGTTGAAGGCAAGAGGCCCGAGGTGTAACACACACTTTACGGTCCAAGGGGATCAAGGAGTGTGAAGCCCAAAGTAAGGGCGCATTTGTGCAATCTGAATTGTGAGGCTTACGGCAAAGGCCACCACGTCTCTCCCTCTACCCCCTCTTCCCTTCTACCATGTGTAGGGCAGGTGGCCCCATATTTCGAAATATTGGTAACGTATCGACAGATACGAATGTATCGTATTTGTATCAGCTTGATATGATAGGCGATACAAGCTTGTATCGGCCGTATGGGTAATGTGTGACCCGTATTGGGGCCGATATCCTGAACATGTATCGGATCTGACCGATATGCATATAACAGGCCTAAGACCGGCCCTTTCTTTCCCACTTTCGATCTCTCTCTCTCCCTCATGTCTCCTCCAATCTCTACAACACCTCGAATAAATCAATCCTAAGTCATTTTGGACGATAGCGACACCAACTTGAAGGATCAAAACATCCAATTTTAGCCGATTTGAAGGATCAAAATATTTTGGGGCTAGTTTTAAAAAAATAAAAATAGGTAAAAAGAACTCCATTTTTTGTCAATCCTTCTTCTAATCCATTTTTATGTTTATTAGATCCCTAGATCTACAAAAAAAACATCAGTTTTAAAGATCGATTTGAGCTTTTTTTAGGGTTTTATTTTTGGGGCATTTACACCCGATTTTTTTTTATATTTTTCAAAAATTAATTTTTTAATCTGATCTTGCATCTCTACTCTCCAGCCATTTCTAATCAGATTTATGTAGATTTGATCAGAAGAAAAAAAATTTATTTTTAATTTTTTTTATTAAATTTGTTGAAAAATCTATAAATTCCATAATTTTTATTAATCTGATGTTTCTGATCATAGATCTAGAGACACCAGATCTGAGAAAAAATTGAAGTTTAGTTTTTATTTTTTGAGAATTTCGAGATTTCTAAAAATTTCAAAAAATATTTTTTCAAATATATTGCCGGGGGTGGGGGATGTTAATTTTATTGATTTAGTTTAGATTTTTTGGGTTTTTTTTTCTTATCATATCTGAGTAGTTTGATCACCATTTTGCAAATATTATGTCTACTTTTCAATTTTTCTTGTTAATTTTTTTTAAATATGTTGAAAGTTGAAATGTAATGCATCATGCATGTCTAGCTCACTCTAGGGGGATGCAAATTTCTTGGTTGGTTGTTACAATTTCAATTTCATATACTTAGTTTCTTAGTTAATGTCTTAATGATACAATTTGTTAATACATTTCTTTTATTATTTGTGGTGTTTGTGGCTTATGCAGACTGTAGAATACCAGAGTGATCATTGTTGTATAATTATATTTGTTGGGATGACTGAAAATGATAATAAAGATGTAGGGTGGGAGTATGGAGTAAGGATATGTGGGAGTAGACAACAAATAATGTACAAGTTTTGTAGCAGGAGTGTGAGCAAGGGCATAACTCAATTAAAACAACACTTGGCCAATAAAAAATTGTTAAGTTTCAAGGTGTCAAATCCCTCCGACAGTAAAGAAGGAGATGAAGAAGAACTTAGAAGAAATTAAATATAAAAAGTCAATGAAGGATCAGAAAGAGAAGGCTGCGCTTGACCAATGTAGAGTAGAAGTGTTTGGGAATCCTATGCCACTGTTTGATGTGGACATTGAGTCAGGGGAGGATTCAGATGGGAAGATGACAATTGTGAGGGGGGAAAGTTTATAAGCTTACTGTGAGGATGAGGAGCAATGTCGAATGTTTGAGAGGAATGGTTCAGTTCGTGATATGGGTGGGGGAGTGGTAGTGGGCATAATGATAGTAACTGATTATTTGGGAGCATTAGGGCGAGGTTACGTCATGTCTTTAGCACGCGATCATAAGAGCCACACTCTTCTGAGCCTACCCTCCCATATTCGCAATCTTGATGATGAGAGGGAGCCATGAGCACCTCCTGATGATGAAACAATGTTTAGAAAGGCCACTAGTACGTAAAAGAAATTGAAACATATGTCGTCAAAACAAATAGTGGATAATCTTGAAAAGGTAGTTGCAAAGTTGTTCTTGTAAAATAATATTCCTCCGCATGTTGTCGATTGCCCATACTTTCAACTATTTGTATGTAGCACAACTAATGCAGGACATGTGATCAAAGCGCTCAATTCTTATGATATAGATTTAAAGTATTCAAATAAAGTGTACTATGAAGTGTGGGCTTATGTATAATCATGTAGAAGCATATGAGTAAGTAGATGATGCACAATCATGTGTGATGGTTGGAATGGCTCAACCAAATTGAGTATGATAAATTTCATGGTCTGCTCTCACCTGTGTATAATTTTTATTAGAGTTATCGATTCATCTTATGAGATTAAGGATGCTAAGTATATATTTGTCCTGATGGATAGATTGGTAGAAGAAATTGGAGAAAGTAATATGGTGTAGATTGTCACTGATAATGTGGTAGCATATAAACTAGTAGGAGTACATCCTATGGTAAAAAGGCATCAGTCTGTTTTGGTCACCTTGTGCAGTACACTGCATTGATATCATCCTTGAGGATATTGGGAAGAATCCTAATGTGTTGATACTAGTTAAAAAGATAAGGTAGATCACAACATATATTTACAATCATAATTGGATAATTGCTCTTATGAAAAAATTCATAAGAGGGCGAGAGTTGTTGACATCAGGGCGACTTGATTCGCCACAAATTTCATAGCCATGGAGAGTCTGTACAATCATAGAAAAGCACTTAGCATGATGGTTGCATCTCGATAATGGCTCAACTCAAAGTATAGACAAAAGATGAGTGGCACGCCTGTGGAGATGTGTGCAATTATCAAAGACAACAAGTATTAGAAGAAAGTTCAAGAAATTATGAAAGCAATTGAACTTTTGATTAAGGTTCTTCGGAAGGTAAACATAATTTACATACAGTGATTAAATTTAGTTATTCTTTTTCCTTCGGTTCTTTATGTAGTGTTAATAATTTGATATATTATATTTTTCTCTCTTTTAATCAACTTATATGCTTCTTTTTAAACAAACAATTCCAATATGCGATTACATATAAAGATGATGATAAGATTACTATCGGTTTGAAGAATGTTAAAAAAAGGTTAGAGTCAGACGTTAACCAACAAATTGATGCGTAAGTGCACATATTTGTCAATTAGCATGGTGTGTAAGTCGTCAAGTTTGATGAGCCTAGTAGATGCTAAAGATTGAAGCCTTGAAGATCTCCGGACGTTTCGACGAGAGGATTCAATAAAGATCTCTTGTTCCAAGCCGACTCACAACCAACTCCCTTGACCCTATACTTGTGTATTCCTAAAACCTTTGACCTTTAGCTGGCCCAAACTTAATAGGCATTTCCTTAAGCCTCATGCCGTAGAGGAGAGTCCATTAAATCAGCATGGACTTTGGCTAAGATGGACAATAGATTCTCTGTAAGAAAGAATAAAAAAACACATCAATTGAAATTCTTGCAAAGAGAGGACAGGCGCCCGACCACTATGTCACCGGGCGCTCGACCATATGAAAATATGTCTAGAAAGGTTTGGATTGAATTTCGAGTGCCCGACCACAACTTCACCAGGTATTCGTCCAGATCAAAATCTGTCCAATGAGCCTGCCTGAAATTCAAGATGAATTTCGATCGCCCGACCACAACTTCAACGGGCACCTGTCCAGATCAAAAAACTGTCCAGTGAACTAGACTATCTTCTGGACTGCATTTCGGGCACCCGACCAAGTGTCCACCGGGCGCCCGACCATCACTGATCTGGATTTTTAACTCTATGTTCGAGCACCCGAATCTATTATTCAGGCACCCGAACTAGACGTTTTTTGCCTGTTATTACCGTATCTATTTAAGCATTTGTGAGGGCAATGAGCCATTTACGAAAAATAGAGTTGCCCTTTGAGAGAGTGAGTTTCCATAGCTAAAAACCTTCATTCTCAAAGTCCTAAACCTTGAGTTCATTATTCAATCCTTGTTGTTAGAAAACATTAATAAGTATTCAAGGCTCGGATTGAAACATGATGTAGAACGGGTCGCTGATTATTTCATGGCCCAGATGGACCAAAAGAAGATCGGTTGGGGTCGAAAGTGATCCGGACTGTCAGGACCATAAACCGGTCGTATCTCGCAATCCGGAATGAGTTTCTGGACATATAATATATCATTTTGGGGTAGCTCGAGCTACTTTAGCCAACCAACCCCGCTACGCTAGGTTGCCTGTTTGCTCACCTCAAGTGCAAGGTTGCGATGTAGTAATAATCTCGGTAAGACCGAGGTCAATCCACAGGGAAGGAAGTAAGCAATTCAAACTATCCTAATAACTAGAATCTTAAGAGTGATGTATGAAATCAGTTTTAAACATGAAATAGAAAAATCTGATAATAAGGAATAACTAGAGCATCAAGGATCCACTTATAGCTATCTTTAATGTATAATTCGCATAGGTTTCTCAATTACACAACTAGAATCGAAATCAAATCCTATCTAGCCAGAAGATAGAGAGGTTATATTATCAAAGCAATCCAACACATGTGTTGTTCATCAACATGATTCTCTCAATTCAAGTTAGGACTTGAGCACACTCAATTGCATAGGTCAATCCTAATTCCAATAGATTAAGATCATAACCATAATAATCATCAAACCTTGTCACAAAGCTTAATTAAAACCATGGTTTGAACTTCATTCAAATCATATGAACAATCAACACATAATTCAGAATTTAGAACAAAAAAGTAGAACTTTGGTTCGAAGTTCCCACATGATGATCCAAGTCTAGAGCATATTGAATCCGATTCCTCGGAGCATATAGGTCTAGATATATGCAAAACAATTAAGAACTAAAGCAATTCTTCCAAACATCCATGAGCCATCATAAGATTAAGAAAAACTACTTAGAACTTTATTCAAACTTCTAAAAACCATTATTCTTCAATAAATTCAACTTGAAACCAATAAAACGAATTAAAACATCTAGGTAAACTATAAGCTTCACTTCTTAGTTCTAGTTAAGAGATTAGTTAATGAAAAGTATATTAAAAACTATAACTAGAACTAAGAAAAGGAAGAAAAACTAGCTGGAGGAGGCTAGTAATCCTCCTATGACTTGAACTCCTTGCTCCCCATGTCCTTGCTTGACTTGGAATAGAAGAGAGCACCTCCTTTTAAAATGCAGCAATAGCAACAACATAGCAGATTTTATTTCGCTTGGTGCGGCTTAACCAATGATCGGATTGCCTTCAAATTTGATTTGTAGCTTTCTTGTAATGTGATCTTTCTCATAGATGATTTAGATTTTCAATATTATCTTCTGAATGGGTCCACCAATCAGATCAGCGACCGCCTCTCAAAATCGGGCAATTCGGGTACCTTCAGAACCAATCATCTTGCTTTCAACGCTACAGAGTGTACAGAGGTCGGATTGATCTCAAATTTTGAACATTGGTAGAAAAATTTCTCCTTTACATGATAGATAGATTAGATTGTCCAAAACAATTCCAGAATATGATCCAAAAATTAGAACACTTAGGGCTTTTTATAAAATCTGCGCAGTTGGAATCTCTCTGGATGGTCCATCCTTCTTCGACCGGTACGATCAAACCACACATCCTTTTTACCTGAAACTTTGTGGTTATTCATATATAGATGTGGTCTAGAATATGGTCAAAGTAGATTCTTCATATCATTAATGATGGGCCACCTGGACCAGCTCAGAGGTGAGTAGGCGGAATCTGGAAACTTTTTGGAAAGTTTGTATTGTTTTGGCCACCACGGTCAATTCGTAGCTCCGATCGACACGAAACCACTTGGGTTATTTTGGCGTCGAGCTCTTCTTCGATATGGATGTGTTGGATTTTCAAATATCATCAAGATGGCCCCCAAAAACTGGGCCGAAATACCAAAAAGGGAACTGCCTCTGTTTGAAATCTGACTTCTGAAAGTGCATGGCCGACCTGTCATCCGACCTCCCGGTCAGCTAGCTGGTTGGACCACAGGTCGGCCTTCATAAAATTAGTTTAGAGAGTTTGCTGGTTCTGGAGGGTTTGGCCGGCCGGTTGGTGATTGTGATCGACCGGCCGGTGGGCATGAAAAATGTGATTTTTCTAGTTTTTCTTCCTCTATTGCATTGCATCTTTCTTCCATCTCTTATCATTTATTTCTTTGATCTTCAAGGCATGTAAGTAGGGCCTCTAAACATCATAATGACAAAGTCTCTCTCTCTCTCTCTCTCTCTCTCTCTCTCTCATTCCTACAACTACAAAACTATGCATTAAATTCGTCTTTAAATCATGAAAACCATGCATAATGAGTGATGAATTTGGGTTAGAATATGCACAATTAAGAGCTTAACATTGCCCATGCCAGAATCGCGAGATTTGACCATATCGACAGTCATTAAGCTAGTTTATTTTCAATTTTACTATTTATAGTAAGTTTTAATTCGATCATAACTTTTGGATCTATAGGATTTTAGAGTTAGTGCCCAACATGAAATGGGCTAAGAATATCTAGTTGAACAACATGGTTGGGCCCGTTTGACAACTTTCTATTTTTAGCTAAAAACCAAGAGTTCTAGTAGGATTTAGCGACTTCTATAAATAGTAAGTTTACTATTTATAGTAAGTTGCATTTTCTAGGAGTTTGAGTTTGAGTTGGAGTCTGGTACTTTACCTAGGGTTTAGTTTCCTATTTATATGCAATGTAATTCCGTTTCTATTCATTCAATCTATCAAAAAAAATAATTATTTGGAATTAATTTTCTCTTTTTATCCTTTTATTTCTTCTCGTGGATTTGAGAAACAATCAGTTAGGGAGACGGTGATCGACCTACCACGTCCTCCTTGTGTCAAAACATGAACTCAAGCCTTCATTAATGGTTGTTGACCTAATATCCATTTGCTATATTCTCATGTCATAAATACCATTAATGAAGATCTTGGTGAAACCCCTCTCTACCATTTAAGCCTTAACTTTAAGAGAGTTTCAACCAAACCCTATTCCTTCACCTTGGAACCTACAAGCAAGCATTCAAAGCAAGGTTGCTGAAGAAGGATCCATTCTACAAGCCGAAGCTTCTTCAAACATAGGTGCTATCAAGGGGCTCAATCAGCTAAGTACTCTTTAGTTCTCGAGTCCAAGAAACCTTCTCAAGTACGTTGAGATTTGGGTTTCAGAGTTTGAAGACCCAAACTCGAGTGAGTCCTTGTGTAGGACAAGTCCTTAGGTAAGACAAGTCCATGTGTAGGACAAGTGTTTATTAGATTAGTCATAAGGAAGGATGAATCCATGTGTTGAAGTTTAGACCTTGTGTAGTTTGTTAAGGTTTATGGTTAACCTCGTTTAAAACCATTGCGATAGTGAAATCCGGCCACTCAAAGAGTGAGTGGATCAGCCGGGAGTGGAGTAGGTACATAACCGAACCACTATAAATCTCTTGTTATGTGGGGAATGATCTCTATTTATATGTGTGCAAATGTTTTACTCTTTCCATTCTTATGATGAATTGATTATAACATGTTTGATATTACTAACAATCAATCTCATGAATGTTTCATATAGATAGAGCCTAGCATATCAAGTGTTTGTGGAAATATTTTTGAGATGCAATTCATAGTCTCATATGTGCCTTGTTGTATCATGTATATGCCTATGAGTGTTTAAATTGTTAATTTTAAAAAGTGTCCTATTTACCCCCTCTAGGACAAAGAATCAAGTTTCTTGCTTTTACAAGTGTGGTAATTAAACTTATACCGCAATTTCATGATGCTATTAATGAAGTAAGTTAACAATTATTTACATATGTAGGTTATATTGTGTAGAGTCTAAAACTTGTGGTACTTATTATTAGCTACTATAACACAAGTAGAAATGTTTAAACTAGCAATGGGTAGCTTTGGAGATCCACTTGCATGAGCTGCAATACAAAGAACCAATCCAGGTAGGTTCATTAATGTTTTTACAAATGTAATAAACTAAATAACTGATATATAATATATTTCTTATTATCTATGCAGCTCAGTGGTGGGTCAATTATGGAGAAAGTGCACCTACGCTGCAGAATTTTGCAATAAGAATGTTGAGTCAATGTACATTTTCTGCTAGTTATGAAAGAAATTGGAGTACTTTCGCCCACATTCACACTGAGCAGCGAAATCAATTGAAGGAGATAAAGGTGCAAAGAAATATGTCTATCCACTATAATGTAAGACTGCATTTTAAAAATATGAAGAAAGCAAGAGGGAAAACTGACAATTAAGCGCAATATTGTCTAATAAATTTCGACTATATTTTTGCTGAAGACAACCTTCTTCCATAGCTAGAACAAAGGGATAAAGGAAAAGAAGCAGTTTAAAGTGAGGAACTTAAATACCCAAAACTCATTACAAAAACCATTAAGAGCCATCCTCCAGAGCTGATTATTGAAGAAGCTGATGAAGGTGAACGTAGTAGTAGTGCGACTCGTACTGATAACCATAACAGTGACAATGGTGGTGGTGATGATGCACCTATTGCTCGTGTTGCTCAGCACATCATACATTCGTCTACAGATCACAAGGTTGATGAGCACTGATATGGTACACGAGGCCGGACTTATGAGTCTATAGAGTCACGATATAGCCAGCCAAGGGGAGAGGAGCATCATGGAGAGATTAGCACCAGTGGCACTCATGGAGGACCGAGACATCAAGAGTCTTACAAACATTATGGCATTATGGATATGGTTATGGTCCTTATGGATACACAAAGCCTGTTGTGCCACTTTTGTGTTGGAATAGTCATCCTGATCATCAGTATGGATATTGATATCCATATTCAAATCCAAGTTATTCGTCATCAGTATCACAATATCAGTAGTACGAGTAATAGTATGACTATTCATCTAGCACTGGTGGATATCCTTACTCGGGATCAGGGTTGGTTCCTAGTGAGGATTAGTCTTTCTCAGATTTCATTGACCTACTCTTTCTATCTGGCTCTGGTTATTATGGATATGCAGCAGCAGCAACAACAACAACACCTGTTGCATAGCCATAGGTGCATTCGAATGATGACAAGGATGTGGAGGTCGACCAACTACAAGTGGCCAGATTTTCATTTTGGTGGTGGCTGGTGAGTTGATTAGTGAGTTTTTATTTAGACTTAAAAGAAACATGGCTGCAATATGAGGGCTACTTCCTTTTAATGAAATATGAATACAAAGAAGCCACAGACTTCCGTTGGTTTGAAGTTTGAACTGAATTTTTGCAATTCAAATCACATGCACATCCAAACATGGCCCTGTTGACTGGTATTTACAAGAACCGGAACTGTTAATGGACTAAGATCATCTGATCAGTGGGATTTTTGCATGCTAGTCCACAACATGTTTTTTAACCTTTAGAAGACCAATCTAACTAATAATATCCCAATACTTTGCACTTCTGGCTGGTTTGTTATATAACCAAGAAGGTGTGAAAGGGTATCATATTTTCAGTTGAAGGGGTGTGAAAAGCAGGTCCCATTCGATAAATGTCACAATCATTTTTGTTGTGATATTTATTTCAATATTTTGATTCCAAGATGATATTGCATTTGAGAAGTAGATTGCGCTTTTTGCTCTTGTAGTTTCAGATATAGTGCTCATAAATTTGTAAGGACAGTGGCTAAGCCATGGCCTCTTTTGGGTTTGCATGTTAGTTGGCTACTTTCTTTACTTTTAGGCAAGAGGCCTTGTGTTAGCCTATCTGATTTTATCTCGGTCCTTTTTAATTCATTTTAGGTGGTGTCATGATATTGGTCATGAACATACTGCAAATAAGCCTCTTCTAAAGATTGTATTGTATTTCAGGTATTTTCTGTGCATGTGAATCGAAGCAATTACTAAATTTGAGTTCTTCTGTTCATCTTTATGACATGCTATTTCTTAACAAGTCATGATGAGTTTGTTCATCGTTATGTTCTGAAAGGATTTATATGACGACTCATGTGATGGGGACATTTGGTTAGTTCACTTGTTTAACTTCACCATACACTTTGCTACTATTTGCTTGTGGATTTCATATCCTTGTTCTCCAATCTGTGACTTTAGTCTAATTAATGGTTCTGTTGTAGCACAAGAATATGCAAGCACCAGTATGCTAGCTGAGAGAAGTGATGATACAGCTTTGGGGAGCGGGTCATGTAGAAAATAATTAGGAGAAGTCCTATTGACTACAGTCGACCGCCTAGAGAGGTTAATCTTAGAATTTTTTTTTAATGGCCTTATTGTATTTGAGAGGGATTTGAAGTCGGTAAATTGAGTTGAATTGGAAATGAATTGGCCTTTAGGTGAATTTGGTGGAGTGGTTGAAAACCATGGTTGGAAACCGAAACTCAGAGCAAGTACTAGATCCCAAGATTGCTGAGAAACCTCCTTCAAAAGCTCTCAAACAAGCTCTTCAGAAGCTCAAGATAAAATCAATACTTTAGAAGATGAGCTTAAAAAGGCGAAATCTACAAATCAATGTCTAACTATGCAGATTAATCAAGAACTCCAACTTAATGAGAGATTTGCCCAAAGTAGAGAAAAGCTAGATGATATACTAAGTTCATGTAAGCCTTATAGGAATACAAGAGGTTTAGGCTATGGTGAGCAAACTAAGTTTAGCAACCAAGAACCTGAAAAGAATAGGGGTGCTTCAAGAAGTAATAAGAAGAAATCACCAATATGCCATGCATGTGGAGATGTTGGACATCTGAAATTTGAATGTTTGGCCTTTAAAAATCCGGTTCGGAACTTGAAAGGAAAATTTATGCCTACCGTAAAGATGGTAAATCCCATTTGGAGTCTACCAATGCAAGCACCACAAAAAAATGGGAACATGGGGAGAAATTATCCTAATCCTCCCAAGAAAGATAAAAGAATGGAAGAGCTCATTGAAAAGGTAAAATTGCTAAACAAAAGAACCATAGAGCTCATGCAAGAGCAACAAAACAACCGAGGAAAATAAACACCTCCTGATGAAATGAGGACACCTAGACAACCACCTTAAAACAGGGTAACTCCAAAAAGGGTAGTATTTAAATGGGTAGTGAAAAACAAATGCCTAGTCATCCATACAGCCCTTAAAGCCGAAAGAAACACTAGGTGGTATCTAGACAGTGGATGCTCCAGACACATTACAGGTGACAAAAATTAGTTTTGTGATTATACTGATTTTGATGGTGGGTCTATTGGATTTGGAGATGGGAGCATGGCCAAAATTGTTGGAAAATGAAACATCACCGGGCCAGGGTTGCCCTCAGATTAAGGATGTGCTATGTGTTGACGGATTGAAACATAATTTGCTAAGCATATCCCAAATATGTGATGAACAACATTCTATGAGATTCTCTAAAGATTTGTGTGAAATCCTAGTGTTCGCTCACCTCTAGTGTAAGGCTATGATGTAGTAATAATTCTCGGTAACGCTGAGGTCGATCCACAAGAAAAGAGGTAAACGGATTCGAACTATTCTAATAACTTGAATTTAGAAGTTAAGAAATTCAGTTTTTAAGAAAATAGTAAACTAAGTAGATAAAATCTGAGAATTGAAAGAAACTAAAGCATCAAGGATCCACTTGTAGTAGTTTAATACCAATCCATTTATATAAGCACAACATAATTAGAATTAAAGTCCTATCTCTCATTTAATTGCAGGATATAACATTCAAGCATAAATAGTCACACTTAAATCTGGAAATTGGATTTCTAGTTCTAATGAAGCACATAGAACTTGAACGTGTAGCCTTCGAAGTAACAGCCATGCCAAGAGACTATGGCATGTTCCAGGGTTACTACAATTCAAATCCAAACAAACCCATCATGGCAATCTCAGAGAATTGCAAGGAACTTATGTCCGGAGTACACAAACTCTTAAAATTCATCTAAAAATCCAACTTTATTCGAACTAGAAGTTCAAAATTAAAAATTAAGAAAATGGTACTTGAAATAAAAGAATTAAGCATTAAAACTAACTACAAACTTCACCTCTTAGCTCTAGCTAAGAGGTTAACTAAAATAAAGCATAATAAACTAGAACCAGAACTAATAAAAGAAAGAAAAACTAGTTGTATGAGGCTAGGACGCTTCCTAGGTCTTGATCTCTTTGCTCCCCACATTCCTAGATGCCTTAGGAAGAAAGTGGAGGTGACATTTTATAGGAGAAATCACACACCAAGTTGGAAACTTTCACACCAAGTTGGAAACTTCCAGAAATCTTAGTGTCCTTACGCAATCTGGACGTTAACCGGCCGGCTGGACCCCCCATGGCTGGCCGGTCGGTGCTTGCACAGCAAAAATAGGGCCATCTTAACACCAACCGACCTATCTGCTGACCTGTTGGCCGGTCGATCGAACCTGGTAAAAACAGTCTAGCAAGTTTTGTTGAAAAAAGTTGAAAATCCGGCTTGTCTGGCCCAAGGGCCGACCTGTCGACCGGACGGAGGTGTAACAGCAGGGTTGTTTTTTGCAGTTTCTGCACTTTACTTTTCTGGCCCTGCAGCTCTGCACTTTGGTTTTTCTGGTCATTTCAGGTCTTCAACTTGATTCCTTCAAGGTTTTTTCTCATCTTCTTTGGCTCATCAATGCTTGGTTTCCTAATCATTCTAAATCCTTCAAATTAGCATTAAATCCATGACATCTCTCTCTTTTACCTACAAACACAAAAATAAGCATAAGCCTTAACTTTAACAACTTAAACTATGCAATTGTGCTATGAATTAGGGTTAGAACATGCATAATTCAGGGCTCAACACCTGGACCCGATAGGTAAACTCATCTTAAAAGGGCTACGCACAGGAGACAATTATTATGTTATCAACGACTCGGTCATGTCCACTATAGGAACCTATCTAAGCTAAGTAGAAAGAAACTAGTTAGAGGGTTGCTTAAAATAGAAAAGAAACCAAAAGAAGTGTGTGCGGAATGCCAGAAAGGTAAACAAATCAAAGTTGCACACGAGAAGACATCTTTCATTGCCACATCAAAACCCCTTGAGCTACTTCACATGGATCTTATTGGTCCCACTAGAGTATTAAACCAAGGAGGTAAGAGATATTTTTTTTATCATAGTTGATGATTACTGCCACTTCACTTGGGTCGCATTCTTGATTAGAGAGAAATCTGACACATTTGATGAATTTGAAAAACTCATGAAGCGTCTACATAATGAAAAGGAATGTACTGCGGAAAGAATTAGGAGTGATCATGGTGGAGAATTTGAGGATGACCGATTTGAAAAATTTTATGAAAATTTAAGCATTAAGCATGAATTCTCAGCTCTAAAGACTCCTCATCAGAATGGAGTAGCTGAGAGAAAGAACAAAGTTCTATTGGAAATGGCCCCAGTCATGATGAATAGTAAGAATCTTGCAAAAAATCTGTGGGTCGAGTGTTCACTCACCTCAAGTGCAAGGCTGCAATGTAGTAATAATTCTCGGTAAGACCAAGGTCGATCCACAGGGAAAGAGGTAAATAATTCTAATTACTCTAATAACTTAAATCTAAGAAGATTTTATAAAACAGTTTGTAAGAACTATATAAGAAATCTGAGAAATGAGAAAGACTAGAGCATCAAGGATCCTCTTCTAGTCTTAATCATGCTCAATCCATTAATTCGATTCAAGCACAACTGGAATCAAAGTTCTATCTTTATCAAAATGGGAGATATAACAATCAAAGCACATAAATAATCTGAAATGGATGGGTCTTGACTGATTTGGTTCCCTCAATCAAGCTCAGGCCTTGGGCACACTCAATTATATAGGCCAAGCCTCTTTCCAATCTAGTTGAGATTCACAACCATAGCTTTCATCAAATCCTGTCACTGAATTCGACTACGACCAATGATGTGAACTCTAATCAAATCAACTTCAAGAAGCAACAAACCTATTTCAAATTCTACAAAAGATACATGAACTTTTCGTCATAGTTCTAATAGAGATTCCACTATTTTCAATTATGGAGAACTCGAAGCATTCACCGTATCCAAGAATCACGACAAATCAAAGGGCTTTCATCAATCAACAACCCATAAACCAATCTATTAATCTTAGAAATCCAACAAGAACTCATGTACTTGGCACACAAACTCCCTGAATCATTTAAAACCATCAACTTTATTCAAACTATAATGAATCATTCAAACATTAAACCATAATTCGAAATCAATGTATCAAAGCATCATTAAAAACTAGAAGATTCCCCCCCCCCCCCCCCCCCCCCCCCCCCCCCGCTCCCTAAAAGAAAACATAAAAAGAAAAACTTAAAATAGAATTAGAAGAAGAAGAATCCGTTCTAGGAGGCTAGGAAGCCTCCTAGGTCTTAATCTCTTTGCTCCCCATGTTGCTAGATGCATTAGGAAGAAGGTGTAGGTGTCCTTTTATAGATTGGAGGCGTCACCGCATTAGAAAAATTGTGAAACTGCATGTCCTTTTCGTACTAGGAAACCTGATTTTCGCGTGCAGAAAATCTGCACTTGCTGTTTGTGCATGGCCGGCCGGTCTTGACCCGTCGAGGCACTGCAGTTACTTGTCACACAACCAGTCTTGACCAGTCGATGCATAGTCCTGCAAGCTCTGTAGCAGCCAACCTTGATGGACGACGGGTCTTGGCCGGTCGAGGCTTGTTTGGCCGACTGGTCATGACCGGTCGGACTTCTCCTAAGTTGTTTTTCTTCTTTCTTTCCTTCTCTTCTCTCCTTGCATCTTTTCTCCACTTCTTTCTTGATCTTCAATGGTGTTTGAAAGGTGTCTTTTAAGCATGAGTTCATACAATCACTCTCTCATTCCTACAAACACAAAACTATGCATTAGATATGTATTTAAACATAGAAACCATGCAGTATATGTGATGAATTGGGGCTGGAATATGTAATATTCATGGCTCAACACCAAGGCAATAAATACAGCTTGTCACATAATAAATTGAGTATATTTAAGAGCTGGTGTTAACACAAAAAATTGGCTAACAGATGTTGGTCAAGGACCAACTTTGATTCTTTGTCGTCTGACCTCCAATCGGAGATGAATGGTGTAGATTGGGGAACCTGCAATCATCAAGAAAGGTTAGGACCACTGCCGGTTGGCCCGACTTACGGCCCTCCTAATGGCAAAGTCAGTATGGATATTGAAAGGAAAGGTTGTTAGAGGTTTAATGGCGATGGATTGTCTACCTCGAGAGAGTGTGGAAGGCCTCTTTATAGATAATTATTGGAGAGATTTAAGTGGATCCCAAATTTATTGGGATAATCCTTATCTTATTTGGATCAGTGGGATAAGCCTTATCCTTATCTTATCTGGATTAGTGGGATAAGCCTTATCCTTATCTTATCAAGAGGGATAAACCAAGGCGGATGAGGGCGGGCCTCTTGCGAAGCTAAGAAGGCTGTGAGCCCAAGTGGGTCGAGGCTAAGAGGGCCGAATGCTGAGCTCGAGTGGGCTGAGGCTAAGAGGGCCATATGCTGAGCTTGAGTGAGCCATAGCCTGAGAAGGTCGAATGCCGAGCCCTGAGTGGGCTGAGGCCTGAGAAGGCCGAATGCCGAGCCCGAGTGGGCCGAGGCCGAGAAGGCCGAATGCCGAGCTTGAGTGGGCCGAAACCTGAGAAGGCCGAATGCCGAGCCCGAGTGGGCTGAGGCCTGAGAAGGCCGAATGCTGAGCCCGAGTGGGCTGAGGTCGAGAAGGCCGAATGCCGAGCCCGAGTGGGCCGAGGCCTGAGAAGGCCGAATGCTGAGCCCGAGTGAACTGAGGCCAAGAAGGTCGAATGCCGAGCCCGAGTGGGCTGAGGCCTGAGAAGGCTGAATGCCGACTTAGTTTCCTCTCCTAAATAGTCGGTTCATGACCATACTTAGTATAGAAGATGAACCCTAGTGGGAAGCTTTTCATGTTTTGAGCTTAGCCCGAATTTACCCATAACAGCTGGCCTAGATAAAACACCATATGAGCTGTGGTATGGAAAAGTCCCTAGTGTCAAATACTTTAAAGTCTTTAGTAGTAAATGCCATATCCTTTAAGACAGAGAAAACTTAGGGAAGTTTGATTCAAAAAGTGATGAGGGAATATTCCTAGGATATGGTTCAAATAGTCGTGCATATAGAGTTTATAACACCAGGACTAATACAACACAAGAATCTATAAATTTTATCATTGATGATTAATCTAAAGAAGTTATGAGATTTGATGATGATAATGAGACCCATGCCAAATAGGTAAACCTGATGAAAAATCTCCCTCTCCCAATGCCTCAACATCTCTTGGAACTGTGTCATTTGTCAAGGATCATCCCCTCAATCAAATCATTGGAGATCCTGATACTGGTGTCAAGACTAGGAGACAACTTGAGGCCATCAATAGTCATGTGTGCTTCACTTTAAAAATTGAACAAAAAAATATAGAGGAAGCTCTCAATGATGAATTTTGGATACTTGTTATGTAAGAAGATCTTGAACAATTTACTTGAAATGATGTTTGGTTTTAGGTAGAAATACCTTATGAGAAAAATGTTATTGGAACTGAATGGATTTTCAAGAACAAAACTGATGAATCTGGCAATATAATTTGAAATAAAGCTTGTCTAGTTTCCTAGGGGTGCTCTCAAATTGAGGGAATTAATTTTGATGAAACCTTTGCCCCGGTTGTTAGACTGGAATCTATCAGAATTCTCATGTCCATAACTTGTGCGCTTAAATTTAAGTTATTCCAAATGGATGTGAAGAGTGCATTTTTGAATGGTATACTTGATGAGTAAGTATATGTTGAACAACCTAAAGGGTTTGTGGACCCTAGATATCCTCATAGAGTCTATCGATTGAAAAATGCTCTTTACGGGTTAAAACAGGCCCCCCGAGCGTGGTATGAACACCTAACTCAATTCTTAATTTATTACGACTTCGTAAGGGGGAGTGCTGATAAAACCCTATTTGTTAAACGGATTGATGATTCGATTCTCATTGCTCAGATTTATGTTGATAATATTGTGTTTGGTTTCACATGCAAAGACTTTTCGAGTCTGTTTGTCAATTTAATGAAATCTGAATTTGAAATGAGTTTAGTAGCGAATTGAATTTCTTCCTAGGATTGCAAGTTAAATAATTGAGAAATGGAATTTTCATCAACCAAACTAAATATGCAAAAGATTTGGTTAAAATGTTTAGATTAGACTCAAGACAATCACACACTACTCCCATGGACATAACAATTAAACTTTCCAAAGATTTGTTGAGTAAAAGTGTTGATCAACACCTATATAGGAGTATGATTGGAAGCCTTCTCTACCTCACAGCTAGTAGACCTGACATTGCATTTAGTGTAGGTGCATGTGCTAGATTTCAGGTCGACCTTAAAGAATCTCATCTAACGGTTGTGAAAAAGGGTTATAAGATATGTGGCATGTACCACTGAATTTCTCTTGTGGTACCCCTTTGACACATCTTCAATCATTGCGGGGTACTCTGACGCTGACTGGGTTGGAAACATGGATGATAGAAAGTCCACTAGTGGTGGTTGTTTTTATATTAGAAACTTCTTAGTAGCTTGGCATAGCAAAAAGCAAAATTCCATTTCATTATCCACTGCTGAAGCGGAATATATTGCAGCTGGTAGTTGTTGCGCCCAGTTACTTTAGATGAAACAAATGCTGAAGGATTACGGGATTAATTAAGAAGAAATGACGCTATTTTGTGATAACACCAGCGCCATAAATATCTAAAAAAATCTCATCCAGCATTCTCGAACGAAGCATATTGATATTCAACATCATTTCATAAGGGAACTTGTTGAAGAAAAAATTGTCATGCTTGAATACGTACAAACCGAAAAATAATTGGCCGACATTCTAACAAAGCCTTTAGATTCCAATAGGTTTGAACACCTCAGGAAGTCTATAGGTGTGTGCTCAACATAGTTGGTTAGAAGGATACGTGCGCTTATAGGTAAATCTGAGGCACTTGGCCTCATAATTATGCCTGGGTCAATAATAAAGAATGCCGTTAACCCAAAAATAAAATGAGGACAACCTTTACAAAAATTTAAAATTTTGCTGTCCAAGGTTCATCGGGCGCCTAACCATAACCTGATCGGGCGCCCGACCGTGCGCGACCAGACTTATTTAAGGGCTCGTTTAAATAGTTTTTGAGCTATCCATTTCACTCCACTCATTTTTTCCCCTTTCTCCCTATTGTGCCCTAGCCCCTTCCTTAGGGCTCCAAGGTGAGATTTCACTCTCGGGATTCTCGTTTTCAACGGCAAGGGGTGGGATTTCACTCCTCTCTACCTACATTACTTGCTTTTTGGGTCCTATGTAAGCCTTCTCCTCCATTCTTGTCGTTTGGTTTATTTCTTTCTAGGATAACCTTGCTCATGGCTGGTGAGAAGAAATCAAAACGTCCCACGCATGAGGGAACATCCCAGGGAACTTAGAGCAAGCAACTTGCTCCCAAGAGGGCTTCTCGAACTCATAGAGCATCAACTTGAGTATCAGATCCCTCTTCCCATAGTTCATCTGATGAATCTAAGCAGGGATTCCCTTCTCAAGTTGAGCGTGGCCTAGCCCCTCTTAAAATGATGAATTATTTGCTACGCCGTCCGATTGTGGGAGAGAGACAAGTTGACCGTGACTGCATTGTCGGGTATATGGTCTACGAGAGACGGGCCAACATCAAGTGGCACTGTTTGCTTGATTTTAGTGGACAAGTTTACCCTAATGTTGTGTATCACTTGCTCTCCCTGGTTGTTAAAGCAACGGATGATCCGCCCACTCTCACAGTGGATCGGGATTGGCAGATGCTTGTGATAAAAGCAGTCATCATTTCTAGGCTTCTAAGCATACTCATCTCCACAGCAAGGGTTCCACCATTTGGCCCCCATGAAATCACCAACAAAGTAATCTGGACAAAGGCCTTGTGCGGCGGTAAGAATGTGATATGGGATGGTAAAGGCGCGAGTGTTCTTCCTACCAAAAACATGACCGATGATTTTCGCCCTCTACACCTAATCTTTTCGTACAACGTCTACCAGAGGAGAGGCAATCAAACCGATCTTACGTCATCTTTGGCTGAAATACTTTATCAGGTTGGTCAAGGTCATCAGTTGTGCATTCCCACGCAAATTATGAGTCATATTGTATCCATCTTCACCGTTAGTGGAAAGGGGGCAGGTATCCCTTTTGGTCGCATCCTCTCTCTTCTATTCAAAGATTGCGAATTTCCTCCCACAACCAAGAATCCTCTTGCCTTTTCAATGGTTAATGACAGGACCATCACTTACATGAAATTGGACTCCCTTGATCAAAATGCTGGTTGGCCTGGTGCATACGCGAAAAATCCTATTAGTGCACTTTTCTGTGGCATACTAGTGCACCTTGTTTGTCAATTACTTAGGTCAGTGAGTCTAGTGTCAGTTGAGCTTAATGAAAATAAAGACCGAAGACTCAAGACAGACTTACTGCATCAAGGAAGAAGAAACAGGTAAAAGAGATGCATTGGTGAGCCTTATCCTGTACCTAACCAAAACCGATAACCTCTAGATGACCATGACCATTAGGTATACCCTTAGTCATCTTAGGTTGGCCTTAGGTATCCCAAAAGATCACCAAAAGAATGGCCAAGAGGTTGCATATTCTGCTGTAAAATACAACCAACAAAATAGCAGAAAAACATGCCTGACCAGGAACCCGACCATGTGTCCATCGGGCGCCTGACAGATGAGAAATCCGTCCAAAGAGTTGGCCTGAAATTCAAATGGTCATCAGGCACTCGACCTTGTGTCCACCGGGAGCTCAACTAGTGCAAAAACTATCCAATGACTTAGACTATTTCTGGACTGAATTTCGGGCGCTCGACCATGTGTCCATTGGGCGACCGACCAACTCAAAAAGTGTCTAGTGAACCAATCTTAACTCTAGACTGGATTTCGGGCGCTCGACCATGTGTCCATCGGGCACCCGACCAATTAAAAAATTGTCTAGTGACTAAAACTTAAATTTGGATTGAATTTCGGGCGCCCGACCAAGTGTCAACCGGGCGCTCGACTATGTGTGAATATGTCGTTATTTGACCGTTGGGAGAAAATCTTTTAAAGCAGGGGATTCATTTTTGGACACAAGAGAAGGAATTTTGAGGATATAGAAGCCACCATTGCTAAAGACCATTAGAGGCTCTATTCCAAACCCATAGTAAGTTATTCTCCTTGTGATTTATCACAAGCTTGGGGCATTCAATGCCAAAATGAGAATGGACTTGTTCCCTCTTGATTCCTATGAGTTTAGACACCTTGATCCTAGCTAAATCCTATGTCTAAACACTACCTAGGAGTCCAAATAGGTGTATTCCTCTAGAAAATCCATTTTCTATCATTTGTAGAGGTTTCACCACCTCCCATCCACCTTGGTCATCTGTTGAGCTCTTAAATGTGCATATTCTAACCCCATTTCATCACTAACGATGCATGAATTCTATGTTTAAACTCTTATCTAATGCATTGTTTTGTGATTGTAGGATGAGAGAGAAACTTCACCAAATAAAGGATTAAAGAACACTCTAAAGGATCATTGAAGATCAAAGGAAAGAAGAAGGAAGATTGGAGCGAAGAACCAAGAAGAGAATGGATCAAAAGACAACAGAAAATCCAGTTTTCATAGGGTCTGACCCCTCCTGACCGGTCGACCAGGTGCCAGACCGGTCGTTAGACCAGTCGACCACCCTTGCTGCCCATGCAAAGCACGCTGGACTAACTGCCAAACGGGTCTGACCGGTCAAGACCGTTCGGCCAAACAAGCCAAACCGGTCGGCCATGTAGACAAAGAGGGAGGTGTGCTCGCTGGACACTTCACAGACCAGTCCGACCGGTCAAGACCGCTAGTCCACTCCGACCGGTTAAGATCAGTCGGCCAAGATAAAAATGGAAGTTTTCATATTCAGACTTCCGATTTTCTCTGCTGCACTGCGTAAACCTTGCGCATTTTCTTGAAGCTTCTACGTCGGTGGGGCTCAAAAACTATAAAAGAACACCTCCACTTCATTCCTAACCTATCCTAGAAGGGTTCTATTTCATTGGGAGGTGAAGAAGGAAGGATTCGGAGTTCTATAACTCCCTTTACTTAGTTTCTTTCTAATTCTTCATGTTTAACTTAGTTTTTCTATTTTCCTCTAGTATGGTAGGCTAGACCTCTTAGCTAGGGCTAAGAGGTAAAGCTTGTAGTTGTTCTAGATGTTTTAATGTTGAACAATGGTTTGTTTAAGTTTGAATGAAGTAGTAAGTTAGTATTCCTTAATCTTACAATGACTCATGGATGTTTGGAAGAATCATGCTTAGTTAGTTAGTTGATTTGCAAGATCTAGACCTGTACGCTTCGAGGAATCGAATTCAATACACTCTAGAATTTGATTCTTCATGTGGGAACTTCAAGCCAAAGTTCTATTATTTCTGAAAACTCTGAGATATGTGTTGCATATTAATGTGATTTGAATTGAGTTCAAGTTGTGATGTCAGTTGAATCTAGTGACAGGATTCAATGTTTATCATGGTTATGATCATAAACTATTGGAACTAGATTGGCCTATGCAATTGAGTGTGCCCAACTCCTAACTTGAATTGAGGGAATCATGTTAATAGACAATATATAGCTTAGATTATTTTGATAATATAACCGCTCTATAATCCGACTAGATAGGATTTGATTTCGATTCTAGTTGTGTAGTTGAGAAACCGATGCGAATTGAGCATCAAGGATAGCTATGAATGAATCCTTGATGCTCTAGTATTTCTTAGATTGATAATTCATTCTCAAAATCTCACAGATTGTTCATCATTGTTCGTTTACATCTAGTTCTCTTTAGGATAGTTATTTGAAGATATTTTGTACCTTCAGCATATATAAAAACCAAGGTTCGAAGACCTTAAACTATACTGAGATTAATTTCTAGGGGGACTTTCCTGCTTTCAACCAAAAACTGGCCTCAATCTCGGCCCTTCGAGTCGAGGTTTGATAACTCCGATCATTTCAAAATACTAAAAATATTTTATAAGTTTTTCATAAAAGCCAGTTTCAATCTCGACCACTCGAGTCAAGGTCTGAAACTTTCTAAAAAAAAAAAAGGATTCATCATTTCACGAATCTATCCCCAGTGGTCTGAAGACGTAAAACTACACTGGGATTAATTTTTCAGGGGCTTTCTCTCCTAACCTGTTCCGGACATGGCTGACACTTGATCGTACGGGTGTCCGGAGTTCTCTAAACAGGTAAAGACCGAAGCGGGCAGAACCCTGCGATCTTGTTCGTGTTGAATGCACCGTGATAGATAACCTTAACTTAGAAGTTGCTGTTGAATCTGATGAATGTTCCCTGTTTCTAAAACTCATGAAGGGGATTAAGGCAGTTGGGAGGTGAAGCACACCCTCACAGAATTGTGAGCAGCATAAGACCCCAAACTAGATTGATAAAAGGAAATGTGAGGATGTGGCTCATTTTGTGGTCGAAGGAGTCCGTCGGATGATACGTGGTCTATGTGCATTGCACAAAAGGAACATGCAACTTTGTGAGTGTGTTGACTAAAAACCCTCAAAATCCCCTCATTCGAAGATGTAAAACTACAACACTTAACTGTGTGAGACTCGTCTTGCTCGCTGACGTAAAATGGATCGGGTGCCTTATCAGCAATAAAAGTTGGAAATGGATGAAAATTCCATACATTTCCCTGTATTTCAGAGATTTCAAGAAAATACAAAAACATTGCAAAATCATCTTTAAAAAATCACAAAATATTTCATTTATTTTCAATAACCGATCTGCATCTTGACCACTCAGGAAGAGACTTGGATCAAATATTTGCAAAATCACAAAAATATTTCCTTTGTTTTCAATAACCGATCTCCATCTTGACCACTCAGGTAAATATTCGGATCAAATACTTGCAAAAATCACAAAAAATGTCATTATCCCCAACAGAGCACTTTAGGAGTATCAAACTCCACTCACCCACTTTACAGTATTGGGATGACGGATCCGATCGCCCTTAAATTGGAATTTTGACCAAAATTGGCGACCAAACACCATCCCAATCACATCCATTCCCCAGAAGAGTATCTTGAGGTTGCAACCTAGAACCTCCTTCATCCATTCCTAGCAACAAATGTAATAGAATATTGGGACGATGGACCTGATCAACCACGGGTCGGGATCTTAACCAACCTGCTGACCAAACATTCACACTAAAAAGAAAATCTTCAGGAAAGTAAAACCTTACAAGCAATAAGCTCAAGTTCTCTACATCCCCATCAAAAGCAAAATCATTGAACGGGAAGAGAATGAACCAAACCACGCATCCATCATCAAATATGCATCCATATGCATCAGCATCCATCGCATCAATCATCATGTTTACCTGCTTTCAAAATAAAAATCGGTTAGCCAAAAACCCCACTAGTCATCCCCAGAGGAGGCATGTGCAAGCCGGATTTTCTTTTTTAAAAAAAAATATTACATATATTCCTATTTGCAAATAAAAACTTCACGGAGTATCACTCCCAGAGTGGGTATCTTTTCAAAATCCAAAAATATTTTCTCAGTAAAGCGTTTGGCCTCCAAAACACTAAGAGATCTTCCATATCTCTGGGTAGGAGCCGGCACGAAATCAAATAAGATCCGATGTCTCACGATTTTTCCCGGAGACTATTGGATCCAATACACTCAAAGTAGGGTCGGCCTAAACTTCACTGTCAGGATGGTCGTACAAAATGCCAAGATAAGAAAAGATGAAAGCCAAAAGGCTCGGTCAAAGAAACCATCTAAACGGTGGAGACGATGAATTGTAACCCAAGCATCAAAACTAGGAAATTGGGTGGAAAAAGTTCATCCACACATACCTAGGCATGGATGCCTGAAGTACCTTAAATGAGTCCAAGTCGGCATAGTGGATCTCCCGTAAGACTACATGGACGTAGGGCAACTAACCACTTTGACAGGTCAAGCGAAACAAGTACTCCTCCTGGAGTGATTCGGGAAAGCAATGAATCATAGGGTAGTAACCTCGTAAGACTACATGGACGCAGGGGCTCTACTGTACCTTTTCAATGTTAGTACCGATCGGGAACGGAATGGTTGCGATTGGGTACCTAAGTTGCAGCTCATGAAGGGACAATCGCAACATTTTCTCCAAACTCCCGTGGTATGTGTGAGTTATCTATTTCCAAACAATCAACTGGCTCAGATACAAAGGCAAGTAAAGGTTCCAGACCACGATTTATGAATGACCAGGCCAAGAGTGGGGTGTCCGTTCGCTTTGACATTCGGTTGCACGCAACCTCTGCCAAAGAGGGGCATCTGTAGACACCTCACCTTCGGCTAAAAGGCTGGTTGACATAGCTGAATGAATGGAGGTCCATACCCCCAAACCCTAAAACCAAACTCAGTCAAACTCACCCTTACAAGCCCCAATCCATAACTCAACTCAAGCCTGAACCCAGTCAACTCACCCCTAAACATCAGCCCAAAAAACCCCCAGAAGAAAAACCAGTCCAAAAATTCTAAAAAATTCAAACTTGGTGAGTCAACTCGTTGAGTCAAATCACCGAGTCAACTCACAGGGTCAGTTCAGCCCTTGCACCCAGTCGACTCACCTTGTCAGTCTATCTTTCAAACCCAGTCAACTCACCTAGTTCCGAGCCGCAGCTTCGAACCTCGAACTGAGGCTTTCTTGCTTCAAGTTCAGAGGTCGTACACTCCGAAGCTGGAGCAAAGTGGCCGTATGTTCGCTCGCCTCAAGTGTAAGGCTGCAATGTAGTAATAAAACTCGGTAAGACCGAGGTCGATCCACAGGGATTGGATAACAAATTCCAAACTATTCCAGGCAACTCAGTTTGCAATAGATAAGAGATTCAATTGGAATAATTATGCTAAAACAGTAACTTAATGAAAATCAATAGTTTAAGGTACTAAGGCATTCAAGGATCCACTTGTAGCAATCCTATGTCAATCCAATCAATCCAAGCAAGATACACAACTAGATTTGAAGTCCTATCTCTCATCTAGTTGAAAAATAAAGCATTAAACACATTCAATCCCATTCAAGTTGAACTTCCAAGTTCTAGTCACATTCAATCAATGTAGAATTCAAAATCACAGCCTTCGGAGTAACAGCCATGCCTATGGACGATGGCCTGCTCAAGGATTACTATAATTCGAATCTAAACAACACAACATGATAATCTCAGAGAATTGTAAGGAATTCATGTCCGGAGCACATGAACTCTCATAAAACATCTCAAACTATCAACTTGAAGAACTAGAATAATTAAAAATCCCAACTTGAATTGAAATTACTTGAATCAACTGAATCAAACATGAAATTAGCTACAAGCTTCACCTCTCAGCCTTAGCTGAGAGATTCTAGCCGAGCATTGTCATGCCACAACTAAAACTCATGAAAGAAAACATAAAAACTAGAAAAACTAGAGTTTGGAGGGTTGCAGACGCTCCACGACGGCTTCCTTCCTCTCCCACAACGTCCCTTAGCTTCTATGATGCCCTCGGAAGAGCCCTTAGGTGTCCTTTTATAGTATAGCACGGAAGGTTCGAAATTGCGCAAGAAATCCCGGAATGTGCAGAGAAAATCGGAGATTCACGGAGAAGCTCTGTTACGCAGACGACCGGTCGCACGACCGGTCTGAGCTCTTGGACGACCGGTAGCACGACCGGTCGCAAAACGGCAAAAACAGTCCAGTGAGTTTTGCCAAAATCTGATTTTAAACTTTTAATGCAAGGACCAGTCGCATGACCGGTCTGAACAGTGGACGACCGGTCGCACGACCGGTCGTGAATGGTCCAGTGGCCTTTTGTGAAAAGTCTTCCTTTGTGAACAATTGGACTGGTCAGACGACCGGTCTTGGCGATGGACGATCGGTCGCACGACCGGTCTTGGCTTCTGTTTCTTGCTTTCTTCTTTGGCTTCTTTCTTCCTTTCTTCTCCTCTCTTTCTACTTTCTTTGGTCCTTCTTCCTTCTTCATCAAATGGCTTCAAATGGCTCTTTTTAGTCTCCAATTGGGTGAATTCCGCTCTCATTCCTGAAATCACAAAACATGCATTAGATGGGCCTTTTAAACATGAAAACCATGCATATAATGGGCAATGCAATGTATAAATTGGAGGTTCAACACTGTACGAGAGCTGCCACTTCTCGTAGCTATAAATACCCCCCTCCCCTTCTCATTTCCATCATCGATTAGCTTCGAATCCTCCTCTGTGAGAAGCGACTTATTTCCAAACCTTTAGCCCATTTCCTCCACCAAGGAGAGCCCGAGTAAGTGAAGAGTCTAGCTCTGGTCCAACCCAGCCTGACCCTGATTTAAGCCTCTCAAGCTACCCAAGTTCCGATCTTAGCCACTCGAAGCTAACCTTTGCGATACCTCCGTCCATCCAGCTACTCTTACACTAACATCATCTCATTCGCATCTAGTATAAGTGCAACATTTATTATTCTTTGAACCCCTTTGCTTATCATTTCACTACAAACATTTGATCAGGTCTTAACGTATGCTTTGAGGCTTGTCGGTTCGCCCCGGAACTTACTTATCAGAAACTCTGGTCGATCAAACACACAGCATACATCTCGCATAAAGCACTTGTTAGTTCAAGCGTATGCTCTGGGCTTGCCTGTCTGATCGGAACCTGCCCATCAGAAACTCTTATTGTTCAGATTCATATTCATGCATCATATCATTCATGAGAATGTACGAGGAATAATTCAGACTTTCAAGTATTAGTTTGATTCTGTGAAGTAAAAACTGTACTTTGGTATAGGCAGAGTGGATGCCTAACACCTTCCCACCCTGTAACTATGATCCCTTACCTCGAATCTCTGACCACAAATAAAAAAGATTCATTTTAGAGGAAGGAATCTTCGAATTTCCCTTCTCTAACGTTTCTACGGGATCTAACCGACTGTAGATTCAAAGTAACTAGCTAGTGGCGACTCTGCTCTTATATACGAACTCATCTAAACATACCCGATAACACGACAATAAAAAAAGTCCTCGAGAAAGAGGCGAGCCTGTGGCAAACGGCAATTCGCGCAATCCCTTTTCGAAAGGTAGGGTCAGGAGCGCGGAAAGGCGAGCGTACACAGAATGTTAAATGGTGACACCTGATTTTTTTATGAAGATAATATATGCCTACTAGTTACCAGATGTGTATATAGTTTCCATAAGATTTGGGTGTTTCAATGTTTTAATGATTTCCTGTTTTAGGTCTAAATATTTCTTTACAGAAAATTATGTTTATTTGTTAGAAATTAGATAATCATTTTCTTCATGTTGTATCAGATAACTTTACACTATATCACCATATTCTGTAGGGATATTGATTTTTGTAGGGCTCTTTTTTTTTTTTTTTTTTCCTTTTTAAAAGATTTTTACTAATTTTTTATATATAAAAGTTGTTCTATTTTTTCTTATTTTGGAAGATTTTTTCTTTTGGAGATCTAGTATTCTGTAGTCATTTTTGAGTCACCACATCATGATTATGGGCTTGAAAGTATGATGATTTTGGCATTGAGGAATTGTTGGCACATGAAGAACTACTATTTTTCCCATGTTGTTTTGTTGAGACGATTTTTTAGAAAATATTCCCTCAATCTCTACCTCTATGTGTGATTCACATGCCTATAAGGAGAGAAATTCACCTTACCAACCATTGGGCACATAGCGCGAATGTGAACATTTCTTGCATTAAGAAAAATGGTCAGCCAATGAGGCTACTAGAACAACAGCTTAACCAACTTAATAAGTTATACAAACTACACCCAATTTGTCATTAACCCCTCTATAATGCACTTATGTTTGAGAGGCTGGATACTTCTCTTGTCTCTCTTAATAGTGTCTATAGAAGCATAAATAATGATTTGTAAAATATATGACAAAAATGGGTAATGATGTAGCCTCTTACGTTTATTAATAAATTCCAAAAATTTTCACTGGACTAAATGGCTGATGGGGAATGGACCAAAGAAGAGATGACCCTCTTCGTTGTAATCATGGGTGCAGCGACCGCTTCCATGGCTGTAGGGAATGCTGTTAAAAATATCTATTTCAACAATCACATTGACGAGGTATTGTTGAACGTCTTCGAATAATAGATAATATAATTAGGGCTACTAATACTGATTGCATTTCTTAGTTGAGAATGCGAAAGATAACCTTTTAATTTTCAACATTTGCTTAGTTCTCAGGAATAAAAACTACTTAATAGATGCTAAGTATGTCAGTATGGAAGAATAAGTTATAATGTTTCTCCATACGGTGGGACGTAATGTTTAAAATCGGGTCATAGGGCATTGATTCATAAGGTCTAGAGAAACAGTTAGTCGATATTTCCACCGAGTCTTGGATGCAATAATATCATTGTACCTAGAATACGTGAAATTATCAGGAACAGAGATTTCATTGGAAATTCTTTCTAATCCAAATTGGAGTAATTACTTCCAGGTGAGGATATTTGGATTATTTTTTACATTAAAGTATTCTCTCTTTCATATATGGCTTGCGTGAAGATATTTAATCTCATTTAAAATTCGTTCAAGGATTGTATTGGTGCGATTGATGGGACACATATACTGGCGTATGTTCTTGCCAATAAAAGTGGACTATATCACAATAGAAAAGGTGTTATTTCCCAAAACGTGTTGGGTGCCTGTAGCATGGATATGAAGTTTGTTTATGTAATGGCTAGGTGGGCGAGATCTGCATCTTGAGTAGTGTGCTGACACATTTACAAGATCCGTTCACAATTCCAGATGGTAAAGACAACTTTACATATGTACAATTATTACTTTTAATTGATTTGATAAGTGGAGTTATTATTACTAAAATGTTGTCATCAACAATGCAGGTAAATATTATTTGTAGATACTAGATCTGCCCATTCATTTGGCTTCATGGCGCCATACTGATGTGTACGTTATCATCTCAATGAGTATCGGACCAGTCGTAACCTATCGAATAAGAAAGAATTATTCAATTACAAGCTATGCTCAATTGCGAAATGTGATTGAGTATTGTTTTGGTGTTTTAAGACATAGGTTTTCAATACTAAAGATGGCACTACCATATCCCTTTCATACTCAAGTGAAGATAGCATTAGCTTGTTACGTCTTACCTAACTTTATTCACAATATGTATTGAGATGGAGATGAAGATATCGAAATTGATGGAAGAACATCAAGACATGGTGCAAATAGTGTGACACCATCTCCGACGGAGATTTCACCTATTGATGAGGGCCGAATTATTGTGAACGCCGCTCAAAGAGAGAGAGATGAATGGGCAAGAGTTCATGATGAAATTGTAACAAGGATGTGGAATGATTCACATCTAGTGAGTCAAAGAATTTAATACCATATCCTTTTTTGTATTTTTGTAATGTACTTGACTTGGTAATGGGTTAATTAATTACTGTGGCATCAAGCCAAACTATCCTCTCTCTCTCTCTCTCTCTCTCTCTCTCTCTCTCTCTTTGGAAAATGTATATCTGTATGAATTATATCTATGAATAATACAATGATGCAATTATTTGACGTAGACCGTTATGTGATGCTAAGTAGCGTGTACATGATTATTTACTTAGTTTTTATATCAATGTTGATGTAGATAAACAAGAGAAAAGTAGTGAAGATAAGCTTGAACAGGCGTTGCTTGTTCCTAACACCTAGTAAGCGTCATGCAGAAAATACAATCGATTTTACTGTAGGAGATGAAGAGACATCCCCTAGAAGGACACCAAGAAAGTACACCTCCAAATCGGATGATGTTAAGTTATCCCCTACAAGGATACTACGATGGACCGAGGAGATGCAAAATTGCCTCATTAATACACTAATAGATGAAGTTGCAAATGTGAAAAAACTGGCAATGGGTTTGAGAAGGAATCTTACACCCTGGTCGTGGAGAATATAAAACGATCATTACGGGTGACTATAACAAGTGACAATGTTAAGAACCATCTTTGCACGGTTAAGAACTTTTCAACACAGTGCGTGATTTGAAGAATGCTAGTGGCTCAGTTGGGACGATGATTTGAAGATGCATGTCGCTACATACGAAGTCTGGAATGATTACATTCAGGTACATACCCAATTTGAACCTAAGTTATGCAATCACTATCTTGTTTCTGTCTAACATTTTAAAGTTTATTAACAAATCTTATTATATCTTTGTTAATTTACCAGTCACACCCCTACGTAAAGCATATTTGAAGGAAGCCCATGCTAAGATATGATGACCTTGACTACTTATTTGGAGATGACAGAGCAATAGGTCATAATTGCATGAATGGCAACATAGCTATACCTACTCACCCTAGTGAATACAGGGTTCCAAAGGATTCAACAACAAATGTTGTGGACCTCAATGACGATACTATGGGGTTGTCAGAGGAGGATTACGGGGACAGTGGTCTAGAAATCCGTTGTTCCTATGGGAATAGAGGAGGTAACAATGTGCCACATTGAGACTCCGCTATGAATGAGAACGACTCGGCGAATGCAACTAATACGAGCAGCACAGGGAAATGGGCCAAGGCTATTCATCCGCAGGAAATGGTTGGGACGAGAATGATAGACATGGCTAAAGTGATGAAATCTATTGCTTGTACAACAAAGCAGGGGAAGGAATTTGCAAGGATGAAGGACATAATTCCAGTTTTGTACGAATTGGATGGCCTATCTTTGCAGGAGATTTTTCTTGCAACAAAACTATTCTCTAAGGAAGAATTATATGGGGCTCCATTTCTTAATCTCCCAATCAATGCGAGGTTGAATTTTGTGAATATGTTGCTACTGAGCAGACTCATTGTAACTGTCACTGTCTCAATACCGTATGACAACTATAGGTGGAAGTTGAAGTAACACCCTACTGGCAGTGTGATAATTGTAATGTGTGGTGATGTTGTTGTTTTTCTTCTTTTGGACTCTTCTTTCTGGACATGGAACTATCTATTTTTAGGTTTATTGTCGTTTATTTTTTGGACTGTCATGAGTACGTAGTCATGACATACTTTTGATAAACAGTTTACTCAATGCATAGTATATGACACCACCTTATGCTATTATTACTTGTGGTCTCTTCTATGTGCATACAGGGTTCAAAGACTGCACCGGTCAGCCACAAGAAGATGGCTATGCAATGCTTGGTTTTCTGTGCGCCATACTTGTCTTGGCGCTCACAGTCCATCTTATAGTCTACTGTTGAAAAGTTGGACATAAGGTAGGGTAGGAAGTGACATTTTGCTGTTTTGATGTGCTGTATATGTGGTGGCACATAGGATGTTATGTTTGTAGGTGTCATAGTTTATTTGATTTGTAGGGTGGTCTTTTGGACGCTTTGGACAGATTATGAGTGGTTTTTTGACATTGTGGTTAGCTAATTTGAGAAGGGCTCAGCCTCTCCAACTGGTCCACTATCGTTGTATTTTCTTGGTTTGGCGTGTCATTGGGTTCTCTTGCACATACAGGGCTCACTTATCTGCACTAGGCATGATACATGCAGACGACATTTTACAGGTGCAATTCGTATACTGATGGTCATCTTGGATGACAAATATATAACGCAGGTGGCTCATTATATTATAGGATGGCCCACTTCATTATGTTTGATGGTCAACAACAAACCCATTTGGACCGTAGAAAGAGGTTTCTTGTGGACATTGAAAACACATCCAATGCAATGCATGGACGACCAAGTGGACCATACACAATCGCAAGGGGGACGATATGCTTCAAATGAGCATCAACTAAGTCAACGGATGGTATGGGAAGCACCATACCATGGATAAATAATTGCATTCCCCTCCCTAGCTACAAATCAAACAAATCAAACAGTGAAAATGATAAATGATGACTTATTTCATCTTATGCCCACCACTTACCTGGGTAAGCAATGATTACTCATTTACATGCATTTACCTATGTTTAATGCCAAACAAACGAACCCTAAACTCACCGCTCCCATTTCTTACCTCCAATTCATTACTCACGTCTCTCTCCTCTCTCTCTTTAAAACCCGTAAGGACAAAACATCTTCAGCTCACTTCTTGAATAACGTTAGTTGACAAAAAGAAAGAATAGGAAGAAAGCCAAAACCCCCATCAATTGCGACAGACCATGGGCTTCCTGTTTTGATCAAAGCATCACCATCTCCCATTTCAATGCCCTACCACTACCTCTATCATCTTCTCTCTCTCCTTCCTTCGGGCTCGGGCCAGGCTTGGGCTGCCCTATTTGAACAACAAGGGCCGGGCCGGGATGAACTATTTTCGCCCATCACAGGCCCGTCGGAGTTGGGTTAGTTGAACAGTGTAGACCGGGCTTGAACAGATTTTGGCCCGGCCCTATCCAGGCCCGTTCACACCTCTATTCAAATGATTTCTCATAAGGCGATGCTGGGATGAGTTCGCCGTCTGCGACAAATGGACATGTCGTGCGTCCTCTTCTCCTGCTATTCTTCCTCATCCCGTCCTCATTTTCCTGTTGTACGGTCCTCCGCCCTCAGCAAGCGTGGCCACAGACTCCTCTCGTCCATACACGTGTCCGACCCCACCGCAGCGGATAGCCTCATCCGCAAGTTCGTCTCTTCATCTTCCAAGTCCGTCTCTCTCAACGCCCTCTCCCATCTCCTCTCCAACGACCTCCCCTCTCTCGCCCTCCCTGTAAGTAGACTCCAATGATTGTGATGACTCTTCATCCGTACACATTGCATAGTTTTACTGCGATCCAGGCCGTCCAAATCGCTTACCGATTGTTACTAGAGCATCACCCAAAAATTGAATTGATATCAACGATCTGATTTCCCCTTCTGGAATCTGGCCCGCTCTACTTCAACCATCCATTTGAGAGGCGTTGACTGAACGGTTAAGATTTCTTGATCAATATGATTTTAGAGACATGATCGATCCACAAGGTGCTCTGGATGGTCTGGATGGCCGTACACGAGTGCCCGAATGTGTAAAGGATGAGTCCTGGCCACTGTTTTTTTTTTTTTTTTTTTTTCAATTTTTTCTTTTCAAAATTCAAAATAGTGATGAATTTTGTAGATGTATAGAAGAATCTGCAAGACACCATGGTTCAAATTCAACCCGAAACTCACTGCAGATGTCGTTGCGTTGCTTGCGAAGCACAGCCTCGTCCTAGAATCACAAGCTCTAATTTCAGAATCCATTCTGAATATAGGACATCAAGATCTTGCTCTCTTTTACCTCAATCTAGTGGAATCTTACTCGGGGCACGGATTGAAGCAGCAGGTCTTTGATTCTTACGACTGTCTGAAGCAAGTGCTGCACAAATCGTCTTCTCTGGGTCGTCGATCCTATGTGTCTATGATCAATGGCCTGTGTTTATTGGACCTACCACATGATGCAGAGGAAATGCTCGACGAAATGGGAAATGCAGGGCATAGACCCTCTGCATTTGATTTCAGACTGGTTGTTCTTGGGTATGGGCGGTCTGGATCGTTTTCTGATATGAGAAGAATTCTTCAAAAAATGGAGGATTTTGGGTTTGCTTTGGATACGGTCAGTGCAAATATGGTTCTTTCCTGTTACGGGGTCCATGGGGAATTATCTGAAATGGGTTCTTGGCTCAGAAGGATGAAGGAATTAGAAATTGCATTTTCCATTCGGACTTACAACTCGGTCCTGAATTCATGCCCAATGATCATGTCGATGCTTGAAGAGCCTAAATCTCTTCCCCTTTTGATCGAAGAACTGTTTAACAAGCTGACGACCGATGAGGTTTTGTTGGTTCAGGAGTTGGTTAGCTCGGGGGTGTTGGTTGAGATCTTGGAATGGTCTTCATCAGAAGGGAAATTGGATTTGCATGGATTGCACATGGTTTCCGCCTTTTTAATCCTATTGCAGTGGGTAGAAGAGCTGAGGGCAAGGCTTTGTGCAGGAGCGGTTGTTCCTTTAGAAATTTCAGTGGTTTGTGGATTGGGTAAGCACAGTAGCATTAGAGGGGAATCTCCCATTAAAGGGTTGGTTTCAGAGATGATGTTTCGGATGAATAGCCCTTTGAAAATTGATAGAAAGAATGTTGGAAGATTTGTTGCCCGAGGAAAAGCAGTGAAAGATTGGTTATGTTGATGCGCCTAATCCAGAATTTAGAGCAGCACTTCACATTTCTTTTGTTGGGATGAAAAAAGGTACCCTTCTCACTCCATAGATTTTGTATTCGAGATGTATGCTTTAATTTTAGTTTCACACTTGTTTAGATAGGTCCTTATTATCATTGCTTCCTTGCATCTGGTGTCCCTGCTCATCATCGTCATTATCGTTAACATAGCCTTGTCCCAACTGTTTGGAGCAGCTTTATGATCCTGTTTCGCCAAAACTGCCTATTTACGGTCCCATCTGCAATACAAACAAGGCTTCATTTCCTGATGGAGGCAAATTCGAGAATTGAAGCCCAGATTTCTTTTAATCTTAAACAGTTCATGGATGTACCTTCTTTCTACTAATTTAGTTGTCCAATACTGATAATAGATTGTTGGCATGCTTGAAATGTTTGATCTCTCCCACAAGTGAAAGAAAGAAAGAAAAGGAAATGTGCGTGTGCATGAACCAAGACAGATTGAAGAAATGAAGATAAAGGAGATAGAACGTTGCAGAGTCTCTCACCATGACAAAGAGGAATACAAGAGTCTCAACCCTTGATTCAGGAAGAGGCACATTTCTCGGGTAATTCTAGCTACAGGAATCACACAGAAACCTTTTCAATTCAATTGAAGATCTCATATCGTGAATATTGTTGTATGGCTACATAGAACCTTCTTTATAAGAAACGTCAAATAAAAGAAACTTCTTAAAGCTGTTGGTCCAACTTTGACTTCCTAAATTAAGTCAAATCACCCTTTAAAAGCTTGGAGTAAAAGAAGGAAAGAAACAATTAAGGCTCAGGTTGGATGAAACTTCATCAATTGATATCTTTATGAAAATGAAGTTCATTAATTAGCAAATTTATTGTTTAGTTTTTGCTTGTCTGATTCATGATTTCTAGATTTGTTGTTTTATTGGGCTAGTCAATTTAAATTTAGGAAAGAGGTTCCAAGTCCTTTAAAATACATAGGATTGGACTATTCAAACCATCCAATTAATAGTCATCAGAATTAATGATGCAAACACAAGATCTTTCAAAGTCTACCAATGAAGAAAGCGTGTGCCACAAGCATCTTCCTTGTGGCTTGGTGACCATTGAAGGAGCATGGAAGACCCTACACGGTTGGTTTGACACATAGAAGACCCCACATTGGGAAGACACGTGTTTAGGATGAAGGAAGACCCGACTGGAAGTCATCGGGCGCCCGACCGTAGGTCATCGGGCGCCCGAAATCCATCCAAACTGAAGGAAAGCTCACTGGACAGTTATCACTGTCCTCGGGCGCCCGACCCCAATTCACCGGGCGCCCGAAATTCCTGAATTAAGCGTCCGAGCTCTCTGGACGTTTTTGGCCTTCGTTGGGCGCCTGACCACCGCGCGGATTATTTTTTGCTTGGTTGTTTTTTACTTAAACAATAAGGGTATTTTAGTCTTTTTACTTGTTTTTAGTGCCTATTTAAGTGGGCTAAGCCCTAAACTCGAATTAACTTGTTGATTAATGAAAAAGAGCAAACATTTGGTTGCCTCTTTCCTCTCTCTCTCTCTCTCTCTCTCTCTCTCTCTCACATGGTGCTTCTTCTTCTTTCTTGATCTCCTTTTTCTCTTTTCTTCTTGTGCTCCTCCAATTTCTTCCAGGTAATTTATCTTCTTTCCTCTACATCCTACAGCTTTGTTTGTTAATTTCCCACGATCGAAATTTGAGAATTGACCAAAACCCTAATTTCTCAAATTTTCACATCCCTAATTTGAAAAACCTTTTTGATTCCTCGGACTAGTAATCCCAATTGATTGATTGGGTTAAGACCATACAAGATCGGGAGGTTCCATCCCTCGCCGGATCCAACCCTAGCAATAATTGAACTTCACACTTTATGGTTGTGATGAATGGCCCGCTCCATTGCATGTTTCCTTATGATTTTCTTAGTTTATGATGATTGATGCTAGAATTTTATATTATTATTGTCTTTTATTTCTGCTGATTAATTGTGTTCATAAACATGCATCATAACTAGGGCATCTTACGTCAATTAATTATTGAAACAAATACAATATAAAAATTGTTGCCCAATAATGGATCTAAGCGATCCATCGTGCGTTGTACCTTTGATGGGATGATTCTAAAAATCCAATCAATGGATAGGAAATTAGATGATCCATAATGATTATATAGAGAGAATTTCAACCATTAATCTTAATTGTCCATCATGTGTGGTGAATCTTTGATTGCCTCTCTAAAGACCACTTGAATATGATGATCCTACCCATCCAATCAATGAATTTGAAATGGACAATCGATGCAAGTCCACAGCCCACTATAGGGTCCAACATGTGTTGATTTTCAATTGTTTATTTATAAATTTGGGGCCTAAATATCAAGAGTTACAATTTACCATTTATGGGAGATATGGGAGGATGTGATGGATGATGCTGGGGCTGATATAAAGATGTGATTGAAGATTTTGACAATTATTTCCTAAATTTGCTTTTATTATTAGGCTTTTACCATTTTAGGTAGATTCAAATATTCTTGTGGGTGTATTTTTGTCCATTTCTTTGTGATTTGAGTGTCGAGATCCCATTAACTCTATAACCTGGTTGCACTACTTTGGTATCAAAGTGGATTATCTTTAGAGATTTTCTACTCGACGTCATCTCCTAATGGTGTCGAAGGGGGTGACACAAGAAGAGTTTGTGTTGGTAGCTCAATCGATCTGCGCACTCATAAAGCGAGTAGACCATCTCACACATATGGTGGTAATCTCACTAATCAAGTGAGAGAGCTCTTGTGTGGGAGGAATCTGGAGACCAAAGTTGGAGCACGTAGACATGTAGGGAAAGGTCGCAACCAAGGTCCTAACCAACAATGGGTGTCCTCAGTTTGTGAAGATTCCAATGATTGAATCCTTCGATTGTTGGAATGTGACAGAGAACCCGAATTAAGGTAGAAGATCCAGAATTCCATGGCCGGTTGTATATTAACGACTTAATTAATTGGCTAAGTAAGGCGGAAAAGGCATTTGAGTATAAGGAAATCATAGATAATCGAAAGGTAAAGTTGGTAGTTACGAAGTTTTCCGGTCATGCATTAGTATTATGGGATAATCTCTAAGACAAACGAATCCGTGAAGGTGAGGAGAAAATAAATTCTTAAGAAAAGATGAAAAAGAAATAAAAAAGGAAACGAATCCGTCAAGTTGAGGATAATCTCTACCCGTGACTTACGCCTGTGACTTTCATCAATGACCATGACCTTCATCAAAGATGTCACAATATATACGTTAATGAAACAAATCAATAAATGAATACACCAAGGAGTTCAATACATTGATATCATGGGCATTGTTTCGTGAGTATGAAGACCAAAAGATTTCAAGATATTTTAATGGTTTTAATCTAGACATCAGAGATGAATTGGCTTCCAAAGATGTATTTAAGGTGTCCGATGCATACATGCTTGCATTAAAAGCCGAGGGGATAACTAACTGAGAACTTAGGAGACTATTTGGTGCCACACGCAGACTGTCATCAACAATTATATAGCATGCTAACTTTTCATTTATGGCAACTACAGGACCTCTCATAAGTCGAGGGACGATGGGCCAACGTGTAAAAATGAAGCCAAACCCCAACCTGGCGAGAGGTGGTTATGGATGAGGACTTAGTGTGCCCAGGATGAAGCAAAACAATATTTCTTTCACATGTTTTAAGTGTGGACAACCGGGACATCGTTCTTTTTACTATCTTAAACATCAGTCTACAATTAAAGTGAATTGGCTGAGGAAGGAGAATATGTTGAAGATACTCCCGACCACATGCAAATAAAAGCTAAAGATGACACAAAATATAAAGAACATGCATAGAGAATGGGGTGCATGTTAGAGAAGATGTAGCAAATGTTTATGGCGATAGGAGTGAGTCATTGGCTATCCATCAGACTTTGCTATCAACACCTTAGGTGATTGATGATGGGCAATGGTTGCGACACTATCTTTTGTACCACTAGCACCTCTTGAATCATACTGAATGCAAATCGTACCATAAATCATAAGGTTTTTTTTTTTTTTTAAATATAAAAAAATTTGGAAAAAAAAATTAGATAAATCAGAAAAAAATATGAACTCATCAATCATCCATTTCCATCAATGTGCATCAAGAAAAGTAATACACGTCATTATACTGGCAATTGAGTACTTGTATAAGGTTTGCATTACATGATAATGTTAAAGGATTCTTGTCTTTCCTTCATGTTTTGTGTTCAAGAACTCTACCTTAAAAACATGCAAGAGTCCTTTTATAATTTACCTACTCAAGTGTTGAATGACGTTGAGAAAGTGGCATTCAATTCTATTGACCACAAGAAGATATTGTGATGTCTTTGTTTTGGGTTTTGAATGTCAAAATCTCTCTCTCTCTCTCTCTCTCTCTCTGAGGATTTTTAATAGGTGAGGGTCATTTTACATGTTTTAAAAGCAAAAGGGTAAAAAGCATGAAGAAAAATGTATAAATGATGAAAAAATGATCTTTTTATGTAAATATGGGCCCTATTTATGCAGTCCAGATTTATCTTATGAATCATACAATTCAATACGACAATCATACAATTTGATACTATTCAATTACGATTTTTTGGGATTTGGGATTTGAACCTACGATTCATGTCGTGTGGTGTGCGATGCGTCATATGGTTTATATCACAAATGGCGCGATTTCAACAACATTGATTGATTATACTAGAAAGGGTCATTGCTTTGACCTTTCGACATGTGGGGCCAGCTTTGATTAGGGTTCTCAATGTCATATCAGCAAGCGTATTAGCCCTGCTGAAAACCTATATGATATGGCATTGTGTATCGGTATCAGCCTCGCATTGGTCCGTATTGGATCATATCAGACAGATTTTTTTTTTTAGCCACAACATTATGTGCATGTGTTTTAAATATGTATTCAATTGTATATTGGACTTTCTTTGGTAAGAATACTATTTGTTTTGTGTGTGTGTTAAATCTGTATTCAATTGTAGATTGGACATTCTTTGATTAGAATACTGTCTGTCGGGTTGACCTGTTATAAGCTATGATGTTGAGTTTTTTAGCTACAAATTTTCGATGTTTGTCATAAATTTAGATAATATATTGCTAGTATGATAATCTGTCGTTTATAGAACTATCATGTTCATCAATTCATAATGTATAAAGTGAGAAAAAAAAAAGATGTCTAGAAAACATAGATGATAATTAAAATATACGTATAATTAAAATCATACACATAAATGATATATCTTTGATTAGAAAACATATATGTACCCAGATCTAACATTTCCTTAAATAAATTTGGAAAAATTAAAAAAAAAATTCAAATAATTACTTAAAATGGCCGAAAATGACCTAAAGGAATACACCCATAATTGGAATCTAGGACATCGATGGTAGATCTATGATCACAAAACATAGATCTACCTAGATTTTACACTTTCCCTAATCTAATTTAGAATATATATATATATATATATATATATATATATATATATATATATATATATATATATATATATATATATATATATATATATATAAACAAGTCCCAAAAATGGCCAAAAAATACATTCATAATTAACATCCAACAGTGGATGGCACACCAATTTTAAAAAAACATAGATTTACCAAGATCTATTATTTCCCGAAACTTATTTTGGAAAAATTAAAAATTCAGAAAATGTCCCAAAACATGGGCAATCGATTTGGGGTTAGCACGTTGATTTAACATGATTACAACACAATTAAACCAATAAGTAGATTTTTTTTTTTTTTTTTTCGATTTTCTCCTAATTGGCCGCAAGCATTCGATTCTTCTACTCAACCCAAATCTCTTGTTTTGATCTTCGAAACAAGCGTAAAAGTGGTAGGAAATTGGCTTAGAAGAATCGCTAAGTAAGAAAAAAATCAAAGGGGGAAAGAAAAGAAGGGAAAAGGAAAAAAATGTGAAACATGATTGAAAATATGACATTACCAATTAAAATTGTGTGGGGTGGTCTAACATGACACTGACACGCTATGTGTTGCGGAAGCTTAGAGCGGAACTTAGAATCATAACTAAGTCCTAAGGGGAGGGGATAAATAGGACTACTTAAAAATCATGCTTAATCAAAACTAATTTACCAATTCAAATCGATCAAGCAATTAACACTTAGGCTTCCAAGCTAAGTAGGTCCAATTATATAGACTACAATTGATACAATAGTTAAGCAACTAGTCTATAAGAGATGTGAAATACACCTTGTGTGTGAATAATCAATCAAGTGCCTAGCATACCATCCGTTTAAACATTCATATAATTCACAAGTAAACTCATAATACATGAATAGAAATGTGCTCAAATAACAATCACAAACACAAGCATATATAATGGTTCGACTACTTGTTTACTCCACTTCCGGCGAATGCACTCTCCTTGAGTGTATCGGTATTTACTATCTCAGAGGTTTTAAATTAGGTTCACCTCTAACCTTTACAATTGGTTTTCCATAAGTTCACCAAAAACCTCGATCCTACACAAGAACCGGCTCCCTCGGAGACTTAGTTTTCTATCGGCTGACCAACAACCACTAGTGGCCTAGTCTAAAGGCCCTATGTACACTCCCACCGGAGGCTCCCTTCGAGACTAACATGCAGGTGTATCCGGTGGCCTACTCAAAGGACTTTGGTTTAAGCTCTACTCAAGAACCTTATCGAGTTTGGTTCACAAACTCTACACTCAATCCTTCACAAGGAAAGAGTGCAATATGGACTCTACAATTGACAACTTACTTGTTAAATTGAGCCCATTTGAACGCGCCTTACTTAAGTCGTTTCTTCATGCTCTCCAATGCTTGAATCAACTCCTCGTTGCTCCCCCGATTTATGATGAATGCTTTGGCTCCTTTGATCAGCTATCTTGCACTTAATGTTCCTTTGAGATGACCAAAGTAATGGGAGGATGGTGGTTGAATCCTTACAACTAATGGATAGTTTGTTTTAACTAGGGATTCAACTAGATGGACATTTCTAGAAATGGTTTAGACAAATGGTTTACCTAAGAATTCAAGTCTAAACTCTAGAGAATGTAAGAACCCATGCTCTTCTCCAAATAGAACTTTTAATGCTCATAGAGTGAATGATCACAAGGAAGAGAGCATGAATCTCTTTAGGTGAGATCCTAGAAGGTTTAGGAAGTATTGAGATACACTAAGGCTTCTAACTCACTCAAAATCATCATTAATGCAAAGATTCAGAGTCACTTATTTATAGAAAAAGGCTCAAACAGATCTTTAACGGTCAATTGATTGATTGGTCGGTCGATCGAGCATCTTACAACATCTCTATAACAGCTAGTTTTTTGTTGTTGTTGGTCGACCAATTCGAGCTGTCAGTTGATCGAAATTCAATTGTTTTGGCCTGATTTAATGCTAAACTATTGTGGCCATTGTCGGTCGATCGGGATCGGTCGAACGAGATTGACTGGTTGGTCGACCGACGATCGATCGACAGACGCCGTTTTACTATTGTTTTGGATTTCTGGTTTACAGCAGCTATGCACCTCTTGATTGACTATCTTATCATGTTCAATTAAGGCTTTAAAGGCTAAGAAAGATAACTAAAGGTTTACCTATCAAGTCCAAGTCATCTAGATGCTAAGTTGTTTTGGAACAAAGGTCTAAGGCTAGGTTTACTGAGGCACCTTATGATTTACCTATGTCTTCGGCCTTGATGTTTCAAGTCTTCAAGTCTTCTCATTGAGACTCAACCGACTTAAGACATACTAACTCACATCATTGACAAAAATTGAAGCATTAACAATATGTATATCGGCCGCACCCACAATCCATACACTGTCCAAATGTCAGTTCCAATTACTCTCTCTCTCTCTCTCTCTCTCTCTCTCTCTCTCTCTTTCTTTTCTTTGATTTTTCCTTTCTTTTACGGGTCAGTATAGGTCTGTGTTGTATCAGATTCCGCCAATACAGATATGATGCAACCATATCGACCAATACGATACCAATATTGTGAACCTTGGCTTTGATTGCTTACCCTCTCAAACATCAATTTGCTTGACTGATCATAGCTATGAGCTATTAGACCAATGATTACAAAATGGACGTTTTGTGGTGGTAAGGAACCGTTTAGTCAAGCTTAACCTTCAAAAGCCTTGATTTTTAAATTTCATGAATTGGAGGATTTTAACCTTTTTTTTTAATTGCCAAGTTCATTATTTATGCCCATTTTGCTTTTCTTTTTAAAGATGAAGTAATTTATTAGGCAAAGCCAAGAGGAAGTAAGGACAACAAAGAAAGCAAAAACAGACAAAGCATAAAAAAGAAAAAGATAACTCAATAGCCAACAGGATGGAGGAAACCCCAATGACACAAACTCTCAAGACACCCAATCCCTTGTGTACAACAAGATCCGGTTCAACACCCTAATAAGAGGAAACAAGACCCAGTTCAACACCTTAATACAGAGAAACTCTTATTACAAAAACATCGGTTATTCCTCTCTCCCCAAATGTCTCAGAGGGCAGCTAGGAGGGCTAGTCTCCACTTCTTTCTGCCGAGCTTTCCCTTGTCTCTAGCATGCCAGGAACAGAAAAGGCCAACAATTGAAGGAGGCATCACCCATGAAACATCTGTGAGGACACAAATGCCAAACTAGATATGCGAAGACAACGAATGGTGGAGGAACAAATGATCAACTGATTCTACTTCTTAGAGGCACAACAAACACACACTAGGCAGAATCAGACCCCTTTTATTGAGATTGTCAATTGTCATGATGCGATTCCTGCCTGCCAGCGATGCAAAAGCAGTTATCTTAGGGGGAGCCTGTAGAACCAGACTGGACCTGTGTGGCAGTTGTTACCGGACAACTCTGACTAGGAGAGCATGCCGTAGGACCGCGCCGAAAATACTCTGAGCTCTTGTGTCTCCAAACCAACGAATCACCCTCACCAAGGGATGGCACAAACCCTCACAAATGAGACAGAATCCGAGCCAGATCATCTGTATTTCAGAATCCCGTAGATTATGCCTAAAAGGAGAGCCATACCCCTTCCTCTCCTTGGCCCAAAAAGCAATTAGCCATAGGTATCTCCACCATTGGGCAAAGAGAAGCCAGGGACAGAAAAGAAGATCTAAGGGAGGAATCTCCACCCCAGATATCCTCCTAGAACCTGATTCTGGCCCCATCCCCAACCGAAAATTGCACACCTTAAAAAACCTTGACTGCTGCCCTTGTAATTGCTTTCCAGAGGGAGGAAGAGCGGTAGAGGCATAACAGCCCATTTTGCTAATTTGGCAATTAGTGAATTAAGGCTAACCAAACACATCAATTACATAATTCTTGAATTCGGCAATGAAAATTTTGCCAAATTCATGAATTTCTTGTGCATCCAAATAGGCTCCAAAGAAACTTAAAACAAAAATAGTTCAAATCCTACTCAAATTCCTATCTTTATGCAGCCATGAAGTAGGAGGGAGGGTGCCATGCTTGTATATGTGATGGTGTTTGCATTAGATGGAAACAATTATTTATTTATTTATTTATTTATTTTATTTTATTTTATTTTTTTAATTTTTATTTTTATTTTTATTTATTTTTTTTGTTGGAGGAAAGAACAATCAAAGCTTAGGGTGGCAATGGATTGAACTTGGGCCAGGGCAGGGTTGGCCCTAGCTCGGCCATAGTCCCTTAAGCGTTGGCCTTAGCTAGGCCCTGCCTGGGCTCCTTCCCTACCCTCCAACGAAAAGAGTGAAATGATCAAAGTTTTGAAATAGTCTGCCCTCCAAAGAAAAGAGTGAAATGATCAAAAGTTTGAAATAGTCCAATCTAAGACTTTTTTGTATTATTTGTATATTTTTTGTAAATCTCCCATATGCCTCCTTTTTTTCTGTTTTACATATCCCTTCATTCGGAATGAGTCCATCATTTAAATGGATTCATTTAAATGGTTTTGATCATTGAACCATGACCAAATCCAAGAGTGTCGATGAACCTAATTTTGTTTGAGCTATTTGTTCCTACCAAATCAGTCTCCTTGCAAAATTCTCATTATGTAAATGGGCTGCATATTATGGGTAATTCAGATGCATGCATGTTTTTTAGCTATTCAATAGGGGCCTGTTCAGGTTCATTGAAAGGAAAGTAAATGAAATATTTTCCCGTGAAACTTACTTTCTAGTGTTTGTTTCACTTTTCTATGTGAGAATTTGTGGGAAACATCATTTTTCAATTCCCACTTGTCCCACATCCACTCCTAAGAAAGTTTTTTTTTATTTTTTTCCTTCCCTGCAATGCAAGGAAAATGAGTTTCTCAAGAGTAATTGAAATGTGCCACCATCCGTCTTCAATCACCTCACATGTGCCACATGAGCCATCGTCCATCCTTAGTTACGCTACACATGTCCCACTATGCCACTTGTTCCAATGTGGTACATGTGCTACCCATCTTCTCTTGCACCTCACATATGCAAAGCTTCCCACATGTGATAATATGCCACAAGTACCACCATCCACTTCTTGTGCCCCACATGTGCCAATGTGCCATATGTGCTATAATCCATCTTCAATTGCTCCATATATGCCACATGTACCAACATGCAAGTGCTACCATCTAGTTTCAAATACCGAGGTGTCAAATAAGTTAATGTCTCTTGTGACAGGTGTGATCCATCTTCAAATGCTCCATATATGCCACGTGCCAACATGCAAGTGCTACTGTCTAGTTTCAAATACCCAAGTGTCAAATGTGTTAATGTCTGTTGTGACAACTGTGATCCTATAGCGCCTTATGTGTGCCACAGTGCCATAATTCAACTTCAAGTGCCCCACATATTCCACATATGTCACATGTGCAATTGTCCATTTTCAAGCATTCCATGGGCTAATCCGGCATATGTGAGTAACTAGGAAACTTACCCAAGAAATCCTTAGGTTCGTTTATCAAACAACCATTTTAGAAATAGGTCCAAAATTTTTAGAATTTTTTTGTTATAAAACAAACGATGAAAACAATGTTTCCTTTCTAATAGTTTCATGGAAATAAGGTTTCTCAAGAAATACTATTTTCTTTACCACACCCTTCGTGAATCCAAACAGGCCCTAAGGTAATTTTTTGTAGTGCCTAAGATAATTTTTTGTAGGAAACTTCTGCCTTAATTGAGCTTTGAATCTTCGCTTTTAAGATTAGGCTACTATAACTGCCTCACAACGATCATTTTTTCTAGGTAAGAAAATGTATTGCCCTGTATCATGCCATTACGAGCTTTTTTTTTTTTTTTTTTTTTTTTTTTTTTATCTTTCCAGAATATCCATTACAACCCCATATCAAGTAACAGCTCTCACCAATTACCATTACGCAATAGCAGTCATGTAACTGTTTTTTAATATCATTAGTAAGACCACATGATGGATTTTCTAGATTAATGATGGAACCGTTTGCAGTATGATCAATATGTACAGTTCGTCTCCATAACCCTTGAATGGATGGTTAGGATCATTTGTTAAAGATGACTTTTCATAGTGATGGGGCAATCAAGGGTGAGACCCACATGATGGATGGTTTAGATTAATGACCAGACTGCTTGTAGTACAAACATTACCATATGTGATTTCCAACTTAGACATTGATCTAAACGTAAATGTTACAAGTCTTGGGAATCACAAGGATCTGCTTTAAGATGTTATAAAAACATGGTGATTATAATTCTTGGTGTTAGTGCACTGTTCTGTGGCATACTAGTGTACCTTATTTGTCAATCATGTGTATCTATGTGTTGTAATGTCGGTTGAGCCTTGGCAAGCTAAAGACCGAAGATTCAAGTGGACAAGAAGCATCAAGGAAGAAGAACAGGTAAAAGAGACGCCTTGGTGACCCTAACCCTTAGAACGAAAACACTCATATACCTCTAGATGACTTGGACCTCATAGGTAAACCCTTAGTCATTATCATTAGCCTTAGAATAGTTAGAAAAACATGATAAGTTAGGCTAATAAAAGAGGTGCAAACTGTTGTAAACAAACAGGCCCAAACAGTTGTTTTCGATTACACTTCGATGTCATTGTAAAATAGTTTGATGGATCTTCGATGCCATAAAGACCAGTTCGATTCCATCGAGCATATGTCCGGCAACATATGTAGGACAGTTCTTCGATGCCATCGAATGGCCTTTCGATGCCACCGAAGGTGTTTGTTCGATGCCATCGAATGGCCTTTCGATTCCATCGAAGGTGCTTGTTCGATGCCCCATCGAATTGGTTGTCCAGCAACTAAAGAAACTCTCTGGACAATTCTTCAACCCCATTGAAGTGACCATTTTTCTACTCGTTTTATGACTGTTGGAGCTTCATTTATAAAAGGGGGGGAATAAATTTTGGAGCTTAAGAGAGGGTTTTGATAGCTTATGAGCCACAACACCATTTGCATATCATTAGAGGCTCTAATTGGATGAGATTCAAGCTCATATCCCTTGTGATTCATCACTAGTGAGGGCATTCAAATGCAAAATATGGAGATGACTTGATATCTCTCATTCCTAGAGTTTAGACACTAAACCCAATAGTTAAATCCTTATCTAAATCCCCTAGAAAACCCTTTAGGTGAATCTGCTAGTTAGAACAAGCTACCCATTACATGTAAGAGATTCTACCATCCTCCCATCACCTTGGTCATCTCAAGAAGATCATATGCAAGGCGATTGATCGTTGGAGCTGAGGCATTGGCAACACATCGGCAACAAGATCTGGGGAGCAAAGGGAGAGCTGATTGAAGCACGGGAGAGCAGAGATCAAGCAAACCAAGCAACACATCAAAAGAGGCTCAATCCGACAAATAAGGTGGTCATTTGTAAGAGTATATCAACTCTCTTCCCATGGGGAATTAAGTGTAGAGTTTGAATTACCAAACTCAATAGGTTTTGTTAAAGGACCTAGGCCCGGTTGTAGGGCTAAATCAAGTCTCTGTGGGGAGCCTCTGGCAGGAGTATAGGTTCGATTGTAGGACCTTGGTTTGGTTGTAGAGCCTAAAACCATTGATGTTCGGTTGTAGGACCTTGACTCATGTCTTGAGTCTAAATTGAGGTTCGATTGTAGGATCTTGGCTCTTGAATGGAGTCTAAATTGTCAAGTCTGCAAGGGGAGCTATCGACACGAGTGTGTACATGGTCCATCAACACAGGTGCATGCATGAGGTTCTTGAGTAGGATTGTAAGGTAGGAAAGATCCTATTTAAAACCCCTAGGTTGTGTGGTGAACCTGATGTAAAACCCTCATAGTGAAATTCGGTGTACTCAAGGGGTGAGTATGACAATTAGGAGTGGAGTAAACAAGTAGTCGAACCACTATACATGCTTGTGTTTGTAATGTATTTGAGCACATTTCTACTTATGCATTATTGTTTAATTGTTTAAGAATGCTTAATTGGAATGTATGCTAGGCACGGGATAGGCACATTCACACACAAGATGTGTTTTCACTAGGTGTAGACTTGAGCTTATATGATCCATTCTCATATAGTTTACATAGGGTGTATAGATTAGTTGCCTGGTTAGTTAAATAATTTGATAATCTATGCATTTAGATTGATTGCTTAATAGTTATAACTTTGCTACTCTATGTGATTGGACCCACTAAGGCTTGAAAGCCGAAACGTTCTTATTTAATTTAACCACAGGATTTGGCAATTATTCTAGTATAGCGCCTCAAGTGTGAGCCATAGGCGCAATTTCACTTGGCAATTAAAACACTAAAAAATTGCATTACCCGGTTATTGAAATATCTAGGTCATCTTGATGCCCAAATCCAAATGGCCCCTAGTCGTGCCTGAGCACTCATGCCTGCAATCAAATCAATAAGGATCTACAGTGAGGTAAGTGCAGGATTAGAATCCCATGCAGATCAACTGCCAAATTGGAACTCTGACATCAGTATACTTGGGCCATTTTCAGGAAAGAAACTGTCCGGACCGCCCACTAATATAAGTGTCCTAGTCGGGCATTGAGCCAAAGAAGTCCAATGCTCGATCCAAATGATTAACCATTAGATCAATGTTGGAGAAGGGTTGGTCCATATTGGATAATTTTAGAAGCAGTAATTGATCTAGATCGTACATCATAGGGGGCCATAATTTCTTTCTAAAGTTTCAATGGATGATCTTAACCATCTAATCAATTGCTAGGAAATGGACATCTCGCATTTCTTTCTAAAGTTTCAATGGATGATCTTAACCATCTAATCAATTGCTAGGAAATGGACATCTTGCAAAACATGCGCCCGGATTTTCCCACTGCTTTTCTGGTGAAAACCTTTAGGCTGGCACCACTATCCCGGACTTTTTGGGCCAGGGACCCATGATGTTTAGACAACTAGAGATCATAATCCTAACTACTTCACTAAAATTCTTTTGTTGTGTTATATAGACTATTTCATACATTTAGTTACCCGTTCATTGTGCTGTTTGAATTTCAAAACATTGCATTGTGGGAACCAATTCAGTGCATTGACAGGCTTTTCTCTTGTGAAGCCTTTGAATGTGTATATATTAGCATATGAGGTTTGCTCGAATGCATCCTGACCCCGACGTATTGCAATAAGATACATTGGGACTGTAGCCGTTGGATGTGTATTTTTCAATGCCCCAAACCACTTTTTTATTATTATTATTATTTTTAAGTATGCAATGCACCCACCCTGTTAGCTGCGCAATGCACCCACCCACCGGTGGTGTTAGTTTGTCTCCTTAGCATTTCGAACCTGAGACCTACTGTTGAAACACCTAGGCATCTTCCAGCTGAGCTAGCAGGCGAGACACAAACCACTTATTTAATAGAAGCCCGGGAAAAATTAAAATCTCGGATTGCATATTTTTATTTTTTTGGGTCAAACTATGAAATTGAAATATCCAATTCAGAGATTTTTTATTTTTTTATTTTAAAGGTCCTTCAGAGTGTTTATTTGTTGCCTATGCAGCATACAAAGTGAGACTTTTAAGAAAAACGGTTTGGATAATGGATGATGAACTAGGCTCAAAGGCCAATGTCCTGACGTATTATATTGCAATCATAGTTCTAAAACTGGCTGACTCAACTCGAAAACTCAGCCGAGTTCACTTGACTCAAAATTCAATTAACCTGCCCTGACCCGGAAGAACATCCAGTCAAATTTTCTGGTTTTTAAACTATGATTGCAGTAAGTCGAGATGTATTCAAGCAAACCTCTTGACCTTTTGTGTTTTGTATTGTTTTTAACCTTGTTTTGAATGCCACATCATTCCCCCTGGGTTGTTGATGGAGTTACTTTTTCCTATCTGAGCCATCCACAGCAAGGCCCACCAGATGGGTGATCTGGATTTCATGAGCTCAAAACAAGCCATCATGGACTCATGGTTCAGCAGCCCTAACAGGAGACGTGAACTTTAAAGTAAAAGCTTCCTTGGAGAAGGGTTAATTTCGCCATCATGCACTCTGTAGAGCATCAGTGTAGAAAGATTCAAAGCTCTCGGGACGAGAGTCCCAGTCCACGCAAAATACATCTCCCCACGTTCATGACAATGAAAAAGAAAAGCAAACTCTCTCTCTCTCTCTCTCTCTACCAAACTCGTATACATGGAAAGCACATTTCCTACCTTTACGCTACCTTATTTCTTGCTCCCTTTAAAATGAAACATGCCTGCAAAACCAGCATCCAAGCTTAAAGAGAAGAAAGAAAAATGGCAACATATCGGAGCTGGCTGGGCACCATCAGAAATAAGTTCGTCAAATACCCTCGCAAGAGAGTTATCGTTCTGCCACAGCAATAGCAATGATAACATCCAAAGAGAAGTAGAGGTTGCGAAAGAGAAGGCTCCACTCAAGGAAGGCAGCTACTCGCCCCCTCTGTATATAAGACTTTCAGAAGACGACATGGCTGCAATCAAGATACAAGCTTTTTTCAGAGGTCATTTGGTAAGAACCATGTTATGGCTAATGTGGAATGCGAGATCCACGCTGTTCATCAGGTGGGCTCCACTTTGTAATGGGAACCTGAATACTAGGCGATGCAGTCATTAGGTGGCTCATGTGAGTAGGATCGATGTGAGCCATTGATCATTTTTTTTTAACCGTGTGAGCCACCACACCTGCGGGCTGGACTGACCTTAGTTTTGAGCCACCGTGTATAAATGGTACACCCATCTGATGATCTGCCCAGTCATTTGGACCCAGATCCACGCTGTTCATCAGGTGGGCCCCACTTCAGCATGAACCATCACCTTGGTGATTCTCACCTGATGAATGGTTTGGATGGTACGTAGAAAACATGATCGACACCAGATTCCACCTGGAAGTTTCTATGGTAGGGCCATTGTTCCCTTTGATCTGGCCCACCTGAATTATGGATTAGGCTGGATCTTGGAACCCATCCCTAACCCGTCTTGGTGGACCATATTCACGGTTTGGATTCCATCTACACAAAGTGGGCCCCACAGAGCTAGAACACGCAGATTGTGGCCTTGCTTTACATTGTTGCAATAAGCATATGCCAAGCCCGGTTGGTGGACGTATACATTACTTCATTTTAATCAGTTGGGTCACCTGGGCCAGCCCATTAATAACTGGCTGGGTCAGGTGGGCTTCAACCTGATTTGGACCGTTACTTAAATGGGCCTAATCTTCTGGCCGGAGCCCAATCCATTACCCATTTAACTTGGCCTGAGAACCTATCTAACCCATTGCCACGCATCGGGTAGCTAGGCATGGATCTACAGATTCCAATTAGGTCCCTGTCCGGATACTACCAAATAAGTTACTTTTACTTACAGCAGTAGATAAGTAACTTATTTCATATAAGTACGTTCGGTTTATGATTAGTAATAAGTAACTTTTTTACTTAAAGGTACATAATCACTTAGCTAATTTTTTAGCTTTTTAACTTTTTTGGATAGATGAAAGAGAGGAAAAGCTGATAAATATGTTGTTTACCAAACATACTTATTTTCTTAATAAGTAGAAACTAAGATAAGCTACTTGTAGCATAAGTAACTTATCTTAAGCAACTTACGATCCAAACGGGCCCTTAGAGAAACCACATTTATATTTTAGGTTTTTGTTTGGGATGAGAACAGGCGAGGCAGGCGTTTCGGGCTCTAAGGAGCCTGGTGAAGCTACAGGCAGTTGTTCGCGGCGTTTGCGTGAGGAAGCAGGCACGGATTGCTTTGCATTGCATGCACGCGCTCGTCCGCTTGCAAGTCAGGGTTCGAGCCAGGCAGCTGCTCAGCATGTCCGGAGATGCATAGCTCCATTCCATTCCATTCCCTGATCCCAAAATACCAACTGTACTTCTGTAATTCTTTTTGTGTGAACTTTGGTAGCAAAGATTCAAGACTTGAACGTTGTTTGTGGACAAAAACTAAATGAACTTTGATACTCTGGCAGAATGTGGTGATGATACGCAGGAACTTGTAAATTACTGTGAGGAGGTCTCAAGTCCAACCGGTTGCACTGCAAGTTATGGTACAGTACATCCAGTGGATATCTCTAAAAAAGTTAGGTTCATACAAAATCCAGACCTAATAAGCTGGTCCCGCCATGAGGATTGTATGTTGCAAAAATCAGCACAATATACTGATAAGAAGAGCCACACTGTAGAAAACAATATAGTCATTGGGGTAAATATCGAAAGATAATGTGAACCACTCAATTAGTGGATGTGGTTGATTTTGAGAGCGGATTAGGTGAGACCCCAGCCTCACCCAAGACGGTGCGGCCCTTAACGTGGGTTACCGTGGGGCCCACCTTGATGTACGTATTATATATCCACGCGGTCCATCCATTTTCTCAGATCATTTTAGGGGATTATACCAAAAATGAAGCAGGTCCAATCATCAGGTGGACCATAATATAGGAAACAGTGGTGATTGACCATTAATGGGCCACAGAAGGTTTTGATGAAGCTGATATTTGTTTTTTCCCTTCATCCAGGCTCATGTGACCTTATCAACAGATTGGATGATAAATAAACACTACAGAAACATGAGGGTGAGTCCTAACAAGTTTTTAATGGTAGGATGGTCAATCACCACTGTTTCTTATGGTATGGTCCACCTGATAATTTTCTCTGATTCTTTTTTCGGATAATGCCCTAAGATAATCTGGAAAAACGGATGGACGGAGTGGATACATAATACATACATCAAGGTGGGCCCCATGGTAAGGGCCTCAGCCTCTTAGGTGAGCCCGGGTTCTCACCTAATCCGCTCTCGTTGATTTTTGGAAAAGGTGATCCTGACCTATTGAATGGGTTGGATATTGCACGTAATTTGAACGGTTGGAAGTTATCTACTGGGTGGACCTTAACTTACAGTCCAGCCGGTTGGACTTGTGACCTCCTCAAGATGCTACACTTTGCAGAGCTTCGCTAAGCGCACACGCGTGTGCAATACAGCTCGTGTACACACGAATTGCATAGTACGAGATCCAATTCATTTTTCAAAAATAAATGGGCCCCAACATTGGAATCAGGTTAATGGATCGGAAAATTTTAGCCAAGTTTTGCAGAGCCGTTCATTTGTTTTGCAAACTGTGGATCACCTGACCAATGGTTCAACATGATTCTTGGGTTAGGGCATCGACATGGTGGTGTCTTTCTGATGGATGGATTGGATCTTGGACCTATTGTACCAGGTTGGCACGCTTGTGCTTGTACGTGAGCTTTATTGCACACTCGTATGGGCTTAGCAAAGTTATACGTGACTAATCATAATTCAAAGTAAGCCGTCCAAAATATGTATACCAGTTTAAATGTATTACGATCCAAACATTACACTTATCTGAATATCTGACTTTCAGATTGGTGGACACTTAATTGGACTGTTGGAAATGAAATCCCATGGCCTTATTTCAAGAAATAACTGTCCACTAATCAGAGGTTAGGATTGTTCAATGATTCTGATTACCGACTGTAGGTTCTACAATTTAGTTGGTTTAACTTGATATAATATATGCCACGTGTACAATTTCCAAGTGCTGTGTATCAAGAGTCGTATGGAGCCAGAGTAACAAATAACTCTCCTTCTGTCGTTGTTGTAAAAATACCATCTTGGTTTGTTTGAAACAAAGATCATTCCTTTCGTAGTGATAAAGCAATTTAATAAAGATGTAATGCTCGCCTTTTAGAAGGTATAGTATTTAAGGCTCTGTTCAGACAAGGTGAGGACGAAGATCCTGAGAGACCGCGAGCAATCGAGGGTGGGCCCTCAATTTGGTGGGTCCATGTCACTGACTGGATCCCTTTAATTGATGAGGATCATTAGTTTCCATTGATAGACGATTGGATCTCCTGAATTGATGTGGACCATTAGTTCGTCAGCCATTGATAAATGGTCACTACCGTCTACTTAAGGTGCTCTTTTTGGGACGAAAATAGTACAATTGGTTATAGATCATAGATGACTTGGACTTTCCTTTTTATTAGCCACTTACTAAAAATATATGATTATCTGATTGAAGTGATTTCAGAGTTAAAATTTAGGATTATCTGATCGAAGTGATTTTAGAGATGTATGTGGAAGGCCCCACAGATGAGCGGTCTAGATAGATTATTAGACCTGATTTTTAGTCATGGATGATCCAAAATGCTAATTGTTGCCTAAAGTGGTTCTCTAGAGATATGGGCAATCCAAGGTGTTGCCCACCACATGGAGTTGTGTCATACTCAAAAGGTTAACTCTTCAGGTGGAATGCCTCTAGGATATATGAAGCTCCTTTCATCGTCCAACCTACCTGATGTGGGACAAACCCAACAACCCCCCAGCAGATTTGGGCCCTGGGGTTCTCGAAACTTGATCTCGGCATACCCACCTCGCTTGTAGGACCTGGCATGGGCATGGCAGGATATGGGGCTCTCGGAACTTGACCTTGGCATCTCCCTTCGCCATGGGCCTTGGACGGATAACCCAACTTTAATACCAGTTGTGTCACACCCAAAAGGTTGACCCTACAGGTGGAGTGACCCCAAGATATATGAAGCTCCTTTCATCGTCTAACCTAGCTGATACGGGACAAGCCTAACATATGGATGGCGAGGATTGGTGATTAGAACTTTTCTACTATAATCGATTTTGACCATATAATCTTTCTTTTCTTCTTCTTCTTTTTCTTCTTTTTTTTTTTTTTTTGTAGGAATCATCCACTCGAAGTGATTCTGGAGAAAAATGAGCAATTCAATTCAGTGCCCACGGGAAGGATGGTCCTCATCAATTATCGGTGCTTTTTGGACAATTGATCTCGACCATCAGTTTTAGTAGTACTCAATCTGGACCGTTTTAATAAAGGAGTCAGATAATTGCAATGTAACATGAGGCCCGCGTGATGGATTATTCAGATCGATCACATGCATTTTTTGTTATAAATGATTTGGACCGACCATTTTTTAGGTCATCTTTTATTAAAGTAATTTTTGTGAGATATGCACACACTCAGAAGTAGGGCGACATGGGGAATGGTCAAGATCAGTGTTTCTTTGGTAAAGTTCACCCGGACCCTTTAACCAGCTCGTACTCCTATGAAGAGGTTGTGAGTTTGGGTGGGTCTTATCGCCCTTATTTAGCTTCTGTAACAAAAATACAGTTGACTGGGTGAGTGACTCAGTTCAAGTTATAATGGGTTGTTTCAAGTTAATCGAGTTACTGAGTTGACTAGATGAATCTTGTCCAACCTGAACATAGTCTGGTTATTGTGCGGACTTGATGAGTCTTGTTGGACCTGGATTGCTGAGTTATCAAGCCGACTTTACAAGTCTTGCTAGGTCCGGAACAAGTCACACTTGTCGGTGAATTTCTTAGGGATGGCTCTAAATCTTGTTGATGTGCAGGATGCCTTGGATTATGTTAGCATAAGAGGGGGATTGTTGGTCTGACCAACCGTGTATGAGGGGGTTTTGATAGGTCCAATTCATCGATCCGATGTTCGCCGGTCAGATGGACAGCTTTACGCGAATTAGCGTAAGTTGGGGTATTTAAGCTTAATTGTGACCAAGGCTTGGTGATTACGATTGTTTTCTCTCAAATGGCAAAGGTTTTGCAAGGTGATGGGGTTTTCTGCACTTGTAAGGGCTTGAGAAGGGATTTTCTCAAGGGATTAGGGTTTTCCTATGTGCAAATCGTAAGGAGAGATCCGGATTTTATCTGTAATCGAAAAAAGGTGAGTGGTATAATCTTTAAGGCTTTGATTATAGTAGATTTCTTTTGCTTTGTGTCCGTGGTTTTTCCCCGCAAGGATTTTCCACATTAAATATCTTGTGTTTGTGTGATTACTTTTATTAGTTATTGTTTATTTAATTGTTCTAACTTCGTTAAATGTACTTCCGCAATGTGCATAGATTAATAGCGGTATTAGATCTGAATTTATAATACCTAAGGTTAATCTAAGTTTGTTGAGGGTTCGGAATTTCGACACTCGTCAACTTGAACTGATTGGCCAAGTTTCAAGTTGAGACATTGAGTTCTAGAACTAAGATTAGAACATCATCCCAATTCGTGCATGTTGTGAGCAATTTGCCATGGATGTTCTCAATGATAAATCATGTTACACCACCCAAATGATCTATCTTTTGAGCCATTAGTGGAGAGGCTTACTACATTCTCTGAAGTTGTGAGTGGTGGTCACACAAAATGATTCAAAGCTACTATCATAGCATTCTAATTTTGAATAAGGTTGTCCATCTAAATTCCTAAAGCAATCCAAACCATCTTGGATAGTTTCTTTCTAATTCCATTTGGATTATTATCTAGGAAATATGGATGGTTATTATCATCCCAATCAATGGTTAAATCTTCTGAAAGAATTTAAGAAGCATTTCACAAGGTGAAATCGAAGATTCGTTCTGAAATGCATGTCAAGATTTTGACCATCATTATTAGATGATGGGGGACATCTGTGCACCAATCTTTGGTTCAAACTCTAAGACAATGTTAGTTGATATGTTTGTTAGTGCACTTTTCTGTGGCATACTAGTGCACCTTATTTGTCAATTACTTAGGTCAGTGAGTCTAGTGTTGGTTAAGCTTAATGACGACGAAGATCAAAGACTCAAGCAGGACCTGCTGCATCAAGGAAGAACAAACAGGTAAAAGAGATGCCTTGGTGGGCCTTGAAACTCGACCAAGACCATAACCTAAACCTCTAGATGACCTTAACTCAATTAGGCATACTTTTTGTCATCTAAGATTGGCCTTAGGTGTCCCAAAAAACCACTAAAAGCTTGGCTAAAGAGGTGTCTTTGCTGCTGTAAAAATACACTCAAAATAGCTAGCAGAGAAGGGCTGCCGACCGGTTAGACCCCTGGCCGACCGATCGTCAAAAGTGGAGTTGGGACATGCAAGTTTCTGGAACTCCTTGGCCACTGTTCGACCGGTTGTGACTGGTCGTGATTGTCCAAATTGAGACAACAAGCAATTTGCCCAAACTGACCGGTCGGCAACTAGCCATTTTGTAATCGTTTTTCAAACGTTGGACTTTTTCTATAAAATGGCTTGGGTCGATTTTTGGGGTAAGATGAGGGATTTTGAGAGGATTGAAGCCACCATAGTTAGAGACAATTAGAGGCTCAATTCTTAACCTTTGTAAGACATCTTCCTTGTGATTTAATATAAGAATGGAGCAATCCAAGCTCATGAAGAAGATGAACTTCACCCTTTCTTGATCTCTAGAGTTTAGATCTTTTTTGATAGTCATATCCTTATCCAAAGTTCTAAGATGAGATCTTTGTAGACTCATCTTAAAAACCCATTGTTGGTAGACTCTGCAGAGTTTCAACAAGGGGTCTCGGTTTCGAAACCCATCAGTGGTGAAATATCTACGTTGTTGACACCACTACTAGGTGCGTTGCATGACTGACTGGTGAAATTGTGGTTTTACCGCTAGTGATATAAGCTTGAAGGTATGCTTATGTCCTGGGGGGGGGGGGGGGGGGGGGGGGGGGGTAAGGACTTTTTACAAATTCCTTGTCAATAAAAACCTCAAGAGCATTCACAATCAATTTATCAATTTAATGTATGTAAATGCAAGTAAATAGATTAAATAAGATCTTTCTAAATGATCAACTATACTAAGAGAAGAATTTAGTCAAATAGTTCATATGCATGCTTGTATTGATCATTCAAAGATGGCATATAAGCATTTTTTCAAATATAAGATGGGCATACAGTTAAGCACTTATAAGATTGATTAACAAGGGATAATAGTAGACAAAATGCATTCACCACATTACACACGATGTATAGTGGTTCGATGATGAGTCTACTCCACTCCCGGTTCAAGTACTCAACTCCTTTGAGTACACCGGCATTCACTATCAGAGGTTTTAAATGAGGTTCACCTCTCAACCTTTACAACCTACACAAGGTCTATTCCTACATAAGGACTCCTCAAATCCTACATAAGGACAACGCACGTATACTCCCGTGTTGGAGGCCTACGTAAGGACTTACACGTCCTACTAAAAAACAACTCCGAGATTGGGTCACAATCTCTAGACCCCAATCTCAACAAGAAGGGGGAATCAAATTATGGACTCTATAAGCTTAAACACTTACAAGAGATGAGCCCCAATTCAGCGCCGTTGAGTAGCTTCAGCTTCCACGAATGCTTTAGCTCCTCTCCAAGCTCCCACGATCAGCTACCAATGCATATGATGATCCTAGACTAATGTCGGGTAGGTGGGAGGAGGTATTGATGTTCCATTTGCCTATTACAATGCAATGGTTAATGAAGGAACAATCAATCTGATCATTCAATGGCTATAAATGACTTCAAGTTGAAGATTCAATGATAAGGACAGCCATGAATGCCATGCTTGAGTTCATTGTTCAAACTGAGCTTTGAATACTCAATGTAGTGCCATTAATGGCTAGGTTTGAAGGATGAACTCAAGACTATAATGAGCAAAAGAGATTAGGTGAAGGTCTTAATTGCCTCTCTTAATGCTCTAAATGGGTGTGCAAGAGATACCATTAAAGGCCTCAAGATATGCCTTTATAGAGGCCCAAAAATGAGTACAAACGGATATAAAACGGTCATATTCCGACCTGCCTGGGACCCCCTCCGGCCGGTTGAATTTGAGGTCTGACCTGTCAACCGGCCTGCCCTCAGATGGGTCGGGTAAGTCATCCAGAAACCATAAACTTGCTGGACCATTTTTGCCATATCCGACCTACTATCCGGCCGGTTGGATAGGGCAGCCGACCTGCTGTCCAGCTGGTTGGCCGGTCGGTCGGCAGACCTTCCCAACATAGAATTTTGGACATTGTTGCAATGTGCGGCCGATCGGCCGGTCAGATGGTCCATCTGACCTATTGTTCGGCTGGTCATTAGACCGGTCGGCTGATGTTGATGTCCTCTTTTAAAGCTGCTGGTCAAGGACCAGTGACTGGTCGGTCGGCCGGCCGGTTGGCAGGCCTTATCTAGCCCATGTTCAAGCTGATTTCCAACTGAACTATATGTGCCCCACTAAGGTGATATTCCTATTGTTTTTCATAGTTGGGCACCTACTTAATGAAGGTCCAAGACTGATCATCTTGACCTTAAGACCTTGGATTAAATGGCTAAGATTAGAATGTTTAGAATGCCATAAATACGGGTGTTTTGGGATCCTATGGGCTGTCTATATGCAACTTACCTTCTGGACTTGTTTTGACTTGAACTTGAGCGCGGAAAGCTGCTTTGGACTTCAAGTCTTGAGTCTTCAATCTTCGTCGGAGCTCACCAGACTCGACTGACTTACATAATCAAGGAATTGACAATACGATGCACTAATTAGTGCACTAACAATCTCCCCCTTAGTCAATTACGTGACAAAACACAACTTAAGACCATTCATGATCTCCATATCATGAATATCCCAAAACCAAGAAATACTTTTACACCCAATTACATGTCTGAACAAAATTTACACTTAAAACTTTATAAAGCGACATGTACAGACTTGAAATATCTTCGATTTCTCCCCCTCAACACCTGCACCTAAGAAAGCCTGCAAAACTATATAAATCGGCTTCTTGGTGGGATATAGTTCTCCCCCCCTTTTGTTAGTGATTGACAAAGGTTAGCTCGCAAAAAAATATGCCTATAAGAGCAGCGACGCTAAACCATGAACAATTAGCAATAAAGCGTAGAAAATATGTCAATCATACAATGTATAGGAAGAGATAGTTCATGAAAAACATGGGAGAAAAGAAGTGACATGATATACATTGAAACAATATAAGCATAAAGGGCATTTCGCCCAATCAACCAACCTCCCCAAATGGCATGTATATCAAGATCAATTAAGCAAATAAGCTATATTAAAATAGAGTAATGAGTCAAAAGGGCTTAATGCCCAAACCATCCAACCTCCCCCTATCAATATATCAAGAAAATGCAATAGACTCATCAATATAGTACTAATAGACCAGAATTGGGCATTTTGCCCGAGCCATCCATCCTTCTAAAAATCAGATGTTCATTTAAAAGTGCATGCTTACATGATTTTTGGTGATGGACATAGATGATGGGTCAAAAGGTATGGACCTATAACATGAGTCAGTGGTGTATATAGCCCAATTGGCTAGTCTCACTCAATCAATAGACAATAAGGCGCAAGACTCGAAGCGAATATAACTTTAAAGCACAAGTATATACCAAATTTCACTATCTCAAAAAGATGTATCAATATAGCTCAAAAAGAAGAAATCCAAACATGTGACGACATAAATAGATATAACTGTAAAACTCAGACATCAAGGGGTCTAACAATCATCTAAAATGTATAAATATATAACATGACGAGCGAACTGGTGTTTTGGTCATCCAAAAAGATACTCCTGACCAAGACACAGGATACAACATATAACGATGCTAAAAATCAGTCCCGTCACCTAGATCTGGTGGCGACACATCGCCACGAGCAGCTCGCTCTCAAGCCTCCAGATGCCTGTTAATCTGAGCAAGGCGAGCCACAATAGCCTCCTGCTGCACGAGGAGAGTAGCCTATCCCTGAAACAACTGAGACTCGGTCTGATCCAATCTCTGCTCGATCCGATCAAGTCTCTGTGTAAGATGGTCCTGAAGCTAGCGTATCTCAGAGAGCAATGCAGGAGGAACTGCAGATGAAGATGGATGATCAGAGGGCGAAGATGTGCCGCGACATGAAAATGCGTGAATTGGAGTGTTGAAACGCCCTGGATGCTGACGAGGATACTTAGATGATCGTAGAGCAGGCTCAGGCTCAGACTCAGTATGCTGTGGGACTCCTGCTGCTGCCTCTGCTGTCGCTGATCCCTTCTTCGTTGAAGTTCTGCTTGAGTGATCTCCATTCTGGAGATAATGGATTTGTTGAGGAGGATAGGCCTGACAGGTTTTTTTGGTTAGATCTACAAGACCTATAGAGCTGGCAAATTTCCCTATGAGGCACCCAAATGGAAGGCCTGCTGACTGACCGTCAGTCCCTAAAATAATAGAGTGAATGGTGCTCATGATCATAGAGGGGAGACACATCTTCTCACCCTGACTGACTCAATACAGAATAGTCACCATGGACTCAGTCAAGTCAACTTTGTTGCTCTTACTGGTATAGACGTTTTTGAAGAATAAGTTGTGGAGAATCTGATAGTCCCAGGTCATATAAGAAGACCGTAGAGCACAACCACTAACCTCCCTAGGGATCTCCCCGTCACAAAGAACACCAATCATATCAAGCATAGGTGGAGCCTCCTCGGCAAGATCAGGAAGATCACTCGGATCAAGAATGGGAACGTTAATAGCTTGAGATATGGATTCTAGACCGAACGTCCATACAGTGTTGTTGTAATAGACAATGAAGGACACGGGATCTTCAATGGTGTCTTGACAGTAGGCATAAAATTTAAGGACAATATTTCTTTGCACAGGACCTCCCATATGTAACACCGGCTCCTAATTTATTGCTCTCAATAAATTTACCACATTGTAGGGTTCTAAGTCCACAAGAGAAGCTGATCTCTCACAAATCACATCTCAGTCAGCGAATTTTGCCCAATTGGCAAGATGAGATGTGTTAAGACCTCGAGATTTATAGGGGGATTTGGAGGTTGAAGCTACCCCTTTTCCCTTGGAAGCGGTTTTCTTGGATTTGAGTTGGGAGGGCCCCTCATCATGTTCTTTCTTTGAGCGGCGTTCACGCTGAGGAGGAGGCTCATTTCTCCCACCATGAGAAGACATGATAGCAGCCAATGATTCACACAAATCTAGCCTAGGTTTCAAAAGAAAAGGATACAACAAGGTAAACTCAAATAGAAACCGTTACCAGAGAAGATGACAAGGAAAAACTGGATTTGGAAGAGGAATGCACAATCTTGGGAGCTTCAATCCTTGTTAGGAGACCTAGGATACCTTGAGGAGGGCTGGTGAGAGCTTTGGAGTGAAAAGGGAGAGATAAGAAATGAAAAATGAATGAAATGGAGAGGTCCGACCTTCTTAAAGAGGGTTGGATAACGCCCGCTGGACGTGCACCGGCGGGTCGGACAGGGAACACCGGCCGGTCGGACCTTAACTATTTCTAACTTCTTCCCCCCTTTTTAAAAGATTTCACTAAGGCACCTGCTAGAAAGTTGTCGGCCGATCGGATAGGGGTCACCGGCCGGCCGGACCTAAACGAAAATGCTCATCTTGAGCAATTTTTAGGATCCGCAAGGATGGGTCCGCTTTCGTATTCTCAAATATGATGTGTTTAAGACCTAATCAAGCAATTTGGGTTGCGCGAATGTTTATGAGCACATCAAAAATTTTAAGGCTAACCATATGATTTTATGAGATTTTGATGCCTAAGATGACTAATTTTTAAGACAAACTGAAATAATGGATCTTATATCTAGATTTTCCTATTATGCTCATGAATGATGAGGCTTAATCCTCTGATATGGATTTAGGCTAATAGTGAGACTTCTTAGTTCAAGTTTTGTCTATATTATGATGTAGACAACCTTTTCTCAATATTCAATGCCTCGTTTAAAATTAATTGAGAATGACACCTACTATATAATAATCATCCAACAATTGTAAGATCACATATGAAGGTTAATCATAGATTAAGGTAGATCATTATAGAGATTAACACAGCAAGAAAATATAGTTTTAACAATCAAGATGATATAAGAATGATATACAGGATTTAAACTAATCACAAGAAAATGAGGCTTAGGTCCTCAGATTTTACTGTAACGTCCAATGACCTTGAGGCTAACACTTAAAATGTCCAATCCTGCAAGATATAAACTTGTTAGCCATCCAAAGCACAGCTTCCCAAGGATTTTCTAAGATAAATAGACTAAACACAATTCAAGGAAGCTGGCAAGAGACATGGAGGGTCACTTCTCCTTCACAACTCATTTGGCAACAGATTTCATTGTGCCTGGGTCATGAGAAGATCTGATAATAGTTCTCCTCTTCCCAGGAGAGCTGTTCTTTTTATATGATTGCTCATAGCCCATCCTCATTTTATCAATCATTTTATTTATCTTATCATTGATTAGGGCTACTTGTTTGAGCAAGGCATTCATCCGAGTATCATTCCTTAGAGGAGTCGAAAAATTTCTCCCCATATTCTTTTGATTCTGAGGGGGACTCCAAGTGTGGTGCGCTTCTCTCCCTTTTGGAATAGATTTACCTATCTTGCGTTGGGAGGGAGAAAGCTATGGGCGTTTAAAGGTCAAACATTCAGATTTTAGGTGACCCACATCACCACAAGCATGACAAATAGGGGAAGCTTTGGTTTTACTTCCGATGTACCATAGTTCTTTCTCACCATAGGAGGGACTAGAAGCAGTCTTAGAGATATGACTGTTAAAACCAATTCCTCTTCTGTCCATAGGTGATCTCCCTACGCCCAAGAGCTTTTCAAGATTTTCTTCTCCCTAGGAAAAACGTCTTCTAGAGCTAACAATTTGACATTTAAGACGATCAATTTCAGCATTTGCCTCTTTGAGTTCTTTTTCAAGGCTCACATATTTATCAAGGGTTTCACTATTCATGAATTTTTCTTTTTCAGGTTCAAGAGCTTTGTTCTTCTTTTTCAGCTCTTCTAGATCTTGGCCCAACTTTTGATTCTCAATTTTCAGACCATCAAGATTTTTGGTCAGTTTATCATTTTCAGCCTTCATTTGTCCCAACTTCTTTATGGTGTTCATATTTTCGATATACAGTTGGTTGTATGTTGAGCTCTTAATTGTGCATATTCTAACCCCAATTCATCACTCATTATGCATGGATTACATGTTTAAAGGACTATTCTAATGCATGATTTGTGATTGTAGGAACAAGAGGGAGATTTCACAAATTGAAGACTAAATGGAGCTCTTTAAGAGCATTGAAGACCATAGGATGAAGGTTGAAGAAGGACCAAAGAAAGACAAGGCAAGGAGAGAAGAGAAAAGAAGAAAGAAAGAAAGAAATAAACAAGAAAAAAAGCAGTCCGACCGGTCAAGACCGGTCGGCCACATCAAGGAAGCTCGCTGGACAGATGGACTGTCCAGTCCGACCGGTCCTAGACCGGTCGGCCATAGTTGCTGGACTGAACAGGAATGAAGTCCGACCGGTCGTGACCGGTCAGCCAAGCCAGTCCGACCGGTCCAGACCGGTCGGCCATGTGTAAACAGCTATTTCTATTTTGGGACTCCGGATTTCTCTGCGCAAGTGCGTAACTTCACGCGAAATCTGGAACTTTCTTGCGTAAAGGACACCTCCAAGCTATAAAAGGACGTCTTCCCTTCATACCAAGGCATGCTAGGACGTGGGGATTGCTTGGGAGGCAGATTCTACTTCGAATTTCTAGTTTTCTTCCTGTTTTAGTTATTTTTTATGTTTTTAGAGGCTTCTAGTTCAAGGATGTTAGAGATGAACTAAAACCTCTTAGCTAGGGCTAAGAGGTGAAGCTTTTGATTCATTTTTTATGGATTGATGCAACCTAGGTTTCCTTTTATGATTTAATTGATGAATTTTAGTTAATGTGAGTTTGAATCAAGTACTATTTTGGTTTTTACTTTGATCTCTTGATGACTCCGGGCTCATGTGATTCTTAGTGATCCTAACTTAGTATCTTAGCTTTTGAGCATTGTTTATGCTTGTGTAGTTCATTGATCTACCATCGACTCCGGGCATGGTAGACGCTTTGATTGCCTTGTGTACAATGGCCTGATTTTCATGTGGGAACTCATTCAACTAAAGTTCTTATTTTTCTGTTATAATCTGAAATAGTTGTTTATTGATTGATTTTGATTTAATTAGAGTTCTAATCATGAGCTGCAATCAGGTCTAGTGACAGGATTTGGTGAAAGCTATGGTTATGAATCTCAACTAGGTTGGAAAGAGGCTTGGCCTATACAATTGAGTGTGTCCAAGGCCTGAGCATGGTTGTGGGAATCAAATCAATGAATAAGCACTTGTTTTAGATAATTGTTGATTGAACCGCTCTATATTCCAATCGGATAGAGATATGAATTCGATTCCGATTGAGTTGTGAGAGACCTAGTTGTGTTGATGCATTGAAACTTATCAAAAGTGGATCCTTGGCGCTCTAGTGCCTTTTTAGATTGAAATTACCTTAACCATTCACTATTTAAACCCAAATCGCTATTTTTCAGTTTTAGTTCTTAATAGGATCTTAATTACTAGTTATTTTAGACAAATTCTAAGAATACCCATACATAAATCTCTGTGGGAACGATACTCGGTCTTTCCGAATTATTACTACTTCGCAACCCTACACTTGGGGAAGTGAACATTGTACACTTCTTGAAGTTCATCATCCTCACTCTCATCATCACTTGAGGAGGTATGGTTAACATTGTCTCCCTCTTTCTCATTTTCAGGGAGAATTGTGGTGGTGAAGATCATAAGAGCTTTCACCAACCTTTGTCCTCCATCATTATGGGAATCATAGAAATCGAATTCCGAGCTAGTGTCATCCCAAGTGGCAACCATGGCCTTTCTTCCTTTATGTTTCTTTTCACCGTTTTCTGAGCAATTAGGAGCAATGCGACCATACTTCCCACAATTATAGCATTTTGGCTCTTTTGATCTTCTGAAGGATTTACCTATATGGTTCTTATGATAAAATGCCTTCCTTCCTTGTGGTGGCTCTTGCTTTTAAAGAATTTTTAGAATCTTTTAGCCATAAGAGCCATTTCTTCTATGTCCATTTCCTCATCATCATTTTCTTTATATGTATGTGCTTTGTGAGAGGAGTTCAAGACTGAATATTTGAATTTTGTGGGAGGTTTGAAATGAAGCTCATGAGTTTGAAGGGATCATAGTAGTTCTTCAACTTTCATAGTGTCTAGGTTCCTACGCTCTTCTAGAGCAACAACTTTAGATGAGAAGCATTCTGATAGAGATCTTAAGATTTTCCTACAAATTTTCCTATCCGGAACCTTCTCTCCTAGTCCACACATGTCATTGGTGATGTTATTTAGACGTGTGAAAAATTGCATGAAGGTTTCATCCTCCTCCATTTTGATATTCTCAAATTGTGTTGTAAGGAGTTGGAGTTTAGATCTTTTGACTATGCTTGTTCCTTCATGAGTTACTTCTAGAAAGTCCCATGCTTCCTTACTAGTTTGACAGTTTTGGATGTGACCAAATTCATTTCTAGAGACTGAACAGGAAATGGCATTCAAGCCTTTACCATTAAAAACACGTTGAGCTTTATCAAAATCAGTCCACATGGCCTTCTCACTTGGTCTAAGGACATCCGGTTCACCTTCCTTTCTTATGGTATCCATTAGGACTTTATAACCAAATTCTACCATGTCCCATACATCCGAATCGATGGATTGTAAAAAGATGCGCATTCGAGCTTTCTAATATGGATAGTTGGATCTGTTGAAGAACAGTGGCTTGGTGATAGAAGTGGAGTCTTCCATAGACATATTTTCAAGCTAACTTTAGGATCAACCTCTAGGCGGTTAAGCCCTTATAGAGGAACCCGCTTTGATACCAATTGAAATTACGGTTTTACCGCTAGTGAGATAAGCTTGAAGCTATACTTATGTCCTCGGGGGGGGGGGGGGGGGGGGGGGGGGGGGTGAATAGGACTTTTTACAAATTCCTTGTCAATAAAAACCTCAAGAGCATTCACAATCAATTTACCAATTTAATGTATGTAAATGCAAGTAAATTGATCAAATAAGATCTTTCTAAATGATCAACTATACGAAGAGAAGCATTTAAACAAACAGTTCATATGCATGCTCGTATTGATCATTCAAAGATGGTATATAAGCATTTTGTCAAACATAAGATGGGCATATAGTTAAGCACTTATAAGATTGATCAACAAGGGACAATAATAGACAAAATGCATTCACCACATTGCACACAATGTATAGTGGTTCGACGATGAGTCTACTCCACTCCTGGCTCAAGTACTCAACTCCTTTGAGTACACCGGCATTTACTATCGGAGGTCTTAAATGAGGTTCACCTCTCAACCTTTACAACCTACATAAGGTCTATTCCTACACAAGGACTCCTCAAATCCTACACAAGGACAACGCACGTATACTCCCATGTTGGACGCCTACGCAAGGACTTACACGTTCTACTCAAGAACAACTCTGAGATTGGGTCACAATCTCTAGACCCCAATCTCAACAAGAAGGGGGAATCAAACAATGGACTCTATAAGCTTAAACACTTACAAGAGATGAGCCCCAATTCAGCGCCGTTGAGTAGCTTCAGCTTCCACGAATGCTTTAGCTCCTCTCCAAGCTCCCACGATCAGCTACCAATGCATATGATGATCCTAGACTAGTGTCGGGTAGGTGGGAGGAGGTATTGATGTTCCATTTGCCTATTACAATGCAATGGTTAATGAAGGAACAATCAATCTGATCATTTAATGGCTATAGATGACTTCAAGATGAAGATTCAATGATAGGGACACCCATGAATGTCATGCTTGAGTTCATTGTTCAAACCGAGCTTTGAATACTCAATGTAGTGCCATTAATGGCTAGGTTTGAAGGATGAACTCAAGACTAGATGAGCAAAAGAGATTTAGACGAAGGTCTTAATTGCCTATCTTAATGCTCTAAATGGGTGTACAAGTCATTCCATAAAGACCTCAAGTTATGCTTTTATAGAGGCCCAAAAACGAGCTCAAACGGACATAAAACAGTCATATTTCGACCTGCTTGGGACCCCCTCCGATCGATCGGATTTGAGCTCCGACCTGTCAGCCGACCTGCCCTCAGATGGGTCAGGTAAGTGGTCCAGAAAGGTCAAACTCGCTAGACTGATTTTGGCTTCTCCAATCTGCTGTCTGGCCGGTTGGTAAACCTGCCTAATCATAGATTTTGGACCATTTAACTTTGGACAGCTTTTGCCATGTCCGGCCGGTCACTAGTCCTTGACCAAAGCTAAAACATATGTGCCCTACTAAGGAGATTCTCCTATTGATTTTCATAGTTGGGCACCTACTAAATGAAGGTACAAGACTGATCATCCTGACCTTAAAAGCGTGCATTAAATGGCTAAGGATAATATGTTTAAAATGCCATAAATACGGGTGTTTTAGGATCATATAGGCTGTCTATATGCAACTTACCTTCCGAGCTTGATTTGGCTTGAACTTGAGTGCGGAAAGCTGCTTTGGTCTTCAAGTCTTGAGTCTTCAATCTTCGTCAGGGCTCACAAGACTCAACTGACTTACATAATCATGAAATTGACAAAATGATGCACTGATTTGTGCACTAACAAAAGTAAGGTTGTCTTTGTTGAGAGTCCATCCACTCAATTCCCATGGGAGTTGAGTGTAGAGTTTTTTTGTCAAACTCGATCTATGGTTGTTTGCTGATCCTTGGCACGTTTGTCAGGCCTAAACATCCAAGGACGTTTGTGTTCGCTCGCCTCAAGTGTAAGGCTGCGATGTAGTAATAAAACGCGGTAAGACCGAGGTCGATCCACAGGGAAATAGAAACAATCTCCAACTACTCCAGCAACTCAGTTTTTGGAAGAAAATCAGATTAATTGGGTAATTAACTAAAACAGTAACTTTAATAGAAAATCAGTAATTCAAAGTACTAAGGCATTCAAGGATCCACTTGTAGCAACCCCATGTCAATTCAATCAATCCAAGTAGAGAACACAACTAGAATTGAAGTCCTATCTCTCATCTAGTTGGAAAATAAAGCATTCACACACATTCAATCCAAATCAAGTTGAACTTCCAAGTTCAAGTCCCATACAATCAATATAGAATTCAAAACCATAGCCTGCGGAGTAACAGCCATGCCTATGGACTATGGCTTGCTCAAGGGTTACTATAATTCGAATCTAAACAAGCATTATGTGATAATCTCAGAGAATTGCAAGGAATTCATGTCCGGAGCACATGAACTCTCATAAAACATCTCAAACTACCACTTTTAAGAAACTAGAACATGAGAAAAATCCAAACTTGAATTGAAATTACTTGAATTAAACTGAATCCAACATGGAATTAACTACAAGCTTCACCTCTCAGCCTTAGCTGAGAGGTTCTAGCCGAGCATATTCATGCTACAACTAAAAACTCTTAATAAAAGCATAAAACTAGAAAAACCGAAAATAGGAGAGTTGCAGACGCTCCACGACAGCTTCCCCTCCTTAGAACCACGTCCCCTAGCTTCTCTAATGATCTAGGAAGAGCCCCTAGGTGTCCTTTTATAGTAAGAAACCTCCCTTATGTCGGAAACATCCAGACTCCAAGAAAGGTTACGCAGTGCGCAGCAGTTTTCGGAGTCCCGATTTAGAAAGGACCCTATTTACGCAGGGCCGACCGGTCTAGACTGGTCGGACTGGTCTTTTCAACCATCCAGGGAGTGTAGCCGACCGGTCAAGACCGGTCGGGCTTTGTTTTGGAGGCATCCAGCGTGCATAGCCGACCGGTCAAGACCGGTCGGTCTCTCTTTGCTTTGTCCAGTGTACATGGCCGACCGGTCAAGACCGGTCGGCTGTTCTTCAATGTGATCAGCTTGTGTGGCTGACCGGTCAAGACCGGTCGGTCCTACTTCCTTTTTGCCCAGAGATGTGGTTGACCGGTCGGACGACCGGTCTGGCTTGTTTTTCTTCAACCTTTTCTTCTTTTCTTCATTCTCTTTTCTCCCTCTTTCTTCTTCTTTATTTAGTCCATCTTAGAACTTCCTCCAATGTCTTCAAATAACCCTTTTTAATCTCCAATTGGATGAAGTCCGCTCTCATCCCTACAATCACAAAACACACGTTAGATATCCCTTTTAAACACGAAAACCATGCATATAATGTGGTGTAGCAGGCAATGCAATGTATAAATTGGAGGTTCAATACACCCCCAACTAGCTTTTTGCTAGTCCCAAGCAAAACATGCGTGAATAAGTTCAAACCTCCAAACCCAACTCTCTTCCAGAAACCATGTTTCTATCCATTCCAAGATGCACAAGTCTAAAATTTGGTGATAGAAGCTGAAACCTTGGACTCTGAAAACATAATACGTGTCTACATGAAGTTCCCGCTGATTGATTGATAAATAGAAGAACTCGAACAAATTCAACCTAACATGCATAGTGCAAGTTCATCTCATGAGTTTCTGGGATCATCTTCTTCATAGATTAAGTAAATCAAGGATTTTAAGGTGCACAGAGCAACACTAGGCCTATGACAGGAATTTGCCTTACCGTCCTTCCGACGGCTTTCACACTACGTCCCATTTCCGGCTTTGGTTACGGTTCGACCATCCCCCGGTTGGTAATAGGTAGCCCTTTTCGGAATTTTCCACCATTTTTCTTTCCTTCCCGATTTCATCCTTTCTTTCCTTTTTCTTTTAAAATTAGATAGGATTTTTAGAAATCCATATCTTCTGTTATTTTCCCATGGACAAGGATGGGCAAAATACCCCGGCTTGGCTGCTCAACACCTTTAAATCAAAGTCTAGCAAATCCACAAATCACATAAACCTGTCAGCTCATGAAAATCGTGTAATGTGAACTTGGTGTAAAGGTGTTCAAACTTTCTATCAATCACAACAATAGGGGAACTAACATATAAAACCATTATGTTGGGAGAAATTCAAGACCTACAACTCACACACTTCGTATCTCCTCTTCTTATACTCATAGCATCTCAAATGTATAGAAACAAGATTTTCTAAAAGAGTTTTGAGATGTTTAGAAAATTTGAAAAATTTTGCGCATATGAAACTCGGAATGTTGCAATATGCTAGATGAGAAATCTCATCTCACCCCCCAACCAAATCTTGCATTGTCCTCAATGTAAAAGATATGCAATTAGCATGGACATAAGAGCAATGGTAAACTATGAGAGAGTGAGAAGCAACAGTACCTGAGAGAGCGATCATGGAAGTCTCGAATCCAACAACTAAAACCTACTAAAACAGTAAAACTAAAGAAAACCTACCTATGCTATACCTCCATCAGACTAGGAGATCAATCATCCTGATAGACAGGATCATTCAAAGTGATGGACATATCCTCTGAATCAAATTTCTCAACAAATGGTTTAAGGCTTTGTCCATTAACTTTAAAATAGTTACCATTTGCTGCATTTTCAATCTCAACAGCCCCATGAGGAAAAATTTCTTTGATAATATATGGGCCGGTCCATCGAGATCGTAATTTTCTCGGAAAAAGGTGAAGTCGGGAATTATACAAGAGTACTTTCTGTCCTTCATGGAAAGATTTCCTGAAGATGTGCTTGTCATGGAAAGCCTTCATCATACTCTTGTAAATTCTTGAGTTCTCATATGCATCGTTCCGGATTTCATCAAGTTCATTTAATTGAAGTTTGCGAAGCGAGCTAGCCTTGTCCATGTCAAAATTTAAAGCCCGAATTGCCCAATAGGCTTTGTGTTCTATCTCCACAAGCAAGTGGCAAGCTTTCCCATAGACAAGTCTATAAGGGGATATTCCAATGGGTGTCTTGTAGGCGGTACGGTGAGCCCAAAGTGCATCATCTAATCTTAGGGACCAATCCTTGCGATCCGGTCTCACCGTTTTTTCCAAAATCTGCTTGATTTCCCTATTGGAGATTTCAGCTTGCCCACTTGTTTGTGGGTGGTATGGGGTACTCACTTTGTGCCTAATACCATATTTCTTCATTAAAGTTTCGAAAGGTCTATTGCAAAAGTGAGAACCACCATCACTAATGATGGCCCAAGGCGTCCCAAATCTAAAAAGTATGTTTTCTTTGAGGAGCTTGAGAACCGTACGATGATCGTTGGTTCTACATGGGATAGCCTCTATCCATTTAGACACATAGTCTACGGACAAGCAAAATATAGACATGTCCAAAAGATGAGGGGAATGGTCCCATGAAATCGATGCCCCAACAGTCAAAGACTTCAAGATGTTGAATTGGGGTGAGAGGCATCATATTTCGATGGGATAATCCTCCTAACTTCTGGCAGCGCTCGCACGCTTTGCAAAACTCGTGGGTGTCCTTAAATAGCGTGGGCCAATAAAAACCACACTGCAGAATTTTCATAGTTGTTTTCTTGGCTGAAAAATGACCCCCACATGCTTGATCATGACAAAAGGAGATGACTGAATTATGTTCATCATCGGGGACGCATCTCCTTATAATTTGGTCTGGGCAATATTTAAACAATAGAGGTTCATCCCAGAAAAATCTGCGCACTTCCCTTAGAAATTTACGTTTGTCCTGTGCAGTCCAATGAATCGGCATCGCACCTGTGGAAAGATAATTGGTTATATCAGCGTACCATGGTGGATGCATAGCAACAAAGAGTTGCTCATCAGGGAATGAGTCCTCAATAGGTGACTCGTCAATGGAATTTGGTAGGACTAGGCGAGATAGATGATCCGCCACCACATTTTCTACCCCCTTCTTGTCTTTGATCTCCAAGTTGAATTCTTGAAGGAGTAGGATCTATCTAAGCAAACGGGGCTTAACATCCTTCTTAGAAAGAAGGTATTTCAGCGCTGCATGATCCGTATAAACAATGACTTTGGATCCTATTAAGTATGGCCTGAATTTGTCCAAGGCAAAAATGACAGCTAAAAGCTCTTTCTCCGTAGTCGAATAATTAACTTGGGCAGGATTCAAGGTCCTACTTGCGTAGTAGATAACATGGGGCTTCTTATCCTTCTTTTGGCCTAACACCGCCCCAATAGCAAAGTCGCTCGCATCGCACATCAACTCAAAAGGAATGGACCAATCTGGTGGTTGCATGATAGGATCGGTGGTCAACATGTCCTTTAGCTTTGAAAAAGCTAATTGACATTTGGTACTCCACTTAAATTGGTTCTCCTTTTGTAGAAGGTTGCATAAAGGCCTTGAGATATGACTAAAATCCTTTATAAACCTTCTATAGAAATCGGCGTGTCCAAGGAAGGACCGCACATCGCGTATGCTTTTGGGTGGTGGTAGATTGGAAATTATGTCAATTTTTGCCCGGTCTACCTCTATTCCATTGGACGAGATGATATGTCCAAGGACTATTCCTCTTTGTACCATGAAATGACACTTTTCCCAGTTTAATACAAGTTGCTTCTCCTCACACCTCATCAAGACCAACTTCAAGTGGTTCAGACACTCATCAAATGTACAACCAAAAACAGAAGTCATCCATGAATACCTCAAGAAACTCACCCACCATGTCCGAGAAAATACTCATCATGCATCGTTGGAATGTGGCGGGTGCATTACATAACCCGAATGGCATCCTTCGGTAAGCGAAGGTGCCAAACGGGCATGTAAATGTGGTTTTCTCTTGGTCTTCCGGAGCTATCTCAATTTGGTTGTATCCGGAATAACCATCTAGGAAGCAATAATAGGAATGGCCTGCCAACCTCTCCAAAATTTGATCCATAAATGGGAGAGGAAGTGGTCTTTCCTAGTAACCGTGTTGAGCTTCCTATAATCAATGCACATACGCCAACTGGTGGTCACCCTAGTTGGTATAAGCTCGTTGTTGGCGTTTTCAATGATGGTAATACCGAATTTCTTGGGGACAACTTGGGTAGGACTCACCCATTGGCTATCTGAGATGGGGTAGATAATACCCACATCTAATAGTTTTAACACCTCGGCTTTGACAACCTCCATCATGTTTGGATTTAACCGTCTTTGAGGTTGTCTAGTCATTTTTGCATTTTCTTCAAGGTGTATTCGGTGAGTACAAATCGAAGGATCTATCCCTTTGAGATCCGCTATTGTCCAACCTATGGCTTCCTTATGTTCTTTGAGTAACTCAATCAACTTGAGCTCTTGGTCTTTCTCTAGGTGGGAGGCAATGACAACTGGGAACGTTTCCTCTTGACCCAAATATACGTATTTAAGCTCGGATGGAAATGGCTTAAGGTCAAGCTTCGGTGGTTTGATGTTAGACGGTAGAGGCCTTGATGTGGTTGGTGGCAATTTTTCAAAATGGGGCCTCCACCGGCTAGTACCAACTACCGGTCTTTCTATATTCAATGCTTGCACAATTTCACTAATGATGGGGTCTTCAGAATCCATGAAATGTGGTAAGCATGTCTCTAAGCTTTCTAGTGGTTCAAGTTGGAGGAGTTCTTCTTCTTCAAAAGTTTCAAGCATGTTACTTCGAAGAACTCATCATCATCGACATCCCTATGTCTTCTGCCCAAGTGAAACACATTTACCTCTAGTGTCATGTTTCCAAATGATAGTTGCATCACCCCATTCCGGCAATTGATGATTGCGTTTGATGTGGCAAGGAATGGGCAGCCTAATATTACCGGTATTTGGGTGCTAGCATCCAAAACCGGTTGTGTGTCCAAGACGATAAAATCTACCGGGTAGTAGAATTTGTCAACTTGGACTAGAACATCCTCAACTATCCCCCTCGGTACACGGATAGATCTATTAGCGAGTTGCAACGTGGTTTTGGTGGGTTTTAATTCACCAAGACCCAATTGCTCATATACCGAGTATGGGATCAAGTTCACACTCGCCCCCAAATCTAACAAGGCACGTTCAATCCGGTAGTCTCCAATGATACATGAGACGGTGGGACTACCAGGATCTTTGAATTTTGGGGTGGTCTTTTGAGTGAGGATGGCACTCACTTGCTCAGTTAAGAAGGCCTTTTGCTGCACATTATATTTGCGTTTTGTTGTGCATAGGTCTTTTAGAAACTTGGCATAAGAGGGGATTTGTTTGATGGCATCAAGCAAAGGGATATTAATCTTGACTTGTCTGAAAATCTCTAGAATATTTTGAGAATTTGGGAGAGATTTTGGGGCAGCCAATCTTGAAGGGAATGGTGCCATGGGCTTGTAAATGCGTTCCGGTTGTTGTGGGGCTAAGTTAGATCCATCTTCATCCTCAGAATTTACCGGATCATTAGGCTCATCGGCCTTCACCGGAATAGTTTTGTCAATTTGTTTACCACTTCTAAGGGTGGTGATGGATTTGGCTTGCTCCATGTTTTGGTTGGAAGGATTAGGGGTGCTCACTTCATGTACTTGCTTTGGATTGGGCTGAGGTTGGGCCGGAAAGGTCCCTTCCCTAGCATTCAAGCGTCCCTTAATCTCATCAACCGAGGCTTTAAGCTCTTGGAACATTTGCTGATTCGATTGATTGATTTGCGTTTGCCCTTGTATAAACGCCTTCAAGGTATCCTCCATTGAGAATTGAGGTGGGGCCATATTTTGCATGGGTGGCCCTCTTTGAGAATTGGTAGGATTGCCCGTAGGAGCATTCTTCCAACTAAAATTTGGGTGGTTCTTCCAACTCTCATTGTACGTATTACCTACCGGTCCATTGAAAGGCCGTTGATAACCATATGTGGCATTGGCGTGTTCATGTAATACCTCTTGAAATGCAGGAATTGTGGGACAATCTTGCGTAGCGTGTAAATCGGTGAGGCAAATCCCACATATGGTTTCAACAGCTTCATTGGACTTGGGAACTCCACTTTTACTAAGTTCCATGGCTTTAACCTTCCTTGTGAGGTTGGCTATCCTTGCATTCACATTGTCTTCCTCCTTAAGGACATAGATCCCTCCTTTCTCTTGAGTGGGTTTGGAGTTATTAGGTTTATCCGATGTATCCCAAGATTGGGCATTTTCAGCCAACATGTCCAAGTAACTCCAAGCCTCATCTGGATTTTTACTCATAAACTCGCCATTGCACATCATCTCCACAAATTGGCGCATATTGGAACTTAATCCATCATTAAAAAAGTTTATAATTCGCCAAGTCTCATAGCCATGATGTGGGCAAGCAAGCAGGAGATCTTTAAATCTTTCCCAACATTGAAAGAAAGATTCACCTTCTTTAGTCGAGAAATTCATTATGGCCCTTCGAAGGGTGTTCGTTTTATGAGCCGGGAAGAACTTTTTCAAGAATTCCCGGTTCATCTCAACCCATGACCCAATCGAATGTGGTCTAAGAGAGTGCAAGCCAATCTTTGGCTCTTTCTTTCAAAGTGAAAGGAAAAAGTTTAAGTCTGATAGTATCCTCGGAAACATTGGTGTAATGAAAGGTGGCCAACACTTCTTCGATTCTTTCAAGTGTAAATATGGGCGGTCAGAATCTAGCCCATGGAACTTTGGTAAGAGTTGAATTACACCCTGGTTTTATGTCAAAACTTTCCACCGTTTGCTGGTAGAACCACGCAAGAGGGTGTAATTGTTCGGGCAGGTTGTAGGTAGTCCCGTAGTGATCTCATTGGAGGAACATTATGTACCTCATTCTCTCCTAGTCCTTCTTGATTCACGTTTGTAGTTGGAGTAGGGGGGAGGATTCCTTAAAGGTGTTTGTTCCATACTCCCCAAACTTTCACAATGCTCTTGATAATTTCGGACTCGTCTATGGACTGACAATGGTCCAACTAGACCACCTTCAGATTGGAGACGATTCGAGTGATTACGTTCCCAACGGGAAATAAACCACTCAACCAAAAATCAAAACTAATCCTAAATCCTAGAAAACTGAAATCTGAAATTAATCTAAAAAAATTCTGCAAAAAGCTAAGTTAGAAAGGTATCACCTGATGCGTTTGAACTAGAGAGGAAATCCTTTGCACGTTTGTCAGGCCTAAACATCCAAGGACGTTTGTGTTCGCTCGCCTCAAGTGTAAGGCTTGCGATGTAGTAATAAAACTCGGTAAGACCGAGGTCGATCCACAGGGAAATAGAAACAATCTCCAACTACTCCAGCAACTCAGTTTTTGGAAGAAAATCAGATTAATTAGGGTAATTAACTAAAACAGTAACTTTAATAGAAAATCAGTAATTCAAAGTACTAAGGCATTCAAGGATCCACTTGTAGCAACCCCATGTCAATTCAATCAATCCAAGTAGAGAACACAACTAGAATTGAAGTCCTATCTCTCATCTAGTTGGAAAATAAAGCATTCACACACATTCAATCCAAATCAAGTTGAACTTCCAAGTTCAAGTCCCATACAATCAATATAGAATTCAAAACCATAGCATGCGGAGTAACAGCCATGCCTATGGACTATGGCCTGCTCAAGGGTTACTATAATTCGAATCTAAACAAGCATTATGTGATAATCTCAGAGAATTGCAAGGAATTCATGTCCGGAGCACATGAACTCTCATAAAACATCTCAAACTACCACTTTTAAGAAACTAGAACATGAGAAAAATCCAAACTTGAATTGAAATTACTTGAATTAAACTGAATCCAACATGGAATTAGCTACAAGCTTCACCTCTCAGCCTTAGCTGAGAGGTTCTAGCCGAGCATATTCATGCTACAACTAAAAACTCTTAATAAAAGCATAAAACTAGAAAAACCGAAAATAGGAGAGTTACAGACGCTCCACGACAGCTTCCCCTCCTTATAACCATGTCCCCTAGCTTCTCTGATGATCTAGGAAGAGCCCCTAGGTGTCCTTTTATAGTAAGAAACCTCCCTTGCGTCGGAAACATCCAGAATCCGCGAAAGGTTACGCAGTGCGCAACAGTTTTTGGAGTCCCGATTTAGAAAGGACCCTATTTACGTAGGGCCGACCGGTCTAGACCGGTCGGACTGGTCTTTTCAACCATCCAGGGAGTGCAGCCGACCGGTCAAGACCGGGCGGGCTTTGTTTTGGAGGCATCCAGCGTGCATAGCCGACTGGTCAAGACCGGTCGGTCTCTCTTTGCTTTGTCCAATGTACATGGCCGACCGGTCAAGACCGGTCGGCTGTTCTTCAATGTGATTAGCTTGTGTGGCTGACCGGTCAAGACCGGTCAGTCCTGCTTCCTTTTTACCCAGAGATGTGGCTGACCGGTCGGACAACCGGTCTGGCTTGTTTTTCTTCAACTTTTTCTTCTTTTCTTCATTCTCTTTTCTCCCTCTTTCTTCTTCTTTCTTTGGTCCATCTTAGAACTTCCTCCAATGTCTTCAAATAACCCTTTTTAATCTCCAATTGGATGAAGTCCGACTCTCATCCCTATAATCACAAAACACACGTTAGATATCCCTTTTAAACACGAAAACCATGCATATAATGTGGTGTAGCAGGCAATGCAATGTATAAATTGGAGGTTCAACAGTTTGTCGTTCCTTGGCACATTTGTCGGACCTAAATTAGTCTCCAAGGGGGACCTCCAACACGGGAGTGAACGTGCGTTGGGTTGAGAGTTAGCCTTGTCTAAAACTCCATTTATGGTTGAGAGTTGAACCGTTAAAATCTCTGTGTAAAGGTTGAGAGGTGAACCTCATTTAAAACCTCCGATAGTAAATGTCGGTGTGCTCAATGGGGTTAAGTACTTGAACCAGGCGTGGAGTAGACCCAAAGTCGAACTAGGAGTGGAGTAGCTTGTGTTTATGATTGTTTTGAGTACATTGTTATCTTAGCATTATATGTTTAACTGTTTAATTATGAATGCTTGATAGGAATGTATACTACGCAGTAGATAGGCACATCCACACACAAGATGTACTTTCACTAAGTAGTGTAGACTTGAGCTCATTAATCAATTCTCATAAGTCTACATAGGTTACATAGATTAGGAGCTTGATTTGTTTAATCATTTGATTATCTATGCATGCTTAGACTAGGTTGCTTATTACTTAAATAATATGTTAGTCTTTTGATTGGACCCACTTAGGCTTGGAAGCCGAAGTGTTGATGCTTACTTATTTAAATTATTAAATAGCATAAGTAGGCGAAAAGAATCTCAAAAGGTCCTAATCACCCCCCTCTAGGACTTAGCCATAATTCTAGTTGCTCCCTAAGCTTGCACACTAATACACCTTTAATCTAAAAGGTGTAATTTCAATATTTACTATTTTTGTTGTAAATTTTCTTGCCTTTGAGGAACTCATCACCCATTATATTGACAAATCGTAAAGCGAATGATGGGAACTGATTTTTCTGGCATAACAGGCCACTGTAGATGACTTAGTAGATGTGACTTAAATGGTCTGAATTATGTTCCAATATAGGAAGAATGGAATGCATTGGTATACACCAGTTGTTTTCTTCAAATGTGTTCCTCTAAGCTACTTTTGATTATTTCAATGTTGTTACATTGCCATTAATCTCTTAAAATTATGATTGTAATGTTTCAATCCCTATATTAATTGATGTGGTGAAGTCATGTGGGTTCATTTCAATAGCTAACTTTGTAATGTATTCTCATATATATTATAATCTTCTTTTCTTATCCTAATTATCAATCGAATTAACTAGAGTGTAGACAATTGTTCGTGCTTTGGAGAACCTTCATAACATCTACTAGACAATTGGGATGATCCATATTCTATCGAGGTGCGTCATTCTCTCAATATGTTGGAAGTGCATTATGGCTTCTGTGTTTTTCATGTGATGATCTCTTGCTGGGTGAGATATATACATATTTTGTGTAATGTTTGTTATGCAGTTGTTTTGGCTATCATTAACTTATGAAGAATATTATTTAGAAATTTTCACTATTCATATAAACATTATATCTTGCTGGGTGAGACTAATTCATTAGTCTATTATGTTTGTTGAATTACAAGCGTCATAATCTCTATTTTATATATGAATGACAAGTACATATAACAACTATTTCATTGTCTAGTGTCATAACGTCAAGATAATGGAAATTTTACTTTTTAACAGGTGTAAATTTCATTTGCATATAAGTATTATGATGATACATCTGTCATTCAGAATCAATAATATTGTTACAGAAATGTCGTCAAATGACGAGAAGAGGTCATCAGGTAGCGAATGTGGAGTGATAATGAAATGGCTACTGCAATCACAGCAATTGCAGCATCCACATGTGTAATGGGAGCTGCTAAGTATTATCGGCGTTACTGTACGAAGGCATCACCGAGAGGTAGTCAGATTGAGAGGAATAGATTCATCAATGGAATTATAAGGAAGAGTGACAGGGAATGTCAGGCGCAATTACAGATGACAAGGAAAAACTTCTTTGAACTATGTTCGTTGTTAAGGGATAGGAATCTTCTATCTGACACAAGGCGATGTAGTCTTGAAGAACAAGTTACACTATTTCTTCATACTATCAGTTATAACGTACATAATCGCGTTATCGGCAACTGATTTTCATGATCCGGAGAGACAGTTAGTCGTTACGATCCTGTGGTCATGAAATCTTCAGTGATTGATAGGTTTTAATTGTAAATGATGAATGTCTCTCTGTCTGAACATGCTAGAAGATCTATATTTATGTAAGTGTATATGTTGTAACTGTTTGTAGGTATATGCTACATGAAGATTTTAGGATTCTTCCTGTAAGTGCTGAGCACAAAATGTGACTGCTAAGCACAGTATAGTTGTCATATTTCGTATATAATAGTTTAGTACATGAGGTTGTGTGAGCAAGCCAAGTTCTTTGAAAAGACAAGAGTCAACCTTCAACAAACACATCAAGATCAAGACTATTGACTCTACAACAGGTTGTGGCAAAGCATCGAAGATAAACCATATATGCCAAGGTAATATTGACCATATGGATGACCTAGGTTAGGTGATTTCATATGACTTTTTAGTTAGGCACTCTAATATATTTTAAAGTTATATTTCAAGGAAATTCAGCTAGCTTAACCCTGTATTCGGTCAGCCCAAGAATCTTCAGTTAGCCTGGGAACTTCGGTCAAGTCTCCAGCAAGCATAATTGTAAAGTTCTAGAGATCTTTGGTCAGCCCTACCCTATGTTCGGCCAGCCGAACAGGCTTCAGTCAGCCGAAGAAACTTCGGTCAAGTTTTTAGATTCGAAACTATTTTTTGGACTTGGAACTTGGGTCAACCCGATCCTATCTCAGGTTAGCTGAAGCTCACTCGGGCTAGCCAAACCGACACTCAGGTCAGCCGAAGTTTGAACAAATTCTTATCCCCTGAAATCTGATTACTGTTGGGATAAAACAGTTGAATCTTAGGTCAGCCGAAGACCTAACTTTTTTGCTATAAATAAGGCTTTCTTCTCTCTATTTTTCATCAAGAAAAAGCACGAAAATACTATCTCTCTAGTGAAAAAGCCCTCCATTATAGTTTAGTTATCTATTCTTAATTCCTAGTTTATTTTATAGCTATTTTAGTTCTCTTCTCATTTAATTTGATTATGTAAAGAGAAGATTATTCTCATACTAGAGATAAGAGAACTGAAATTGCAACTTTTTAGGGAAACTCTTTTTAGAAATTTCTAGATCCATCTTGTTCGAGCTATATTGGTTTATCTTCTTCAAAGATCGGATTGCTGCACCATTGAAGCTTCATCTTTGCTAAGCTTCTTCATCTTCTACAAGAAGAGCGATAATATCTTTCTATACTTTGGGTTTTATTTGAGATAGCCCATAAAAATCTCAAATCAGGTTGTTAGTGATTAGCCTGTGAAAATCACTTAAGGTTAATGATTAGCCTGTTAAAATCACTTGAGGTTTTGTTGTGATAAGCCTATAAAAATCACAATCTCTGTATCAGGTTTTAAAGGTGAACCTGTGAAAACCTTTATATGGTGGAAAGCCAAAATTACAAGGAGAAGTAATTTTGGGAGTGGAGTATGTGCAAGTTGTTTTAACACCGAACCACTATAACTTTCTTTGTCGTGGTAATTGTTCTATTATTTATCTTTTTATGTGCTTGTTTGTTTATGAAACCTTAAATCGTGACATAAGGTTTTCTTACTTAGATATCTAAGTGATGTAAGGTTGTCCTACTTAGTTTACTAAGTGAAAGGTTGTACTACTTAATTTCTAAGTGAAAGATTGTCCTATGATTTAAAATTACATCGGTAGTCTAACACGACACCTTCGTATGTGCGGAAGCTTGAAGAGCAACTAGAATTATGGCTAAGTCCTAGAGGGGGGGTGATTAGGACCTTTTGAAATTCTTTTCGCCTACTTACATAATTTAACAAATTAAACTAAGCAAGCAAGAACACTTCGGCTTCCAAGCCTAAGGGGGTCCATTCACAAGACTAGCATATGGTTAAGTAATAAACAACCTAGTCTAAGCATGCATAGATAAATAAATGATTTAACTAATTAAGCTCCTAATCTATGCAACCTATGTAGACTTATGAGAATGGATCAATGAACTCAAGTCTACACAATTAGTGAAAGTACACCTTGTGTGTGGATGTGCCTATCTAGTGCCTAGCATACATTCCTATCAAGCATTCATAATTAAGCAATTAAACATCCAATGCTAAGATATCAATGTGCTCAATTTAATCACAAACACAAGCATGTATAGTGGTTCGACTTTGGGTCTACTCCACTCCTGGTTCAAGTACTCAACTCCTTTGAGCACACCGGCATTCACTATCGGAGGTTTTAAATGAGGTTCACCTCTCAACCTTTATACGGAGGTTTTACCTGTTCACCTCTCAACCATAACCGGAGTTTTGAACAAAGGGCTAACTCTCAACCCAAACGGAGTTTTGGACATAGGCTAACTCTCAACCCGACACATGTTCACTCCCATGTTGGAGGCTCCCCCTTGAAGACTTTGTTTAGGCCAGGCAAACCGGCCAAGGAGTGTCAAACAACCCCTAGTCTTTAGGCTAACAAATAGGCCAAGGAACGGCCAACGTCCCTAGTTCGAGTTTGACAAACAATCTCTACACTCAGCTCTCACAGGGAATTAAGTGGATTGACTCTCAACAAAGACAACCTTACTTATCAGATGAGCCCCTTGTTCAGCGTCAGTTCGGGTTGCTTGATTTCCGCTCTCCCAGTGCTTCAATCAGCTTCCCTTGCTCCCCAATCGTGTTGTCAGTTGCGTCGCTAATGCCTCAGCTACACTTGATCAATCACCTTACTTGTGATGCCTTTGAGATGCCCAAGGTGATAGGAGGGTATGTTTGAGGACTCTACAACTAATAGGAATGAGTTACCTAGAGTTGTTCACCTACAACGATCTCATCTAAGAGATTTGGATAAGGATATACCTATCAAGGAAGATCTAAACTCTAGAGATCAAGAGGGGATGAATGTCATCTTTTTCATGAGCTTGGAATGCTCTTATGTTAAAGCACAAGGAAGATGCCTTGCATAGGTTGGGAATGAGCTTCAAATGGTCTCCAACAATAGTGGCTTCACTCCTCTTAAAATTCCTCTTCTTTGCTCAACAAATACGCCAAGTCCTTTTATAAAAGAGGTCCAAACAGACAGAAAACGGGTAAAAAATAGCTAGTCCTGACCTATCCCGACCGGTCCCGACCATTCAGGCCAACAGTTAGGAAGAGACTAAGGAGCACACTGTCTCAAGGGGTGTCTGTCATGACCGGTCGGACCAGACCTGCCGACCGGTCAAGACCGGTCGACCCAATGGCCTGCACACATAGCAATCTTGCTATTTGGACTGGGAGCTTATCCGACCAGTCTTTACCGGTCAGACCAGTCCAGCCGATCGGTCGTGACCAGTCGGACAAGCCTGGGTTCAACCAAGTTGAAATGCTGACCCACTTTTTCACAACCCGATCTCTATGGCCAAGGTTTAGATGGTCTTTTGGTACACCTAGGGCCAATTTATGATGACTAAAGGTTTTCCTAATATGGTCAAGGTCATCAAAAGGTTAAGGGTTTGGTTTTGGTCAAGGTTAAGGCACATCAAGGCATTACTTTTACCTGTTTCTTTTTCCTTGATGCAGCATGGCCACTTGAGTCTTCGGTCTTCATCTTCATTAAGCTCAACTGACATTGGACTCATTGACCTAAGTGATTGACAAACAAGGTGCATGAGTATGCCACAGAAAAGTGCACCAACATGATTTAATCTAAGGTTTTCATGTTGCTCTCTATTTGCTTTCAGATTGGTTAATTGTATATTTATTCTTATTAGTCTTGTGATTGATACTCTGATTTATTTTAAGATTGCAAGAGGCGGAATTGAATTAGGTGTCCTATTCACCCCCCCCCCCCCCCCCCCCCCCCCCCTAGAACATTTATAGCTCCATCCTTTTTCACTTTTCATAATGTTGTTGTCGGTGATCTTTGGCCAGGATTAGTGGTGAATTGTAAAATATTTCCATTTAAGTAGTTAGATAAATAAATGGAATTCTTGTCTCGTGAACTGTTTTCCTTGTAGGGACATTGATAGTTACTATTTTCGCATATGAAATCCGAAGTAGGTTGGACCTCTCTCAAAACTTCAACTTTAACGAAGCTTATATCTAGTTTCATTATGTGATATTATGTAAATCTGTCATTGCTGGGATTTGTGATATGATCTACTGTTGTGAACTTCTCTTACAGGTTGCAATGGGAAAGTGCTATGTAGTGTTCATTGGAAGAGTTCCTGGGATTTATAATAATTGGGAGCAATGCAAGCAGTAAGTGGATGAATTCAGTGATGCTCGGCATTGGTCTTTTAAAAATTACGATGATTCCCTTAAAGCTTGGAGGAAGTTTCAGGTGAGTGGTTCGAACAATAGATTAGTGATTTGGTCACCTTTTTGACATTCCATCATTCCATTGTTACTAATAATGTTTTCATTAACAATTAGGAGGATTCATAGAGGACGTCCATCGTAGCAACTATTGAAATTGTGTCGGTAGTCTAACACGAAACCTTCGTATGTGCGAAAGCTCAAAGAGCAACTAGAATTATGGCTAAGTCCCTATGGGGGGGATTAGGACCTTATGAAATTCTCTTCGCCTACTTTGACAATTTAACAAATTAAATTAAGAAAGCAAGAACACTTCGGCTTCCCAGCCTAAGTAGGTCCAATCACAAGACTAGCATAACAACCTAGTCTAAGCATGCATAGATAATCAAATGATTTAACTAATTAAGCTCCTAATCTATGCAACCTATGTAGACTTATGAGAATAGATCAATGAGTTCAAGTCTACACTACTAGTGAAAGTACATCTTATGTGTGGATGTTCCCATCTAGTGTCTAGCATACATTCTTATTAAGCATACATAATGAACAATTAAACATTCAATGCTAAGATAACAATGTGCTCAATTCAATCACAAACACAAACATGTATAGTGATTCGACTTTGTGTCTACTCCACTCCCAGTTCAAGTACTCAACTCCTTTGAGCACATCGGCATTCACTAACGGAGGTTTTAAATGAAGTTTACCTTTAAACCTTTACACAGAGGTTTTATCGGTTCACCTCTCAACCATAACAGGAGTTTTGGACAAAGGGCTAACTCTCAACCCAAACGGAGTTTTGAAAATAGGCTAACTCTCTACATGACGCACGTTTACTCCCATGTCGGAGGCTCCCCCTTAGAGACTTTGTTTAGGCCCGACAAACGGGCTAAGGAGTGCCAAATAACCCCAAGTCTTTAGGCTAACAAATAAGCTACGGAACGGCTAACGTCCCTAGTTCGAGTTTGACATACAAACTCTACACTCAACTCCCACAGGGAATTGAGTGGATGGACTCTCAACAAAGGCAACCTTATATGTCAAATGAGCCCCTTGTTCAGCGCCGGTTTTGGTTGCTTGATCTCCGCTCTCCCATGCTTCAATTAGCTCCCTTTCTCCCCCGATCGTGTGGCCATTGCGTCGCCAATGCCTCAGCTAAACTTGATCAATCACCTTACTTGTGATGCCTTTGAGATGCACAAGGTGATATTTGGTTAGGTTTGAGAACTCTACAACTAATAGGAATGGGTTGCCTAGAGTTGCTCACCTACAACGATCTCATCTTAGAGATTTGGATAAGGATATGACTATCAAGGAAGATCCAAACTCTAGAGATCAAAAGGGGATGAAGGTCATCTTCTTCATGAGCTTGAAATGCTCCAATCTTTTGTTAAAGTACAAGGAAGATGCCTTACATAGGTTGGAATAAGCCTCAAATGGTCTCCAACAATGATGGCTTTACTCCTCTCAAAATGAGCCAAGCCCCTTTATAAAAGAAGTCCAAATGGACAGAAAACGGGCCAAAAGCAGCTAGTCCCGACCTGTCCCAACCTGTCCCAATCGGTCGGCCAACGGCCAGGAATGAATAGAGAGTTCACTGTCGCGAGGGGGGTGACCAAACCTGCCGACCGGTCAAGACCGGTCGGCCCAAGGGCTTGAGTACATAGCAACATGCTGTCTGAACTGGGGGCTAGTCCGACCGGTCTTGACCGGTCGGTCCAGTCCAGCCGACCGGTCGTGACTGATCGAACAGGCCTGGGTTCAACTAAACAGCTTGCTGGCCCAACTCTTTCACAATCCAATCACATTGGCCATAGTATGTGTCACGCCCCAAACCCGGGGACCAGGCTCACTAAATTTCCGATCGCCGACCTTGGTGCCAACAGCCTTCGTAGTACCCCATTCTCGGCTCCTAGCTCTCATGTGCCGGGTTAAAATCCTGGGATCCTACCAGGAGGATTTTTAGGGTAAATTTTTTTTGTACAAGAGCATAATCAAAACCATAAAACATCATCAAATATCCACTAATAAGTTTGTTGAGTACAGTGCTGGAAAGGAAAATACAACATGAAGCAGAAGTCTAAAATATCAGGTACATAAACCGTGCTCAACGCTGTTGATATGCTCTAGTACCTGCAGTGTAAACAAACGCGCATGAGCTTCCTACGAAGCTCAGTAGAGTGCGTGTGTGCGCGTGTGATGCATATGACAAGTATACAGATATCAGAGTAAGCGAAAGTAGTAGAGGGCTAAGTTACTAAGTTTATGAATGCTATCAGCCATCCGAAGGCTATGCTATGCAAAGGCCTACATGGCTGAGTGTTACATGCTAGAGATGCAATGCAAACACGTCAATCCTCAACTGATCCACATATCAAAATAGTTCTCATCTGGGACATCACCGGGGTCTAGTATATTCTAATATTGGCCGCCGCACATCGCGCTCATAACCAAGCGAGTAGAAAAGACCTCACTATCCGCCTCGTCAGTGGTATGCCAATGCCCACCCGGCTCGCCGATAGCGGACCCATTCCATGAGCTGGTCAGACTCGACCTAGCTTACAGCCCACTGCACCCGGGCGATAAGGTCACACCCCTTTCCAACCGACCTCGACACAGTGGGAGACGCGGCCTACTGGTATTGGCACACGGCGCTCATGTTATCCACTCGGTCGACGCTGGAGCATCCTACTGGTACCATAGGGTTTAGGGACTTTCACCCAAGGACATCCATAGCGGCCACGTACTAGAACAAGTTTTCGGCGTCCAATACTGTCAACCATGATGTGACTATGGTGGCCACCACTCCGATGCTGCTAGGGTATGAAAGCGATCGTGACATACATAATGCGAAATGCATGAGTCATACAATCCAAATCATGCACCAAACTTACGCATATTGCGAAATCATGTGGGGCGACCCTGTCTCACACGGGTCCCCTAAGTATAACAACCCAACTAGCATATGCAATGGTTAATCATGATCCATAACAGGCATACAAATGATGTGTATGGGCATATGAATGAGCATGATATTCATTATACTAAGCATGTTATCAGTGTGACATATCAAGCTAATCATACTAGCATGTTACCAAAACGTATCATGTAACATTGGCCTTAAAAGGCCCAATATATATAGAGAGAGTGGGACCCGGACTGTGGGTCCCATTGGAAATGTAAAAGTCTTCGTGGCATAGCCCACTTGAGACCACATTGGCCCCATACTTGGGCCTGCACATACAAGGTAGGTCGACAAAATGTGTGTACGGCATGAATAAATCATATATATAAAAAATGACCACTATTTCCTACGGGTGTGGTCCATCTAACATCTGAATTTGCCTCATTGTTGGGGCCGTATCTAAAATAATATGGAAAAATAGATAGGAAGCATGAATAAAACAGATACATCATGGTGGAGCTAATAGATACATCACGTTGGGACCCATAGGGTAGGCCACCTGTTGGGCAACGTGGTACCCATCTAGTCCCAATAAATTTTGAATCAAGCAGATATTTGTGTTTTCTCCTTCATCCATATCCATGTGATCTTATGAACCGGTTGGATGGCAAATAAACATCACTGTAGAACCTAGAAAGGGTTCAACGTTTGAAATCATTATCCCCACTGTGGCATGGTCCACTTGATATTAGGATATGCTTAAATTTTGGGCCCAGCCACTTATGAATAGGTTGGGTAACAAATAAACATCATTGTAGGACTGGGAAGGTTTCAACGGTGGAGATCATTATTTCCACTGTTGTCCCTTGGCATGGCCCACTTGCCATTTTGGATATGCTTAAATTTGGGCTCAGCCACTAAAATGAGCTGGGAAAAACATATGGACGGAATAGGTAAGGCACATACATTCTAGGTGGGCCCAACGAGTGGGGCCCATGGTGACGCCCACAAGGCTGCTAGGCAGCAGCGTCCCCTGGACGCTGTCTGTCCAGCGGTCCTCTTTTTTTCTTTATTTATTTATTTATTTATTTTTTGTTCTCACCAAGTGGGGCCCACAGAAGTTTTCGATCAAGCTGATATTTTTGCCCTCCCTTCTTCCGTGCATGTGTGAAGTTATGAGCAGGTTGGATCTCGAATAAACATCATGGTGGGCCATAGGAGGGTTTCAATGGTAGGTTTACTGTCCCTACTGTTTTCTGTGGTGGGGCCCCCTTGAGACTTGGATCTGACTCAATCTTGGGGTCATGCCCTAAAATTATCTCCCCAAAAGGATGGACGGTGTGGAACAGCACATGCATCATGGTGGGACCCACGAGTGGGCCACCAGCCGGCCTCACGAGCTAGTGTACCTGGATGCTGGTACGCCCAGCGTCAGAGGCTCTGCCTCTTCTTTCCTTTTTCTTCTTTTCTTTTTTTTTTGTTTTCTTGTACTTATATCAAGTGGGGCCCACATGGGTCTGATCCACTCCATTCATCAGGTTCCCCATCTCATGGGGGACCCAATAAGCCCCATATTGGATATGTAAATCAGTTTAGAAACATTAAGGTGGGCCAAAGGATTTCTGACAGTAGGAATCATTGTTTCCACTGTTTCATGTGGTGCGGTCCACTTAAGATTTGGATTGGCTTCATACTTTGGTCCTGGCCCTAAAATGATCCGGGAAAACAGATGGACGGCGCGGATGGAACACCAACATCAAGGTGGGTCCCACGAGTGGGGACCCCATTACCACGTCCATGTGACGCTAGACGTTCCAGCGTCTTCCTACTTTTTTTTGTTTTTTTTTCTTTTTGAGGTTATTTCATGTGGGGCCCACTTAGGCACGATCCACCCCCTTCATCATGTTCCCCAGCTCATTGGGGACCTAACAAGCCCAATATTGGGTGGGTGATGTGGTCCACAAACATCATGATGGGCCCAAGAAGTCTCAACAGTAGGCTTCATTAGCCCCACTGTTTTTCAATGGTGTGGTCCACCTGAGATCTGGATCTACTTCATTTTTGGCTCCCTGCCCTAAAATGGGATGGAGAAACAACTGGACGGCGTGGATTGGATGCATACATCAAGGTGGGTCCCACGTGTGGGGCCTGCTCATCGCCCAAAGGCTTGCCCTACTGGGCAGCAGCATCCTCTGGACGCTGTCTGTCCAGCGGGTAAGCTTCCCTTTTTTTGTATATATATATATATATATATATATATATATATATATATATATATATATTATTACTATTATTATTATTATTGAGTTGTGGGGCCCATTCATGGATGATCCAATCCATCCATCAGGTTGCCACCACCAGATGGGCCCAAAAGAAAAGGAAAATGAAAGGAAAGAAGAAAATGGGGGATTTATGTACCCCTTGCACTCACCTCGAAGGATGGACGGTTGGATTGGATCAGGTTGACGATCGGACGATCCGGACGGTCCGGATGATGGTTGAGGTCCTCCAAGCTTGGATCTCCACCCTCAATCTCTCTAATCTCTCTCTACTTCTCTCAAATCTTTCTCTTTCTCTCTCCTCTCAAATCTCTTGAATTTTGAAAGGAGCTCTCCTCTCCCCCTACGTATGCACTTGTATGGGGGGGAGAGAGAGAGAGGGAATCATGGGGGGTGATGATGGTGCATGGGAGGGGGTATGGGAGGTATGGGTGAGGGTTGACTTTGGGAGGAGAGAGAGGGATGGGGGGTATGGGGTGTGTAGAGTAGGGGTAGATTTGACATGATCTTGGGATTTGTGCAAGTGGGGCCCACGCCACACGCGCGTTGTGTGGCCCACCTCGGATTACGCGATTGATCATAACTTTCACACCGGGTATCGCAATGGGGCGTGCCGCGCGGCGTTGGAATCGCAGCGCCTACGCGATCGCCGGGGTATAGGTCTTGGGTCGATGCGGTACTAAAATAGGGTCGCGATCAAGGCTCGCTAATCTGATCCGTCCGGGACGTACTGGCACCGAAAATTAAGCGTACGGAGGGCAAATAAGGGTACGGGTCTTACAGTATGGGTGATTTTTTGGGACACCTAGGGCCAACCTATGATGATTAAAGGTTTTCTAAACATGGTCAAGGTCATCAAAGGTTTTGGGATATGGTTTTGGTCAAGGTTAAGGCACACCAAGGCATCACTTTTACCTATTTCTTCTTCCTTGATGTAGCAGGGCCACTTTAGTCTTCGGTCTTCATCTTCATTAAGCTCAACTGACAGTAGACTCACTAACCTAAGTGATTGACAAACAAGGTACACTAGTATGCCATAGAAAAGTGCACTAACAATCTCCCCCTTTGTCAATTACTTACAAAAACCTAACCTACCAAAACAAATGCATGAACAAGAGATTACTTTGATTAATGAAGTAAATACAGGACTCTTGACATGCCTAAACTAAGCAGCTCCTCTTCAGTTTGGTCCCCCATAACCTGTCAATCTCTGGATCACAAAACATAGCAAACTAGTTTTGGTGGGACTTGATCTTTCTCCCCCTTTTTGTCAGCAACTGACAAATTATTTTCTCCCCCTTAATGATATATCAATTAAGGTGAAGGTAAGAGTAGATAGTATGTCAAAGTTAAAATAATACGCACATGCTAACAAGAAGAGTATAGGGTGCATGAACATAAAATCATGGAGCATGCTAAGGAACATGATTAACAAGAAAATGTAACTATCTAATCATAGTTAATCATGCATAATTGGTCAAAGATATACATTTACAATAAAAGCACAAAGGGCTTATAGCCCAATTAATCAACCTCCCCTATTGGTATATCAAGACCAATACTAACCAAAGATTAGCATACAATAAAGCATATAATTCAGTAAGATTAGCTAATTTAAGCATGATGATAGTCTGGCAAGCAAATATACAAATTAAAAGTAAGGCTAAACTACCAAATTTGGGCTCATGAGGCTTGAATCCTCTGATTTGCCCGTACTCACAAAAATGAGGCTGAAATCCTCAGATATTCCTATAAAATCACTTTCTAGTTACCCTTACTAACTATGTTTAGTTTGAAGGCTTAAGGATAACTAAATTCCACAACACCCTCATAAAATATAGCATGAGGTGAGGGGTTGGGAACTCCTTCTCTTAGAAGGGATAGCTGTCAGGATCCTCTCTTAGATTAGGGGAAGAGGTAGTGGTGAAAGCCATGAGAGCTAGATTAATATTTTGGCTCCCATCACTAGTGGAGTCACCAGATTTGGATTTGGACTCCTCCGTATCATCCCAAGTGGCAGCCATTGCCTTTTTACCTTTCGGTTTAGGCCCATGCGGATATTCCGGGGCGATATGCCCATGATGACCGCAACTGTAACAACAAACGGATGAAGATTTGGATGATTTTCCTTTATGTTTTTCACCATTCTTGTCCTTCTTGTCATGGCTACTCCCTCTATCAAATTTGAGGAATCTTTTGATTTTTTTTTTTAACTTTTCTTCTTCATCATCCTCATCATCACTATCTTCCTCCGACTCACTCTTAATTTTCTTATGTTTATAGGACTTTAGAGCTATACTTTTCTTTCTAGAGGGGGCCTTAAAGTGTAATTCATGAGTTTGTAGGGAACCTATGAGTTCTTCTACTTTCATGTTATCTATGTCTCTACACTCCTCTGAGGCTACTACCTTGGTGTTAAATCTTTCCGGGAGGGACCTAGGTATTTTTCTACATATACGTTCTTCAGGAACCCGATCACCCAAGACAAACATGGAGTTGCAAATATAAAAAATTTTAGTATAAAACTCCATGAAGGTTTCAGTCTCTTCCATCTTAATGTTTTTAAGTTTGGTAGTTAAGAGCTGAAGCTTCGAGCGACTTACTGTGCTAGTTCCCTCGTGGATAACATCAAGTATATCCCACGCTTCTTTTATAGTTACGCATGTGAGAATGCGCTGAAATTCATCTGGGAGAAACCACATAGCAAATCGCATTGAGAGCTTTGGCATTTACTATGTATTGAGCTCTCTCACTGTCATTCCATTTTTCATCATCTTTGGAAATGACAATGAATTTTCCATCAACATCCACTTGTTTGGTGGGCAAGGCATATCCACGTTATATGCTTAGCCACACTGGATTGTCCATAGATTGTAAGAAAATTCTCATCCTAGCCTTCCAATAGGCGTAGTTGAACCCGTCACAGAATGGTGGACGGTTGGTGGTACCCCCATCTCGGTTAGACATCATGCTAGTGCTCTGGTACCTGATCTTACTCTAGACGGTTAAGTCCTTGAAGAGCAACCCTCTCTAATACCAATTGAAATTACGTCGGTAGTCTAACACGACACCTTCGTATGTGCGGAAGCTTAAAGAGCAACTAGAATTATGGCTAAGTCCTAGGGGGGTGATTAGGACCTTTTGAAATTCTTTTCGCCTACTTACACAATTTAACAAATTAAACTAAGTAAGAACACTTCAGCTTTCAAGCCTAAGTGGGTCCAATCACAAGACTAGCATATGGTTTAATCAATAAACAACCTAGTCTAACATGCATAGATAATCAAATGATTTAACTAATCAAGCTCCTAATCTATGCAACCTATGTAGACTTATGAGAATGGATCAATGAGCTAAAGTCTACACTACTAGTTAAAGTACATCTTGTGTGTGGATGTGCCTATCTAGTGTCTAGCATACATTCCTATTAAGCATACATAATGAACAATTAAACATTCAATGCTAAGATAACAATGTGCTCAATTTAATCACAAACACAAGCATGTATAGTGGTTCGACTTTAGGTCTACTCCACTCTCGGTTCAAGTACTCAACTCCTTTGAACACACCGACATTCACTAACAGAGGTTTTAAATGAGGTTCACCTTCTCAACCTTTACATGAAGGTTTTACCGGTTCACCTCTCAACCATAACCGGAGTTTTGGACAAAGGGCTAACTCTCAACCCAAACGGAGTTTAGAACATAGGCTAACTCTCAACCCGATGCACGTTCACTCCTATGTCGGAGGCTCCCCCTTGGAGACTTTGTTTAGGCCCGACAAATGGGCCAAGGAGTGCCAAACAACCCCTAGTCTTTAGGCTGACAAATAGGCCAAGTTACAGCCAACGTCCCTAGTTCGAGTTTGACAAACAAACTCTACACTTAACTCCCACAGGGAATTGAGTGGATGGACTCTCAACAAAGACAACCTTACTTATTGGATGATCTCCTTGTTCAGTGCTAGTTTGGGTTGCTTGATCTCTGCTCTCTCGTGCTTCAATTAGCTTCCCTTGCTCCCCGATCGTGTTGCCGTTGCGTCGCCAATACCTCAGCTACACTTGATCAATCACCTTGCTTGTGATGCCTTTGAGATGCCCAAGGTGATAGGAGGGCAGGTTTGAGAACTCTACAACTAATATGAATGGGTTTCCTAGAGTTAGTCACCTACAATGATCTCATCTTAGAGATTTGGATAAGGATATGACTATCAAGGAAGATCTAAACTCTAGAGATCAAGAGGGGATGAAGGTCATCTTCTTCATGAGCTTGGAAGCTCCAATCTTATGTTAAAGTATAAGGAAGATGCCTTGCATAGGTTGGGAATGAGCCTCAAATGGTCTCCAACAATGGTGGCTTCACTCCTCTCAAAATCCCTCTCCTTACCCCTCAAAATGAGCCAAGCCTCTTTATAAAAGAAGTCCAAACTGAACAGAAAACGGGTAAAAAATGTATAGTCACGACCTGTCCCAACCTGATCCCTGACCGGTCGGCCAACGGCCAAGAACGGACAAAGAGTTCACTGTCGCGAGGGGGATCTGTCCGACCGGTCTTGATCAGTCGGACCAAACCTGTCGACTGGTCAAGACCTGGTCGGTCCAAGGGCCTAAGTACACAGCAGCATGGAAATCTGCATTCCTGAATGAAATTTTGGAAGAAGAGGTCTATGTTGACCAACCTGAAGGGTTTGTTATGTAAGGGGAGGAACATAAGGTGTATCAGCTGAAAAAAAACCCTCTATGGGTTGAAGCAAGCTCCACGTGCTTGGAATGCAGGTATTGACAACTATCTTCAAGAGAACGGCTTCCCCCAATGTTCATATGAGCATGCAGTCTACATCAAGAAAAATGCTCATAACGATATGCTCATAGCATACCTGTATGTTGATGATTTGCTGTTTACAGGGAACAGCCAGCCGATGTTTGATGAATTCAAAAAGGCCATGTTTAGGGAGTTCGAGATGACCTGGCGGAGGTCTGATGTCTTTCTTTCTAGGCATTGAAGTGAAGCAATAACATGGTGGCATCTATATATCTCAGAAAAAGAATGCCAATGAATTACTTGAAAAGTTCAAGATGGCCTGATTGCAATGTCGTGAACACACCTGTAGCAACAGACCTGAAGCTGACAAAAGAAGGAGAAGGAAGAAGCATGGACTCGACTCTGTTCAAGAGTCTGATTGGAAGCCTAAGGTATCTCACAATCACAAGGCCGGATATCGTCTACAGTGTTGGGCTTCTAATCAGATACATGGAAGTGCCAAAAGAATCACATTGACTAGCTGCAAAAAGAATCCTCAGGTACTGTCAAAGGAACAATGGAATTCGGTCTTTTCTATCCATACGATGATGAAGCAATGTTGTATAGATACTCAGACAGTGATTGGGGAGGTGAACAAGATGAAAGAAAGAGCACCACTGGGTATGTATTCTATCTCAAAATGACTGCTTTCACATGGAATTCGAAGAAGTAGAGTGTGGTCGCTCTGTCCACATGTGAAGCAGAGTATGTGGCAGCATCATCTATAGTCTGTGAAGCGATTTGGTTGAGAAATCTGCTAAATGAATTGAAGCATCCGCAAGAAGGATCCACAGTCATATATGTGGATAACAAGTCAGCAATCGAGCTCTCCAAAAATTCAGTATAGCATGGAAGGAGCAAGCACATCGATACTCCATACCATTTTCTTAGAGATCAAGTGAAGCAGAAAGTGGTAAAATTGAAATATTGTCATATTACTGAACAAGTGGCAGATATTTTCACCAAGGCGTTACCGACTGATACATTCAGACGACTAAGGTCATTGCTTAGAATAAAGCCCGTTTTGGTTTGAAGGGGAGTGTTGGAACTTCCAAACCAAACGGACAGTCCAGATGGTCCAACAATCTCTGGAAGCTTCTTGGTATCTGAAAAGGCATAAGTTACAACTGTTGGGATTTCCCACATGTTGTGACTGTTGGAATTTCCATATGTTAGAAACTGATGGATTAAAGGTAGTTAATGGTATAAATTATTCTAGAATGAGGGCATATTAGGTATTTCACATAGTAGCAAGTCACTACTATAAAGGGGTGTGGTGTTGTACATTCATAGCAAGCAAATATCAAGCTAGAAAGCTATTTTCAATACAAAGAGTTTTTTTTTTATTCCCTTCTTGTGTAGGTGTTTGAATTATCTCCCAAGGCTTTGTAAAGCCAACATGGACTTGACGCCCTTCGGTGGGTTGCTACGGTTTCGCAAGTACTCCCACTAGAGGCGTATGATATTAGGGTTGATCGAGAGATGGAGAGCAGAGATGCACACTTTTCATCTCCCTCACTTTGAGTGGGGAATCACTCTTTATGACATCTATAGAAACACAGATCTGCCAATGGCCAGTATTCCTATCTCGTATCTTTTGCCTTGGAGCCGATCGATGACTTCTCAGGAGGTGGAGTCTTCGATTGAGATTGCACCTCCCCGCCTAGCTTAGGAAAGTTCTTCTCTTCGTTTCACATGGCTTCGTAGTATTATTTATGAGAGAGCCATGCATACAGTAGAGGAGCGAATGCAGCACCTTCGTGCCTACCTGTTGTATTCCATTGGCACCACACTCTTTTGTTTAAGCCTTATTACTATGCATTCAATCTTTTTGTGTTTATTGTCCAACTAGGGTGCTATCAATTCATATGATTAGGACTGAGGCTTGCTAGAACACTTGTATATTGGCTTGGATTTTACTGCTCGTGGGCACCAATTAGTGATAGGCTTTTGGCGTCTACTTGAGGTACTTTGTGATTTTGCCTATTTTTTTCACGTTGACTTTCTTATCCTGTGCTGCATTGTACTGTGTTTTTTATTTTCATTCAGATCCTCTTTTATGACTACTTCCTGGATATGGGCCCTGAGCATCTCATTGAAGTGGAGTTGTAACCTCGCATGCGGATGTGGATGAGTGGGAATTCAGGTCATCGGGTGAGCAGGTCCCTTGATGATTGGCAGTCCCAACTGGACAATCTTCTTGTCGCGGTTGTATGCACTTTCTTCCCCTGTGATTTGGATTTTGCATTTATTGTGCCCCCTTTTGCTGAATTATTCTTTTTGTTACAATTTGTGAGGCCAATAACACAGACATAATGTCCCATACCACCATGCCCATCTCATAAGGTTTATTATGTGGGATATCATAATGGTTGTACATCATGGCTTTATAACAATGGGAGCCATGGTATTCTAGATTTCATAAGATGTTTAGCAACATTCATACAATTCTGATTAATTCTGAAATGGACTAATTCTATGGACTCAAACGAACTACGACAAACTGCCATTGGCCACTGGGGTCAATCGTGTTATATCTCAATACTGAATAAGTCTATGATGACCAAACCAAAGTAGGCAGTCCCAAATTCATGATTTTTAGAAGTTAATCCAAATAACACAGATATATATATCATTCTAAACGTGTTATAGGCCAATAATAACAATAAAGTATTCATTTCATTCATTGGTATAAAGATAAACACCTAGTGTGCAAACTAAGCCATATCATATGTTTACAAACCTCATAGTGCCTGTGTGAATTGTGATTCACTCAACAATGTAAATGTGAAGTTCATTTTGCTCAGGCAAACAATCAAACAGTTGGCATGCGAAACACGCATATCACAACTTCACGAAATCAAATCCATATGAACATCAAGTTCACATATCTCAACGTACATATTATCGAATTGACACATAAAGCATATGAATCATAACCATGAATTCATTCAAATGATCAAATATGAATGAATTCGGTGGCGAACAACCTCAAATTCACTAACTGAGATCCTTAGGGACTAATAATTGCTAACTTAGAAGAATAGTCCCCCACCTTTAGATATGATTTCGTTTCTAACATCATCTAGGATTCGAGATTTGAGACAAACCCTAAAATCCTACATGAGTTCCAAATGAAATCAAATTAGAATAAGGAAACTATGATTTGGATTTCTAATTTTGCGGTGTAAGATGAAGATTTACCTGTGGTTGTTAACCGACATCGATTTAATGAAAGAAACGGCATCTGATTTAGGGTCTTCTAACCAATTCCTAATTCTACCACCAAAGAAAACCTTAATTTCATCTCTCTCTCTCTCTCTCTCTCTCTCTCTCTCTCTCTCTCTCTCTCAGATTCTAACAAGGAATTCTCTTTTATAGACTTTTCTTTCCAAAGTCAGGGTGGTTCAAACATATACATGTGCTCGAACTCAAGCTTAAGGTGTGTGATCCAGCAATGGGTCTCAACAATTCCATCCAGGTGCAATGTCAAGTCCACTAAGGCGAACGATTTCTTATAGTTTCACGATTAGTGGACCACTAACGAATGGTCTATAGCTTATTTGGGCATTTCAGTCACTATTTAGGTGATTTAGAGAATAAGATTTTGTAGATCTAGGTAATAGGTTTGTAGTGTGCATTGTCAAGCATAAGATGTAACTTACAGAGTGCATTTATTTACTTTCTAAGGGCATTTAATTGAAGCAAGATGTTTCTCATGTCACAAGGGTAGTTTAGTTAATTTGGCTCTTGGACTTAGGGAAATTAAAATCTAAGTCATTGGTTAAGTAGGTTCTTTGTTAGATCTTTATTTTAATTCAGTTACTTGGGCCAATCAGTAGTGGGTTATTTAGATCGTGACTTGAGATTCATAGATCATGTGGTCAAGTACAAAATTAGGTAATCAAGTGAAATAAAATACTTTCCGAGTGAAGCTAATTGAACTTACACGGTTAGATTTGTATATCCAAGGATTCTATGTGATGGATTTGGGATTCCAAAATTCGAGTTTGATGTGTATGGATTTTTAAAATTCTAAGGGTTCTAAATTAGGTATTTTCACCTATGATTGTTGGGTAAATCAGAAAAACATCCAGTGTTACCCAAGTACCCTCAACACTCGAGTATTGAAAAATCTGGGACATTACAATCTACCCCCCTAAAAAAATAATTTTGTCCTCAAAATTCTTAATGCTTCTATTGACTATTACAATGATCTACCTCCTTAAAAACAATCTCCTAGAGTTTTGGCGCACATCGATCCCTCATCTGACGGTAATGGGCGGAACCCTACACGGGAGAACCTTAAACCCTCAGATACTCTACTTGTGTGCGCATCTTAACATCTATGACTCATTCAATTAAGAGTATATTAGACATAGAAACCTATACCAAGGTAGTGTTACTAACATATCTAATAAAGGGCGCATTAAGAGCAAAAGACAATTAGCAATCTACCTCACCTAGAGTTACTAAGAGAATTTCAGCTGTTAGATCTCCTCTACATGTTAGCTTTCTACTGTTGTAGAGGTGGTCATGAATTTTCTTGAACAAAATCAAAGAAAAGGAGGGGGGAGGGAAAAAAAAACTAGGGCCTGGGATGTATACTTGCAGGTTTCCCCACCTTAGGAGTCGCTTGGGTGGCTTAGTTGCAAGTCATTTGGATAGTTCTACTAAGTTTTACAACCACTAGGCGGCACTCAACTTTCCATCAGTCTAAGTACGGCTTCTCAGTTTTCTCAGTTGTCCTTAGCACTTCCAAGGGGTTATAAGAGTTTCTGTAATAACGTGTACACACATGTATACACCTATATTCACATACATCTCTTAGTTGTCATCAAACACCCATATGCCTTTTTCTACTTGATTATTCATCAATCCAATCGTTGAAATTACCACTCATCTACTGATCATTTCGTGAAGCTATCCGATCGTCCACTTCACTTTTGGACCACCCGATCAAAAGAATTAACCTTGGAATCATTACATCCATCCATATACATATCTAACTTAGATTCTGGACCGTTGATCATACCCGTTACCCAAGAATAAGCTTAACATATCATTTAAATCATAATCTAAGGATCCTACACACATGTACAAATTATCCAAGAAATCTAACGGTGTACACACCCATCCCTTCAAACCACTCTAAAAAAATACGTTTGTATAGTTACAAACATAATAAAAATTTAGCCAATGGACACACGATTTATTTGAGCCTTACATCTTTAATCTCCACTCCTAGTTCATAATATCCAACCGTCAATCGAACATTTTTCATCAAATCCACATGATAGCCCACTCAAAAATTGAATAAAAATTACTGCAACGATCCTTACATGATTTTCAATGAATCCATCTGATTAATTTTTGTATTTGACTGCAATTGGATCTATTTTTGGAACCCATGGGCTGAGGACAGATTTTGATGGCAAACTTGTAATTTATAAAGGAAGAGAAAACCATACATGCATGGATGCATACAATCATACATTCGACGCCCCATATCTTACAACCAGGTAGCCCATTTGTAAAACGGACCGTACATCGACATCTTTACTCATTAAGGTAACGTGTGGTCCACTTAAATATCATTTTCAAACTCATCCAACTGTCCATCGTGTGTATTCATTGTAGCCTTTAAATGACCCATCCAAATGAAATTCTGACTGCCTTTAATAGTTTTATTAATTTCTTGAAATTCCACCGGTCCACATGATCTAACTCAACCCCTGTGGGGCCTGCCTCCAAAACCCAATTTGTTGTCTTTTTAGAAAGTGAACGTTAGAGTCCAGCAAGTGTTTTGTTATATTCCTTTCCCTTGAGAGAGTATGGAGTCCCCGTAATCTTGGTCCCCCTAAACAAAAAGTAGGCCCACAAACCTGTCCAGTCTCAGATCTCCATCATCAATAAGGCTAAGCCGACCAAACTAGACCATTTATCAAATCATTAAAATTCCAACCATCCGTCAGAGGAACCTAGCGAACTTTAAACAATAAGAATTTCCTTGCATTATGTGGCCCACTTAAACTTCAGATCTGCCTCATTTTTTTGTCCTATGTCATAACATGATCAGACAAAATGGATGGTCGGAATGGATTTCTCACCAACAACACGGTGGACCTCACCGAGCAAAGAAAAAGAAAAGAAATGAGATTTTTACCACTGTAAACGCCTCTTTTCACCTTTAAGTGAAAGTAAACTCCCCAAACTTTCTATTCCCAAAACAAAACTTTTGGGAACTCATAAGACGAAAATACCCTTTCCTTCTCTCCTCCTTCGTCGTCATCTTCCTCCTCTCGTCATCATCTTCCTCCTCTGTCATCTTCCACTGTCGCCATCTTCCTCCTCCGTCTTGAAATCAGTACAATTGAGTGGCTGAAGATGGCTCCTCATCCAAGAAGCATCAAAAAGGAATTTTTTTTTTCTAATATAAGTGAAAATGTGATTGTCGAAATGTGAAAGTGTAAATGGAGGTGGTAATGCGAAAATGTTGGAAAGGAAAAATCAAATGTGGCGATGTGATAAATCGAATGTGGTAATTTGATTGTGAAAATGGATGTGGTACTAATGGTGGAAACGAAAAATTAAATGTCAAGTGTTTGTGAAAATGTGAAAATGGAGGTGAAAATGTTAATGGGCGTAGGAATGGTGGTAAATGTGAAATGTTTGTGAAAAGGTGAAAATGTTTGTGAAAATGTGATTGGTCAAAACTTCACTGTGATCGGTGAAGACCCGCCGTGATCGGTCAAAACCCCACTATGATCAGTTAAAACTCCCTATGATCGGTGAAAACCCACTGTGATCGGTCAAAACCCGCTGTAATTGGTCAAAAGTCTTTTGTGACTGGTGAAAAGTCCTTTGTGATCGGTGAAAACTCACTGTGATCAGTTATTTTAACCGATCACAGTTAAGTTACCCTATGTGATCGATCATTTTAACTGAGCACAACTGTTAATTGACCGATCACCGAAGGAAAAATCACCAATTTCAGCGAATAAAATTTCACCAGGTATAGTTGGTGTTCAATTTTTGTTTTTATATTTACAACATCTATAGAGATTCTATCTTCAGGAACTCAAATTTTCCATTCCAACCTCACTAAAAGGTATAGTGTTAAATTTTCCAAGAAAAAACATGAAAATTTAAAAATCATGAATGAACACGAATAATCTGTCATACTTAGTACAAGCATACCCATCAAGTACAATTCTTCTGTGCCAATTTCATGCTAGTTTTCTAACATATGCAAAATAAGAAGGATGAGTTACTTCACTACTCATATTCATCATTGTTAATTTCACCATGCCTATCACAGAGAGGTCATGAGTTCAAAACTCATGGTTGCTTGAACAGTTAGTTCCCTAGGTACTCCTAAATGCCTATTCAAAGTCGACCTTTGGCAACTATATTAAAAGTTATAAATATTAATAACAAAGCAGATAAAATCTAACAACAGGCGAAAAAAAATTATCCAATTAAACACGAACGTGTTTGATTGAGGGTGTTCATCGATCACAGCTAGGTTACCCTCTATGATCGGTAAATCTCACTGATCACAACTCTTAGTTAACCGATCATTGAAGCAAATTTCACCGAATTCAGTGAAATTTATAGAGTAAAGTTGGTGTTCATTTTTTTTATTTTTTTATTTTTGTATTTACAAACTTTACAGAGGTGATTTGATTTTACATGTTATGTGATATTTTTGTGTTCAGGAATCGAAGAAGTCCCTAACCTATAAGCTAAATGAAGTCTCGCCTAGTAGTTTAAGGGGGGAGTTAAGGCTGGAATAGAGAGTAATGAGATAAGGTACGGCTAATTAGACAGTCCTCATTCAATTTTTTATTATACCTTAAATCGTTTAAATTTTTAGGAGCTCTAGGGCGTATCCTCTTTTTGAGACACAGATGGGACATTGGTGACCTTGTCTTTGAAATTAGGGGAAACCTATTGAAGTTTACTGAGATGGACTTCGCCCTTATAACAGGGCTGAAGTCTGGAGACCTCACAGTTTCAAAATTAGGTACTAGTATAAAAAAGTCAATAAAAGAAAAATATCTGGAGAAGCTATATCCGATATTAAAAAAACATCTAGGAGAGGTGTTCAAGAAGATTGTAAAGGGTAATAAGCACGATGATGTTGTTAAGGTTGCATTATTAATGTGTATCGAATGGTTCATTCGAGGGACTGACAGCAAATACCATTATAAGCCTGAATTTATTCAGTTGGTTGACCATTTGGATGAGTTCAACAGGTATCCTTAGGGTAGTCTGGCATTCCAAACAATGACCGAAGGGGTACCAGGAGCTGCCTAGATATTGAGTGAATGCGGGCCCACCTGCAACGTTTACGACTGCATGTTTTCTCTCCAGGTAAGGGTTGTTATATCTATTTTTTTAACTAATGTATTTATTCCACTATATAGTCTTTTAATTTTGTTCAATTTCATGTGATTCTAACAAATATGGGCCGTTGAAAAAATTGTGGCCCTAAGGAGTGTGAAGGCGTATGTTCCCTCTAGAATTTCACGCTTCAATCAATATCAAGACTGGAATGGTTGAAGGTATAATTTAATATACGACATCATCGAGAATGAAGAAGTAAGTGCAGTATTCCATCTATTTTGTTGTTTAACATATCATGTATGTTTTGATATATTGAGATTGAAACAATTTATTTATGTAAACAGAAATAATTGGGACTTTGGAACCCACCATGGAAGAGCTAGAGTTAGAGGCTGTTCACCTGGTGCATAAAAGAATTCAGGTAAAAAGTTTAACATTAGGCTTGTTTGTCACCATTGATTTGAGAGGAAGTGATGAGAAGTGGATTCCATGATATGAATTCTCATCAATTCTATGCAAAAAAAAATTATTTGTTTTTCAGGGAATCGAGGATAGTTTTATTCAAAGGATTCCAAAAGTTCAGAGGAAAATGACGAGAGATATATAAGTTGGGGAGGAGGATGAGAAGGAAGATGGAAAGTGATAAGATGATGATGGTGAAGATGAAGAAGATGGGGATGAGGGAAGGGAGAAGGAGAGGGAGAAGGAGAAGAAGGAAGAAGTTTGAAGGAGAATGATGAGTTAGAAATTATAAAAGAATATGAGAAAGAGATGAAGAAATGGAAGAAGGAGAGAGAAGAGTTCAATAAAGAGATAGAAGAATTAAAGAAAGAGAGGAAAGAGTTCAAGAGAGTGATAGAAGAATTAAGACAGCGTACATAAGAGTTCAGGAAAGTGAGGGAAGATTTAATGAAAGAGATAGAAGATGAAGGAGGGAGAGAAAAGATTTGAGGAGGGAGAGAGAAGATATGAGGAGGGAGAATGAGGAGCTGAAGAAGGAGAGGGAAGAATTGAAGTCGAACAAGGTATGAATGTATTATTTTTTGAAAGAATGTTTTGTAATGATGTATTGTTTATTGAAGTATGTTATGTTTTGATATATTAATTGTTGTGTTTATCTTATAATGTTTTGATATATTAATTTATTGTAATTGATTTTGTGTACTTGAGTAAAAAGGGGAAGATGTGGAGTATGAGAAAGAGAAGGAAGGCGTTACTGTTCTTGCATGTACTCATCAATTTTCTGAGAATTTTTCTTGTTGTACTCAGCTTGGGCCGAGACGAATGTACCCAATATCTCCTCAAGCGTAGCTTTTGGGTTATTGTTTGCATTCTCTAATGGCCCATTCATCCAACTGAATTTGGGATGGTTCTTCCAACTAGAATTATATGTGTTCGAGTTTGGATTACTAAATGGTCGTTGATAATTATTTATGACATTTGATTGTTCTTGTAAAACTTCTTGAAACGCAGAGATTGTTGGACAATCCTGTGTTGCATGTTGGGTACCGGAACAAATTCCACAAGCATTCTCAACTTCCTTCGTCTTGTTGATTCTTAATTCCATGGCCTCAACTTTTCTTATGAGGCTAGCCACACGTGCACTTATGTTATCTTCTTCGAAGAGGACGTAGATTCCTCCATTTTCTCTTTGTTGGCTTATCTTGGGGTTTGCTGGTTTAGTTGTATCCCAAGATTGTGCATTCTCGGCTAAGATATCAAAGTAATCCCATGCTTCCTCGGCTTCTTTATTCATGAATTCTCCATTACACATCATCTCGACGAATTGGCGCATGGGCGAAGTCAGTCCTTCATAGAAAAAGCTTATTAACTACCAAATTTCATAGCCATGATGTGGGCATATGTTTAATAAGTCTTTGAACCTCTCCCAACATTGGAAGAAGGTCTCATCCTCTTTTTGAGCAAAATTCATGATTAGAAGCCTCAACATGTTTGTTTCATGAGTAAGGAAAAACTTTTTAATGAACTCCCTAGTTATCTCAGTCCATGTGTCAATTGATCTTGGCCTTAATGCATGAAGCCAAGCCTTAGCCTTCTCTTTAAGAGAAAAAGTAAATAACCTAAGTCGCACAACATCGTCAGATACATTGGCAAAGTGCAATGTGGCTATCACCTCATCGAATTCTTTAAGATGTTGATATGCGCTTTCACTGTCTAATCCAATGAACTTGGGAAGGAGTTGGATTACTCCCAGTTTTAAATCAATATTCCCTGCATTATATGAAAAAAATTATGCATGAGGGAGTACTTGCTCTTGCAGGTTGCAAGTAATCACACAGAGTTCTAGGTTGATGAACATTCCCAACTTCATTCTCTCCCATTTCAGTTTGGTTTTGGCCCAGATTTTGACTGGGCCTTGGATCGGGTTGATTTTCAGGCATACTTTCAGAAAAAAATTGAGAATCTAAACATTTCTTAGCACGGGGTTCCTTATCAATTCCCTCAACAATCCCTCCTTCGTTGATTAATCGGTTATTAGAATCCCGAACCCAATGTGGCATGCAAATCTCAGAAAAATTAAAAGATTAAAAAGGGTTAGAAAAACCTAATTGAAGTAACTACTTTAACTCCTAGAATCTCTGCAAAAACAAAACAAAGCAAACAAACTAAGTTAGTAAAAGACTCCTAAAAATCTCAATAAGAAACTATTTTCAGAAATTTTGTAAAAATCGTCGAAAATCTCCAGTAGCGGCGCAAAAAACTTGTTCGCTTCCCCAAGTATAGCGTTGCGATATAGTAATAAATTGGTAGACACCGAGATCGTTCTCAAGGACTTGTTTAGGAATTCACAAAACTACTTGTAATATTCTCTAATTGAGATCAAACTAAATAAATTTTAGAAATTGAATGTAGAGAAGTATTCTTAAACTAAAAGTAATTATAATTAAAATAAAAGAGCATTAGGGGTTCAATGATCCACTTGTAGCAATCCTTGATGCATAATTCACTATGGTTTCCCAATTACACAAATAGAATCGAAATCAAATCCTATCTAGCCGTATGATAGAATGGTTAATTCATTAAAACAGTCCAATTCATGTGTTGTTCATAAACATGATTCCCTCAATTCAAGTTAGGACTTGATCACACTCAATTGTATAAGTCAATCCTAGTTCCAATAGGTTAAGATCACAACCATAACAATCATCAAACTCTGTCGCAAAGCTTAACTATATCATGATTTGAACTTCATTCAAATCACATGCATAAGCAACATATAAATCAGACTTTATAACAAAAGGTAGAACTTTGGTTTGAAGTTCCCACATGAGAATCCAAGTCTAGAGCGTCTTGAATCCGATTCCTCGGAGCGTACAGGTCTAGATCCATGCATAACAACTAAGAACTAAAGCAATTCTTCCCAACATCCATGAGTCATCATAAGATTAAGGAAAACTACGTAGAACTTTATTCAAACTTCAATTACCATTGTTCTTCAATAAAAATTCAAACTTGGAACCATATAAAATGAATTAAAACATCTTAGATTTGCTACAAGCTTCACCTCTTAGCCCTAGCTATAAGAGGTTTAGCCGATCATGATCTAAGGAAACATGAAATCAACTAAAAACATGAAAACTAGAAAGCAAACTAGAGAAGGGAGTTGTAGAACTCCGAATCCGTCTTTCTCCACCTCCCACCTTCGTAGATCTCTTTTAGGATACCTTAGGAACAAGGTAGAGGAGTCCTTTTATAGATTTTGAGCCTTGACTGTGAAGAAACTTCGAGAAATCCCACAAAAATAACGTTTTGCGCAAAGAAATTCGGACTCCAGAAGTTTCTGGACGTTGGTTGGCCGGCTGGTTGGCCGGAGAAAGTGCCTGCAAACACAAAAAGCTCTGGACATTTATTTACACTGGCCGACCTACCGGCCGGTCGGCTAGTCCATCCAGCCGGTTGGTTAGTGGGTCGGGTTTCACAAAAATGGTCCAAAGAATTCTCTGTTTCTGGAGGGTTTGGTCGGCCGGCCGGTGGACTTGTAAAATGCTGATTTTTCAGCTTTCCCTCCCTCATTTTCAATGCAACTTTGCTCCACTTTTGGTTCTTCACTCCTTTGATCTTCAAGGTACGTAAGAAAGGGCTTTTAAGCCTCAAATTGATGAAGTCTCTCTCTCATTCTTACAATCACAAAACCATGCATTAGGATAGTCTTTAAACATGCTAATCATCCATACTTAGTAATGTAATAGGGTTAGAATGTACACTTTTAAGAGCTTAACAGCTACTCCCTCTATTGTAGTAGAGTACGAGAAGGAAGAAGCTACTCCCTTTATTGCAGTGGAGTACGACAAGAAAGTCGTTATCCCTTCTGTTGCAGTAGCGGCCACTACTGACGATATTGTAGTAGAGGAGAAGGAAGCCAATAGTCTTACACTTCACAGGAGACCAAAAGGGCGCTTAAAGCCTTCTTGGTGCAAGAAATTTTCATCTGTGCCCATGTCTGCTATTGAAATAACTCCCTGCCGTATCTACCGACACTAAAGAAGCAAAATACCTCATTACTTCTCCGATACCATTCAATTTACAGATGGATCCATTTAGGAAGCTATTAGATGAGGAAATTATGGAATTGCGTAGTTGATATGATGCAAATAAAAATGAGGCAGTGGAAATATGGTTCAAATCAATTTAGTTGAATGATGAATGGGTTGATAGTATTGTAAGTATTCTTAATCTTCATAAGTTGATTTACATTTACACTTATTTACCTCGTAGAGCTAAATCATCTTCTTTTGTTAGGCTATCGACAAATGCACTGAATTTTTGAAAGAATGAAGGATGAGTGTCCGGAAACATATCCTCAGGATTGCAAATTCTGCCCCACATATTTTTCAGTAATTGTGCGACAGACATGTCTTAGTAAAATTATAATTTTGTTTGTGACAGACATGTTTCACTAAAATTTTGCCCAACTTAAAGAAATCTCAGAACAACCCAAAGCGATTGAAAAAAATTCTAGAGAATGACTCTAGCTTTAGCATTGTAAAGGAACGAGATGGGGCGAAGGCCATGTGGAAATATGGACGAGTAACGTTTTTGTAATTCACACTGGGTATTTCTTATTTATTTCTAAACTATGTAACCTAAATAATATTTTCTTTTATTTTACATGGACATGTATATGTACCCGTCAACTACAACAATAAACATTAGATCCTTATGGTCATCCATCCCTCAATAAGACAGATTATTATTTGCGATAGTCTAAACACCAACCCAACTCTCCAATATAAGAAAGAGATTTGGGTCATGACTGAAGGACTTTTTATTCTCTTCCCTGTTACAGTAGACGCCTCTATTCTTGACGGGTAAGAGTGGTGGGGAGAGATTTTTCTTCCAAAACAGTTGAATAGTAGTGATTGCGGCATATATGTAATGAAATATATTGACATAATATGCAGCGGTCACCTTTTGTTGGAAAAAAGTTCGATGACACCCAACTATTCAGGGATCCATTGGCATATGATTGTTTGGGTGTTCATTATCAGGCATGGGAGGGAGCGAAAAATTTTGTGTCACTGTTTGTAATATTTTTTTAATATTGTAACATATAGGTGTGGAAAATGTGAATGACTTATGAAATGGTTTACAGGTGAATGGTTTATAAAATGTTGATGATTTTTGAAGTGATTTATAGGTAAATTGTTTGTTGAATTTTTTGTGAAATGTGAATGACTTATGAAATGGTTTATAGGTGAATGGTTTGTGAAATGTGAATGACTTTTGAAGTGTACTCGGTCAAAATGTCATTGTGATCGATCATTTTTACCAATCACAAGTGAAAATATCACTGTGATCGATCAAAATGTCATTGTGATTGGTCATTTTGACTGATCATAGTGACATTTGACCGGGTACTCCATCAAAATGTCATTATGATCAATCAAAATGTTATTGCGATCGGTCATTTTCACCCATCGAAGTTTACCGAGTAAATAAATGATTATAGTCTACTATGATCGGTCATTTTGACCTATGATCAGTCATTTTGACCGATCACAGTGACATTTGACCGAGTACTCGATGAAAATGTCACTTTGATCAGTCATTTTTGCCGATGACAGGTCAAAATGATTGATCACAGTAGCTTGTGTGTAATAATCTCACTGATTGGTCAAATGTTACTGTGATCAGTCAAAATGATCAATCACGGGTCAAAATAACCGATCACAGTAAACTGTAATCATCTATTTACTTGGTTAAAATGTCATTGTGCTTGGTCATTTTGACCGATCACAGTAATATTTGACCGAGTAATAGATGATTACACACTATATATAATATTGTGATCGGTCAAAATGACTGATCTTCTTTCACATTGGACCAATCTCCCTTCACATTTGACCGATCTCCTTTCACCATTGAAATTTCTATCAAATTTCATTCACGTTCAACAAACCATTCACCTATAAATCATTTCATAAGTCATTCACCTATAAATCAAATTTTAGACATTCCAATGTTAAATTCGAACCTGAAAGACCTCATGTGCTCAAAATGATTCATTATTCCTCTAGTATTGGGAACTAGCACCTCCGTCGATTATGCCCCGTTTGTTTACACTTACCGCATTTTACTATCTTTCATTCCTCTCCACGTGACGGAATTCTCGTCTTCATCGGTCTTTCAGTTGACCTCCTTTTTTGTTGTGCGGGTTTAATTGCTGTACAATCCTCAAGAATTCATCTGACATTTCCCATTCAGTCTTGTGATGTGTTGGGTACATCGGTTCATTGAAGTTGATCCGATAATTTTGGGCCGTATATAATGGAGAATGTTAATACACTTTTCTGTGACATACTAGTGCACCTTGTTTATCAATCACTTAGGTCAGTGAGTCTAGTGTTGGTTGAGCTTAATGAAGACGACGACCGAAGACTCAAGATGGACCTACTGCATCAAGGAAGAAGAAACAGGTAAAAGAGATGCCTTGGTGTGCCTTAACCTTGAACCTACCCAAAACCATAACCTCTATATGATCGTGACCATTAGGATACCCTTAGTCATCTTAGATTGGCCCTAGTGTCCCAAAAGATCACCATTTCAATGGCCAAGAGGTTGCATGTACTGCTACAAAACAAAAAAGAAACAATGCAGCAGAAATACATGCCAGACCGGTCGTCCAACTAGTAGGCAGGTCACCCAAAATGGACAGCGAGCTCCACTTGAAAAATAGTCTCTGGGAATTAATTCGACTGGTCAGTGACCGACCAGATTGAGACAACACCATCCACGTCCAGCCCATGTAATATGACCGGTCAGTCGATCGGTCGAAGAGAGCCATTTTATAGCCGTTGGGGCTTTGTTTATTTAAAGGCTTAGCTCATTTTTAAGGGTAAGAAGAGGAATTTTGAGAGGATTGAAGCCACCATTATTGAAAATCATTTGAGCCTCATTCCTAACCATTGCAAGGCATCTTCCTTATGGTTTTACACAAGAATGGAGCATTTCAAGATCATGAAGAAGATGACCTTCATCCCCTCTTGATCTTTAAAGTTTGGATCTTCCTTAATAGTAATATCCTTATCCAAAGCTCTAAGTTGATATCGTTGTAGGTGAGAAACTCTAGGCAACCCATTCTTATTAGTTGTAGAGTTCTCAAACCTACCCTCCTATCACCTTGGGCATTTCAAAGGCATCACAAGCAAGTTGATTGATCAAGTGTAGTTGAGGCATTGGCAACACAACGGCAACACAATGGCAACACGATCGGGGGAGCAAACGGGAGTTGATCGAAGCACAGGAGAGAGGAGATCAAGCTACCCAAAGTGGTGCTGAACAAGGGGCTCATTCGACAAGTAAGTTATCATATTGAGAGTCTAGTTGTACTCCTTCCTCGGTGAGGATTAAGTGTGAGAGTTTGGATCTACAAGCTCGAACAAGTCTTCGTGGGGAACCTCCGGTGGGAGTATACGCTAGGTTCTTGGATTGGAACCGAAGGGTTAGGAGGAACCTTGTCAAACTCCTAGGTTGAGAAATGAACCTTGAAATCTTCATTATAGGTTGGGAGGAACCTTGTTAAACTCCTCAGTAGGGTGGAACCATTTAAATACCTTGGTTGGGAGGAACCAAATTTAAACTCCCTAGTAAATACTGGTGTGCTCATAAGGGTGAGTACTTGAACCGAGAGTGGAGTAGGGTGACTGAACCACTATACATGCTTGTGTTTGTGATTGAGTTGAGCACATTGTTAATCTAGCTTTGTATGGTTTAATTGCTTAATTATTCATGCTTGATTAAGATGTATGCTAGGCACTAGTTAGACACATCCTCACACAAGATGTACTTTCACTACGTAAAGTAGACTTGAGCTTATATGATCCACTCTCATATAGTCTACTTAGGTTGCTTAGATTAGGTGCTTGATTAGTTTAATCAATTGATTATCTATGCATGCTTAGGCTAGGTTGTATTTATGTTTATCATATGCTAGCCTTGTGATTGGACCCACTTAAGCTTGGAAGCTAAGTGTTCTTGCTAATTAGTTTAATTAAGGAAAGAGGGTTTTAAAGGGAATTTTTAAACGGTCCTAATCACCCCCCCTCCCCCCCCCCCCCCCCCCTGTAGGAGTTAGCCATAGTTTTATAAAGCTCCACTCTAAGCTTTCGCACACTTAGCGTCTCAAGTGCTATTTAAAAGACGTAATTTCAATTGGTATCAGAGCGGGTTACTTTGATAGAGCAAGTGTGAGTTGCTCGTGAAGGACTTAACCATCTGGAGTAGATCCAAAGAGCTATAGCATGATGTCTACCCATGAGGGGAGTAGTTTTGTCTCTTGACCACCATTTTTTGACGGGTCAAATTTTTCTTATTGGAAAGCTCGGATGCGCGTATTCCTAATGTCCCTCAATTTGACTATATAGGACATTGTGGAAGATGGTTATACCGCACCGGTGGAAACGGTGGTTCGAGATAGAGTTTCGGTTACTCAGTTCAAATCAAGTCGAACTTGGAGTGCCAAAGAGAAGTCACTATGTGGCTACAATGCCAAGGGACTTAACACAATCTTCTCTACTGTCTCATCAAACGAATTTAATCGTATATGTAATTGTAGGACTATCAAAGAAGCTTGGGATATCCTAGTGACAATTCATGAGGGAACATCTACCATCAAGCGATCCAAATTACAACTCCTCACCATACAATTTGAAAATATTAAAATGAATGAGGATGAGGATATCATGGAGTTTTATTCTAGATTAAACAATGTTTATAATTCCATAAGTGGCTTAGGAGATTGAATTTCGGATGGAAAATTTTGTAGAAAAATTCTTAGGTCCCTTCTAAAGAGATTTAACTTCAAAGTCATTACAAAAGAAGAGTGTAGAGACATAGATAACATGAAAGTATAAGAACTCTTATGTTCCCTACAAACTCATGAACTACACTTTAAGACCCCCTCTAAGAAGAAAAGCACTGCTTTGAAAACTTCACATAGGCACTCTCTTGGAAAAAAGAAAATTGAGAGTGAATCTTTAGAAGATAGTGATGATGAGGATGATGAGCTTAAAAGGTTCAAGAGATTCTTCAAATTTGAGAGAGGGAAGAGTTGTGACAAGAAGGACAAGAAAGAAAAGAAATTTGAAGGTAAATCCAAAACCGTCTAATGTTACAATTGTGATGGATATGGTCATGTTGCCAATGAATGCCAAGAAAAGCCCAAAAGACGTGGCAAAAAGGCTATGACAGTAACATAAGATGATACAGAGGAGTCCAAATCTGATTCCGATTACTCCAATAGTGATGGGAGCAAAAAACCAGTGAGAATTCTCATGGTTACTACCACTACATCTCTTCTCCCTAATCTAAGAGAGGATCCTGACCATTCTCCCTTCTAGGTGAAGGAGTTCCCAACCCCTCATCTTATGCTACATTTCATGAGGGTGTTATGGAAATTAGTTACCCTTAGGCTAATCAAACTAAACTTAGTAAGGGTAGCTAGAAATTGATAATATAGGAATATCTAAGGATTTTGGCCTCATTTTTTATTGATGGCAAATCAGAGGATCCAAGCCTCATCATTCCAAAATTTAGTAGTTTAGCCTTGCTTTTATTCTATATGTTTGCTGCTAGACTATCTCTCTACTTAGATTAGCTAATCATGTTAAATTTTTTAATTTCATGCTTATTGAATGCTAATCTTTGCTTAGGATTGGTCATGATATACCAATAGGGGAGGTTGGTTGATTGGGCTATAAGCCCTTTGTGCTTTTAATGCAAATGTATATCTTTGACAATTATGCATGATTAACTATGTTTAGAAAGTAACATTTTTTGTAAATCATGTTCCATAGCATGCTCTATGTTTTAATGTTTAAGTACCCTATACTCTCATTACTAGCATGTGCTTATAGTTATAATTGCGACATCCTATCTACTCTTACCTTAACCTGTAACGAGATTTTCGACTCTCGTGTATAACATGACGGCTGTTAAGCTCTTAAATGTGTATATTCTAACCCCATTTCATCACTAACTATGCTTGAAATACATGACTAAGGACCCAACTAATGCATGGTTTTGTGGTTGTAGGAATGAGAGAGAGAATTCATCAATTGAAGCCTTAGAGATGCTGTTTACAAGCATTAAAGATCAAAAGACCAAGCGCCAAAAGGTGGAAGAAAGAACGCAAAGGAGAGAAGAAAGAAGTGTAGAAAATTACACTGAAGACCGGTCGTCCGACCGGTCAGCAATAGCCCAGGACCGGTCGTCCGACCAGTTCGAACACTCAACAGGAGGATCCTGCTGCCAAATGTTGCTAGACCAATCATGACCGGTCATCCGACCGGTTGAATTAAAATTTGGGTTCGAATTTCTAGAAAACTCTTTGAACTGTTTTTGGCCTTTTGCGACCAGTCGTCCATGAGCTCGGACCGATCGTCCGACCGGTCGTCTGCGTAACAGAGCTTCTTCTACAAGCTCCGAAATTTGCTGTGCAAAGTGCAGTTTTTACAGATTTTCTCAAAGTTTCTTCGCATCTAGGGCCTCATACCTCTAAAAGGACTCCTCTAGCTCATTCCTAAGGCATCCTAGAAGAGAATTACTACGGTGGGAGGCGGCGGAAGTTGAATCCAGAGTTCTACAACTCCTAGTTTGTTCTTCTAGTTTTTATGTTTTTCTTAGTTGCTTTCATGTTTCCTTGGATCATGAACGGCTAAACCTCTTAGCTAGGGCTAAGAGGTGAAGCTTGTAGTAAATCTAAGATGTTTTAATTCGTTTATTTTAGTTTTAAGTTGGATTATTAGAGAAGAACAATGGTTTGAAGTTTGAATAAAGTTCTAAGCATTCTTTCTTAGTCTTATGATGGTTCATGGATGTTTAGAAGAATTGCTTGAGTTCTTAATTATTTTGAATGGTTCTAGACCTATATGCTCCGAGGAATCGGATTCAATACACTTTAGACCTTGGATTCTTATGTGGAAATTTTTAACCAAAGTTCTACTTTTCTTAATTTCTGAGTTATATGTGATTTGAATAAAGTTCAAATCATGATCTAATTATGCTTTGTGACAGAGTTTAATGATGATTATGATTGTGATCTTAATCTATTGGAACTAGGATTGACCTATGCAATTGAGTGTGCTCAAGTCCTAACTTGAATTGAGGGAATCATGTATATGAATCACACATATGGCAGATTGTTTGTTATAATCGCTCTATCATCCGACTAAATAGGATTTGATTTCGATTCTAGTTGTGTAATTACGAAACCACAGCGAATTAAGCATCAAGGATTACTACAGTGGATCCTTGAACCCCAATGCTCTTTTACATTGTTTACATTCACTTTTAGTTCAAAATATCTAACTTGATTCAATTTCAAAATCCTGTTTAGTTAGTTCTCAATTAGAAACCATTGGAAGTTTTTTGTGAGTTCCTACACAAGTCCCTGTGATCGACCTCGATCTTATCGAGATTATTACTACATCGCAACCCTACACTTGGGGAAGCGAATAAGTTTTTGGCACCATTGCCGGGGACTTTGACGGTTTTTCACAAAATTTCTTAAAACAGTTTCTATTTGAGATTTTTAAGAGTCCTTTACTAATTTAGTTTGTTTGCTTTGTTTTGTTTTTACAGGAATTCTAGGAGTCGAAGTAGTCACTTTAAATCAGGTTTTTCTAACCCTTTTTCTTTTATTTTTCTGAGATTTGCATGCCACATTGGGTTCGGGATTCTAATAACTGACTCGTTAGTGAAGGGAGAATTGTTGAAGGGATTGATAGGGAGCCACGTGCTAAGAAACTTTTAGATTCTCCAATTTTGTCTAAAAGTATGGCTGGAAATCAACCTAACCCTATGACCAATCAAAATCTGGGCCAAACCGAAATGGTAGAGAATGAGGTTGAAAATGTTCCCCGACCTAGAACACTACGTGATTACTTGCAACCTACAAGAGCGAGCACTCCCTCATGCATGGTTTTTCCACATAATGCAAGGAACATAAATCTTAAACCGGAAGTAATTCAACTCCTTCCCAAATTCCATGGACTAGATTGTGAAAGTGCCTATCAACATCTTAAGGAATTTGATGAGGTGATAGCCACAATGCACTTTGCAAATGTAATTGATGATGTAGTGAGACTCAAATTATTTTCTTTTTCCCTTAAAGAGAAAGCTAAGGCTTGGCTTCATGCATTAAGGCCAAGATCAATTGGCACATGGACTGAGATGACTAGGGAATTCATTAAAAAGTTCTTCCCTACTCACAAAATGATTATGTTGAGGCGCCTTATCATGAATTTTGCTCAAAAAGAGGATGAGACCTTCTTCTAATGTTGGCAGAGGTTTAAGGACTTGTTAGATGCATGCCCACATCATGCGCCAATTCATAAAGATGATGTGCAATGGAGAATTCATGAATAAGGAGGCCGAGGAAGCATGGGACTATTTTGATGTCTTGGCCGAGAATGCACAGTCTTGGGATACATCTAAACCAACAAATCCCAAGACAAGCCAACAAAAGGAAAAAGGAGAAATTTATGTCCTCTCAGAAGAAGACAACATAAGTGCACGTGTGGTTAGCCTCACAAGAAAAGTTGAGGCCATGGAATTGAAGAAAGGAGAGATGATTAACTTAAAGGACGTTGAAATTGTTTGTGGAATTTATGCCAGAAATTAACATGCAACATAGGATTGTCCCACAATTTCTGCATTCCAGGAAATCTTATAAGAACAATCAAATGCCATAAACAGTTATCAACGGCCATTTAGTGCTCCAAACTCAAACAAGTATAACTCTAGTTGGAAGAACCATCCCAACTTCAGTTGGAGGAATGGACCAACCGCGAATGCAAACAACACCCCTTAAGCTCAAACTTTACTACGCCCATCCGTAGTAATCACACCAAAAGCTACACTAGAGGAGATGTTGGGTGCATTCGTATCGGTTCAAGCTGAATATAATAAGACTAATTCTTTGAAAATTGATGGGTTCATGCAAGAGCAACTGAAATTCAATCAAAATTCATCTCAAGCCATTAATGACTTAAAAACCTCAATGGTTAGAGTTTAATCTCATCTCAGTGTTAGGGATAAAGGCACACTTCCCACCCAACCTCTCCCTAACCCAAGAACCCAATTTGAGATACAAGACCCAAGCTCATCCTCCCAACATACGGAGCACGTTCAAGCTATCACCACTTTGAGGAGTAGAAAAATAATCGATAAATCTAACCCGGTGAAGGCCCCAAAGTCTAATGATCCGAAAATTTCCAAAGAGGATGATAGCCCAAACAACACTCTACGTGAGAAAGAACCGAAAAGGCAATACAAGCTGGTTGCCCCGTTTTCCTAAAGGTTGATTTCACCTAAATCTTTAGACAAAAACCTAGAAATCTTAAAGGTTTTTAAGCAAGTGAATATCAACATTCCGTTGTTGGATGCTATAAAACAAATACCATCATATGCCAAATTTCTGAAGGAATTGTGTACAGTCAAAAGGAAACACAATTTTCACAACAAAGTACTTTTGACTGAGAATTTGAGCGTTATTATCAAACAAGAGGTGCCCCAAAAATACAAGGATCCGAGTAGTCCAACCATCTCATGCATCGTAAGTGACTACTGGATTAAACAAGCCTTACTCGATTTAGGGGCAAGTGTTAACCTCATCCCTTACTCGATCTATGAACAACTTGGGTTAGGTGAATTGAAACCCACCAAAACCACACTCCAACTTGCTAATAGATCTATTCGTATACCGAGGGAGATGATTGAGGATATCTTGGTCCAAGTTGATAAATTCTACTATCCAGTGGATTTTATTGTCTTGGATACACATCTCGTGATAGGTACCGGTGCTCAAATTCCTGTCATACTAGGCCACTGTTTTCTAGCTACTTCAAATGCAATTATCAATTGTAGAAATGGGCTTATACAAATGTCTTTTGAAAATATAACACTCGAGCTGAATATTTTTTATTTATGCAAACAACCACGGGAAGTTAATGATGAGGTCCACGAAATAAATCTAATTGAATAATTCGTGGAAGATATATCCCCCTTGACATTCTATTCTGATCCTTTGGAGGCATGTTTGGCCCACTCTCATGAGATGAATGATGACACGATACGAGAGATGGATGCCATTTTAGATGTGATGCCGGTGTTCGCTCGCCTCAAGTCTAAAGCTGCAATGTAGTAATAATTCTCGGTAAGATCGAAGTCAATCCACAGGGAATTAGAAAACAATTTCTAAACTATTCCAGCAACTATGATTGAAACCATTTAAAGATTCAATTAAGAAATCTAACTTAAAACAGTAACTTAAGAAATTTAGTAATTTAAAAGATCTAAGGCTTTCAAGGATCCACTTGTAGCAATCCCATGTCAATCCAATCAATCCGAGCATAAAACACAACTAGATTTGAAGTTCTATCTCTCATCTAGTTGGAAGATAAAGCATTGAAACACATTCAATCCCACTTAAGTTGAACTTCCAAATTCTAGTCCTATTCAATCATATAGCATTCAAAATCATAGCCTTCGGAGTAACAACCATGCTTATGGACTATAGCATGCTCAAGGGTTACCATAATTCGAATCTAATCAAGCAAAACATGACAATCTCAGAGAATTGCAAGGAATCCATGTCCGGAGCATATGAACTCTCATAAAAATTCTAAAAATATCAACTTTATATGAATTAGAACATTCAAAATCCAAACTTAAAGTGAAAGTACTTGAATCAAACTGAATTAAACATAAAATTAGCTACAAGCTTCACCTCTCAGCCCTAGCTGAGAGATTGTAGTCGAGTTTTGTCATAATACAACTAGAACTCAATGAAAAAGACATAAAAAACTAGAAAAACTGGAATCGACGGAGTTGTGGACGCTCCATGATGCTCTCCTTCACTTCCCACGACCTCCAATCTCTTCTAGGATGCCTTTAGATGAAGCCCTATGTTCCCTTTTATCGAATAGTGCGAAAGATTCCAGATTGTGCAAGAAATCACAAAGTTGCGCAGAGAAAATCGGAGCTTGTAGGACAAGCTCTGTTATGCAGATGACCGGTCGGACGGCCGGTCTGAGCTCTTGGACAACCGATCGTAAAACAGCAAAAACAGACCAGTGACTTTTTAGACTTTTAACCCCTCTCTGTTGAGTTGACGACCGGTATGAGCGCTGGTCGACCGGTCTAGCTTGGTGCAGTGAGAAGTGCAGCAATGGGGTGTCTCTGTTGAATTGCAGACCGGTCGGACGATCGGTCTTCAATGCAGAATATTGCACTTCTTCCTTCTTTCTTCCATATCTCTCTTGCTTCTTTCCTCCATCCTTTGGCACTTGGTTCTTTGGTCTTCAATGCACCTTCAGTGATCTTTTTAACCTTGAATTGATGAAATATCCGTCTCGCTCCTACAATCACAAATCACGCATTAGATGGGTCTTTTAAACATGCAAACCAAGCATATAATGTGATGTAATGGGCTAGATCATGTATAAATTGGAGGCTCAACACACCCACCAGCCAGCATTTTGCTAGTCCCGAGGGAAACATGCATGAAGCAAGATCAAATCTCCAAAAACCAACTTTCCTTCAGAAAATATTCTTCTATACATATCAAGACACAAGTATAAAAGTCGAAAAATTAGGTGATAGAAGTTGAAACCTTAAACTCTCAAAACATAATAAGTGTTCATATGAAATTTCCTCTAATTGATTGATAAATAAAAGAACTTGAATAAATTCAACTCACTAGTGTGCATAGTGATTGTTCATCTCATGAGTTTCCAGGATTATCTTCTTTATAGATCAACTAAACTATGAATCTTAAGGTGTACAGATCAACAATCAAGCCAATGACAGGAATTTGCCTTACCGTCCTTCCGACGGCTTTCACACACATCTCATTTCCGGCTTTGGTTACGGGTAGACCATCCCCCGGTTGGTAATAGGTAGCCCGTTTCGAAATTTCCACCATATTCTCCATTATTCCTATGTTTTCATCCTTCCTTTCCTTTGTTTTTACATATTAGATAGGATTCTTAGAAATCCATATCTTTCGTTATTTTCCCATGGATAAAGATGAAAAAAGTACCCCGGCTTGGTTCCTCAACACCTCAAATCAAAGTCTAGCTAATCCATAAATCATATAATCATTTCAAACTAAGAGAATCATGTAATGTGAACTAGGTGTAAAAGTGTTCAAATTTTCTATCAATCATATAAATAAGGAAATTCACATATAAAACCATTATATTAACAGTAGTTGAAGACTTGCAACATCACTCACTTTGTATCTCCTTTTCTTATACTCGTATTATCCCGACTACATAGAAATAAAATTTTCTAAAGGAGTTTTGAATTTTTAGAAAAATTAAAAATTTTTAACAAATAATACTCGAAATGTCCACAAACTACTAGATGAGGAATCTCATCTCACCCCCCAACCAAATCTTGCATTGTCCTCAATGTAAAAAGATATGCAATGAGCATGAACATGAGAGCAATGGTAAAATAAAAGAGAGTGAGAACAATAGTACTTAAGAGAGTCAATCATGGAAGTGTACAACTTTGACAACGAAACTACTAATGAAATAAACCTAAAACCGAAAATCAAATAAAATAAAATCCTACGTTATAACTCCGTCAGACTAAGAGATCAATCGTCCTGATACACAGTATCATCGAGAGTGATAGACATGTTCTCTTAATCAAATTTTTCAACAAATGGTTTAAGGCGTTGTCCGTTTACTTTAAAACAGTTACCATTCGCCGTATTCTCTATCTCAATAGCCCCATGGGGAAAAACTTCTTTAACAAAATATGGGCCGGTCCATCGATATCGTAATTTTTTCAGAAAAAGATAAAGCCGAGAATTATACAAGAGCACTTTCTGACCTTCATGGAAAGATTTTTTTCAAGATGTGCTTGTCATGAAAGTCCTTCATCCTACTCTTGTAAATCTTCGAGTTCTCGTAAGCATTGTTCCGGATTGCGTCAAGCTCATTCATTTGGAGTTTGCGAAGTAAGCTAGCCTTGTCAACATTAAAGTTCAACGCTCGAATTGCCCAATAGGCTTTGTGTTCAATCTCCACAGGCAAGTGACAAGCTTTCCCATAGACAAGTCTATAGGGGGACATTCCAATGGGGGTCTTGTAAGCGGTACGATAAGCCCAAAGAGCATCATCTAATCTCAGCGACCAATCTTTGCAATCCAACCTCACCGTCTTTTTCAAAATTTGTTTAATTTCCCGATTGGAAATTTCAGTTTGCCCACTTGTCTGTGGGTGGTATGGGGTACTCACTTTATGTTTAATACCATATTTCTTCATTAAGGCTTCAAATGACCTATTGCAAAAGTAAGAACCACCATCAGTAATGATGGCTCAAGGCGTTCCAAATCTAGAAAGTATATTTTCTTTTAGGAACTTTAGAACCGTATAATGATCATTGGTCCTACATGGAATAGCCTCTATCCACTTGGACACATAATCTACGACAAGCAATATGTAGACATGTCTAAAAGATGAGGGGAACGGTCCCATGAAATCGATGCCCCAATAATCGAAGACTTTAAGATGTTGAATAGGGGTAAGAGGCATCATGTTCCGACGGGACAATCCTCCTAGCTTTTGACAGCGCTCGCATGCTTTGTAAAACTCATGGGTGTCCTTAAATAGAGTAGGCCAATAGAAACCACACTGCGGAATTTTTGCAGTGGTTTTCTTGGCAGAAAAATGACCCTCAGATGCTTGATCATGACAAAAGGAGATGACGGAATTATGTTCATCATCAGGGACACATCTCCTAATTATTTTATCTGGGCAATATTTAAAAAGTAAAGGTTCATCCCAAAAAAATCTACGCACTTCCCTTAGAAATTTCCGTTTGTCCTGCGCAGTCCAATGAATCGGCATCACACCTGTGGAAAGATAATTGGCTATGTCAGTGTACAATGTGGATGTATAGCAACAAAGAGTTGCTCATCAGGGAATAAGTCCTTGATAGGTGACTCGTCAATGGAATTGGGTAGGACTAGACGGGATAGATTATCTGCCACCACATTTTCTACTTCCTTCTTGTTCTTGATCTCCAAATCGAATTCTTGAAGGAGTAGGATCCATCTAAGCAAACGGGGCTTAGCATCCTTCTTAGAAAGAAGTTATTTCAGCGCCGCATGGTCTATATAAACAATGACCTTAGATCCTATTAAGTAAGGCCTGAATTTGTCCAAGGCAAAAATAATGGCTAAGAGCTCCTTCTCTGTAGTCGACTAATTGACTTAGGGCGGGATTCAAGGTCCTACTAGCATAGTAGATAACGTGGGGTTTCTTATCCTTCTTTTGGCCTAACACCACCCCAATAACATAATCACTCGCATCACAAATCAACTCAAAATGTACGAACCAATCCGGTGGTTGCATGATAGGAGTGGTAGTCAGCATGTCTTTTAACTTTGAAAAGGCTAATTAACTTGCGACACTCCACCCAAATTGGTTCTTCTTTTGAAGTAGGTTACATAAGGGCCTTGAGATATGACTGAAATCCTTTATGAACCTTCTATAAAAGTCGGCATGTCCAAGGAAGGACCACACATCGCGTATGCTTTTAGGTGGGGGTAGATTGAAAATTTTATCGATTTTGGCCCGGTCTACCTCTATTCCATTAGACTAGATGATATGTCCAAGGACTATTCCTCTCTGTACTATGAAATGACACTTTTTCCAGTTTAAAATGAGGTTCTTCTCCTCACACCTTGTCAAGACCAACTTCAAATGATTGAGGCACTCATCAAAAGTACAACAAAAAATAGAAAAATCATCCATGAATACCTCGAGAACTTCACCCACCATGTCCGAGAAAATACTCAACATGCATCGTTGGAATGTGGCGGGTGCATTACATAGCTCGAATGGTATTCTTCGATATGCAAAGGTGCCAAACGGGCATGTAAAGGTGGTCTTCTCTTGGTCTTCTGGGGCTATCTCAATTTGCTTGTAACCGGAATAGCCATCTAGGAAGAAATATGTTGAGTGACAAATTTTGCATGTTTAACCCCATATTCATCTTGCATTTACATGAATTATGTGGCTAAAGTTATCTAATTACATGTGTTTTCATGTTTAATAGTGATTGTGTAAATTATGATGAATTCGAGCTAAAAGGGTGATTTAAAGTCCAAGAGATGGTGATACGATGCTTGAATGGTGCAGAAAATGTCTTGAAAAGTCCAAATCCATGACTGCAGGGCTGGAAAGCAATATACAGAAATTGCAGAAATAGCCCTGGGGCTGTTAAATTGTGAATTTCGAGACGGTGCAAGTCTATAAAAGGGGAGCCGAATTCCACAAATGAGATGCCCATTTTTTTCCTTTTCTTTTAGATTTCTTTCCTAGGAGTTCCCAGAGAGAGAGAGAGAGAGAGAGAGAGAGAGAGAGAGAGAGAGAGATATTTTTTTTACTTGATTCTTTATTCATACAAATTCATTAAGGTGTAAGTTCTTTAGATTAATTCAAGTTTTTTTTATTATTGCAATTCTTCTCCTCTTTTATTTATTCTTTTCTTGTCCATTTTCATTTTTAAACATGTGTTTCTAATTCTCTTCTAGCCAGAGCTAGAAGGGAAGCACATGGATTCAATAGATTATCCATCATGATGATTCCTTAATGATTTCATGATGGGATCTTAAGATTGATACATGTAAATCTTTGATTCATCATGTGAGAACCATATGGTGAATGCTTAGATCTAACTAATACAGATTTCCTAGATGGGAGAGGCTTTTGACCTTCCACATTGTTTAATTTGTAATATCATGGATCTCAAATCCTTACAATCCTTGGAGCTCATAAGTATGTTTTAGTGATGTAGAACTTGAGATTTCTAATCTTTGACAGTTTTCTACTCCTTTTTAGATGCTTTAATTGTTAAATATTCCGACTAGACAAACCATAGTGCTCTGATCTAATTAAGTTATCATTATCAGTCATGATAGATGGTTTGTTAAATCCGTGTGTGGAGCTTTGATGCTTTGGTTTGATTTTTCCATATCAATCCAAATCCTTAATCTCTTTGGGATAGATCCTTTGATATCTATTTTCATTACCTGTTTAGTCGATTTGTAAGAAGCTTTCTCAGTAGACTGTCTTCGTGGGATCGACCCTGTACTCACAGGAATATTACAATTGAACCTCTGCACTTGGAGGAAATCAAACACAATAGTAGGAGTGACCCGCTAACCTCTCCAAAATTTAATCAATGAATGGGAGAGGGAAGTGAGCCTTCCTAGTGATTATGTTTAGCTTCCGATAATCTATGCACACACACCAACCGGTGGTCACTCTAGTCGATATAAGCTCGTTGTTGGCATTTTCTACGATGGTAATACCGAATTTCTTAGGGACAACTTGAGTAAGACTCACCCATTGGCTATCCGAGATGGGGTAGATGATACCCACATCTAATAGTTTTAACACCTCGGCTTTGACAACCTCCATCATATTTGGATTTAGCCTTCTTTGAGGTTGTCTAGTCATTTTCGCATTTTCTTCGACGTGTATACGGTGAGTGCAAACCGAAGCGTCTATCCCTTTGAGGTCTGCTATTGTCCAACCTATGGCTCCCCTATATTCTTTGAGTAGCTCAATCAACTTGAGCTCTTGATCTTTCCCTAGGTGAGAGGCAATGACAACCGAAAATGTTTCTACTTGACCCAAATATACATATTTAAGCTCGGATGGCAATGGTTTAAGGTCAAGCTTCGGTGGTTTGATGTTAGACGATAGAGGCCTTGATGTGGTTGGTGGCAATCTTTCAAAATGGGGCCTCTACCGGTTAGTATCAACTACCAGTTTCTCAATATTCAATGCTTGCTCAATTTCACCAATGATGAGATCTTTAGAATCCTTGAAATGTGCCAAGCATGTCTCCAAGCTTTCTAGTGATTCAAGTTCGAGGTGCTCTTCTTCTTCAAAAGATTCGAGCATGTTTACTTTAAAGAGCTCAGCATCATCATCCCTATGCCTTTTGCCCAAATGGAACACATTTACCTCCAATGTCATGTTTCCAAAGGACAATTGCATTACCTTATTCCGATAATTGATAATTGTGTTTGATGTGGCTAGGAAAGGACGGCCTAAAATCACCGATATTTGAGTGCTAGTATCCATAACCGGTTGTTTGTCTAAAATGATGAAATCCACCAGGTAGTAGAATTTATCGACTTGGACTAATACATCATCAACTATCCCTCTCGGTACATGGATGGATCTATCAGCGAGTTATAACGTAGTTTTGGTGGGTTTTAATTCACCAAGGCCTAGTTGCTCATATATCGAGTATGGGATTAAATTTACACTTGCCCCCAAGTCACCAATGATGCATGTGGGACTACCGGGATCCTTGAATTTGAGTGAGAATGGCACTCACTTGCTCATTCAAAAAGGCCTTTTGCTGCACATTATATTTGCATTTGGTTGTGCATAGGTCCTTTAGAAACTTGGTATAAGAAGGGATTTGTTTAATGGCATCAAGCAATGGGATGTTTATCTTGACTTGTCTGAAAATCTCTAAGATATCATGAGAATTGAGAGAGATTTTGGAGCAACCAATCTCGAAGGGAATGGTGCTAAGGGCTTATAAACGCGTTCCGTTTCTTGTGGGGCTGAGTTAGATTCGTCCTCATCCTTAAAATTTACCGGATCATTAGGCTTGTTAGCCTTCACCGGAATAGATTTGTCAATTTTCTTACCCTTCCAAGAGTGGTGACGGATTTGGCTTACTCCACATGTTGGTTGGGGAGATTAGGGATGCTTACTTCATGTACTTGCTTTGGATTGGGCTGAGGTTGGGTCGGAAAGGTCCCTTCCCTAGCATTCAAGCGTTCCTTTATCTCATCAACCGAGATTTTAAGGTCTTAGAACATTTGTTGGTTCGATTGGTTGATTTGTGTTTGCCCTTGCATAAACGCCTTTAGAGTGTCCTCCATTGAGAATTGAGGTGGGGCCATGTTTTGCATGGGTGGCCCTCCTTGAGGGTTAGTAGGATTTCCCGTGGGATTATTCTTCCAATTGAAATTTGGGTGGTCTTCCAAGTAGAGTTATACATACATGTTACCCACCGGTCCATTAAAAGGCCGTTGATATCCATAAGTGGCATTTGCGTGTTCTTGTAACACCTCTTGAAACGCAGGAATTGTAGGACAATCTTGCGTAGCGTGTATAGTAGTGGCACAAATTCCACACATGTTCTCAATAGCTTCATTGGACTTTAAAACTCCACTCTTACTAAGTTTCATGGCCTCGATCTTCCTTGTGAGGCTGGCTATCCTTACGTTCACATCATCTTCTTCTTTAAGAATATAGATGCCTCCTTTTACCTTTTGTTGAGGGGGTTGAGATTACTAGATTTGTCCGAGGTATCCCATGATTGGGCATTCTCAGCCAACATATCCAAGTAACTCCAAGCTTCATTTGGATTTTTACTCATAAACTCGCCGTTGCACATCATCTCTATGAATTGGCGCATGTTGGAACTTAATCCATCATTGAAGAAGTTTATGATTCGCCAACTTTCATAGCCGTGATGTGGGCAAGCAAGTAGGAGGTCCTTAAACATTTCCCAACATTGGAAAAATGACTCATTCTCTTTAACCAAAAAGTTCATTATGGCTTTTCAAAGGGTGTTTGTTTTATGAGCCGGGAAGAACTTTTTCAAGAATTCCCGGGTCATCTCATTCCATGACCCTATCGAATGTGGTCTAAGAGAGTGAAGCCAACTCTTAGCTCTTTCTTTTAATGAAAAGGGAAAAGGTTTGAGTTTTATAGCATCTTCTGAAACATTAGTGTATTGCAAACTAGCCACCACTTCTTCAAATTCCTTTAAGTGTAAATATGGGCTTTCAGAATCTAGCCCATGGAACTTTGGTAAAAGTTGAATCACACCCGACTTTATATCAATGTTTTCCCCAGTTGGTGGTAAGACCACGCACGAGAGTGTAGTTGTACGGGCCGGTTGTAGATAGTCCCGTAATGATCTCATTGGATGAACGTTATATACCTCATTCTCTCCTACTCCCTCTTAATTTGCGTTTGTAGTTGGAGTTGGGGGGGAGGATTCCTTAAAGGTGTTTGATCCATTCTCCCCAAACTATCACAAAGATCTTGGTATTTTCAGACTCATCTATGGACTGATAATGGTCCAACTAGACCACCTTCGGATTAGAGACGATTTGTGTGGTCACGTTCCCAATGGGACATAAACCACACAACTAAGAACTAAACTAATCCTAAGTCCTAAAATAAAAGTTAATAAAATTCTAAAAATTGAAAAATCTGTTAAAAGCACTACGTTAGAATGATATTACTCGATTCGCTTAAACTAGAGAAGAATTCCTACAAAACAAAATAACTTGTTAGTCCTAGGAAATTAGAAAAACCTATCTACTTCTACAGCCACTAAAACAATCTAGAACCGTTTATCTAAATTCCCTGGCAACGGCGACAAAAACTTGTTCACTAGCCTCAAGTGTAAGGCTACAATGTAGTAATAATTCTCGGTAAGATCGAAGTCAATCCACAAGGAATTAGAAAACAATTTCTAAACTATTCCAGCAACTATGATTGAAACCATTTAAAGATTCAATTAAGAAATCTAACTCAAAACAGTAACTTAAGAAATTTAGTAATTTAAAAGATCTAAGGCTTTCAAGGATCCACTTGTAGCAATCCCATGTCAATCCAATCAATCTGAGCATAAAACACAACTAGATTTGAAGTTCTATCTCTCATCTAGTTGGAAGATAAAGTATTGAAACACATTCAATCCCACTTAAGTTGAACTTCCAAATTCTAGTCCTATTCAATCATATAGCATTCAAAATCATAGCCTTCGGAGTAACAACCATGCTTATGGACTATAGCATGCTCAAGGGTTACCATAATTCGAATCTAATCAAGCAAAACATGACAATCTCAGAGAATTGCAAGGAATCCATGTCCGGAGCATATGAACTCTCATAAAAATTCTAAAAATATCAACTTTATATGAATTAGAACATTCAAAATCCAAACTTAAAGTGAAAGTACTTGAATCAAACTGAATTAAACATAAAATTAGCTACAAGCTTCACCTCTCAGCCCTAGCTGAGAGATTGTAGCCGAGCATTGTCATAATACAACTAGAACTCAATGAAAAAGACATAAAAAACTAGAAAAACTGGAATCGACGGAGTTGTGGATGCTCCAGGATGCTCTCCTTCACTTCCCACGACCTCCAATCTCTTCTAGGATGCCTTTAGATGAAGCCCTATGTTCCCTTTTATCGAATAGTGCGAAAGATTCCAAATTGTGCAAGAAATCACAAAGTTGCGCAGAGAAAATCGGAGCTTGTAGGACAAGCTCTGTTATGCAGATGACCGGTCGGACGATCGGTCTGAGCTCTTGGACGACCGGTAGTATAATGGCAAAAACAGTCCAGTGACTTTTTGGACTTTTAACCCCTCTCTGTTGAGTTGACGACCGGTCTAACGACTAGTCTAGCTTGGTCCAGTGAGAAGTGCGGTAATGGGGTGTCTCTGTTGAATTGCAGACCGGTTGGATGACCGGTCTTTTACCTTGGCAGACCAGTCGGACGACCGGTCTTCAATGCAGAATATTGCACTTCTTCCTTCTTTCTTCCATATCTCTCTTACTTCTTTCCTCCATCCTTTGGCACTTGGTTCTTTGGTCTTCAATGAACCTTCAGTGATCTTTTTAGCCTTGAATTGATGAAATCTCCGTCTCACTCCTACAATCACAAATCACGCATTAGATGGGTCTTTTAAACATGCAAACTATGCATATAATGTGATGTAATGGGCTAGATCATGTATAAATTGGAGGCTCAACAGCTGGTACTTGATAATAAAATATGGAAGGCACTATTTGAACCTTTACCCTTAAGCCAGAACAAGCCTCTTCCATCTAATATCAAGGCACCGAAGCTCGACCTAAAACTATTACCGACTGATTTGAAATATATTTATTTAGGTTGAGATGAGACATATTCGGTGGTGATTTCTTCCCACTTGGATGAGGAAAAAGAGAGTAGGTTAATAGCCACTCTAATAGAGCATAAGAACGTCATCGGATGGTCAATTGCGGATCTCAAAGGTATACACCCACTGATTTGTACTCATCGCATACGCCTTGAGGAAAATGCCAAGACATCTAGGCAACCACAAAGACACCTCAATCCAAACATGAAGGAGGTGGTTAAGGCCGAAGTGGTGAAACTATTGGATTTGGGTATCATCTACTCAATCTCTGATAGTCAATGATTAAGTCCAACTGAAGTGGTGCTTAAGAAATTTAGAATAACCATCGTAGCCAATGTTAATAATGAACTCGTACCAACCAGAGTCACTACCGGTTGGAAAATGTGCATTGACTATAGGAAGCTAAACACAGCCACAAGGAAAGACCACTTCCCCTTACCATTTGTTGATCAAATTTTAGAAAGGTTGACGGGTCATTCCCATTTTTGCTTCTTTGATGGGTTTTTAGGGTATAACCAAATAGAGATTGCTCTAGAGGACCAAGAGAAGACAACATTCACATGTCCATTTGGCACTTTTGCCTATCGAAGGATGCCGTTTGGACTATGCAATGCCCCTGCCACTTTTCAGCGTTGTATGTTGAGTATTTTTTCTGATATGGTGGGGACAATTCTCGAAGTCTTTATGGACGATTTCTTAGTATTTGGTTGTAACTTTGATGAGTGCCTTATACACTTAAAAACTGTTTTGAAAAGATGTGAAGAAAGAACCTCGTGTTGAATTGGGAGAAATGTCACTTCATGATTCAAAAGGGAATAGTCCTACGTCACATCATCTCACAAAATGGAATTGAGAGTACGAGATGTGCGGTCCTTTTTGGGACATGCCGGATTCTATAGATGGTTCATAAAGGACTTTAGTTCACTCTCTCGTCCTTTATGTAACCTCCTTCAAAAGGAAAACTCATTCGAGTGGAATGAAGATTGTCAAAATGTCTTTGACAAGCTTAAATGCATGTTAAAATGTGCTCCCATAATGCAACCACCTAATTGGAGCCTTCCTTTTGAAATTATGTGTGATGCAAGCGACTACGCTATTGGGGTTGTGTTAGGCCAGAGAAAAGAGAAAAAGCCATGCATCATCTACTATGCAAGTAGAACCTTAAACTCAGCCCAAGCAAACTACACTACTGCAGAAAAAGAACTTTTAGTCATAGTTTTTGCTTTAGACAAGTTTAGGTCCTACTTGATTGGATCCAAGATCATCATATTCACCAACCATGCCGCGCTTAAGTACCTTTTCTTTAAGAAGGATGCTAAGCCACGCTTGTTAAGATGGATCCTCCTACTCCAAGGATTTGACATAGAAATACATGATAAGAAAGGGGTAGAAAACGTAGTGGTTAACCATCTCTCTAGACTTGTTCTCACCGATTCTCATGAGATGATCGCGATTAATGACATGTTCCCTGATGAAAAAAAATTTAAAACCTCCCAATTACCATGGTATACGGACATTGCTAACTATCTTGCTATAGGTACAATTCCAACACACTGGAACAAGCAAGATAAGGATAAGTTTTTCAACAAGGTGAGAAATTCTTGTGGGACGACCCGTACTTATTCAAGTATTGTCCTGATCAAATTATAAAGAGATGCGTGCCAGATGATGAGCAACACAGTATCATCTCCTTTTGTCATTCTCAGGCGTGTGGTGGCCACTTTTCGGCTCAGAAGACTACAACCAAAATTCTATAATGTGGGTTTTATTAGCCCACCATGTTCAAAGATACCCATGAGTTTTGTAAAACGTGTGAGCCTTGTCAGAAATTGGGAGGAATATCCCGTAGAAATATGATGCCACTCAATCCCATCTTACCAATCAAAATTTTTTATTGTTGAGGCATCGATTTAATGGGTCCATTCCCATCTTCTTTTGAAAATTTATATATTTTTCTTGCCCTTAATTATGTTTCAAAATGGGTCGAGGCGATTTCATGCCAGAACAATGACCATAAAACAGTTATTCGTTTCTTAAAAGAAAATATCCTTTTCCTGATTTGGAACACCTCGAGTCATTATAAACGATGGAGGATCTCATTTTTGTAATCGCCCGTTTGAAGCTTTAATGAAGAAATATGGCGTAAATCACAAGGTGAGCACTCCCTATCACCCATAAACAAGTGGACAAGCTGAGATATCCAACAAGAAAATTAAACATATTTTGGAGAAAATAGTGAACCCCAATCGTAAAGATTGGTCGCTTCGACTTACCGATGTACTCTGAGCTTACCGTACCGCTTTCAAGACCCCATTGGAATGTCTCCCTATAGACTTGTCTATGGGAAAGCTTGTCACTTGCCCGTGGAGTTGGAACATAAGGCATATTGGGTGATAAAGAAGATGAATTTTGATTCTGACAAAGTAAGCTCGTTACGCAAACTTCAATTGAATGAACTTGTGGAACTTTGGAATGAGGCATATAAAAATGCGAGAATTTACAAGGACAAGACGAAGATGTTCCATGGTAAGAACATCCTTCGTAAGACCTTCACGATTAATCAAAAGGTCCTTATGTATAATTCTCGGCTACATTTATTTTTGGAGAAATTGAAGTCTCGATGGACCGGTCCTTTCATTGTGAAAACCGTTTATCCATATGGGACTGTCGAGTTGTTGAATCCAAGGAAAGGTAATATCTTTAAAGTGAATGGTCAGCGATTAAAGTTGTTCTTTGAGAATTTTCCTTCAGAAGGTATGTCCATACCTCTGACTGATCTGTATATTAGGGTATTTGATCTCCTAGTCTGATGGAGGTATAGAGTAGTTAGGATTAGGATTTTGTTGCTTTTGGTTTGCTTTTTCATAGGTTTGTTTGAAGGAGGTAGAATTTCAGTTTTTGTTCTCTCAGGTACTCTCATTCCTCACTCCCTTTATTTTTCCACTCATGTTTTGCTTATTGCATATCTTTTACATTAAGGGCAATGCAAGATTTCGTTAAGGGTTGTGGGATCACTAGGATGAATCTAGTGTTTTGTAACATTTCGAGCAATTATGTAGAAATTTTTCCATTTTTCTGAAAATTCAAAACTCCTTTAGAAAATCGTGTTTATATACACTTGGGATGTCATAAGTATGAAAGGAAGAAAGATGTAGTGAGATGATTTTGAAACTTTTAAAGGACTTGTAACATGATGGTTTTCTAATTGGATTCCCCTATTAATTTGATTGATAAAAATTGAAACAGTTTTACACCTAGTTCACTTTACACGATTCTCATGTTTTGAACAGATTATTAGATTTATGGATTAGCTAGGTTTGGATTTGAGGATGTTTAGGAACCAAGCTTGGGTACTTTGTCCATCCTTGTCCATGGGAAAATAACGAAAGATATAGATTTCTAAAAATCATATCTAATGCAAGGAAAAAAAGGATGAAAATATGGGAATGATTGAAAATATGGTGGAAATTTTCGAAAAGGGCTACCTATTACCAATTGGGGGATGGTCTACCCGTAACCAAATCCGGAAATGGGACATAGTGTGAAAGCCATCAGAAGGACGGTAAGGCAAATTCCTGTCAAAGGCTTGTTGTTGATCTGTACACCGTTAAATCCATGCTTTAGCTGATTTATGAAGAAGATAATCCTAGAAATCCATGAGATGAGCATTCACTAAGCACACTAGGTTAACTTATTTGAATCATTCTATTTATCAATCAATCAGCAAGAATTACATATGAGAACTTCTTATGTTCTTAAAGACTTAAGGTTTCAACCTCTATCAATAAGTATTTCCGATTTTTACACTTTCACGTCATGGAGTGTATAGAAGCCAAGTTTCTAGAGGAGAGTTAAGTTTTGAAGAATGAAATTTGTTTCACGCATGTTTTGCTCGGGACTAGCAAAATGCTGGTTAGGGTGTGTGTTAAGCTCATAAATGTGTATATTCTAACCCCATTTCATCACTAACTATGCTTGAAATACATGATTAAAGACCCAACTAATGCATGGCTTTGTGGTTGTAAGAATGAGAGAGAGAATTCATCAATTGAAGGCTTAGAGATGCTATTTACAAGCATTGAAGATCAAAAGACCAAGCGCCAAAAGGTGGAAGAAAGAAAGTAAAGGAGAGAAGAAAGAAGTGTAGAAAATTGCACTGAAGACCAATCGTCCGACCGGTCCGAACACTCAACAGGAGGATCCTACTGCCAAACGTTGTCAGACCGGTCGTTGAATTAAAATTTGGGTTCGAATTTCCAGAAAACTTTCTGGACTGTTTTTGGCCTTTTGTGACCGGTCGTCCAACCGGTCATCCATGAGCTCAGACCGGTCGTCCGACCGATCGTCTGCCGTAACAGAGCTTCTTCTACAAGCTCCAAAATTTACTACGCAAAGCGTAGTTTTTACAGATTTTCTCGAAGTTTCTTCGCATCTAGGGCCTCAAACCTATAAAAGGACTCCTCTAGCTCGTTCCTAAGGCATCCTAGAAGAGAATTACTATGGTGGGAGGCGGCGGAAGTCGGATTAGGAGTTCTACAACTCCTCCTAGTTTATTCTTCTAGTTTTTATGTTTTTCTTAGTTGCTAGGGCTAAGAGGTGAAGCTTGTAGTGAATCTAAGATGTTTTAATTCATTTGTTTTGGTTTCAAGTTGGATTATTAGTGAAGAACAATGGTTTGAGGTTTGAATAAAGTTCTAAGTATTCTTTAGTCTTATGATGGCTCATCGATGTTTAGAAGAATTACTTGAGTTCTTAATTATTTTGAATGGTTCTAGACCTGTATGCTCCAAGGAATCGGATTCAATATGCTCTAGACCTTGGATTCTTATGTGGGAATTTTTAACCAAAGTTCTACTTTTCTTAATTACTGAGTTATGTGTGATTTTGTAAGTGATTTGAAAAAAGTTCAAATCATGATCTAGTTATGCTTTGTGACAGAGTTTAATGATGATTATGATTGTGATTTTAATCTATTGGAACTAGGATTGACCTATGCAATTGAGTGTGCTCAAGTCCAAACTTGAATTGAGGGAATCATGTATATGAATCACACATATGGCAGATTGTTTGTTATAACCGCTCTATCATCCGACTAGATTGGATTTGATTTCGATTCTAGTTGTGTAATTATGAAACCACAGCGAATTTAGAACAAGGATTGCTACAAGTGGATCCTTGAACCCCAAGTGCTCTTTTACATTATTTACATTCACTTTTAGTTCAAAATATCTATCGTCATTCAATTCCAAAATCATGTTTAGTTAGTTCTCAATTACAAACCATTGGAAGTGTTTTGTGAGTTCCTACACAAGTTCCTGTGGATCGACCTCGGTCTTACCGAGATTATTACTAGCTTCGCAACCCTACACTTGGGGAAGCGAACAACAGCCGAATTCCTAAGTAACTTATAAAATAACTAATTTGTCAAATAATGAAATATAGCATTCAAGCACAATAACGGAAACGATTGTCATCTTATTCTATCAAACCTACTACGTCATTATTAATGTTTAAATAAGGGAACCAACAAATATCCATACTAATTAATCAAAATACCAAACCATGTCTTCTCTATAAGACTTATTACAATTTAATAAATGTATCAACTACTTAAAAGAAACATTTAATAAATGAAAACATCAACTAAGTTTCTCCAACATCATCATCCACCATGTGATCGTACGAACCATCGAACTCTTCTCCTTGAAAATCAGGTTCAATACCTGAATCTTCACCTGCATCATCTAAATTGTGTTTGGGATAGCGTTAAACGCTATCATAGTGGGAAATATTCCCTCTAAGACAATCAAGAATAATAATGAACAAAACTCAGAGTAACGCAATATAACGATATTTTTATTCAAAACAAAACAATCAAAGAAAAGTCTTATTAATGCAATGCATGGAATGCATGCCCTGGCTAAGGTACCCTGGCTAAAATTACAATTCATGAAGTGGGAGACTCCATGTTACGACTTCATGCTAGCTACTAGTCGTCAGAGGTTCCTAAGACGTATAAGCCCATAGTTTTACCCGACCATGTTAGAAACGGGACGCTCATAGCCCAAATATACACGTGACAGTACACCGGAGAAGTAGGACGCTCTAGCCTATTCTCAATTCTGTACACCCACATGGAGCCAAGTGAATTCATGACTTTAATTTCACCTTTATTTAAATAATTTACATCCAGCCGTATTGAAAAAACTTAATGGTCACTATGAAGAGTTGTAAACAACCTAGCATAGGCCAACAGCTCGTGCTTAGTGTCCATGGCACTAACCCCGGTTCATGAGAATTTAAATACCAATAGTGTCCACGCATTGTACCCGTTTTATGATTCTATCATGTTCCAAGAAGCCAATGTTGTACGTTATGGCCAAAGTCATTAAAACACTCATGTAATGCATATAGATCCAACCAAGTATCATGTACATGTAAGGATCTCTTGACAAACAATTATTGCATTCTCTTAGTCAAGTCAAGACATATCCTTCCATCATGGACACCCCTCACAGATTCCATCTCTCTACATCAAGTGATTTTACCAACTTAGGGACCAAGAGTGTACATTAATAAAATACCCATATGTTATAATGATCTTACACACATATTGCGTATACAACATGAAAGCCAATATTACTTGTAGAATATAAATCAAGAGAGTTAATGCATAGCTTTCACAAAAATGACAAAAATACACATGCTTCTTAGTAAAAATCCAAACACGGAATCACATTATTATATAATGATAATTATTGTAAATCCTACGTTAATCTCATGTTATACGGATCAACAATTCAAAATAAAACAACGTCATATGTCATAAAGAAACTTTAGATAATCGTATCATTATTAATGAAAGGCTTGAAGGAAAATCCTCACCTTAGAATGGCCTTAGAAGAGGATGTAGAAACCGGCTTAATTGTTGAAAAAATCAGAAAACCCTCTCTCTCTCTCTCTCTCTCTCTCTCTCTCTCTTTTCTCTCTCTCTCTCTCTCTCTATCTATCTCTCTTTCTCTCTCTATCAAAATCGTGATTGGTGTTGATCCTCTAATTTATACATTTACTAACCCATTACACCACATTATATGCATGATTTGCACGCTTAAAAGACCCATCTAATACATGATTTGTGATTGTAGGAATAAGATGATGATTTCACTAATTTAAGGTTAAAAAAGAGTACTTTGTACACATTGAAGATTAAAGGATCGAGTGCCAAAGGATGGAAGAAAGAAGCAAGGGAGAAAGAGAAAGAACAAAGAAGAAGTGCAGAACAGATAGCACTAAAGACCGGTCATCCAACCAGTCGGCCAAGGCACAGGACCGGTCGTCCGACCGGTCTGCAATTCAACAGAGAACCCCATTCACTGGACCGAGACAAACCGATAGCACATAGCTTAAACCGGTCATCTACCGGTTGAGCACTCAACAGAAAGGGGGAGGAAATTCCAAAAACACACTGGATAGTTTTTAACGTTTTACGACCGGTCGTCAAACCGGTCGGCTGCGAAATAGAGCTTGTTCTACAAGCTCCAATGTTCTATGCGCAACTCCGTGATTCCTTGCGCAATCTGGAATCTTCTGCACTATTCTAGAAAAAGGTGCCTAGGGCTTCGTCTAACAGCATCCTAGAAGAGATTGGAGGTCGTGGGAAGTGAAGGAGAGCATCGTGGAGCGTCCGCAACTCCACCGATTTCGATTTTTCTAGTTTTTCATATTTTTATTTAGTTTTTCTTTTGGATTCTAGTTGTAATATGACAATGCTCGGCTAGAACCTTTCAGCTATGGCTGAGAGGTGAAGCTTGTAGTCAATTGTATGTTTAATTCAGTTTGATTCAAGTACTTTCACTTTAAGTTTGGATTTTGAATGTTCTAGTTTGAATAAAGTTGATATTTTTATAAGTTTTAAGAGAGTTCATGTGCTCTGGACATGGATTCCTTGCAATTCTCTGAGATTATCATGTTTGGCTTAATTAGATTTGAATTATGGTAATCCTTGAGCATGTCATAGTCCATAGGCATGGCTGTTACTCTGAAGGCTATGATTTTGAATGCTATGTGATTGAATATGACTAAAATTTGAAAGTTTAACTGAAGTGGGGTTGAATGTGCTTCAATGCTTTATCTTCCAACTAGATGAGAGATAGAACGTCGAATCTAGTTGCGTTTTATGCTTGGATTGATTGGATTAATATAAGATTGCTACAAGTGGATCCTTGAAAGCCTTAGTTCCTTTAAATTATAGATTTTATAACTTACTGTTTTAAGTTAGTTCTCTTAATTGAAATCTCAAATTGTTCCAATCCAAGTTGCTGAAATGATTTAGAATTGGTTTCTAATTCCCTGTGGATCGACCTCGGTCTTACTGAGAATTATTACTATATCGCAGCCTTGCACTTGAGGCGAGTGAACAAGTTTCTGGCGCCGTTGCCAGGGAATTTTAGATAAACGGTTCTAGATTGTTTAGTGGCTGTAGAAGTAGAAGTAAATAGGTTTTTTTCTTGATTTCCTAAGGCTAACAAGTTGTTTTGTTTTGTAGGAATTCTTCCACAGTTCAAGCGAATAGGGTAATATCCTTCTAACTTAGTGCTTTTTATAGATTTTTTTATTTTCATATTTTTGTTAAATTTTATTTTAGGACTTAGGATTAGTTTAGATTTTAGTTGTGTTGTTTATGTCCCGTTGGGAACGTGATCACACCAATCGTCTCCAGTCCGAAAGTAGGTCTAGTTAGACCATTATCAGTCCATAGACGAGTCCAAAAATTCCAAGAGTTTTGTGATAGTTTGGGGAATATGGATCAAACACCTTTAAGGAACCATCCCCTCCTAATCCAACTACAAACGCAAATCAAGAGGGAGTAGGAGAGAATGAGGTATATAATGTTCCACCAATGAGATCTTTACGGGACTACTTACAACTAGCCCGTACAACTACACCCTCGTGTGTGGTCTTACCAATAATCGGGAGAAACATTGATATAAAACCGGGAGTGATTTAACTCTTACCAAAGTTCCATGGGCTAGACTCTGAGAGCCCATACCTACACTTAAAGGAATTTGAAGAAGTGGTGGCTACTATGCAATATGCCAATGTTTCAGAAGATGCCATTAAACTTAAACTTTTTCCTTTTTCATTGAAAGAAAGAGTCAAGAGTTGGCTCCACTCTCTTATACCACATTCGATAGGGTCATGGAATGAGATGACTCGAGAATTCTTGAAAAATTTCTTCCCGGCCCATAAAATGACTACCCTTTGAAGAGCTATAATGAACTTTTCGGGTAAAGAGAATGAATCATTCTTCCAATGTTGGGAAATGTTTAAAGACCTCCTACTTGTTTGCCCTACATCACGGTTACAAAAGCTGGCAAATCATAAACTTCTTCAATGATGGATTAAGTTCTAACATGCGCCAATTCGTAGAAATGATGTGCAACGACAAGTTTATGAGCAAAAATCCAGATGAAGCTTAGAGTTACTTGGATATATTGGCCGAGAATGCTCAATCATGGGATACCTCGAACAAATCTACTAATCTCAAGCCTCCTCAACAAAAGGAAAAAGGAGGTATGTATTTTCTTAAAGAACAAAATGATGTTAACGCAAGGCTAGATGTTCCAAGAGCTTAAAGTCTCGGTTGATGAGATTAAGAGACACTTGAATGCTAAGGAAGGGACCTTTCTGGGCCAGGCCTCAGCCCAATCCAAAGCAAGTACATGAAGTAAGCATCCCTAATCTCGCCAACCAACATATGGAGTAAGCCAAATCCGTCACCACTATTAGAAGTGGTAAGCAAATTAAAAAATCCATTCCGGTGAAGGCCGACAAGCCTAATGATCCGGTAAATTCTAAGGATAAGGACGGATCTAACTCAGCCCCACAAGAAACGAAATGCGTTTATAAGCTCGTAGCACCATTCCCTTCGAGATTGGTTGCTCCAAAATCTCTTCCAAACTCAAATGATACTTTAGATTTTCAGGCAAGTAAAGATAAATATTCCATTACTTGATGCAATTAAACAAATCCCCTCTTATGCCAAGTTTCTAAACGACTTATGCACAACCAAACGCAAATATAATGTGCAGAAAAAGGCCTTTTTGAATGAGCAAGTGAGTGACATTCTCACTCAAAAGACCCCCCCCCCCCCCCCCACAAAAAAAAAAAAAAAAAAAAAATTTAAGGATCCCAGTAGTCCCACAATTTCATGCATCATTGGTGACTATCGGATTAAACATGCATTGCTAGACTTGAGGGCAAGTGTAAATTTAATCCCATATTTGGTATATGAGTAATTGGGGCTTGGTGAATTAAAACCCACCAAAACCACGTTGCAACTCACTAATAGATCCATTCGTGTACCGAGAGGGATAGTTGAGGATGTATTGGTCCAAGTCGACAAATTTTACTACCCTGTGGATTTTATTATTTTGGACACACAACCGGTTATGGATACTAGCACTCAAATACCGGTGATTTTAGGCCGCCCATTCCTGACTACATCAAATGCAATTATTAATTACCGAAATGGGGTAATGCAATTGTCCTTTGGAAACATGACATAGAGGTGAATGTGTTCCACTTGGGCAAAAGGCATAGGGATGTTGATGATGACAAGCTCTTCGAGGTAAACATGCTCGAATCGTTTGAAGAAAAAGAGCTCCTCTAACTTAAACAGCTAGAAAGCTTGGAGACATGCTTAGCACATTTCGAGGATTCTAAAGACCCCATCATTAGTGAAATTGTGTTAGCATTGGATATTGAGAAACCGGAGTTGGTACTAGCCAGTGGAGGCCCCATTTTGAAAGATTGCCACCAACCACATCAAGGCCTCTATCGTCTAACATCAAAATCGCCGAAGCTTAACTTTAAATCATTGTCATCTAAGCTGAAATATGTATATTTGGGTCAAGAAGAAACATTCCCGGTTGTCATTGCCTCTCACTTAGGAAAAGACCAAGAACTTAAGTTGATTGAGCTACTCAAAGAACATAGGGGTGCCATAGGTTGGACAATAGAGGACCTCAAGGGGATAGACTCTTCAGTTTGCACTCACCGTATACACCACGAGAAAAATGCAAAAATGACTAAACAACCTCAAAGAAGGCTAAATCCAAACACGATGGAGGTTGTTAAAATCGAGGTGTTAAAACTACTAGATGTGGGTATCATCTACCCCATCTCGGATAGCCAATGGGTGAGTCCTACCCAAGTTGTCCCTAAGAAGTCCGATATTACCATCATTGAAAATGCCAACAACGAGCTTATACTGACTAGAGTGACCACCAGTTGGTGAATATGCCTAGATTATTGGAATTAAACACGGTCACTAGGAACGACCACTTCCCCCTCCCATTCATGGATCAAATTTTGGAGAGGTTAGCGGGTCACTCCTATTATTGCTTCCTCGATGGTTATTCCAGTTACAACCAAATTGAGATAGCCCCACAAGACCAAGAGAAGACCACCTTTACATGCCCGTTTGTCACCTTTGCATACCAAAGAATGCCATTCGGACTATGTAATGCACCCGCCACATTTCAACGTTTCATGTTGAGTATTTTCTCAGACATGGTGGGTGAATTTCTCGAAGTTTTCATGGATGATTTTTCTATTTTTTGTTGTACATTTGAGGAGTGCCTCAATCACCTGAAGTTAGTCTTGACAAGGTGTGAGGAGAAGAACCTTGTCTTAAACTAGGAGAAGTGTCATTTTATGGTACAAAGAGGAATCTTCCTTCGACATATCATCTCGTCCAATGGAATAGAGGTAGACCGGGCTAAAATTAACATTATTTCCAACCTTCCACCACCCAAGAGCATATACGATGTGCGGTCCTTCCTTGGACACGCCGGTTTTTATCGAAGGTTCATAAAGGATTTCAGTCATATTTTTAGGGCCTTATGCAACCTTCTCCAAAAGGAGAACCAATTCGAGTGGAGTGCCAATTTTCAATTAGCTTTTTCAAAACTAAAAGACATGTTGACAACCGCTCCTATTATGCAACCACCGGATTGGTCCATTCCTTTTGAGTTGATGTGCGATTCAAGCGATTATGCTATTGGGGCGGTGTTAGAACAAAGGAAGGACAAGAAGCCCCACGTTATCTACTATGCAAGTAGGACCTTGAACCCCGCCCAAGTCAATTACTCGACTACGGAGAAGGAGCTCCTAGCCATTGTTTTTGCCTTGGACAAGTTCAGGGTGTACTTGATAGGATCCAAGGTCAAAGTTTACATGGATCATACGGCGTTAAAATACCTTCTGTCCAAGAAGGATGCTAAGCCTCGTTTGCTTAGATGGATCCTACTCCTTCGAGAATTCGACTTAGAGATCAAGGATAAGAAAGGAGTAGAGAACGTGGTGGCGGACCATCTATCCCGCCTAGTTTTTTCGAATTCCATTGACGAGTCACCTATTAAGGACTCATTCCCTGATGAGCAACTCTTTATTGCTACGCATCCACCGTGGTACGTTGAATTCGACTCTTCGGTTTCCACAGGTGCGATGCCAACTCATTGGACTATGCAAGATAAATAGAAATTTCTAAGGGAAGTATGCAGATTTTTCTAGGATGAACCTTTACTTTTTAAATATTGTCCAAATCAAATTATTAGGAAATGTGTCCCTGATGATGAATATAATTTTATCATCTCCTTTTACCACGATCAAGCATGCGGGGGTCATTTTTTCACCAAGAAAACCACTGTAAAAATTCTGCAGTGCAATTTTTATTGGCCAACTCTATTTAAGGACACCTATGAGTTTTGCAAAGCATGCGAGCACTATCAAAAGCTCGAAGGATTGTCCCATTGGAATATGATGCCTCTTACCCTAATTCAACATCTTGAGGTCTTTGACTGTTGGGGCATCGATTGCATGGGACCCTTCCCATCATCTTTTGGACATGTCTACATATTGCTCGCCGTAGACTATGTGTCCAAGTGGATAGAGGCGATTCCATGTAGAACCAACTGATCATCGTACGGTTCTAAAATTCCTTAAAGAAAGCATCTTATCTAGATTTGGAATGCCTCGAGCCATCATTAGTGATGGCGGTTATCACTTTTGCAATAGGCCTTTTGAAGCCTTAATGAAGAAATATGACATTAGACATAAAGTGAGTACCCAATACCACCCAAAAACAAGTGGGCAAGTTGAAATTTCCAATCGAAAAATTAAATAAATTTTGAAAAAGACAGGTGAGGTCGGTCGCAAAGATTGGTCGATAAGATGCTCTTTGGGCTCACCGTACCGCTTACGAGACCCCCATTGAAATGTCCCCCTATAGACTTGTATATGGGAAAGCTTGTCACTTGCCTGTGGAGATTAAACACAAAGCCTATTGGGCAATTCGGACATTGAACTTTGACCTTGACAAGGCTAGCTCACTTCTGTTAAGCCTCCAATTTATACATTTGCCGACCCATTACATCACATTATAAGCATAATTTTCATGTTTAAAGACTAATCTAATACATGTTTTTGTGATTGTAGGAATGAGAGGGAGATGTCACCAATTCATGGTTAAAAGAATCACTTTGTATGCATTGAGGATCAATAGAACAAGTGCCAAAAGGTGGAAGAAAGAAGCAAGAAAGAAAGAGAAGAGAAAAAGAAGAGAATCTGAAATTTTTGCCTTAGACCTGTCTGTAGACTGGTCGTTAGACCGGTCGCAAGACAGGTCTACAGTGTAATTTTTGGACTATTTCTTCTTCTTAGACCGGTTGCTAGACCGGTCGCCTAGACAGGTCGAGGGTAGTCCAGAAACACAAAACTCACTGGACTATTTTTAAGGTTTTGAGACCGGTCGTGCGACCGATCGTTCATGAGCTTAGACCGATCGTGCGACCGGTCGTCAGCGTAACAGAGCTTGTCCGTGAAGCTCCAATTTTCTCTGCGCAACTGCGTGATTTCTTGCGCAATCTGGAATCTTCTACTCCAACTTATAAAAGGCCACCTCCACTCTCTTCCTAAGGCATCTAGCAACGTGGGGAGCAAAGAGATTAAGACCTAGGAAGCTTCCTAGCCTCCTACAACTAGTTTTCTTCTTCTTCTTTTAGTTCTAGTTCTAGTTTTAATATGCTTTTCCTTAGCTAACCTCTTAGCTAGAGCTAGAGGTGAAATTTGTAGTTGGTTTCAATGTTTTAATTCTTTTATTTCAAGTACCATTTTCTTAAATTTGGATTTTGAACTTCTGGTTTGAATAAAGTTTGGTTTTTTAGAAGTTTTGTGAGAGTTTGTGTGCTCCGGACATGAGTTCCTTGCAATTCTCTGAGATTACCATGATTAGGTTGTTTGAATTCGAATTGTAGTAACCCTTGAGCATGCCATAGTCCATAGGCATGGCTGTTACTTCCGAAGGCTACAAGTTCAAGTTCTATGTGCTTCATTAGAACTAGAAATCTGATTTCCAGATTTAAGTGGGACTGTTTATGCTTGAATGTTATATCTTCCAATTAGATGAGAGATAGGACTTTGATTCTAATTGTGTTGTACTTGGATGAATGGATTGGCATTTGACTACTACAAGTGGATCCTTGATGCTCTAGTTCTTCTTATTTTTAGATTTTTCTATGTTGATGTGAAAAACCATTCTCCTAAACTTCTTAGATTCTAGTTATTAGAGTACTTGGAATTGTTTACCTCTTTCCCCGTGGATCGACCTCGGTCTTACCGAGATTTATTACCACATCGCAGCTTTACACTTGAGGCGAGTGAACAACTTCGCAAACTCCAAATTAATGAGCTTGACAAAATCCAAAATGATGCTGACGAGAACTCGATGATTTACAAGAGTAGGATGAAGGCCTTCCATGACAAGCACATCTTCAGAAAATCTTTCCAGGAAGGTCAGAAAGTGCTTTTGTACAATTCCCTGACTTCATCTTTTTTCGGAAGCATTAAAATCTCGATGGACCGGCCCATATATTGTTAAAGAAGTTTTTCCTCATGGGACTGTCGAGGTAGAAAACACAGCGAATGGTAACTGTTTTAAAGTAAATGGACAACGCTTTAAACCATTCGTTAAAAAAATTGATTCAGAGGACATGTCCATCACTCTGAATGATCCTGTTTATCAGGACGATTGATCTCCTAGTCTGACGGAGGTATAGCGTAGGATTTGTTTTGTTTGATTTTCTATTTTAGGTTTATTTCGTTAGTAGTTTAGTTGTCAGAGTTGTAGACTTTCACGATCGACTCTATCAGGTGATCTCATTTCCACTCTCCTTTATTTTTAACATTACTCTCATGTTATTGCTAATTGTATATCTTTTACATTGAGGATAATGCAAGATTTGGTTGGGGGGTGAGATGAGATTCCTCATCTAGCAGTTTGTGGACATTTCGAGCATTATTTGCTAAAAATTTTTAGAATTTTCTGCAAATTCAGAACTCTTTTAGAAAACTTTGTTTCTATACATTCAGGATGATATGAGTATAAGGAAAGGAGATACAAAGTGAGTGATGTTGCAAGTCCTGACTATCTTTAATATAATAGTTTTATATGTGAATTCCCATATTTATATGATTAATAGAAAATTTGAACTACTTTTACACCTAGTTCACATTACACGATTTTCATGGTTTGAAAGGATTATGTAGCTTTGTGGATTAGCTAGATTTTGATTTAAGGTGTTAAGGAACCAAGCCGAGGAACTTTGTCCATCCTTATCCATGGGAAAATAACAAAAGATATGGATTTCTAAAAATCCTATCTAATATTAAAAAAAAAGGAAAGGAAGGATGAAAATATGGGAATAATTGAGAATATGGTGGAAAATTTTGAAAAGGGCTACCTATTACCAACCGAGGGATGGTCTACCCGTAACCAAAGCCTGAAATGGGACGTAGTGTGAAAGCCATCGGAAGGACGGTAAGGCAAATTCCTGTCATTGGCTTATGGTTGATCTATACACCGTCAGATCTACAGTTTAGCTGATCTATGAAGACGATAATCCCGAAAATTCACGAGATGAACATTTACTATACACACTAGAGTAAAATTGTTCAATTTCTTCTATTTATCAATCAATCAGTGGGAATTTGATATAAACACTTATTATGTTTTAAGAGTTTAAGGTTTCAACTTCTATCACTGAATTTTTCTAAAATTTTACACTTGTATGTCTTAGAATGAATAGAAGCATAGTTTCTAAAGGAGGGTTGGTTTTGGAGATTTGATCTTGCTTCACGCATGTTTTCCTCGGGACTAGTAAAATGTTGGTTGGGGGGTGTGTTGAGCCTCTAATTTATACATTTACTAACCCATTACACCACATTATATGCATGGTTTACACGCTTAAAAGACCCATCTAATACATGATTTATGATTGTAGGAATGAGATGGTAATTTCACTAATTCAAGGTTAAAAAAGAGTACTTTGTACACATTGAAGATTAAAGGATCGAGTGCCGAAGGATGGAAGAAAGAAGCAAGGGAGAAAGAGAAAGAACAAAGAAGAAGTGCATAACAGACAGCACTGAAGACCGGTCGTCCGACCGGTCGGCCAAGGCATAGGACCGGTCGTCCTACCGGTCTGTAATTCAACAGAGACCCCCATTCACTGGACCAAGACAGAACGGTCGTCAAACCGATCACACATAGCTCAAACCGGTCGAGCACTTAACAGAAAGGGGGAGAAAATTTCAAAAACTCACTAGACAATTTTTTATTTTTTACGACCGGTCATCCATGAGCTCAGACTGGTTGTCCGACCGGTGGGCTGCGTAACAGAGCTTGTTCTAAAAGCTCCGATTTTCTCTGCCCAATTCTGTGATTCCCTGCGTAATCTGGAATCTTCCACACTATTCTATAAAAAGGTACCTAGGGCTTCATCTAAAGGCATCCTAGAAGAGATGGGAGGTCGTAGGGAAGTGAACGAGAGCATCGTGGAGCGTCCGCAACTCCGTCGATTCTAATTTTTCTAGTTTTTCATGTTTTTATTTAGTTTTCTTTTGGATTCTAGTTGTAGTATGACAATGCTCAGCCAGAACCTTTCAGCTAGGGCTGAGAGGTGAAGCTTGTAGCCAATTGCACGTTTAATTCAATTTGATTCAAGTACTTTCACTTTAAGTTTGGATTTTGAATGTTCTAATTTGAATAAAGTTGATTTTTTAGAAGTTTTATGAGAGTTCATGTGCTCCGAACATGGATTCCTAGCAATTCTCTGAGGTTATCATGTTTGGCTTAATTAGATTCGAATTATGATAATCCTTGAGCATGCCATAGTCCATAGGCATGGCTGTTACTCTAAAGGCTATGATTTTGAATGCTATGTGATTGAATAGGACTAGAATTTGAAAGTTTAACTGAAGTGGGTTGAATGTGCTTCAATGCTTTATCTTCCAACTAGATGAGAGATAGAACTTCAAATCTAGTTGTGTTTTATGCTTGGATTGATTGGATTAATATAGGATTGCTACAAGTGGATCCTTGAAAGCCTTAGTTCCTTTAAATTAGAGATTTTACAATTTACTTTTTTAAGTTAGTTCTCTTAATTGAAATCTCAAATTGTTCCAATCCAAGTTGCTGTAATGATTTAGAATTGGTTTTCTAATTCCCTGTGGATCGACCTCGGTCTTACCGAGAATTATTACTACATCGCAACCTTGCACTTAAGGCGAGTGAACAGTTGGGGCAGCTCCTATGCTGGAAGAGAGGTTTTATATGTAAGGGGATCGAATTTTAGGGTTTTGAAGAGCTACACATAGTTACAAGTGCGCGGATGAAAGATAGAGTTATAAAAGTGAATTTTCGGGTCAATTTTGGAAGAGATACACATGATAGATGGGAGAGATGCTTTATAAATGGAATATGTTGAGGATGGGCCATAAAATGGTCGTGATGGATTCTAGAATGAGGCCCACAATCAGACGAACGATCGTTGTGCAAGAATAGGAAAGAGAGAGAACGAGAATGGTAAGTTTTGAACGGATGGTTTATGTGACGATCAGACACCTAGAATGGGTTTAGATTAGTCCATTTAGGTAGGTGGGGTCCACAAATCAAAGCTCCACAGCCATTTGATAGGTCTCTTATATATGAGGAGGTTCTAGAGAAAAATCTTCAAGAAGATTAGAAAGCTCAGTTTTGGAGGGGATTCTCCATGTTGGTTAGCTTGGAGGGATCCTAAGGATCATCTAAAAGTTTACCTAACTTCTCATGCAAGGAAAATCTTCAGATTAGAAGATCTAAGATTCCAACGGTAGATTTGGAAGGAGAGATTGGGCCGGATACGGGATGGAATGAAGAGCTTTTCGGTAGGAGGGGATTTTCATTAGCTAAAAATAGGATGGACAGTTCAGATCTTCAAAACGGTGTCCACATAGTGGACAACAGGGAGGGCAGCGGTGGTAGTGGGTGGAGAAAAACGGAAATTTTCGTTTTGGGTCGTGTGGTTTGATCGTGGGCTAAACATGCGTGTGACGCCCCAACATGATGTATATATAAAATCCACTCCATCCAGCAGGTGACCCTCGCGATTTTAGGCGTTGACACAAAAAATGGGACCGATCCGAGATCGGGTGGGCCATTTAGGATCTAATTTCTGATTAGGGCATTTATAAGATGATCTGGGGGCTAAAATAAGACGTGTACGGTTAAAACGTGCTAAATAGCTTAAGTCTAGGGTTTTGCTTCTTAATAGTTTTTGCAAACTATCATACTTAAAAACGGTAGGTTAACTTAAATTTAACTAATATCATTTTTGTAATTATCGTAAATTTTAGAGTTTTACGGAATCTAACTATTCCACATTGTTAATAGGGTTATTCTAAGAAACATTAATAAAGGGTACCCTATCGAATCTCCTACAGATGGTCCGTTATTCTTGAAACAAGGGTAAATGTATGATAATTAATTAAATAAATTTTTAAAAATTTTCAAATAAATCTCGAAAATCTGGGGTGTTACAACCCACTCCCCTTAAAAACAAACTTCATCCCCAAAGTTTCCTAAGCACCGTCAATAAAAGATTGAGGGCAATCTCACTTCATGACTCCTCGTCTAACAATCTGAACTATTCCAAGTTAGACGCGATCACGATCCACCCTCCTTAAAAACAAGACCCCCATCCTCAAGATTGGTTGGCATGATCGAATGGTCAAGTGAAGGAGTGGATAACGAGCGAGTCACCAAGCGAATGAGAAATCATCGATAATCTTTTAACGACTAAAGGCGCAACGGGAAGTTAATATTAGGGGTACCGTATTCTAGCTCTTTATAGGATCTAAGCGGCTAAGCTTCTATATCCTAGGGTCGTCTATACATCTATCTTATTCTAGTGATCCGAAGAAAACAATCACACACATTCTAAGAGAATGCACAGAAGTCCTCCAGTTAGAACAAGGATGCAGTTTTTATAGTGTCGACATCACGGGCGAACGGTTCATGTATATTCGGATCCGATATTTAGATCTTCTACTCGCATTTGAGCATTGAGTTCATTAGTATCCTTTTAAAATTCTGAGTGTCAACCCTCGGGATTTGACTGAGGATCCAATCATTTACACAATCTATTAGGTACGGTTCTACCCTCCCGTGCCACCGATTTAGTCTAACAATGTGGGGACCTTCATGTATTCTCCAACAAAGAAAACATCAACAAAGATCACGTAAATTGAAATCCAACAATACAAAACATTAAAACCTTACGAGATCCTATTTACTTTCATTGTTAGACATGGTCAAAGATCTATGTGAAGGATTGTAAATGACATTTTATGGTTACGATAATCTACCTAAAGTAACAGCGTTGGGCCTAAAATTCGTAGGGATGTATGAGCATACGCTAGGGAATACTTCTAAGGGTGCCATCTTACGATAACTAAGCCTAAACAAGAGGTTCAGAGGTTTTTGTTGAGCTCTCAATTGTGCATATTCTAACCCCAATTCATCACTCATTATGCATGGATTTTATGTTTAAAGACTATTCTAATGTATGGTTTTGTGATTGCAGGAATGAGAGAGAGTTCACTCGATCAATAGCTAAAAGAAGCATATTTAGGAACCTTGGATGAAGACCCAAGGTGGGCCAAAGAATCATGAAGAAAGAAGGAAAGAAAAGACAGATGGAAAGACCGGTCTGACCCGTCTAGGTGGCTGTCCAGCAACATGTGAAGGGGGCAGTAGTGTTGGCCGACCGGTCTTGACCGGTCGGACCACCTTGTGGGGCTCCTTTTCATTCTTCCCTCCTAAGATTGGAAGATCTAAGATTGGAAGATCTCATGCAAGGAAAATCTTCGGATTGGAAGATCTAAGATTTCAACGGTAGATTTGGAAGGAGAGATCGGGCCTGATACGGGATGGAATGAAGAGCTTTTTGGTAGGAGGGGGTTTTGATGGGCTAAAAATAGGATGGACGATTCAGATCTTCAAAACGGTGTCCACATAGTGGACAATAGGGAGGGCAGCAGTGGCAACGGGTGAAGAAAAATGAAAATTTTCATTTTGGGTCGTGTGGTGCACGGTCAAACGTAAACGTGCATGTGACGCACGTAGGCCTCACCATGATGTATATATGAAATCCACTCCATCTAGCAAGTAAGCCTCACGATTTTAGGCGTTGCCACAAAAAATGGGACCAATCCGAGATCAGGTGGGCCATCCAGGGTCTAATTTCTGATTAGGGCATTTATAAGATGATCTGAGGGTTAAAATAATACGTGTATGGCTAAAACGTGCTAAATAGCTTAAGTTTAGGGTTTTGTATCTTAATAATTTCTACAAACTAACATACTTAAAAATGACAAGTTAACTTAAATTTAACTAATGTCATTTTCATAATTATCGTAAAATTTTGAGTTTTACGAAATTGAACCCTTCCACATTATTACTGGGGTTATTCTAAGCAGCTTTAATAAAGGGTACCTTATCAGATCTCCTACGGATGGTCCGTTATTCTTGAAACAAGGGTAAATGTATGATAATTAATTAAAATAAAATTAAAATAAATTTTAAAAAATTTTCAAATAGATCTCGAAAATCTGGGGCAGTACATAACCTTAGTTGTTATATCATTAAGGGGGAGAGAATAGTTTGTCAATGCTGATAAAAAGGGGGAGAAAGATAAAGTCCCACTAAAGTTAGTTTGCTACGTTTTATGATATAGGGATTAACAGGTTATAGGGGAGCAAACTGAAGAGGAGCTGCTTAGTTAGGCATGTCAAGAGTCCTGTATTTATTTCATTATCAATGTAATCTCTTGTACATGTAATTTGTTTTAGTAGGTTAGGTTTTTTTCAGTATTTGACAAAGGGGGAGATTGTTAGTGCACTTTTCTGTGGCATACTAGTGCCCCTTGTTTGTCAATCACATAAGTTAGTGAGTCTAGTGTTGGTTGAGCTTAATGAAGACGAAGACCAAAGACTTAAGACGGACCTACTGCACCAAGGAAGAAGAAACAGGTAAAAGAGATGCCTTGGTGTGCCTCAAACTTGAACTTACCCAAAACCATAACCTCTAGATGACCGTGACCATTAGGATACCCTTAGTCCCTTAGTCATCTTAGATTGGCCCTAGGTGTCCCAAAAGATCACCATTTTAGTGGCCAAGAGGTTGCATGTACTCTGACCAGTCGGCAGTTGGCCCAAAATGGACAGTGAGCTCCACTTGAAAAATATTCTCTGGGCATTAATTCGACTGGTCGGCGACCAACCAAATTGAGACAGCACTATTTGTGTCCAGGCCATGTAATACGACAGGTCGCCCGACCAGTCAAGGACCCCATCCAACCGGTCGGAGAGAGTCGTTTTATAGCCGTTGGGGCTTTGTTTATTTAAAGGTTTGACTCGTTTTTTTGGGCAAGAAGAGGAATTTTGATAGGATTGAAGCCACCATTATTGGAAATCATTTGAAGCTCATTCATAACCATTGCAAGACATCTTCCTTGTGGTTTTATACAAGAATGGAGCATTCTAAGCTCATGAAGAAGATGACCTTCATCTCCTCTTAATCTCTAGAGTTTAGATCTTCCTTAATAGTCATATCCTTATCCAAAGCTCTAAGATGAGATCGTTGTAGGTGAGCAACTCTAGGCAACCCATTCCTATTAGTTGTAGAGTTCTCAAACATACCCTCCTATCACCTTGGGCATTTCAAAGGCATCACAAGCAAGGTGATTGATCAAGTGTAGCTGAGGCATTGGCAACGCAGCGGCAACACGATCGGGGGAGCAAATGGGAGTTGATCGAAGCACAAGAGAGCGGAGATCAAGCTACCTAAAGTGGCGTTGAACAATGGGCTCATCCGACAAGTAAGTTGTCATATTGAGAGTCTAGTTGCACTCTTTCTTCGGTGAGGATTAAGTGTGAGAGTTTGGATCTACAAACTAGAACAAGTCTCCGTGGAGAGCCTCCAGCGGGAGTATACGCTAGATTCTTGGATTAGAACCGAAGGGTTGGGAGGAACCTTGTCAAATTCCTAAGTTGAGAGATGAACCTTGAAATCATTGTTATAGATTGGGAGGAACCAGATTTAAACTCCCTAGTGAATGCCGGTGTGCTCATAAGGGTGAGTACTTAAACTGGAAGTGGAGTAGGGTGACCGAACCACTATACATGCTTGTGTTTGTGATTGAGTTGAGCACATTATTAACCTAGCTTTGAATGATTTAATTGCTTAATTATTCATGCTTGATTAATATGTATGTTAGGCACTAGTTAGACACATCCTCACACAAGATGTACTTTCATTGAGTAGACTTGAGCTTATATGATCCACTCTCATATATCTACTTAGGTTGCATAGATTAGGTGCTTGATTAGTTTAATCAATTGATTATCTATACATGCTTAGGCTAGGTTGTCTTTATGTTTATCATATGCTAGTCTTGTAATTGGATCCACTTAAGCTTGAAAGCTAAGTGTTCTTGCTTTATTAGTTTATAATTGCTAATTAGTTTAAGTAAGGCAATAGGTTTTAAAATGGATTTTTAAACGGTTCTAATCACCTTCCCTCTAGGACTTAGACATAGTTCTACAAAGCTCCGCTCTAAGCTTCCACAAGCTTAGCGTCTCAAGTGCTATTTAAAAGACGCAATTTCAGAGAGCAATAGTTATAATGAAGAAGATTATACCTTATACATGATGAAACAACATGCAAACATGACAACCCTTTGATGTCGAACTCACGACATATACACAAAAGCTCACTGAGTTTAACTGTGTCATTATATTCACCCAAAATATAATACTCGTCTCAAGAAATTGCATGGCAATAGGCATTGCGCACCTTCTTTACAAGATCTGTCAGTTGTTCCTCCGCCCATTTTATCAGAGATCCAGTAAATGACAAGGTAAATTCTCTTATATTATAGAACATTTCTTGGATCTTAAGTCTAACTGTCTCTATCTATATGGTCACAGGGTACTCTCTTGCTTTTTTAAACAAAGCATTAACACACTTTGATATATTAGTAGTTACTAAGTAGAATCTCTTTCCTATAAAATGCAAAGATGTCAATCTTTCGTATCCTATTTTTGTCAACCATGCATGTACTACAGGGTTAGCCATTTCGATTTCGCACATTATTTTTTCAAACTCAGCCTTCCTGTGCGTCTTTACAACCCGCCAATAAGACTGTTCCAATGACTTATCTTTAAATGTATCAACCAAGTTTCTGCAAATATAATAAGCACAGTACCCATGGATTGCGTATGGGAAGAGTTCAAGGACTTCTTTCATTAAACATTTATGTCAGTTGGATATAACGACAAGACCCGGAAGATACCTTAACATAGTATTGAGGTGCGAAAGGAACCAATTCCAACTATTACTGTTCTTGGATTCCCCGATACCAAATGATACTAGCATGATAAGATTATTTTTATCCAAGGTTATAGCCACGAATAGAACATCTTTGTATCTACCTTTAGTAGGTCCCATCCATGGCCAACACCTTTTGCAATGATGTTTGAAAACTTCTAATGCACTGTTTGAGAGCAACAAAACATCTCTCGAACCTGCTCGTCTCTGGGTTAATGAGAACGGCCATCACAGTTCATGGGTTATCCCTCAGCTCATGTAAATAGGCTGGGAGTTCATTGTAAAAGTCTTTGTAAGATCTCATCACATGCTTAATTGCGATCTCCTTAGCCCACCATATCTTCTTGTAGCTGATACGAATATTATATTTCTCATGTATAGTCAATATTATGTCACCTGGCCGTAATCCCATGCGTTGCTAAATACGACTAATAATCAACTCGCTAGCTAACTTAGTACTTGCTTGCCGGTGATCGTCATCATCCATGACATGCCACACGTGTGTTTGGACGTTAAAACTAGAAAATGTGCAAGACAATTTTCTTGTGTTTCCTTATTCTGGGGAATTTCTGAGTATAGAGACATTCATAGACAATCACAAACAATCACAAAGTACGCAAGAGGAGGTCTCGCAAGATCAATTTTATTTCAGAGATTCTGAATTCTTGTATATTCCAGGCTGTCATTGTTCGCTCGCCTCAAGTGCATGGCTGCGATGTAGTAATAATTCTTGGTAAGATCGAGGTCGATCCATAGGGAATTAGAAAACCAATTCTAAATCATTCCAACAACTTGGATTGGAACAATTTGAGATTTCAATTAAGAGAACTATCTTAAAACAGTAAATTGTAAAATCTATAATTTAAAAGAACTAAGGCTTTTAAGGATCCACTTGTAGCAATCCCATATTAATCCAATCAATCCAAGTATAAAACACAACTAGATTCGAAGTTCTATCTCTCATCTAGTTGGAAGATAAAGCATTGAAGCACATTCAACCCCACTTCAGTTAAACTTTCAAGTTCTAGTCCTATTAATAACATAGCCTTCGAAGTAACAGTCATACCTATGGACTATGGAATGCTCAAGGATTACCATAATTCGAATCTAATTAAGCCAAACATGATAATCTCAGAGAATTGCAAGGAATCCATGTCCGGAGCACATGAACTCTCATAAACTTTTAAAAATATCAACTTATTCAAACTAGAACAAAATCCAAACTTAAAGTGAAAGTACTTGAATCAAACTGAATTAAACATGCAATTGGCTACAAGCTTCAACTCTTAGCCCTAGCTGAAAGGTTCTAGCTGAGCATTGTCATACTATAACTAGAATTCAAAAGAAAAACTAAATAAAAACAGGAAAAACTAGAAAAATCAGAATCAACGGAATTGCGGACGCTCCACGATGCTCTCCTTCACTTCCCACGACCTCCAATCTCTTCTAGGATGCCTTTAGACGAAGCCCTAGGTACCTTTTTATAAAACAGTGTGGAAGATTCTAGATTGCGCAAGGAATCACGGAGTTGCGCAGAGAAAATCGAAGCTTGTAGAACAAGCTCTGTTAAGCAGCAGACAGGTCGGATGATCGGTCTGAGTGTTCGCTTCCCCAAGTGTAGGGTTGCGATGTAGTAATAATCTCGGTAAGACCGAGATCGATCCACAAGGACTTGTGTAGGAATTCACAAACACATCCAATAGTGTCTATTGAGAGCTAACAACCAGATTTTGTATGAAGTTGATGTGAGTAACAATTTTAAACTAATTTGAAGGTAATCAATTATAAAAAGGCACTAGGGGTTCAAGGATCCACTTGTAGCAATCCTTGATGTTCAATCCGCTGTGGTTTCTCACTTTCCCAACTAGAATCGATATTAAGATCTATCTAGCCGGATGATAGAGCTGTTAAACCAAACAATCTGTCATATGTAAGTCCAATGCATATGATTCACTCAATGTAAGCTAGGCTGAGCATGCTCAATTGCATAGGTCAATCCCAATTCCAATAGGCTCAGATCACAATCACAACCATCCTCAAGTCCTGTCACATGACAAGGCTAGATCATGATTTGAACTTGATTCAAATCACATGCACAGTCCCACATAGCACAGAAATTCAGAAAAGTAGAACTTTGGTAGGAAGTTCCCACATGAAGATCATAGTACTAGAGCGTACTCCAATTCCTCGGATCATACAGGTCTAGACTAATACAAACCAATTAAGAACTTAAGTAATTCTCCCAAACATCCATGAGTCATCATAAGACTAAGAAAAACTACTTAGAACTTGTATAAACTTCAAACCATTGTTCATAAACATGAATTCCAAACTTAAAACCAACTTAGAACGAATTGAAACATCTTAGATCCACTACAAGCTTCACCTCTTAGCCCTAGCTAAGAGGTTTAGCTGCTCATGATCCAAGGAAACATGAAACAACTTAAGAAAAGCATAAAACAGTAAAACAAACTAGAAGGAGTTGTGGAACTCCGAAATCCACTTCCGCCGCCTCCAACCTCGCTTAAACTCTTCTAAGATACTTTATGAACGATCCCTGGGTGTCCTTTTATAGTGGGGAGGCTCCGCAACTTCAGAAGATTCGAGAATTTGCGTAACACTTACGCAGTGCGCAGAGAAAATCGACACCAAAATAGAAAGTATGCAGTCTTTACGCACAGCCGACCGGTCGAACGACCGGTCTGAGTAACTGGCCGACCGGTCACGACCGGTCGTGCCTCACTGGGAGAATAGTCCAGCAAGCTCTGGATTTAGAAGTTCTTCTGGCCGACCGGTCTTGGCCGGTCGGACTGGCAATCCTATCAGTCCAGCGTGCTCAGCATCTGTTGGCCGACCGGTCAAGACCGGTCGGACCATCCCAGCAATAGTCCAGTGTGTACATAGGGTCGGCCGACCGGTCAAGACCGGTCTGGCTCCCTTGGCCGACCGGTCAAGACCGGTCGGACTTCTTCTTTCTTCTTTTTCTTCCTTTCTTTCCTCTACTTTCTTCTCTCCTTGCTTCCTTCTTTCTTTGGTGCACCTTAGTTCTTCATCCAAGGTTTTTAAAGAGTCTCTTTTATCATCAATTAGGTGGAGTCCACTCTCAATCCTGCAATCACAAAACATGCATTCAATTAGTCTTTAAATCATGAAAATCTCACACAATGAGTGATGAATTGGGGTTAGAATATGCACAATTAAGAACTTAACGCACCCCCCAACTAGCATTTTACTAATCCTGAGCAAAACATGCGAGAAACTAATTCCATTCTTCAAAACTCAACTCTCTTTCAGAAACCATTCTTCTATATGTCCCAAGACATACAAGTGTAAGATTCAGAAATATTTGGTGATAGAAGTTGAAACCGTAAACCCTCAAGACATGATAAGCATTCATATGAAATTCCCGCTGATTGGTTGATAAATAGAAGAACTTGAACAAATTCAATCTAGTGTGGATAGTGAAAACTCATCTCATGAGTTTCTAGGATTATCTTCTTCATAGATCAACCAGACTATAGATCTCAAGGTACATAGAGCCACATCAAGCCAATGACAGGAATTTGCCTTACCGTCCTTCCGACGACTTTCACACTACGTCCCATTTCCGGCTTTGGTTATGGGTAGACCATCCCCCGATTGGTAGTAGGTAGCCCTAATCGAAATTTTCCACCATTTTTTCATCATTCCCAATTTCATCCTTCCTTTTCCTTTTTCTTTTAATTTAGATAGGATTTTTAGAAATTCATATCTTGCATTGTTTTCCCATGGACAAGGATGGACAAAGTACCCAAAGTACCCCGGCTTGATTTCTCAACACCTTAATTCAAATTCTAACTAATCCATAAATCACATAATCCCTTCAACCCATGAAAATCGTGTAATGTGGACTAGGTGTAAAAGTGTTCAGATTTTCTATCGATCACAGAATTAGGGGAATTCTCATATAAAACCATTATGCCAAGAGAAGATCAAGATTTACAACCTCATACACTTCATATCTCCTCTTCTTATACTCATATCATCTTGAGTGCATAGAACCAAAATTTTCCAAAAGAGTTTTGAATTTTTGAAAAAAAATCGAAAAATTTCCACATAATTGCTTGAAATGTTACAAAACGCTGGATTCATCCAAGTGATCCTACACCCCCCAACCAAATCTTGCATTGTCCTCAATGTAAAAGATGTGCAATAAACAAAACATGAGAGCAATTTGAACATAAAAGGGAGTGAGGAATGAGAGTACCTGAAAAAGTGAAAAGTGGAATTCTTCCTCCTTCTAACAAACCTAAGCAAAGGTAAACAAAAGCAACAAAATTCTAATCCTAACTACTCTATACCTCCGTCAGACTAGGAGATCAATCATCCTGATACACAGGATCATTCAGAGGTATGGACATACCTTCTGAAGGAAATTTCTCAAAGAACGGCTTTAATCGTTGCCCATTTGCCTTAAAAATGTTGTTGTTCCTTGGATTTAACAACTCGACAGTCCCATATGGATAGACAGTTTGCACAATGTAGGGACCGGTCCATCGAGATCTCAATTTTTTCAGAAATAAATGTAGACGAGAATTATACAGGACTTTTTTATTGATCGTGAATGTCTTACGAAGAATGTTTTTGTCATGAAATATCTTCGTTTTGTCCTTGTAAATTCTCGCATTCTCATATGCTTCGTTCCGGATTTCTGCAAGTTCATTCAATTGTAATTTGCGCAACGAGCTCGCCTTGTCAGAATCAAAATTCATCTTCTTAATTGCCCAATATGCCCTATGTTCCAACTCCACAGGCAAGTGACAAGCCTTCCCATAGACAAGTCTATAGGGAGACATTCCAATAGGGGTCTTAAAAGCAGTACGGTAGGCCCAAAGTGCATCGGTAAGCCGAAGCGACCAATCCTTGCGATCGGGGTTCACCGTTTTCTCTAAAATGTGTTTAATCTCCCTATTAGATATCTCAGCTTGTCCACTAGTTTGTGGATGATAGGGAGTGCTCACTTTGTGTGTTACGCCATATTTCTTCATTAAAGTTTCAAAAGGGCGATTACAAAAGTGAGACCCTCCATCACTTATGATGACTCGAGGTGTTCCAAACCGGGAAAGAATATTCTCTTTTAAGAAGCGAATGACCATTTTATGGTCATTATTCCAGCAAGGGATGGCCTCGACCCATTTGGAAACATAATCAACAGCAAGCAAGATGTATGTGTTTCCAAAAGAAGATGGGAATGGACCCATGAAATCGATGCCCCAAAAATAAAAAATTTCGATTATTAAGATGGGATTGAGTGGCATCATATTTCTACGGGAGAATCCTCCCAATTTCTGACAAGGTTCACATGTTTTGCAAAACTCATGTGTGTCTTTGAACATAGTGGGCCAATAAAACCCACATTGCAGAATTTTTGCTATGGTCTTTTAACCGAAAAGTGGCCACCACATGCCTGAGAATGACAGAAGGAGATGATACTTTGTTACTCATCATCTGGGACACATCTCCTTATGATTTGATCGGGACAATACTTGAATAAGTAGGGGTCGTCCCATAGGAATTTTCGCACCTCAGTGAAGAATTTATCCTTATCTTGCTTTTTCCAATGTGTAGGAATTGTACCTGTAGCAAGATAGTTAGCAATGTCCGCATACCATGGCAATTGGGAAACAGCAAAAAGTTATTCATCAGGGAATATGTCATTGATCGCAGTCGTTTCAGGGGAATCAGTGAGGACAAGTCGAGAGAGATGGTCAGCTACGACATTTTCTACTCCTTTCTTATCACGTATTTCTATGTCAAATTCCTGGAGTAAAAGGATCCATCTTAACAACCGTGGTTTAGCATCCTTCTTAGAGAGAAGGTACTTGAGCGCGGCATGGTCAGTAAATATGACGATCTTGAATCCAATCAAGTAGGACCTAAACTTGTCCAAGGCAAAAACTACGGCTAAAAGTTCTTTTTCAGTAGTGGTGTAGTTTGCTTGAGCTGAGTTTAGGGTTCTACTTGCATAGTAGATGACACATGGCTTTTTCTCTTTTCTTTGACCTAGCACGTCCCCAATAGCATAGTCACTAGCATTGCACATAATTTCAAAAGGAAGGCTCCAATCAGGTGGTTGTATTATGGGAGCACATGTCAATATACCTTTAAGGGTGGTAAAGGCCTTTTGACATTCTTCATTCCACTCGAATGGATTTTCCTTTTGAAGTAGGTTACATAAAGGACGAGAAAGTGAACTGAAGTCCTTTATGAACCTTCTGTAAAATCCTGCGTGTCCCAAAAAGGACCGTACATCTCGTATGCTCTTGGGTGGTGGAAGGTTAGAGATAAGATCAATTTTCGCTTTGTCCACCTAGATTCCATTTTTTGAAACGATGTAACCAAGTACAATTCCCTTTTGAACCATGAAGTGACACTTCTCCCAATTCAGCACAAGGTTCTTCTCTTCGCATCTTTTCAGCACAGATTTCAAGTGCATAAGGCATTCATCAAAGCTACAACCAAATAGGAAAAAATCATCCATGAAGACTTCAAGAATTGTCCCCACCATGTCAGAAAAGATACTCATCATACAACGCTGAAAGGTGGCAGGGGCATTACATAGTCCAAACGGCATCCGTCGATAGGCGAATGTGCCGAATGGACATGTGAATGTAGTCTTTTCTTGGTCTTCACGGGCAATCTCTATTTGTTTGTACCCTAAATAGCCATCAAGGAAGCAAAAGTGGGAATGACCAGCCAACCGTTCTAAAATTTAATCAACAAACGGTAGGGGGAAGTGGTCTTTCCTCGTGACAGTGTTTAGCTTCCTGTAGTCAATGCACATTCTCCAACCGGTAGTGACTCTAGTTGGCACGAGTTCATTATTAGCATTGGCTACGATGGTTATTTCGGATTTCTTAGGTACCACTTGAGTTGGGCTCACCCATTGACTATCGGATATTGGGTATATAATACCCACATCTAATAGTTTCACCACTTCGGCCTTAACCACATCCTTCATGTTTGGATTTAGTCGTCTTTGTGGTTGCCGAGATGTCTTTGCATTCTCCTCAAGGTGTATGCGATGAGTACAAATCAGTGGGTTTATGCCTTTGAGATCCGCAATTGACCATCCAATGGCACTCTTGTGCTCTAATAGAGTGGCCATTAGCCTACTCTCTTGTTCCTCATCCAAGTGGGAAGAAATTACCACTGGATATGTTTCATTTCGACCTAAATAAACATATTTCAGCTCACTTGGTAATGGTTTTAGGTCGAGTGTTGGTGCCTTGATATTGGATGGGAGGGCCTTGTTCTCGTTTACAGGCAAAGGCTCAAATAGGGCCCTCCACCTTTTATTATCAAGCACCGGCATTGTATCTAGAATGGCATTCACCTCTTGTATTGTGTCATCATTTATCTCATGAGAATGGGCCACACATGCCTCCAAGGGGTCAGAAGATAATGACAAGGGGAATGCATCTTCCACGAATGATTCAATCATGTTTAGTTCGTGGATATCATCATCAACCTCCCGTGGTTGTTTGCATAAATCAAATATGTTAAGCTCAAGGGTCATATTTCCAAAGGACATTTGTATAAGTCCATTTCTACAATTGATAATTGCATTTGAAGTAGCTAGAAACGGTCAGCCAAGTATGACGGGAATTTGAGCACCGGTGCCTATCACGGGATGTGTATCCAAGACAATAAAGTCTACTGGGTAGTAGAATTTATCAACTTGGACTAAAACATCTTCAATCATTCCTCTCGGTATACGAATGGATCTATCAGCAAGTTGGAGTGTGGTTTTGGTCAGTTTCAATTCACCTAACCCAAGTTGCTCGTAGACTGAGTAAGGAATGAGGTTCACACTTGCCCCCAAATCGAGTAAGGCTTGTTTAATCCGGTAGTCTCCTATGATGCATGAGATGGTTGGACTACCCGGATCCTTGTATTTTTAGGGCACCTCTTGTTTGATAATAGCGCTCAAATTCTCAGTCAAAAGTACTTTGTTATGAACATTGTGTTTTCTTTTGACCGTACACAATTCCTTTAGAAATTTGGCATAAGATGGTATTTATTTTATGGCATCCAACAACGGGATGTTGATCTTCACCTGCTTGAAAACTTCTAAAATTTCCAGATTTTTATCTAAAGGTTTAGGTGAAATCAACCTTTGTGGAAATGGGGCAACCGGCTTATATTGCCTTTCCGGTTCTTTCTCTTGTGGAGTGTTGTTTGAGCTATCATCCTCTTTGGAAATTTTCGGATCCTTAGGCTTTGGGGCCTTCACCGGATTAGATTTGTCAATTTCTTTCCCACTTCTCAAAGTGGTGATAGCTTGAACATGCTCCGTATGATGGGAGGATGAGCTTGCATCTTGTATCTCAAACTGGGTTCTTGGGTTAGGAAGAGGTTGGGCAAGAAGTGTGCCCTTCTCTCTAACACTAAGATGAGATTCAACTCTAGCCATTGATGTTTTCAATTCATTGATGGCTTGAGTTGAATTTTGATTGAATTTCAATTGCTCTTGCATGAACCCATCTATTTTTAGAGAATTTGTCTTGTTATACTCAGCTTGGACCGATACGAATGCACCCAACATCTCCTCTAGCGTCACTTTTGGAGTAATGACTAGAGATGGACCTAGTATAGGTTGAGCTTGAGGGATAGGAGTTGCATTCGCAGTGGGTCCATTCCTCCAACTGAAGTTGGGATGGTTCTTCCAACTAGCATTAAACGTGTTTGAGGTTGGAGCACCAAATTGCCGTTGATAACTGTTTATGGCATTTGATTGTTCTTGTAAGATGTCCTGAACTGCTGAAATTGTGGGACAATCTTATGTTGCATGTTGATTTCCGGCACAAATTCCACAAACAGTTTCAACGTCATTGGAGTTAATCGTCTGTCCTTTCCTCAATTCCATGGCTTCGACCTTTCTTGTGAGGCTAGCCACCCGTGCACTTATGCTATCCTCTTCCGATAAGACGTACATTCCTCCTCTTTCCTTTTGTTGGCCAGTCTTGGAATTTGTTGGTTTTGATGTATCCCAAGACTGTTCATTCTCAGCCAATTCTTCCAAATAATCCCATGCTTCATCGGCCTCCTTATTCATGAACTCCCCATTACACATCATCTCTACGAATTGACGCATGGGTGAAGTCAGTCCTTCATAAAAAAAGCTTATAACCCGCAAAATTTCATAGCCATGATGTGGGCATGCGTTTAATAGGTCCTTAAACCTCTCCCAACATTGGAAGAAGGTTTCATCTTCCTTTTGGGCAAAGTTCATGATAAGGCGCTTCAACATGTTTGTTTTGTGAGTAGGGAAGAATTCTTTTATGAATTCCCTATGCATATCAGTCCATGCACCAATTGATCTTAACCTTAATGCATGAAGCCAACCTTTAGCTTTATCTTTAAGAGTAAAAGGGAAGAATTTAAGTCTCACCACATCATCAGTCACATTAGCAAAGTGCATGGTGGTTATTACCTCATCAAACTCCTTAAGGTGTTGATAGGCACTTTCACTGTCTAATCTATGGAATTTAGGGAGTAGTAGGATCACTCCCGGTTTTAAATCCACATTCCCTGCATTTTGTGGAAAAATTATGCATGAAGGGGTGCTCGCTTTTGCTGGTTGCAAGAAATCACGTAAAGTTCTAGGTCGAGGAACATTCTCAACCACATTCTCCCCCGTTTCAGTTTGGTTTTGGCCCAGATTAGGATTGGCCATTGGATTAGGTTTGTTCACAGCTATACTTTCAGACAAAATTGGAGAAGTTAGATGTCTCCTAGCACGTGGTTCTCTGTCAATTCCTTCTACTATCCCCCCTTCACTTATGAGTTGGTTATTGGAATCCCAAGCCCAATGTGGCATGCAAAACAAAAAAAATATGAAACAAAGAGAAAGAAGAATTCTTCCTCCCTTTCTTTACTCTTCTCTAAGACCGAAGCACAAGGTGTCTTGCAATGGCTAAACCAGAGCAAGGATAGAGACCGATTTCTCCTGGTCAATAGGGGTTCAGAGAACTCCCCACCCACTCTTTGAATCTTTTAAAAAAAATGCAGAAAAGGGAGAAAGAGGAGTAGAGGTGAGAAAAGAAATCTCTGAGCACAAGGTGATCCAAGACGGCAGAGTCGACCAATAGGAATCCAGGTGGCACAAGGCCTACCTTTCAGAAATCCAAAAGGAGTCTCCACCCACTCTACAAGAGATGAATATGATAGGAATGAATAGGAGAAGGAGAAGAGTGAGGTTTAGAAAGATAGAACCTGATTCGGCACTTGAAATCCTTGTATCTTCTTCAGCTTCCTAGAAATCCCTGAAAAAGAAAAATCAAATAAACAAACTAAGTTAGTCCTAAAATTCTAAAAATCCTAAATAGATACTAATTTCAGAAATTTGTGAAAACCGTCAAAGTCCCCGGCAACGGCGCCAAAAACTTGTTCGCTTCCCCAAGTGTAGGGTTGCGATGTAGTAATAATCTCGGTAAGACCGAGATCGATCCACAAGGACTTGTGTAGGAATTCACAAACACATCCAATAGTGTCTATTGAGAGCTAACAACCAGATTTTGTATGAAGTTGGTGTGAGTAACAATTTTAAACTAATTTGAAGGTAATCAATTATAAAAAGGCACTAGGGGTTCAAGGATCCACTTGTAGCAATCCTTGATGTTCAATCCGCTGTGGTTTCTCACTTTCCCAACTAGAATCGATATTAAGATCTATCTAGCCGGATGATAGAGCTGTTAAACCAAACAATCTGTCATATGTAAGTCCAATGCATATGATTCACTCAATGTAAGCTAGGCTGAGCATGCTCAATTGCATAGGTCAATCCCAATTCCAATAGGCTCAGATCACAATCACAACCATCCTCAAGTCCTGTCACAAGACAAGGCTAGATCATGATTTGAACTTGATTCAAATCACATGCACAGTCTCACATAGCACAGAAATTCAGAAAAGTAGAACTTTGGTAGGAAGTTCCCACATGAAGATCATAGTACTAGAGCGTACTCCAAGTCCTCGGATCATACAGGTCTAGACTAATACAAACCAATTAAGAACTTAAGTAATTCTCCCAAACATCCATGAGTCATCATAAGACTAAGAAAAACTACTTAGAACTTGTATAAACTTCAAACCATTGTTCATAAACATAAATTCTAAACTTAAAACCAACTTAGAACGAATTGAAACATCTTAGATCCACTACAAGCTTCACCTCTTAGCCCTAGCTAAGAGGTTTAGCTACTCATGATCCAAGGAAACATGAAACAACTTAAGAAAAGCATAAAACAGTAAAACAAACTAGAAGGAGTTGTGGAACTCCGAAATCCACTTCCGCCGCCTCCAACCTCGCTTAAACTCTTCTAAGATACCTTAGGAACGATCCCTAGGTGTCCTTTTATGGTGGGGAGGATCCGCAACTTCAGAAGATTCGAGAATTTGCGTAACACTTACGCAGTGCGCAGAGAAAATCGGCACCAAAATAGAAAGTATGCAGTCTTTACGCACAGCTGACCGGTCTGAGTAACTGGCCGACTGGTCACGACCGGTCATGACTCGCTGGGAGAATAGTCCAGCAAGCTCTGGATTTAGAAGTTCTTCTGGCCGATCGGTCTTGACCGGTCGGACTGGCAATCCTATCAGTCTAGCGTGCTCAGCATCTGTTGGCCGACCGGTCAAGACCGGTCGGACCATCTCCAGCAATAGTCCAGTGTGTGCACAGGGTCGGCCGACCGGTCAAGACCGGTCTGGCTCCCTTAGCCGACCGGTCAAGACCGGTCGGACTTCTTCTTTCTTCTTTTTCTTCCTTTCTTTCCTCTACTTTCTTCTCTCCTTGCTTCCTTCTTTCTTTAGTGCACCTTGGTTCTTCATCCAAGGTTCTTAAAGAGGCTCTTTTATCATCAATTAGGTGGAGTCCACTCTCAATCCTGCAATCACAAAACATGCATTCAATTAGTCTTTAAATCATGAAAATCTCGCACAATGAGTGATGAATTGGGGTTAGAATATGCATAATTAAGAGCTCAACACTGAGCTCATGGACGAACGATTGTAAAACGTAAAAAACTGTCTAGTGAGTTTTTGAAATTTCCTCCCCCTTTCTATTGAGTGATCAACCGGTCTGACAACCAATCTAAGCTATGTGCGACCGGTCTGTCTTGGTCCAGTGAATGGGGGTCTCTGTTGAATTGCAGACCGGTCAGACGACCGGTCTTCAATGCTGTTTGTTTGCACTTCTTCTTCGTTCTTTCTCTTTCTCCATTTCTTCTTTCTTCCATCCTTCGGCACTCGATCCTTTGATCTTCATTGTGTACAAAGTACTCTTTTTTTAACCTTGAATTAGTGAAATTACCATCTCATTCCGACAATCACAAATCATGTATTAGATGAATCTTTTAAGCGTGCAAACCATGCGTATAATGTGATGTAATGGGTTAGTAAATGTATAAATTAGAGGCTCAACATACCCCCAACTAGCATTTTTCTATTCCCGAGCAAAACATGCGTAAAACAAGTTCAAATCTCCTTCAGAAATTATGCCTGAAGTACCTTGACTAAGGCCTGAAGTACCTTGTCAACCATGCCTGAAGTACCTTGACTGAGTCCAAGTCAGCGTAGTGGATCTCTCGTAAGACTACATGGACGCAAGGCAGCTAACCACTTTGACAGTCAAGCGAAACAAGTACTCCCGGAGTGATCCGGGAAAGCAACGAACAATCAATCACAGGGTTGGTAACCTCGTAAGACTATGACGGACGCATAGGCTCTACTGTACTTTTCTGATGTTAGTACCGATCGGGAACGGAAGGGTTGCGATTGGGTACCCAAGTTGCAGCTCATGCAGGGATAATCTCAACGTTTTCTCCAAACTCCTGCGGTATGTGCGAGTTATCAATTTCCAGACAATTAACTGACTCAGATACAAAGGCAAGCAAAGATTCCAGACCACGATCTATGAATGACCGGGTCAGAAGTGGGGTATCCACTTGCTTTGACATTCGATTGCATGCAACCTCTGCCAAAGATGGGCATCTGTAGACACCCCACCTTCGACTACAATGTTGGCAGAGATAGCCGAATGAATGGAGGACCATACCTCCAAATCCCATGTCCAAACCCAGCCGAACTCACCCTTGTAAGCCCTAATCCATAGCCCAGCTCAAGCCTAAACCCAGTGGACTCACCCCTAAATATTAGCCTGAAAAACCCCCCATAAGAAAAACCAGTCAAAAAATTTCAAAAAAGTCAAACTTGGTGAGTCAACCCGCTGAGTCAAATCACCAAGTCAACTCACTGGGTCAGTCCAGCCCCTGCACCCAGTCAAGTCACCGTGTTAATCCATCTTTCAAACTCAGTCAACTCACCTGGTTCCAAGCAATAGCTTCGGAGTAGGTCTGAACCTCGAACCTCGGGTTTTGTTGCTTCAAGTTTGAGGGTCGTACACTCCAAAGCTGGAGCAACGAGTCCGTACGGGCAGCCCCCAGGGTGTTGCCCAAGCCTAATTACATGAGCTGCCACTGCTCGCAGCTATAAATACCCCTGCTCCTCTCCTGTTTCAGCACCCCTCAACTCTCAGAGAAATCCCATAAACTCCGAGTTCATATCCACCCCCTTTAACCCATTCCTCCACCAAGGAGAGCCTGAGTGAGAAGAGCCTAACCTTGGTCTAGCCCAGTCTGACCCTGGTCCAAGTCTCTCAAGCTACCCAAGTCCTGATCTAGCCACTCGAAGTAAACCCTTGTGACACCTCCGTCCATCCAGCTACTCTTTACTAGCATCATCTCATTTGCATCTAGCATAAGTGCAACATTTACTATTCTTCCAACCCCCCTACTTATCATATCACTTCAAACACTTTGATTATTCAAATACACAACATGCATCCCGCATAAAGCACCTGTCAGTTCGAGCGTATGCTCTGGGCTTGCCTGTTAATGGAAACCTGCCCATCAGAAACTCTTACTGTTCAGACCTACATTCATGCATCATATCATTCATGAGAGTGTATGAGGATTAAATCAGACTTTCAAGTATTAGTTCGATTCTGTGAAGTAGAGACCGTACTTCAGTACGGGTAAAGTGGGGTGCTTAACATCTTCCCACCTTGTAACCGTGATCCCTTACCTCGAATCTCTGGTCGCAGATCAAAGGAGTCATTTTAAAGGAAGGAATCTTAGGATTCCCTTCTCTGACATTTCTACGAGGTCTAGCCGACTGTAGATTCAAAGTAACTGGCTAGTGGTGACTCTGGTCTTATACGAACTCATCCAAACATATCCAATTTAACATGACAATCGAAAAAGCCCTCGAGAACGAGGCGATCCAGTGGCACAATGACGATTCACGCGCACACCCCCTTTTTTCGAAAGGGAGGGTCGGGAGCGTGGAGAGGCGAGCGTCCACACCTAGACACACTGGAACCAATGGACTGCCTTGAAGCTGCAGGTGGATTGGAGCTTGATTATAACAGGTGATACGATTTGGAGGAGGGTTATGTTGGGCTTGAAGTTCGTTTGGCGAATGCCTTGAAGCTGCAGGTGTAGATTGTAATGGAGGCCCTTCTGAGCTTGTTGTGGCTGAGGAAAGTGTTGATCGAACCAATTTGAAAGAGTCTGGAATCCGGCTTGGAGAGTAAGGAGAGTATCTCCCAAAGAACGCAGAGCACCATCTAAACCGCCAGACGAGTCTCGGAATGGATTTTGGACCACAGGGTTGGGCGGATTGGGCAGCAATGGCGGAATTCCTGATGTGGACTAAGGGGGATTCGGATTTGGTTCAGGGGCTTCCACCAGAGGCAATGTCTGCCTTGAGGTGGAGGGATGGTTGGTTTTCTTTGGAGGCATGATGGAGGGTAAGGGATATAATAGTGAGGAAAAATTGAACGTCATTTCCACAGACGGCGCCAATGTGTTAACGTCAAGAACTGGTAATAGTTTTTCCTCCTCCTGATTTACGATCCTCCTGAAGATAAACTCCTTCCTTTCACCTGAAAATCATAGAGGAAACTAAGGGTGGTTGATGTCCGGCTGTTAGCCCTCCGATGCTTAAGTTAGTAATAAGCTTCAAAGTAAGATGAAGTGTGAAACGTGGGCTAAGATATTGCGTACCTTCCTCATCCTTGAGGTCATCTATTTATTTAGGTCTGGGTGGACTAGGTTATCACGTAAGCGGTTGAGATCTTCTTGATTTCATGGGATAAGATGCTTATCTTATCAGGTTAGACGCCTAGTTGATTACGTTCCTTGATGTAAATCCCTTTTAATTTAAGACCGACGAATAAAAACAGATCAAACGAGTCTGTAATCTGGGCCAACTTATGAACTATATAAATTGTTGGGACTATGACCCAATTAATGTCTTCATCCATCGACCAGTGACCACATCTACTCAAATGTAGACAAACAATAAGCTAGTGAACACGTTTATCTGGACTGCGAGAAGCGCCCAACCCTATTTGCTAGACGATATATTGATTGCCCTGCTCGTAGTTTATAATTATCAAATAGGCGCTCTCATGTCGTATGTAGACCATATAAGACTGCTTGGAGAAGTCGCTGTTCGTTCGCTACTTTGACCAACTTTATTCTATAACACGTACCACAAAAGTTTAGTTTTGGGAATAGAAAGTTTGGGGAGTTTACTTTGGCTGGAGGGTGAAAAGTGGCATTTACAGTGGTAAAAATCTCAAAAGAAACAAATAAAAACTAAACGGCGTCCAACACTGTTATAGATGAGCTCTTCCTCTCTCCACCTTCTCCTCCGAAATTCACAGGCTGCGAAAGTGTTGCAGCAACTGCAGACCTCATCTGGACCCTCCATCGTTGACTAAGCAGATCGTAGAATCCAAATTGGAATCTAAGACAATCCCAAACTCGAACATAACGTCGAGATTCTTATTTCCTCAGCCAGCAGCCGAACCTATCTCCTTCAAAAACCCACCACCAGTACCTTGGATTTTTAGTTTCCACAAGCTCTGTGGGTCCCATCAGAACGTCCATAAGAAGCGGTTTGATGAAATATGCATCGGGTGTCAATCTTCCATTAAAGATGACCCTCTTCCTTGCAAGAAACATTAACCGTAGCTTCACATAAGATCACGAAACCAAGATCCAATCGACTCATCACGGAGCCCATCTGAAAGACGTTTCATCAACGTTTCTTAACTAAGATCAGATCTCACACTTTAGACAAAACTTAATCTAGGAGAACTGATGCCTAAACTTGATGTAATAACCTCTCGTGCGTAACCGAGCATAAACACTAATTCCTTGTATAACTGGGCAAGACCATAGGAAAGTGTTATAAAAACCTCCTTTAGGCAGCAAACGAAAATCACAATAACAGAAAGAAAAAAGAAGAAGAAGAAAGAGAAAACGATAACATTCGAGAAAGATAGAGTGAGAAGTTGTGTCAAGTGCAACCGTGTCATACCGAGTTGTGCCAAGTCAAGTAGAATTCACAATCGGTTCACACTAAAGTAGGTTGGTGATTCTTCCGATCTTTTGTTAATTCCAAATTTTGAACAAGTTTCATGAATTTCTAAATTAAACATTGTTACGATTGCCTAGAACTATATCTATTCTATAACATGAAAACAATAATTAAAAAAAACCCCAAATATACAGTGAGACTTGGAATTGACACGCCACATCTTAAGCTAAGGATAGAGTTTAACTTTGTAATTATGTTGTTATTATTGTTATATATGAGGCTGATTATTGTTTAGATTATGCATACACGATATATGTGAATGGTTATTGAAATCGATTATTGTTTTAGATCACTTGATATATGTGAATGTTTATAGAATTGGAATTAAGAACACAAGGTGCACTGCCTTGGGATTCCCTAAAACATAAGCAAAGGTGTTTTGCCTTAGGGTCCCTAAAATGTATGCACAAGTACGCTGCCTTGGACATTTTCCCTAACCCTCATGAGTTGTGTGAGTTAAGCTTCTCAATCACGACACTTTGGCAAGCAAAAGAGACAATCACCTCTTCATCTAATTCAAGGTGGAGTGTCCACTCTCTTTGGCATTCTGTTGTATCCCAACCTCTGCCAAAGAGGGGCATCTGTAGACACTACACTATTAAAACAATGTCAATTGAGCTTTGTAACTTTGGTGGGCCCTTGATCAAAGTAGGTACACAGTAAAAAACACTCTAGGTAGACAACTGATGGGTTCGATTGAGCAAGCATAACAGCCTGGATGTGGCTGTGTCTAAAGGGAGCTTTGGTCGAAGCCAATTATCCCTCAACCGATTCTGACTGAAGCCGGCTGCCACATGGTCGATTGCGAGTTGCAAGCGATGGCCTAATTAGAGCACTCCAAGAGTGGGTTGTTTATTCTAATCCCTTCAGTTGTGCTTTGAATCATCCAAGCTTAAACTTACATGATGAGTCAACATGATAAAACTCAAGCTCAGAGCAACCAAACTTACTAAATTAGCCTTACATGCCCCTCTCCAAATGCCTATTTAAAGGGACTCCGCATAAAGAAAAAAAAAAGAGGAGGTGAAAAAAGAAGATACAGAGGCAGAGAGAAAAAAGAAAAAGAAAAGGAAGTATGTTGTAGAGAGTTCAAGACAGAAAGAAGCTAGGAAAACCTGCTTCCCTTCCCTCTCCCTACTTCTTTTGATCTTATATTCTTTTTCCTTTCAAAGCTCCACATCATGGCATAACCCAACTAAGGATTTGAGCCGCACTAACCTCCTACCACATGGATGGATGTGATTCATCACCTTGCCACATCATTAGCCCCTCCTAGCATGGTATAACTAACACGTGGTACAATTTCAACTAATGAGAGCTTTCCCTAGATGCTTATAAATATCCCGATGGTGTCTTCATTTAGAATCTTTTGTCTACTTTCTAAGTCTTTTTCTTTTAGGCTAATGCGACCATCCCTAGATGAAACATATGAAAATTTATAAGGAAAATGGCCAACTTTGAGGTTGCCACCTAGTCGAGGGAGAGTTGTTCCAGTTCTTATGTCAAGCCACACCAATTCCCTTTGGTTGCCTATACGCCAAGAGGCTGCCGAATTCTTTGGCATAGCTGTGCCAGCTCTTATAGGGGTGCATCTACCCCTATTACTCTCTTTTACCTCTTTATTTCATCACATCATGACATTATGAGGGTTTCCTCTCTCCATTGGTCTAATCCTCTTCCATAGATAAGCTCATTACATCAGAATTATTAGTCTTGTCTGTATTACCACTCACATGGTGATTGAATATACTATGACGAGAAAATTTCATTATTCTCTGATCTAGTACAGATTCATGAACACTATCTCATATATATCCATGGACATTATCCCATACATGTCCAATACGAATTCATGGATACTATCCCATACATATCCAATTCAATGTCTTAGCACTATCCTCTATAGTAGACAATGCATTCTCCAATGCAGACACAATGCTTCCACTCCTTGTCTTGGAGATTCATATGCAAAATATGCATACTCCTTTGTCCCAAATCATCCTTATACTATTGTGGATTCATATAGGAAAGGAGTGATGGGTGCGTTGCACAAAACCTTAAGATCTCCCCCCCCCCCCCCCCCCCCCCCCCCCAACTCCGTGAATTATGTGATAAGATAATGCAATAAACAAAATCAAATCATCAACCACACAACACAAGAGATTTTTACATGGAAAACCCTCAAAGAGGTAAAAACCACAGGACCTCGTCTAGACAAACAATCCACTACAAGAGAACCGTTGTACTCGATCACAAGCACAACCTAATTGGATCTAACCTTCTTCACCCATGCATAGATGGATAAACAATAAAATGACTAAAAACTGAGAGATCTCACCGAGCACGAGGACGTTGAAGAGCCGAGACGTCGATTGTACTATGGATCACCTTCACAAGCAAAACCTCTTCTTCTAACAAGCTTCCTCTCTCTCTTTCTCTTCCTCTTTTCCTCTTTTCCTTTCTTTCTCACCTTTGACATATAGTATTCTAAATTAGATTCCTAAATCCCAGATTAGAAGCCCTCTTATAGTGTTTTGCAAGAGTTCTAATTCAATTAGGAAACTGCATGTAGCAGTCCGCGCTCACCACCGGTCGGCCGACCAAAGGCCTCCAACCGGCTGGATGCACTAAAAATAGTCTAGAGAGTTGCTGTAAGAAAAAGCAGTAATCTGATCTGTCTACCGACAAAAAAATGTCCAGCGAGTATGTACATTCCAGCCACTATATCCGGCCGGTCGGCCAGGGGGCACTGGCCGGTCGGAGGCCAAATTTGCACAGACCTCTCTCCTCTTGGCTGAGGAGGAAAACTCCAACGAAATTCCCCCTTTCCAACTCAGGAGGAGTTCACCGTCTTCAAGCCAGTTCGACTTCTACAAGCCTCAAATTTGCCCTTGAGCAAAGCCTTGGTCATCATGTCTGACCCGTGATCGTCCATATAGACCTTCTCAAGCTATAACATCTTCTATTCCAAAGTATCCATAATCGAGTGATACCGAACCTCAATGTGCTTCGACTTAAAATGTTGACTTGGATTCTTACTCAAGTGTATTACACTCTGGCTATCACAACAAACTACGTGCTTCTCTTGCTTCAGGCTAAGTTTCTGTAGGAACCTCTTCATCCAAAGCATCTCCTTACATGCTTTTGAGACTGCAATGTACTCGGCCTCTATCATGGACAACGCTACAACCTTCTGTAGCTTGCTCTGCCAAGAGACTGCTCCCCTTGCAAATGTGAACATGAACCCCGATGTAGACTTCCTGAAGTCTATGTCACCTGCCATATCTGCATCTGTGTAACCTTCTAACACAGGTTTTTCGTCACCATAGCATAGGCTCAACCTGGATGAGCCCCTCAGATACCGTAGTATCCACTTCATTGCTGCCTAATATTTTTTGCCAGGATTGACAAGATACCGGCTGACAACACCAACCACATATGCTATCTTTGGGCGCGTACTCACCATAGCATACATCAAACTTCCTACCGCCGAGGCGTAAGGTATCTTCTGCATCTCATCCACCTCTGCCTTCGTCTTGGAACATTGCTTGTTGCTTAATTTAAAGTGACCATCTAGTGGAGTACTGACTGGTTCGTTACATTCATATTGAACCGTTCTAGGACTTTCTCAATATACTGCTCTTGTGATAACCAAAGCTTTCTGTTGCTTCTGTCACGAATTATCTCTATTCCTAGGATCTGTCTGGCTGAGCCCAAGTCTTTCATCACAAACGACTTGTCAACTCCTATTTCAGCCTGCCAATCTTCTTGATGTATTTTCCCATGATGAGCATGTCATCAACATACAATAGCAGAACTAAGAAATCACCATCTAAAAACCTATGAGTGAACATACAATGGTCCAACTCCGTTCTATCATACCCATGTTTTAACATGAACGAATCGAACTTCTTGTACCATTGCCTTGGAGCTTGTTTCAGCCCATACAAGCTCTTCCTAAGCCTACACATCATATGCTCTTTGCCCTTGACTTCGAACTCCTCTAGTTGGCGCATATAGATCTCTTCTTCCAGGCCACCATGGAGGAAAGTAGTTTCAACATCTGACTACTCTATCTCCAGATCCATGCTAGCCGCCAATTCAAGCAACATCCGTATGGCCATCATCTTCACCACTAGTGAGAATATCTCATCGAAGTCTATACTTTTTCTCTGACCAAAACATTTCACCATAAGTCTGGCCTTGAACCTTGTCTGTGAATTCTTCTGTTCAATCTTATTTCTGAACACCTATTTGTTAGTCAGAGCTTTCTTGCTCTTAGGCAATTTCACCATATCATAGGTGTGGTTCTTATACAAGGATTCCATCTCCTCTTGCATAGCTTTCAACCACTCCTCCTTATGCATATCGACTAGGGCGTCAGAATAATCTTCTGGCTCTCCCTCATTAGTAAGCATAATATACTCATGCAGCGAGTACTTCTTGGACGGGTGTTTGTCCCTAGATGTCCTCCTCACCTATGGCTCAACAGGTGGATCAAGTGGGGGCTGCTCCCTCAGTCCATCTTCTGTAGGAACTCCCTTATCCTCTGCACTTTGCTGTACTCCTTCGTCATTAGGCACTAAGGGGGGGTTAATAGGATCCATGTCTTCTAGTTCAACTAAATCGGGCTGGGTCTTCTCTAGCTTTTCAATGTCTTTTGTACACTGATCTTCAATAAAAACCACATCTCTGCTCCTGAAGAGCTTCTTCTCAGTCGGATTCCACAATCTGTAACCGAATTTCTCATCACCGTACCCCAAGAACACACACTACCTGATCTTCGTATCGAGCTTGGACCTCTCGTCCATTGGTACATGAACGGATGCCCTGCATCCAAACACCCTGAGATGACTGTATGAAGGATCACGTCCAATCCACACCTTCTCAGGTACTTCTCCATTCAACGGGGCTGATGGAGACCTGTTTATCAAATACACTGCTGTGTGCATTGCTTCTCCCCAGAACACCTTGGGCAACTTCACATGGGATAACATGCATCTGATTTTCTCTACAATGGTGCGATTCATACGTTCAGATACACCATTGTGCTGGGGGGGTCTTGGGTACCGTCTATTCATGCCGTATACCTAGGGACTTATAATACTTATGAAAATCCCCAATGTATTCACCACCATTGTCAGTGCGGTTGCACTTCAATGATCTACCTGTCTTTCTCTTGACCATAGCATGAAACATTTTAAACACACCAAAGACTTCGTCCTTGAATTTCAATGCATAAACCCAAACCCTTCTAAATGCATCATCTATAAATGTGACAAAATACAATGCCCCATCCAAGGATTTTGTCCTCATAGGACCACAAACATCAGAATAAACAAAATCTAATGCATGCATTTTCTTAATATGAGAAGCAGTTTTTACAAATGAAACTCTATGATGTTTCTTTGATAAATAATCAACACAGGTTTTGAGAGATATACCTGTCAACTCTGGAAGGAGCCGCTTCTTCGCTAGTAGGTGAAGCCCTTTCTCACTCATGTGGCCGAGACGCCTGTGCCACATGTTAGTAGCTGAATCTTCCGTTGCGTTCAACTCACCCTTACATACACTGACACTTGTCTTGTAAATGGTGCAACACTTCTTCTCTCTGGTTGCGATCAACGAACCCTTGATGAGCTTCCAGTGCTCACCAACAAACCAGCTTTCATAGCCATCATCATCCAACCTTCACGTCGACATTAAGTTGAGTCAAAGGTCGAGAATGTGCCTCACATCCCTAAGTACCAATGTGTAGCCCACATCAATCTTCACACAAATATCACCGACTCCCACGATCTTCGATACGCCAGAATTTTCCATCTTCATGGTCCGAAAGTCTTTTGACTTGTAGCTTGTGAAGAAATCTCTACGTGGAATCGCATGGAACGAGGCTCCCAAGTCCATCACCCAGTCGGTGTCCTGACTCATAGCCGTGAGACAAATATTATGATCTGCTGAGAGAATAACAACAATGTCGCCATCTAAGGAGACTGCAGTGGAGTATGATTCGTCTTCCCTCTCCTTTCCTTTTCCTTTCTTGTCATTCTTTTCCTTATGATATTCATTTTGTAGTAACCTTTCTTGCCATAACCTTTCTCCTGATCATGTGTCACAAAGGCCTCTTGTTGCGTAGACTCCTGAGACTTCTTCCTTGTCTCCTCATTAAAGAGACAACTTGTTACCTATTCCATGAACATCTTTTCCTCTGGCACAGAGTTACTTAGAGACACCACCAATGTCTCCCAACTATCAGGTAACGAGCTAAGCAATAATAATGCTTGTAGTTCATCATCCAGGACCATCTTCATAGCGGAGAGTTGGGTCAAAAAATGAAGATCTTATTGCCGGCCGTCTTCCTCTCATACAGCCCTTGCAATTTCTGCCATAGGCTAGCGGTTGAGGTCTCCGAAAACACATGGTGGAACACCGAATCATCCAACCATTGTCTAATAAACCCCACCGCCTTCCGATCCATCTTCTTCCAATCATCATCTGGCATATCTTTTATCTTTGCTGATATGCCTAAGATTGGAGCATACAAGTCCTTGCAATAAAGCAAGTCCTCCATCTTCGTCTTCTATATAGGCGAGTTAGACCCATTGAGACTAATCATCCTTGATGAGTCACCTTCCATAATTCAGAATCGATTCCACTTTCGTTCAAACAACCTGAATGCTCTGATACCACTTTTGTTGGGTGCGTTGCACAAAACCTTAGGATCTCACCCCCAAACTCCGTGAATTATGTGATAAGATAATGCAATAAACAAAATCAAATCATCAACCACACGACATAAGAGATTTTTACGCGAAAAACCCTTAAAGAGGTAAAAACCACGGGACCTTGTCCAGACAAATAATCCACTATTAAGAGAACCATTTACAACCTCGATCACAAGCACAACCCACTTGGATCTAACCTTTTTCACCCATGCAGGGATGGATAAACAATAAAAGGACTATAAACTGAGAGATCTCACCAAGCACGGGAACATTGAAGAGCCGAGATGTCGATTGTACCGTCAATCACCTTCACAAGCAAAATCTCCTCTTCCAACAAGTTTCCTCTCTCTCTCTCTCTCTCTCTCTCTCTCTCTCTCTCTCTCTCTTCTTCTTCTTCTTCTTCTTCTTCTTCTTTTTCTCTCTCTCTCTCTCACCTTGAACATGTAGTATTCCGAATTAGCTTCCTAAATCCTAAATTAGAAGCCCTCTTATAGTGTTTTGCAAGAGTTCTAACCTAATTAGGAAACTGCATGTAGCAGTCTGGGCACACCACCGGCCGGCCGGCCGGCCAAAGGCCTCTGATCAGCCGGATGCACTAAAAACAGTCCAGAGAGTTGCTGTAAGAAAAAGCAGTAATCCGACCTGTCTACCGACCGGTCGGTCAGGACCTCCGGCCGGTCGGACAACCAGTTGAATAGGACAAAAAAAATGTCCAATGAGTATGTGCATTCCAACCACTATATCCAGCCGGTCGGCTAGGGGGAATCGGCCGGTCGGAGACCAAATTTGCATAGATCTCTCTCCTCTTGGCTGAGGAGGAAAACTCCAACAAGGAGAACACCAAGAAAAGAGTTCTTATATCTTAAATCCCACCATGTGAGGAGGCCATAGAGCCTAAACTAATGATTACATAATCGATTCACAAATTTTCTAAAGACAATTATCCTTGCATTTCATCTTTTCATATCATGCACCTCTTGCATTTTATTACTTATCATTATTTTGTCACCATATCTTAATCTTAGAATCAAGGGTTGTATTATGAAATGCAATTAGGACTTTATGATAAACCACACCATGAAATGTAATAAAAACTCAGATCTAATAAAAGCTAACTACATGAGCTCTTATATGTGAACGTGACAATGTGATGGAAAATGTCTTATGAATATTTTATGAATGAATGACAATGAATACAATCACTAGTACAACATTTATTCAATATTTATACTCAATACAAATCATAATCAATAACATCTAACAAACGAGTAGAGCTTTGAGAACATTCTTTTCCTTTTCATAATAATTGCCACATGGATCATCAGGTTGGAGTATCCATGAGGGGTCATTTGGATGCTTGTAAAATCCTTAAATCGTAAAAGGGATTACAGGTAATCAAATTGCAGTGGTTGATTAGATATCTGCATTTGTCTGTAAGTGCTTTACAAGCTGTAAATACATTACAATTTTTAGTTGTAATTTGAAACATGGCTATGTTTCATATTACAAGTAAAACCGTCACAGCTAAAGAAACATTATACGTAAAAGAACACAATGGTTGATGCGCAACCATGATGTGTGTGGCTCACTATAATGTGTAGTGTACGTCAAATTTGTCCGTTGTGTACTACGCTTTATGCTCTCTTATGGCTCCCAAAAATATCTTGATTGATTTTCTAATGGACCACACAATAGGGAAGGATGGGACACCCATCATTAAAAACTTCTAGATTACATCTAGGGCCACTGTGATAGGTGGAGGACATCCAATCCGTCCCATGCATGCATGCATGATTTGATGCTGTCTAGGGCTCAAAAAAATCTAGACCTTTTTTATGTCATTTACCACCCCAAGCTCTATATGAAATTAAATACCTACTTCATCATAAATAATTTAGAAGTTAGCCAAACACATGATCTATTTACATATAAATAAATATTTAAATGGGCCGGGTTCGCCAGTTTTGTATTTGTGGGCTGGGCTTAGACAAACCTTAGCCAGGCTCATTGACAGGCTTTACAAAAAAGTGTGAAGTCCTCACTCTTTTCTTTTTTGCCAACACTGGTGTGGGCAGCAGCATTCAAAACCATCTCTTTTAACCGGCCATGGACTCTTTTCCCTCTTCTCCTCCCACTTCTCCTCCACAACCCAAGAAGCTGAAAATGTCCACCACTACCACATCTGACGACGACGACGCTCTCAATCCATCCTCCGACGCAAACAAACCCAAGCGCTTCAAGCGCCGCAAGATCGCCATCTTCCTCGCCTACTGCGGCTTCGGCTACCAAGGCATGCAGAAGAACCCCGGCGCCAAGACCATCGAATCCGATCTCGAAGACGCCCTCTTCCTTTCCGGCGCCGTCCCCGAGCCTGACCGCCATAGCCCCAAGCGCTTTGACTGGGCCCGTGCTGCCCGCACTGACAAGGGCGTCTCAGCTGTCGCCCAGGTCGTCTCTGGTCGCTTCTATATTGACCCGCCCGGACTCGTCGACCGCCTCAACTCCAACCTCTCTCCTCAGATACGCATCTTCGGATACAAGCGGGCCACGGCCTCTTTCAACGCTAAGAAGTTCTGTGATCGCCGCAGGTACGTTTACCTCCTCCCTGTCTTTGCTCTCGATCCCAGCTCTCACCCCGACCGCGAGAGCGTGCTGGCCAGCGTTGGCTCCGACAACGAGCTTGTCAAGTGCTTTGAGTGCTCAGAGCGTGGCCGCAAGGTCATCGGTCTTGTGGGCCGCCGCGGCGCTAATGAGCATTCAGGAACAACTGCAGAGAGTGGCGGAAATACAGTTTCTTCTGAGGCTGAGAGAGTGGAAGAAACTGAAAAAATGGAACCGGGACTTGCCGGATGCAGTAATGGTGAATTCGAAGAAAATGAAAAAGCTGCAGAACCCAGAACTGAAATAACTGAAGAAATTGAACAAATGGAAGAACCCAAAACTGAAACAGCTGGGAAGAATGAAAAATATGAAGAAACCGGAACAGTAATGGCTGAAACTGGTGAAAAAACTGAATCTGGATTAGTGGAATTCAATAACGGAGAGCCCAAAACTGAAATAACTGAAAAGAATGAAGAATCTGAAGAAACCAGAACCAAAATTGTCGAAACTGCTAAAAAAAGGGAACCTGGGTTGGTTGGATTTAGTAATGGAGAGCAGATGGCAACACCAGCTGCTAAGGGTAGTGATTTTTATTATGGAGAGAAGGAGAGAGAGAGGTTTAATGGGATACTAAAGCATTATGTTGGTACCCACAACTTCCATAATTTCACGACACGGATCAAAGCTGAAGATCCGTCTGCTCGGCGCTACATCATTTCATTCTCCGCTGACACCATTGTCACTGTTGAAGGGATGGATTTTGTCCGGTGCGAGGTTGTCGGACAGAGCTTCATGCTTCATCAGATACGGAAAATGATCGGGCTTGCAGTTGCTGTCATGAGGAATTGCGCGCCAGAGTCATTAATACAGACTGCATTGAAAAAGTAAGTGGCCGTGTGCTCTCTGTTCATATTTGAAGCACTTTCATGTTTGAATGCAAAATCTTGAATTTTTTAATGGAAATTTTCAGGGATATAAATGTCAATGTCCCAACGGCTCCTGAGGTTGGGTTGTATCTAGATGAATGTATGTTTTCTTCATATAACCAGAAATGGAAAGATTCACATGAAGAACTGTCTATGAAAGCGTATATGGAAGAGGCTGAGGAGTTCAGGATGAAGTATATTTTTTCTCACATTGCATCCATGGAACAGAAGGAAGGAGTCGTGGGCCTCTGGCTGCACTCCTTAAACTACCGCAATTATCCTGACTTGCGTTTGGTCAAGGCCAATGGAGTTTGTGCCAATGTGGAATGTGTTCAAGACGTCAATATGGGGCAGTAGTGTTTTTTTTTTTTTTTTTTAAATTTTATTTTAAGAAACAGTATTCGCATCTGGATTGCAGCATCTCTGGCTATTCTCATCTCCTGTCTTGAACAATTTTCGGAGGAAATGGCTGCCAAAAACTGCTTTCCATGCAATGTATGCATCTTTTATTTATGTTTGAATGCTGATTCTCCCATATAGAAACTTCCATATGACTTGTTTCTTTTATTTTTTCTTGGGGAAAATATTATACCTTGTTTTTGGAACTTGGACATTCACCATGTTGTTGGAATTTGTGTAGTTTAGTTTTTAACTTTGAATCAATCTAAAACTACCAAGTACCAAGATCTTATTAGTTATTCCATCGGAGTAGGTATCGTGAAGTGACAGTACTCGAATGCTTGCAATCACTTTTCACAATTTCTAAACTACAATATGAGGTATAGAAAGGCATGTCCTCTCTTATTTATTTTATAGCACAAGTGACTTGCAGATCTTCTTCTTCTCACTGTTATGTGCAAGTTTCACGGTTGAAACTCATGCATACACAGGTAAATCAGACTATTCTCAATCAGATTATAGCATATAAAATGAATGTCGTAGATTAGAAGAGTGTAGAGTTGAATAAAATGTATGAGACAGAATAAAATATTATTATTGCACTTATTTTATTCTTTTGTTGTCTTTTTACTTAGTCATTAAGGTATTTTCTAAAATACCATATAACTTTTCAAGTATATTTAACTCTTAGAACAGTCTCATTTTTAGACAGGTTCCATTAGGGGCTGTTTGGAACGTAGGATTAGCTGGTGTGGAATTGCATTTGGTCCAATGTGAATTCCATCCGGCATTTGGAAACAAGGGGAAGGATTGGATCAATCCAGTTATCATATCATACAGTCCCAATAGGCGATGCGGTGGGATTTCTGGTGGATTTTGAAATCCACTACATCTGTGGGCCCCATGTTGATGCATGTGTTTTATCCATGTCGTTCTTCAATATGCTCCCTTTACACATGACAATTGGGTTGCATATGCATACCGGTGACTGGCATCAGTTGTGAAATTTGGTCCGTTGATTGCAATTCCATGGTCCACCAAACGCAGGTTTCACTCAATGCAGTTTTTTTCCCCAAAGGACGAATTTGATCCCAAGCGTGAGATTGACGGTCAAAATACCATGGTATTCCAGACATACAATCATTATGTAATAATGGTGTCATTTCCACCTAATGCAATTCAATACCATTTAATCCCATGTTCCAAACAGGCCCTTAGTTTTATCATGATATCAGAGTGTTCCCATGGATTTTCTGTATATCCATGAGGGATTCGACTTCCAAACTGCTGACCTCTATTCAGTTGTGTATTTTGTTATATTGTACTTTATTTTGTTCTATTTGCATCATATTATCATGTTGTCTACTTATGTTATATTATATGGTATTACATGACATTATGTTTAATTAATGGGTATCTCTTAACAATGTTGTCCTCCTAGTGAATGTTTAAAAAGTTAAACTTGACTTAAAAGTGGTGGTTGATGTTTTGATCATTGTTGATCCCTTGAGGCTACTCCTTGACTCCCATGATCAACTTGACTCCCATGCTTTCCGAGCTGAGTAGATGGGTTAACTCCCATATGCTAAGATTAGGCTGAGTCATTTGAGAGTCTCATGACTTGTTGGCAATCATGGTATGCCAAAACGGTTGTGGTAACGATTATAACCATTATGCGTTACAGGGCAGAAGCGGTTGTTACAGAAAAAATGGCTCGTAACGGGGCCAAAACAATTTTTATTTATTTATTTATTTTTTAACGGCTGTAATGTAATAGTAATGATGTTGGCCATTATAACCACCGTTACCATTATGGAATGCATTGCTGGCAATGTTTTCAATATCAATACCCACAGATGATGGCACCCTTGGGATGTGGAAACATATCGGTTATTGCATGGGAAATATTGGATTTATTGCGTAATGTTTCGTTGTTTTTGGGAAACATTGGAAATATTGGAAAATTGGTTGAATTTTTCAATGAAACTTCAGGGGATGTTAAAAAAGACATGATCACAAACATGGAAATCAAAAGATCACAAAAAACAAGTGCACATGATAAGTTTCCTTTGTATAAGGTCTTAAACTATGCATTGTCTGACACAAGTGATGCAGCTAT